>JAKDEW010000026.1:13335000-13935000 GCA_021963965.1 Artemisiospiza belli
TATCGTGGATTTTAAGGGGCCAGCCGGGCTCTCCCAGCCACAGGCCCCAAGAGAAATACCTCGACTCGTTTCTCTGGCAAACAAAACTCACCTGTCCCGCTTCTGGGTGGAAGATTGCAGGAGCCACTTGGTACTATCAAACCAGCCCGACTTGGTACTGGTGCCACTTTGGGTCTGGGAACCATCCTGCGTACCGTGGATTTTCAGGAGCCAGAGGGCCCCTCCCAGCCACAGGCCCCCAGAAAAAAACCAAGGCCCTTTTCCATGGCAAAAAAACTCAGCTGCCCCGCTTCTGGATGGCAGATTGCAGGAGCTACTTGGAACCATCAAACCAGCCCGACTTGGCACTGGTGCCACCTTGGGTCTGGGAACCATTCTGCGTATCGTGGATTTTCAGGAGCCAGCCGGCCACTCCCAGCCACAGGCCCCCAAACACAAACCAATGCGCTTTTCCCTGGAAAACAAAACTCAGCTGCCTTGCTTCTGGATGGCAGATTGCAGGAGCCACTTGGTACTATCAAATCACCCCGACTTGGCACTGGTGCCACCTTGGATTTCGGAACCATCCTGCGTATCGTGGATTTTCAGGAGCCAGCCGGCCACTCCCAGCCAAAGCTTTCAGACACAAACCACGGCCCTTTTTTGTTGACAAACAAAATTCAGCTGCCCCGCTTCTGGATGGCAGATTGCAGGAGACACTTGGTACTATCAAACCAGCCCGACTTGGCATTGGTGCCACCCTGGGTCTGGGAACCATCCTGCGTATCGTGCATTTTCAGGGGCCAGCCGGCCACTCCCAGCCACATGACCCCAGAGACAACCCAGGGCCCGCTTCTTTGGCAAACAAAACTCACCTGTCCTGCTTCTTGATTGCAGATTGCAGGAGGCACTTGGTACTTTCAAACCAGCCCGACTTGGCAGTGGTGCCACCCTGGGTCTGGGAACCATCCTGCGTATCATAGATTTTCAAGAGCCAGCCGGCCACTCCCAGCTACAGGCCCCCAGACACAAACCACGGCTTTTTCCATAGTAAACAATACTCAGCTGCCCTGCTTCTGGATGGCAGATTGCAGGAGCCACTTGGTACTATCAAACCAGCCCGACTTGGCACTGGTGCCACCTTGGGTCTGGGAACCATCCTGCGTATCGTGGATTTTCAGGGGCCAGCCGGACTCTCCCAGGAACAGGCCCCCAGACAAAAACCTCAACTCGTTTCTCTGACAAACAAAACTCACCTGACCCACTTCTGGATGGCAGATTGCAGGAGCCACTTGGTACTATCAAACCAGCCCAACTTGGCACTGGTGCCACCTTGGGTCTGGGAACCATCCTGCGTATCGTGGATTTTCAATTGCCTGCCTGCCACTCCCAGCCACAGGACCCCAGAGAAAACCCAGGGCCCGCTTCTCTGGCAAAAAAAACTCACCTGTCCCGCTTCTGGATGGCAGATTGCAGGAGGCACTTGGTACTTTCAAACCAGCCCGAATTGGCAGTGGTTCCACCTTGGGTCTGGGAACCATCCTGCTTATCGTGGATTTTCAGCAGCCAGACAGCCACTCCCAGCCACAGGCCCCCAGACACAAACCACGGCCCTTTTCCCTGGCAAACAAAACTCTGCTGCACCGCTTCTGGATGGTAGATTGCAGGACCCACTTGGTACTATCCAACCAGCCGGACTTGTCACTGGTGCCACCTTGGGTCTGGGAACCATCCTGCGTATCGTGGATTTTAAGGGGCCAGCCGGGCTCTCCCAGCCACAGGCCTCAAGAGACAAACCACAGCCCGTTTCTCTGGAAAACAAAACTCACCTGTCCCGCTTCTGGATGGCAGATTGCAGGAGCCACTTGGTGCTATCAAAACAGCCCGACTTGGCACTGGTGCCACCTTGGGTCTGGGAACCATCCTGCGTATCGTGGATTTTCAGCAGCCAGAGAGCCACTCCCAGCCACAGTTCCCAAAACACAAACCACGGCCCTTTTCCCTGGAAAAAAAAAACTCTGCTGCATCTCTTATGGATGGCAGATTGCAGGAGCCACTTGGTACTATCAAATCACCCCGACATGGCACTGGTGCCACCTTGGGTCTGGGAACCATCCTGCGTATCGTGGATTTTCAGCAGCCAGACGGCAACTCCCAGCCACAGGACCCCAGAGACAACCCAGGGCCCGCTTCTCTGGCAAACAAAACTCACCTGCCCCGCTTCTGGATGGCAGATTGCAGGAGACACTTTGTACTATCAAACCAGCCGGACATGGCATTGGTGCCACCTTGGGTCTGGGAACCATCCTGCGTATCGTGGATTTTCAGGAGCCAGCCGGACTCTCCCAGCCACAGGTCCCCAAACACAAACCACAGCCCGTTTCTCTGAAAAACAAAACTCACATGTCCCGCTTCTGGATGGCAGAATGCAGGAGACACTTTGTACTATCAAACCAGCCTGACCTGGCACTGGTGCCACCTTGGGTCTGGGAACCATCCTGCGTATCGTGGATTTTCAGCAGCCAGAGAGCCACTCCCAGCAACAGGTCCCCAAACACAAACCACGGCCCTTTTCCCTGGCAAACAAAACTCAGCTGCCACGCTTCTGGATAGCGGGCTGCAGGAGCCACTTGGTACTATCAAACCAGCCCGACTTGGCACTGGTGCCACCTTGGGTCTGGGAACCATCCGGCGTATCGTGGATTTTCAGGTGCCTGCCGGCCACTCCCAGCCACAGGACCCCAGAGACAACCCAGGGCCCGCTTCTCTGGCAAACAAAACTCACCTGCCCCGCTTCTGGATGGCAGATTGCAGGAGAAACTTGGTACTATCAAACCAGCCCGACTTGGCATTGGTGCCACCTTGGGTCTGGGAACCATCCTGCGTATCGTGGATTTTTAGGGGCCAGCCGGACTCTCCCAGCAACAGGCCCCCGGAGACAAACCACAGCCCGTTTCCCTGGAAAACAAAACTCACCTGTCCCGCTTCTGGATGTCAGAATGCAGGAGACACTTGGTACTATCAAACCAGCCCGACTTGGCGCTGGTGCCACCTTGGGTCTGGGAAGCATCCTGCGTATCGTGGATTTTCAGTGGCCAGTCGGACTCTCCCCGCCACAGGTCCCCAAACAAAAACCACGGCCCTTTTCCCTGGCAAACAAAACTCACCTGTCCCACTTCTGGATGGCAGATTGCAGGAGCCACTTGGTACTATCAAACCAGCCCGACTTGTCACTTGTGCCACCTTGGGTCTGGGAACCATCCTAATTATCGTGGATTTTTAGGGGCCAGCCGGACTCCCCCAGCCACAGGCCCCCAGACACAAACCACAGCCTGTTTCCCTGGCAAACAAAATTCAGCTGCCCCGCTTCTGGATGGCAGATTGCAGGAGCCACTTGGTACTATCAAACCAGCCCGACTTGGCACTGGTGCCACCTTGGGTCTGGGAACCATCCTGCGTATCGTGGATTTTCAGCAGCCGGACGACTCTCCCAGGAACAGGCCCCCAGACACAAACCTCGACTAGTTTCTCTGGCAAACAAAACTCACCTGTCCCACTTCTGGATGGCAGATTGCAGGAGCCACTTGGTACTATCAAACCAGCCCGACTTGGCGCTGGTGCCACCTTGGGTCTGGGAACCATCCTGCGTATCGTGGATTTTCAGGAGCCAGTCGGACTCTCCCAGCCACAGGTCCCCAAACACAAACCACGGCCCTTTTCCCTGGCAAACGAAACTCAGCAGCCCTGCTTCTGGATGGCAGATTGCAGGAGCCACTTGGTACTATCAAACCAGCCCCACTTGGCACTGGTGCCACCTTGGGTCTGGGAACCATCCTGCGTATCGTGGATTTTCAGGAGCCAGAGAGCCACTCCCAGCCACAGTTCCCAAAACACAATCCACGGCCCTTTTCCCTGGAAAAAAAAAACTCTGCTGCATCTCTTAAGGATGGCAGATTGCAGGAGCCAGTTGGTACTATCAAACCAGCCCGACTTGGCATTGGTGCCACCTTGGGTCTGGGAACCATCCTGCGTATCGTGCATTTTCAGGGGCCAGCCGGCCACTCCCAGCCACCGGCCCCCAGACGCAAACCACGGCCTCTTTCCCTGGCAAACCAAACTCACCTGTCCCGCTTCTGCATGGCAGATTGTAGGAGCCACTTGGTACTATCAAACCAGCCCGACTTGGCACTGGTGCCACCTTGGGTCTGTAAACCATCCTGCGTATCATGGATTTTCAGGGGCCAGCAGGCCACTCCCAGCCACACGCGCCCAAACACAAACCAAGGCCCTTTTCCCTGGCAAAAAAAACTCAGCTGCCCCGCTTCTGGATGGCAGATCGCAGGAAGCAATTGGTACTATCAAACCAGCCCAACTTGTTACTGGTGCCACCCTGGGTCTTGGAACCATCCTGCGTATCATAGATTTTCAAGAGCCAGCCGGCCACTCCCAGCTACAGGCCCCCAGACACAAACCACGGCGCTTTTCCTTGGCAAAAAAAACTCAGCTGCCCCGCTTCTGGATGGCGGATTGCAGGAGCCACTTGGTACTATCAAACCAGCCCGACTTGGCGCTGGTGCCACCTTGGGTCTGGGAACCATCCTGCGTATCGTGGATTTTCAGGAGCCAGTCGGACTCTCCCAGGAACAGGTCCCCAAACACAAACCACGGCCCTTTTCCCTGGCAAACGAAACTCAGCTGCCCTGCTTCTGGATGGCAGATTGCAGGAGCCACTTTGTACTATCAAACCAGCCCGACTTGGCAGTGGTGCCACCTTGGGTCTGGGAACCATCCTGCGTATCGTGGATTTTAAGGGGCAAGCCGGGCTCTCCCAGGCACAGGCCCCCAGAGAAAAACCTCGACTCGTTTCTCTGGAAAACAAAACTCACCTGTCCCGCTTCTGGGTGGCAGATTGCAGGAGCCACTTGGTACTATCAAACCAGCCCGACTTGGTACTGGTGCCACCTTGGGTCTGGGAACCATCCTGCGTATCGTGGATTTTCAGGAGCCAGACGGCCACTCCCAGCCACAGGCCCCCAAACACAAACCAATGCGCTTTTCCCTGGCAAAGAAAACTCAGCTGCCTCGCTTCTGGATGGCAGATTGCAGGACCCACTTGGTACTATCAAATCACCCCGACATGGCACTGGTGCCACCTTGGGTTTGGGAACCATCCTGCGTATCGTGGATTTTCAGGAGCCAGCCGGCCACTCCCAGCTACAGGCCCCCAGACACAAACAACGGCGCTTTTCCCTGGCAAACAAAACTCAGCTGCCCCGCTTCTGGATGGCAGATTGCAGGAGCCACTTGGTACTATCAAACCAGCCCGACTTGGCACTGGTGCCACCTTGGGTTGGGGAACCATCCTGCTTATCGTGGATTTTCAGGGGCCAGCCGGCCACTCCCAGCCACAGGCGCCCAAACACAAACCACAGCCCTTTTCCCTGGAAAAAAAAAAATTCAGCTGCCCCGCTTCTTGATGGCAGATCGCAGGAGGCAATTGGTACTATCAAACCAGCCCAACCTTGCACTGGTGCCACCCTGGGTCTGGGAACCATCCTGCGTATCATAGATTTTCAAGAGCCAGCCGGCCACTCCCAGCTACAGGCCCCCAGACACAAACCACGGCTTTTTCCATAGTAAACAATACTCACCTGTCCCACTTCTGGATGGCAGATTGCAGGAGCCACTTGGTACTATCAAACCAGCCCGACTTGGCAGTGGTGCCACCTTGGGTCTGGGAACCATCCTGCGTATCGTGGATTTTCAGGGGCCAGCCGGACTCTCCCAGGAACAGGCCCCCAGACAAAAACCTCGACTAGTTTCTCTGGCAAACAAAACTCACCTGTCCCACTTCTGGATGGCAGATTGCAGGAGCCACTTGGTACTATCAAACCAGCCCGACTTGGCACTGGTGCCACCTTGGGTCTGGGAACCATCCTGCGTATCGTGGATTTTCAGCAGCCAGACGGCCACTCCCAGCCACATGCCCCCAGACACAAACCACGGCCCTTTTCCGTGGCAAACAAAATTCAGCTGCCCCGCTTCTGGATGGCAGAATGCAGGAGACACTTGGTACTATCAAACCAGCCCGACTTGGCACTGGTGCCACCTTGGGTCTGAGAACCATCCGGCGTATCGTGGATTTTCAGGTGCCTGCCGGCCACTCCCAGCCACAGGACCCCAGAGAAAACCCAGGGCCCGCTTCTCTGGCAAACAAAACTCACTTTCCCCGCTTCTGGATGGCAGATTGCAGGAGCCACTTGGTACTATCAAACCAGCCCGACTTGGCACTGGTGCCACCTTGGGTCTGGGAGCCATCCTGCGTATCGTGGATTTTCAGCAGCCAGAGAGCCACTCCCAGCCACAGTTCCCAAAACACAAACCACGGCCATTTTCCCTGGAAAAAAAAAACTCTGCTGCATCTCTTATGGATGGCAGATTGCAGGAGCCACTTGGTCCTATCAAACCAGCCCGACTTGGCACTGGTGCCACCTTGGGTCTGGGAACCATCCGGCGTATCGTGGATTTTCAGGTGCCTGCCGGCCACTCCCAGCCACAGGACCCCAGAGAAAACCCAGGGCCCGCTTCTCTGGCAAACAAAACTCACCTGCCCCGCTTCTGGATGGCAGATTCCAGGAGGCAATTGGTACTATCAAACCAGCCCGACTTGGCACTGGTGCCACCTTGGGTCTGGGAACCATCCTGCGTATCGAGGATTTTTAGGGGCCAGCCGGACTCTCCCAGCCACAGGCCCCCGGAGACAAACCACAGCCCGTTTCCCTGGAAAACAAAACTCACCTGTCCCGCTTCTGGATGGCAGAATGCAGGAGACACTTGGTACTATCAAACCAGCCCGACTTGGCACTGGTGCCACCTTGGGTCTGGGAGCCATCCTGCGTATCGTGGATTTTCAGGAGCCAGTCGGACTCTCCTAGCCACAGGTCCCCAAACACAAACCACGGCCCTTTTCCCTGGCAAACGAAACTCAGCTGCCCTGCTTCTGGATGGCAGATTGCAGGAGCCACTTTGTACTATCAAACCAGCCGGACTTGTCACTGGTGCCACCTTGGGTCTGGGAACCATCCTGCGTATCGTGGATTTTCAGCAGCCAGACGGCCACTCACAGCCACAGTTCCCAAAACACAAACCACGGCCCTTTTCCCTGGAAAAAAAAAACTCTGCTGCATCTCTTATGGATGGCAGATTGCAGGAGCCACTTGGTACTATCAAACCAGCCCGACTTGGCACTGGTGCCGCCTTGGGTCTGGGAACCATCCTGCGTATCGTGGATTTTCAGCAGCCAGACGGCCACTCCCAGCCACAGGACCCCAGAGACAACCCAGGGCCGGCTTCTCTGGCAAACAAAACTCACCTGCCCCGCTTCTGGATGGCAGATTGCAGGAGACACTTGGTACTATCAAACCAGCCGGACTTGGCATTGGTGCCACCTTGGGTCTGGGAACCATCCTGCGTATCGTGGATTTTCGGTGGCCAGCCTGACTCTCCCAGCCACAGGTCCCCAAACACAAACCACGGCCCTTTTCCCTGGCCAACAAAACTCAGCTGCCACGCTTCTGGATGGCGGGTTGCAGGAGCCACTTGGTACTATCAAACCAGCCGGACTTGTCACTGGTGCCACCTTGGGTCTGGGAACCATCCTGCGTATCGTGCATTTTCAGGGGCCAGCCGGCCACTCCCAGCCACAAGCGCCCAAACACAAACCAAGGCCCTTTTCCCTGGCAAAAAAAACTCAGCTGCCCCGCTTCTGGATGGCAGATCGCAGGAGCCACTTGGTACTATCAAACCAGCCCAACTTGGCAATGGTGCCACCCTGGGTCATGGAACCATCCTGCGTATCATAGATTTTCAAGGGCCAGCCGGCCACTCCCAGCTACAGGCCCCCAGAAACAAACCACGGCGCTTTTCCCTGCAAACAAAACTCAGCTTCCCCGATTCTGGATGGCAGATTGCAGGAGCCACTTGGTACTATCAAACCAGCTCGACTTGGCACTGGTGCCACCTTGGGTCTGGGAACCATCCTGCGTATCGTGGATTTTAGGGGCCAGCCGGGCTCTCCCAGCCACAGGCCTCCAAAGACAAACCTCGACTCGTTTCTCTGGCAAACAAAACTCACCTGTCCCGCTTCTGGATAGCAGATCGCAGGAGCTACTTGGTACTATCAAACCAGCCCGACTTGGCACTGGTGCCACCTTGGGTCTTGGAACCATCCTGCGTATAGTGGATTTTAGGGTGCCTGCCGGCCACTCCCAGCCACAGGTCCCAAAACACAAACCAATGCCCTTTTCCGTGGCAAACAAAATTCAGCTGCCCCGCTTCTGTATGGCAGATTGCAGGAGACACTTGGTACTATCAAACCAGCCCGACTTGGCACTGGTGCCACCTTGGGTCTGGGAACCATCCTGCGTATCGTGGATTTTCAGCAGCCAGACGGCCACTCACAGCCACAGGTCCAAAAACACAAACCACGGCCCTTTTCCCTGGAAAAAAAAAAACTCTGCTGCATCGCTTATGGATGGCAGATTGCAGGAGGCACTTGGTACTTTCAAACCAGCCCGACTTGGCAGTGGCTCCACCCTGGGTCTGGGAACCATCCTGCGTATCATAGATTTTCAAGAGCCAGCCGGCCACTCCCAGCCACAGGCCCCCAAACACAAACCAATGCGCTTTTCCCTGGAAAACAAAACTCAGCTGCCACGCTTCTGGATAGCGGGTTGCAGGAGCCACTTGGTACTATCAAACCAGCCCGACTTGGCACTGGTGCCACCTTGGGTCTGGGAACCATCCGGCGTATCGTGGATTTTCAGGTGCCTGCCGGCCACTCCCAGCCACAGGACCCCAGAGACAACCCAGGGCCCGCTTCTCTGGCAAACAAAACTCACCTGCCCCGCTTCTGGATGGCAGATTGCAGGAGAAACTTGGTACTATCAAACCAGCCCGACTTGGCATTGGTGCCACCTTGGGTCTGGGAACCATCCTGCGTATCGTGGATTTTTAGGGGCCAGCCGGACTCTCCCAGCAACAGGCCCCCGGAGACAAACCACAGCCCGTTTCCCTGGAAAACAAAACTCACCTGTCCCGCTTCTGGATGTCAGAATGCAGGAGACACTTGGTACTATCAAACCAGCCCGACTTGGCGCTGGTGCCACCTTGGGTCTGGGAAGCATCCTGCGTATCGTGGATTTTCAGTGGCCAGTCGGACTCTCCCCGCCACAGGTCCCCAAACAAAAACCACGGCCCTTTACCCTGGCAAACAAAACTCACCTGTCCCACTTCTGGATGGCAGATTGCAGGAGCCACTTGGTACTATCAAACCAGCCAGACTTTTCACTGGTGCCACCTTGGGTCTGGGAACCATCCTACGTATCGTGGATTTTTAGGGGCCAGCAGGACTCCCCCAGCCACAGGCCCCCAGACACAAACCACAGCCTGTTTCCCTGGCAAACAAAATTCAGCTGCCCCGCTTCTGGATGGCAGATTGCAGGAGCCACTTGGTACTATCAAACCAGCCCGACTTGGCACTGGTGCCACCTTGGGTCTGGGAACCATCCTGCGTATCGTGGATTTTCAGCAGCCGGACGACTCTCCCAGGAACAGGCCCCCAGACACAAACCTCGACTAGTTTCTCTGGCAAACAAAATTCAGCTGCCCCGCTTCTGGATGGCAGATTGCAGGAGCCACTTGGTACTATCAAACCAGCCCGACTTGGCACTGGTGCCACCTTGGGTCTGGGAACCATCCTGCGTATCGTGGATTTTCAGGGGCCAGCCGGACTCTCCCAGGAACAGGCCCCCAGACAAAAACCTCAACTCGTTTCTCTGACAAACAAAACTCACCTGTCCCACTTCTGGATGGCAGATTGCAGGAGCCACTTGGTACTATCAAACCAGCCCAACTTGGCACTGGTGCCACCTTGGGTCTGGGAACCATCCTGCGTATCGTGGATTTTCAATTGCCTGCCTGCCACTCTCAGCCACAGGACCCCAGAGAAAACCCAGGGCCCGCTTCTCTGGCAAAAAAAACTCACCTGTCCCGCTTCTGGATGGCAGATTGCAGGAGGCACTTGGCACTTTCAAACCAGCCCGAATTGGCAGTGGTTCCACCTTGGGTCTGGGAACCATCCTGCTTATCGTGGATTTTCAGCAGCCAGACAGCCACTCCCAGCCACAGGCCCCCAGACACAAACCACGGCATTTTTCCCTGGCAAACAAAACTCTGCTGCACCGCTTCTGGATGGTAGATTGCAGGACCCACTTGGTACTATCCAACCAGCCGGACTTGTCACTGGTGCCACCTTGGGTCTGGGAACCATCCTGCGTATCGTGGATTTTAAGGGGCCAGCCGGGCTCTCCCAGCCACAGGCCTCCAGAGACAAACCACAGCCCGTTTCTCTGGAAAACAAAACTCACCTGTCCCGCTTCTGGATGGCAGATTGCAGGAGCCACTTGGTACTATCAAAACAGCCCGACTTGGCACTGGTGCCACCTTGGGTCTGGGAACCATCCTGCGTATCGTGGATTTTCAGCAGCCAGAGAGCCACTCCCAGCCACAGTTCCCAAAACACAAACCACGGCCCTTTTCCCTGGAAAAAAAAAACTCTGCTGCATCTCTTATGGATGGCAGATTGCAGGAGCCACTTGGTACTATCAAACCAGCCCGACTTGGCACTGGTGCCGCCTTGGGTCTGGGAACCATCCTGCGTATCGTGGATTTTCAGTAGCCAGACGGCCACTCCCAGCCACAGGACCCCAGAGACAACCCAGGGCCGGCTTCTCTGGCAAACAAAACTCACCTGCCCCGCTTCTGGATGGCAGATTGCAGGAGACACTTGGTACTATCAAACCAGCCGGACTTGGCATTGGTGCCACCTTGGGTCTGGGAACCATCCTGCGTATCGTGGATTTTCAGTGGCCAGCCTGACTCTCCCAGCCACAGGTCCCCAAACACAAACCACGGCCCTTTTCCCTGGCCAACAAAACTCAGCTGCCACGCTTCTGGATGGCGGGTTGCAAGAGCCGCTTGGTACTATCAAACCAGCCGGACTTGTCACTGGTGCCACCTTGGGTCTGGGAACCATCCTGCGTATCGTGGATTTTTAGGGGCCAGCCGGACTCTCCAAGCCACAGGCCCCCAGAGACAAACCACAGCCCGTTTCTCTAGCAAACGAAACTCACCTGCCCCGCTTCTGGATGGCAGATTGCAGGAGCCACTTGGCACTATCAAACCAGCCCGACTTGGCACTGGTGCCACCTTGGGTCTGGGAGCCATCCTGCGTATCGTGGATTTTCAGCAGCCAGAGAGCCACTCCCAGCAACAGGTCCCCAAACACAAACCACGGCCTCTTTCCCTGGCAAACAAAACTCAGCTGCCACGCTTCTGGATAGCGGGTTGCAGGAGCCACTTGGTACTATCAAACCAGCCCGACTTGGCACTGGTGCCACCTTGGGTCTGGGAACCATCCGGCGTATCGTGGATTTTCAGGTGCCTGCCGGCCACTCCCAGCCACAGGACCCCAGAGACAACCCAGGGCCCGCTTTTCTGGCAAACAAAACTCACCTGCCCCGCTTCTGGATGGCAGATTGCAGGAGAAACTTGGTACTATCAAACCAGCCCGACTTGGCATTGGTGCCACCTTGGGTCTGGGAACCATCCTGCGTATCGTGGATTTTTAGGGGCCAGCCGGACTCTCCCAGCAACAGGCCCCCGGAGACAAACCACAGCCCGTTTCCCTGGAAAACAAAACTCACCTGTCCCGCTTCTGGATGTCAGAATGCAGGAGACACTTGGTACTATCAAACCAGCCCGACTTGGCGCTGGTGCCACCTTGGGTCTGGGAAGCATCCTGCGTATCGTGGATTTTCAGTGGCCAGTCGGACTCTCCCCGCCACAGGTCCCCAAACAAAAACCACGGCCCTTTACCCTGGCAAACAAAACTCACCTGTCCCACTTCTGGATGGCAGATTGCAGGAGCCACTTGGTACTATCAAACCAGCCGGACTTTTCACTGGTGCCACCTTGGGTCTGGGAACCATCCTACGTATCGTGGATTTTTAGGGGCCAGCAGGACTCCCCCAGCCACAGGCCCCCAGACACAAACCACAGCCTGTTTCCCTGGCAAACAAAATTCAGCTGCCCCGCTTCTGGATGGCAGATTGCAGGAGCCACTTGGTACTATCAAACCAGCCCGACTTGGCACTGGTGCCACCTTGGGTCTGGGAACCATCCTGCGTATCGTGGATTTTCAGCAGCCGGACGACTCTCCCAGGAACAGGCCCCCAGACACAAACCTCGACTAGTTTCTCTGGCAAACAAAACTCACCTGTCCCACTTCTGGATGGCAGATTGCAGGAGCCACTTGGTACTATCAAACCAGCCCGACTTGGCGCTGGTGCCACCTTGGGTCTGGGAACCATCCTGCGTATTGTGGATTTTCAGGAGCCAGTCGGACTCTCCCAGCCACAGGTCCCCAAACATAAACCACGGCCCTTTTCCCTGGCAAACGAAACTCAGCTGCCCTGCTTCTGGATGGCAGATTGCAGGAGCCACTTTGTACTATCAAACCAGCCCGACTTGGCATTGGTGCCACCTTGGGTCTGGGAACCATCCTGCGTATCGTGGATTTTCAGGTGCCAGAGAGCCACTCCCAGCCACAGTTCCCAAAACACAATCCACGGCCCTTTTACCTGGAAAAAAAAAACTCTGCTGCATCTCTTATGGATGGCAGATTGCAGGAGCCAGTTGGTACTATCAAACCAGCCCGACTTGGCACTGGTGCCACCTTGGGTCTGGGAACCATCCGGCGTATCGTGGATTTTCAGGTGCCTGCCGGCCACTCCCAGCCACAGGACCCCAGAGAAAACCCAGGGCCCGCTTCTCTGGCAAACAAAACTCACCTGCCCCGCTTCTGGATGGCAGATTCCAGGAGGCAATTGGTACTATCAAACCAGCCCGACTTGGCACTGGTGCCACCTTGGGTCTGGGAACCATCCTGCGTATCGTGGATTTTTAGGGGCCAGCCGGACTCTCCCAGCCACAGGCCCCCGGAGACAAACCACAGCCCGTTTCCCTGGAAAACAAAACTCACCTGTCCCGCTTCTGGATGGCAGAATGCAGGAGACACTTGGTACTATCAAACCAGCCCGACTTGGCACTGGTGCCACCTTGGGTCTGGGAGCCATCCTGCGTATCGTGGATTTTCAGGAGCCAGTCGGACTCTCCTAGCCACAGGTCCCCAAACACAAACCACGGCCCTTATCCCTGGCAAACGAAACTCAGCTGCCCTGCTTCTGGATGGCAGATTGCAGGAGCCACTTTGTACTATCAAACCAGCCGGACTTGTCACTGGTGCCACCTTGGGTCTGGGAACCATCCTGCGTATCGTGGATTTTCAGCAGCCAGACGGCCACTCACAGCCAAAGCTTTCAGACACAAACCACGGCCCTTTTTTCTTGACAAACAAAATTCAGCTGCCCCGCTTCTGGATGGCAGATTGCAGGAGACACTTGGTACTATCAAACCAGCCCGACTTGGCATTGGTGCCACCTTGGGTCTGGGAACCATCCTGCGTATCGTGCATTTTCAGGGGCCAGCCGGGCTCTCCCAGCCACAGGCCTCCAGAGACAAACCTCGACTCGTTTCTCTGGCAAACAAAACTCACCTGTCCCGCTTCTGGATAGCAGATCGCAGGAGCTACTTGGTACTATCAAACCAGCCCGACTTGGCACTGGTGCCACCTTGGGTCTTGGAACCATCCTGCGTATAGTGGATTTTAGGGTGCCTGCCGGCCACTCCCAGCCACAGGTCCCAAAACACAAACCAATGCCCTTTTCCGTGGCAAACAAAATTCAGCTGCCCCGCTTCTGTATGGCAGATTGCAGGAGACACTTGGTACTATCAAACCAGCCCGACTTGGCACTGGTGCCACCTTGGGTCTGGGAACCATCCTGCGTATCGTGGATTTTCAGCAGCCAGACGGCCACTCACAGCCACAGGTCCAAAAACACAAACCACGGCCCTTTTCCCTGGAAAAAAAAAAAACTCTGCTGCATCGCTTATGGATGGCAGATTGCAGGAGGCACTTGGTACTTTCAAACCAGCCCGACTTGGCAGTGGCTCCACCCTGGGTCTGGGAACCATCCTGCGTATCATAGATTTTCAAGAGCCAGCCGGCCACTCCCAGCCACAGGCCCCCAAACACAAACCAATGCGCTTTTCCCTGGAAAACAAAACTCAGCTGCCCCGCTTCTGGATGGCAGATTGCAGGAGCCACTTGGTACTATCAAATCACCCCGACTTGGCACTGGTGCCACCTTGGATTTCGGAACCATCCTGCGTATCGTGGATTTTCAGGAGGCAGCCGGCCACTCCCAGCCAAAGCTTTCAGACACAAACCACGGCCCTTTTTTGTTGACAAACAAAATTCAGCTGCCCCGCTTCTGGATGGCAGATTGCAGGAGACACTTGGTACTATCAAACCAGCCCGACTTGGCATTGGTGCCACCCTGGGTCTGGGAACCATCCTGCGTATCGTGCATTTTCAGGGGCCAGCCGGCCACTCCCAGCCACATGACCCCAGAGACAACCCAGGGCCCGCTTCTTTGGCAAACAAAACTCACCTGTCCTGCTTCTGGATGGCAGATTGCAGGAGGCACTTGGTACTTTCAAACCAGCCCGACTTGGCAGTGGCTCCACCCTGGGTCTGGGAACCATCCTGCGTATCATAGATTTTCAAGAGCCAGCCGGCCACTCCCAGCTACAGGCCCCCAGACAAAAACCACGGCCCTTTTCCGTGGCAAACAAAATTCAGCTGCCCCGCTTCTGGATGGCAGATTGCAGGAGGCACTTGGTGCTTTCAAACCAGCCCGAATTGGCAGTGGTTCCACCTTGGGTCTGGGAACCATCCTGCTTATCGTGGATTTTCAGCAGCCAGACAGCCACTCCCAGCCACAGGCCCCCAGACACAAACCACGGCATTTTTCCCTGGCAAACAAAACTCTGCTGCACCGCTTCTGGATGGTAGATTGCAGGACCCACTTGGTACTATCCAACCAGCCGGACTTGTCACTGGTGCCACCTTGGGTCTGGGAACCATCCTGCGTATCGTGGATTTTCAGGGGCCAGCCGCACTCTCCCAGCCACAGGTCCCCAAACACAAACCACAGCCCGTTTCTCTGGAAAACAAAACTCACCTGTCCCGCTTCTGGATGGCAGATTGCAGGAGCCACTTGGTACTATCAAAACAGCCCGACTTGGCACTGGTGCCACCTTGGGTCTGGGAACCATCCTGCGTATCGTGGATTTTCAGCAGCCAGAGAGCCACTCCCAGCCACAGTTCCCAAAACACAAACCACGGCCCTTTTCCCTGGAAAAAAAAAACTCTGCTGCATCTCTTATGGATGGCAGATTGCAGGAGCCACTTGGTACTATCAAACCAGCCCGACTTGGCACTGGTGCCACCTTGGGTCTGGGAACCATCCTGCGTATCGTGGATTTTCAGCAGCCAGACGGCCACTCCCAGCCACAGGACCCCAGAGACAACCCAGGGCCCGCTTCTCTGGCAAACAAAACTCACCTGCCCCGCTTCTGGATGGCAGATTGCAGGAGACACTTGGTACTATCAAACCAGCCGGACTTGGCATTGGTGCCACCTTGGGTCTGGGAACCATCCTGCGTATCGTGGATTTTCAGTGGCCAGCCTGACTCTCCCAGCCACAGGTCCCCAAACACAAACCACGGCCCTTTTCCCTGGCCAACAAAACTCAGCTGCCACGCTTCTGGATGGCGGGTTGCAGGAGCCACTTGGTCCTATCAAACCAGCCCGACTTGGCACTGGTGCCACCTTGGGTCTGGGAACCATCCTGCGTATCGTGGATTTTTAGGGGCCAGCCGGACTCTCAGAGCCACAGGCCCCCAGAGACAAACCACAGCCCGTTTCTCTGGCAAACGAAACTCACCTGCCCCGCTTCTGGATGGCAGATTGCAGGAGCCACTTGGCACTATCAAACCAGCCCGACTTGGCACTGGTGCCACCTTGGGTCTGGGAACCATCCTGCGTATTGTGGATTTTCAGGAGCCAGTCGGACTCTCCCAGCCACAGGTCCCCAAACATAAACCACGGCCCTTTTCCCTGGCAAACGAAACTCAGCTGCCCTGCTTCTGGATGGCAGATTGCAGGAGCCACTTTGTACTATCAAACCAGCCCGACTTGGCATTGGTGCCACCTTGGGTCTGGGAACCATCCTGCGTATCGTGGATTTTCAGGTGCCAGAGAGCCACTCCCAGCCACAGTTCCCAAAACACAATCCACGGCCCTTTTACCTGGAAAAAAAAAACTCTGCTGCATCTCTTATGGATGGCAGATTGCAGGAGCCAGTTGGTACTATCAAACCAGCCCGACTTGGCACTGGTGCCACCTTGGGTCTGGGAACCATCCGGCGTATCGTGGATTTTCAGGTGCCTGCCGGCCACTCCCAGCCACAGGACCCCAGAGAAAACCCAGGGCCCGCTTCTCTGGCAAACAAAACTCACCTGCCCCGCTTCTGGATGGCAGATTCCAGGAGGCAATTGGTACTATCAAACCAGCCCGACTTGGCACTGGTGCCACCTTGGGTCTGGGAACCATCCTGCGTATCGTGGATTTTTAGGGGCCAGCCGGACTCTCCCAGCCACAGGCCCCCGGAGACAAACCACAGCCCGTTTCCCTGGAAAACAAAACTCACCTGTCCCGCTTCTGGATGGCAGAATGCAGGAGACACTTGGTACTATCAAACCAGCCCGACTTGGCACTGGTGCCACCTTGGGTCTGGGAGCCATCCTGCGTATCGTGGATTTTCAGGAGCCAGTCGGACTCTCCTAGCCACAGGTCCCCAAACACAAACCACGGCCCTTATCCCTGGCAAACGAAACTCAGCTGCCCTGCTTCTGGATGGCAGATTGCAGGAGACACTTGGTACTATCAAACCAGCCGGACTTGTCACTGGTGCCACCTTGGGTCTGGGAACCATCCTGCGTATCGTGGATTTTCAGCAGCCAGACGGCCACTCACAGCCAAAGCTTTCAGACACAAACCACGGCCCTTTTTTCTTGACAAACAAAATTCAGCTGCCCCGCTTCTGGATGGCAGATTGCAGGAGACACTTGGTACTATCAAACCAGCCCGACTTGGCATTGGTGCCACCTTGGGTCTGGGAACCATCCTGCGTATCGTGCATTTTCAGGGGCCAGCCGGGCTCTCCCAGCCACAGGCCTCCAGAGACAAACCTCGACTCGTTTCTCTGGCAAACAAAACTCACCTGTCCCGCTTCTGGATAGCAGATCGCAGGAGCTACTTGGTACTATCAAACCAGCCCGACTTGGCACTGGTGCCACCTTGGGTCTTGGAACCATCCTGCGTATAGTGGATTTTAGGGTGCCTGCCGGCCACTCCCAGCCACAGGTCCCAAAACACAAACCAATGCCCTTTTCCGTGGCAAACAAAATTCAGCTGCCCCGCTTCTGTATGGCAGATTGCAGGAGACACTTGGTACTATCAAACCAGCCCGACTTGGCACTGGTGCCACCTTGGGTCTGGGAACCATCCTGTGTATCGTGGATTTTCAGCAGCCAGACGGCCACTCACAGCCACAGGTCCAAAAACACAAACCACGGCCCTTTTCCCTGGAAAAAAAAAAAACTCTGCTGCATCGCTTATGGATGGCAGATTGCAGGAGGCACTTGGTACTTTCAAACCAGCCCGACTTGGCAGTGGCTCCACCCTGGGTCTGGGAACCATCCTGCGTATCATAGATTTTCAAGAGCCAGCCGGCCACTCCCAGCCACAGGCCCCCAAACACAAACCAATGCGCTTTTCCCTGGAAAACAAAACTCAGCTGCCCCGCTTCTGGATGGCAGATTGCAGGAGCCACTTGGTACTATCAAACCAGCCCGACTTGGCACTGGTGCCACCTTGGGTTGGGGAACCATCCTGCTTATCGTGGATTTTCAGGGGCCAGCCGGCCACTCCCAGCCACAGGCGCCCAAACACAAACCACAGCCCTTTTCCCTGGAAAAAAAAAAATTCAGCTGCCCCGCTTCTGGATGGCAGATCGCAGGAGGCAATTGGTACTATCAAACCAGCCCAACCTTGCACTGGTGCCACCCTGGGTCTGGGAACCATCCTGCGTATCGTGGATTTTAAGGGGCCAGCCGGGCTCTCCCAGCCACAGGCCTCCAGAGACAAACCTCGACTCGTTTCTCTGGCAAACAAAACTCAGCTGCCCCGCTTCTGGATAGCAGATCGCAGGAGACACTTGGTACTATCAAACCAGCCCGACTTGGCACTGGTGCCACCTTGGGTCTGTAAACCATCCTGCGTATCGTGGATTTTCAGGTGCCTGCCGGCCACTCCGAGTCACATGCCCC
This sequence comes from Artemisiospiza belli, assembly GCA_021963965.1. Lineage (NCBI taxonomy): Eukaryota > Metazoa > Chordata > Aves > Passeriformes > Passerellidae > Artemisiospiza > Artemisiospiza belli. Next base: position 13,353,397 of record JAKDEW010000026.1, read on the forward strand.
CAGACACAAACCACGGCCCTTTTCCCTGGCAAACAAAATTCAGCTGCCCCGCTTCTGGATGGCAGAATGCAGGAGACACTTGGTAATATCAAACCAGCCCGACTTGGCACTGGTGCCACCTTGGGTCTGGGAACCATCCTGCGTACCGTGGATTTTCAGGATCCAGCCGGCCACTCGCAGCCACATGCCCCCAGACACAAACCACGGCCCTTTTCCGTGGCAAACAAAATTCAGCTGCCCCGCTTCTGCATGGCAGAATGCAGGAGCCACTTGGTACTATCAAATCACCCCGACTTGGCACTGGTGCCACCTTGGATTTCGGAACCATCCTGCGTATCGTGGATTTTCAGCAGCCAGACGGCCACTCCCACCCACAGGCCCCCAGAGACAACCCAGGGCCCGCTTCTCTGGCAAACAAAACTCACCTGCCCCGCTTCTGGATGGCAGATTGCCGGAGACACTTGGTACTATCAAACCAGCCCGACTTGGCATTGGTGCCACCTTGGGTCTGGGAACCATCCGGCGTATCGTGGATTTTTAGGGGCCAGTCGGACTCTCCCAGCCACAGGCCCCCAGAGACAAACCACAGCCCGTTTCTCTGGAAAACAAAACTCTGCTGTCCCGCTTCTGGATGGCAGAATGCAGGAGACACTTGGTACTATCAAACCAGCCTGACTTGGCACTGGTGCCACCTTGGGTCTGGGAACCATCCTGCGTATAGTGGATTTTAGGGTGCCTGCCGGCCACTCCCAGCCACACTTCCAAAAACACAAACCACGGCCGTTTTCCCTGGAAAAAAAAAAACTTTGCTGCATCTCTTATGGATGGCAGATTGCAGGAGCCACTTGGTACTATCAAACCAGCCCGACTTGGCAGTGGTGCCACCTTGGGTCTGTAAACCATCGTGCGTATCGTGGATTTTCAGGTGCCTGCCTGCCACTTACAGCCACAGGACCCCAGAGACAACCCAGGGCCCACTTCTCTGGCAAACAAAACTCACCTGCCCCGCTTCTGGATGGCAGATTGCAGGAGACACTTGGTACAATCAAACCAGCCCGACTTGGCACTGGTGCCACCTTGGGTCTGTAAACCATCGTGCGTATCGTGGATTTTCAGGTGCCTGCCTGCCACTTACAGCCACAGGACCCCAGAGACAACCCAGGGCCCGCTTCTCTGGCAAAAAAAACTCACCTGTCCCGCTTCTGGATGGCAGATTGCAGGAGGCACTTGGTACTTTCAAACCAGCCCGAATTGGCAGTGGTTCCACCTTGGGTCTGGGAACCATCCTGCTTATCGTGGATTTTCAGCAGCCAGACAGCCACTCCCAGCCACAGGCCCCCAGACACAAACCACGGCATTTTTCCCTGGCAAACAAAACTCTGCTGCACCGCTTCTGGATGGTAGATTGCAGGAGCCACTTGGTACTATCCAACCAGCCGGACTTGTCACTGGTGCCACCTTGTGTCTGGGAACCATCCTGCGTATCGTGGATTTTTAGGGGCCAGCCGGACTCTCCCAGCCACAGGTCCTCATACACAAACCACGGCCCTTTTCCCCGGCAAACAAAATTCAGCTGCCCCGCTTCTGGATGGCAGATTGCAGGAGACACTTGGTAATATCAAACCAGCCCGACTTGGCATTGGTGCCACCTTGGGTCTGGCAACCATCCTGCGTATTGTGGATTTTCAGCAGCCAGAAAGCCACTCCCAGCCACAGTTCCCAAAAAACAAAGCACGGCCCTTTTCCCTGGAAAAAAAAAACTCTGCTGCATCTCTTATGGATGGCAGATTGCAGGACCCACTTGGTACTATCCAACCAGCCGGACTTGTCACTGGTGCCACCTTGGGTCTGGGAACCATCCTGCGTATCGTGGATTTTTAGGGGCCAGTCGGACTCTCCCAGCCACAAGTCCCCAAACACAAACCACGGTGCTTTTCCCTGGCAAACGAAACTCAGCTGCCCTGCTTCTGGATGGCAGATTGCAGGAGCCACTTTGTACTATCAAACCAGCCCGACTTGGCACTGGTGCCACCTTGGGTCTGGGAACCATCCTGCGTATCGTGGATTTACAGGAGCCAGAAGGCCACTCCCAGCCACAGTTCCCAAAACACAAACCACGTCCCTTTTCCCTGGAAAAAAAAAACTCTGCTGCATCTCTTATGGATTGCAGATTGCAGGAGCCAGTTGGTACTATCCAACCAGCCGGACTTGTCACTGGTGCCACCTTGGGTCTGGGAACCATCCTGCGTATCGTGGATTTTCAGCAGCCAGAGAGCCACTCCCAGCCACAGTTCCCAAAACACAAACCACGGCCCTTTTCCTTGGCAAACAAAACTCAGCTGCCCCGCTTCTGGATGGCAGATTGCAGGAGCCACTTGGTACTATCAAACCAGCCCGACTTGGCACTAGTGCCACCTTGGGTCTGGGAACCATCCTGCGTATCGTGGATTTTCAGCAGCAAGACGGCCACTCCCAGCCACAGGTCCAAAAACACAAACCACGGCCCTTTTCCCTGGAAAAAATAAAATTCTGCTGCATCGCTTATGGATGGCAGATTGCAGGACCCACTTGGTACTATCAAACCAGCCCGACTTGGCACTGGTGCCACCTTGGGTTTGGGAACCATCCTGCGTACCGTGGATTTTCAGGAGCCAGCCAGCCACTCCCAGCCAAAGCCCCCAGACACAAACAACGGCCCTTTTTTCTTGACAAAAAAAATTCAGCTGCCCCGCTTCTGAATGGCAGATTGCAGGAGACACTTGGTAGTATCAAACCCGCCCAACTTGGCATGGGTGCCACATTGGGTTGGGCAACCATCCTGCTTATCGTGGATTTTCAGGGGCCAGCCGGCCACTCCCAGCCAAAGGCGCCCAAACACAAACCACAGCCCTTTTCCCTGGCAAAAAAAACTCAGCTGCCCCGCTTCTGGATGGCAGATTGCAGGAGCCACTTGGTACTATCAAACCAGCCTGACTTGGCACTGGTGCCACCTTGGGTCTGGGAACCATCCTGCGTATCGTGGATTTTCAGCGGCCAGTCGGACTCTCTCCGCCACAGGTCCCCTAACAAAAACCACGGCCCTTTTCCCTGGCAAACAAAACTCAGCTGCCACGCTTCTGGATGGCAGATTGCAGGAGCCACTTGGTACTATCAAACCAGCCGGACTTGTCACTGGTGCCACCTTGGGTCTGGGAACCATCCTGCGTATCGTGGATTTTTAGGGGCCAGCCGGACTCTCCCAGCCACAGGCCCCCAGAGACAAACCACAGCCCGTTTCCCTGGCAAACAAAATTCAGCTGCCTTGCTTCTGGATGGCAGATTGCAGGAGACACTAGGTACTATCAAACCAGCCCGACTTGGCACTGGTGCCACCTTGGGTCTGGGAGCCATCCTGCGTATCGTGGATTTTCAGGAGCCAGTCGGACTCTCCCAGCCACAGGTCCCCAAACAGAAACCACGGCCCTTTTCCCTGGCAAACGAAACTCAGCTGCCCTGCTTCTGGATGGCAGATTGCAGGAGCCACTTGGTACTATCAAACCAGCCGGACTTGTCACTGGTGCCACCTTGGGTCTGGGAACCATACTGCGTATCGTGGATTTTCAGCAGCCAGAGAGCCACTCCCAGCCACAGGTCTCAAAACACAAACCACGGCCCTTTTCCCTGGCAAAAAAAACTCAGCTGCCCCGCTTCTGGATGGCAGATCGCAGGAGGCAATTGGTACTATCAAACCAGCCCGACTTGGCACTGGTGCCACCTTGGGTCTGGGAACCATCCTGCGTATCGTGGATTTTCAGCAGCCAGACGGCCACTCACAGCCAAAGCTTTCAGACACAAACCACGGCCCTTTTTTCTTGACAAACAAAATTCAGCTGCCCCGCTTCTGGATGGCAGATTGCAGGAGACACTTGGTACTATCAAACCAGCCCGACTTGGCATTGGTGCCACCTTGGGTCTGGGAACCATCCTGCGTATCGTGCATTTTCAGGGGCCAGCCGGCCACTCCCAGCCACAGGCGCCCAAACACAAACCACGGCCCTTTTCCCTGGCAAAAAAAACTCAGCTGCCCCGCTTCTGGATGGCAGATCGCAGGAGGCAATTGGTACTATCAAACCAGCCCAACTTGGCAATGGTGCCACCCTGGGTCATGGAACCATCCTGCGTATCATAGATTTTAAAGGGCCAGCCGGCCACTCCCAGCTACAGGCCCCCAGAAACAAACCACGGCGCTTTTCCCTGCAAACAAAACTCAGCTTTCCCGATTCTGGATGGCAGATTGCAGGAGCCACTTGGTACTATCAAACCAGCCCGACTTGGCACTGGTGCCACCTTGGGTCTTGGAACCATCCTGCGTAGAGTGGATTTTAGGGTGCCTGCCGGCCACTCCCAGCCACAGTTCCCAAAACACAAACCACGGCCCTTTTCCCTGGCAAACGAAACTCAGCTGCCCTGCTTCTGGATGGCAGATTGCAGGAGCCACTTGGTACTATCAAACCAGCCCAACTTGGCAGTGGTGCCACCTTGGGTCTGGGAACCTTCCTGCGTATCGTGGATTTTAAGGGGCCAGCCGGGCTCTCCCAGCCAAAGGCCCCAAGAGAAATACCTCGACTCGTTTCTCTGGCAAACAAAACTCACCTGTCCCGCTTCTGGGTGGAAGATTGCAGGAGCCACTTGGTACTATCAAACCAGCCCGACTTGGTACTGGTGCCACTTTGGGTCTGGGAACCATCCTGCGTACCGTGGATTTTCAGCAGCCAGACGGCCACTCACAGCCACAGGCCCCCAGACAAAAACCAAGGCCCTTTTCCATGGCAAAAAAACTCAGCTGCCCCGCTTCTGGATGGCAGATTGCAGGAGCTACTTGGAACCATCAAACCAGCCCGACTTGGCACTGGTGCCACCTTGGGTCTGGGAACCATTCTGCGTATCGTGGATTTTCAGGAGCCAGCCGGCCACTCCCAGCCACAGGCCCCCAAACACAAACCAATGCGCTTTTCCCTGGAAAACAAAACTCAGCTTCCCCGCTTCTGGATGGCAGATTGCAGGAGCCACTTGGTACTATCAAATCACCCCGACTTGGCACTGGTGCCACCTTGGATTTCGGAACCATCCTGCGTATCGTGGATTTTCAGGAGCCAGCCGGCCACTCCCAGCCAAAGCTTTCAGACACAAACCACGGCCCTTTTTTGTTGACAAACAAAATTCAGCTGCCCCGCTTCTGGATGGCAGATTGCAGGAGACACTTGGTACTATCAAACCAGCCCGACTTGGCATTGGTGCCACCCTGGGTCTGGGAACCATCCTGCGTATCGTGCATTTTCAGGGGCCAGCCGGCCACTCCCAGCCACATGACCCCAGAGACAACCCAGGGCCCGCTTCTTTGGCAAACAAAACTCACCTGTCCTGCTTCTTGATGGCAGATTGCAGGAGGCACTTGGTACTTTCAAACCAGCCCGACTTGGCAGTGGCTCCACCCTGGGTCTGGGAACCATCCTGCGTATCATAGATTTTCAAGAGCACGCCGGCCACTCCCAGCTACAGGCCCCCAGACACAAACCACGGCTTTTTCCATAGTAAACAATACTCAGCTGCCCTGCTTCTGGATGGCAGATTGCAGGAGCCACTTGGTACTATCAAACCAGCCCCACTTGGCACTGGTGCCACCTTGGGTCTGGGAACCTTCCTGCGTATCGTGGATTTTAAGGGGCCAGCCGGGCTCTCCCAGCCACAGGCCCCAAGAGAAATACCTCGACTCGTTTCTCTGGCAAACAAAACTCACCTGTCCCGCTTCTGGGTGGAAGATTGCAGGAGCCACTTGGTACTATCAAACCAGCCCGACTTGGTACTGGTGCCACTTTGGGTCTGGGAACCATCCTGCGTACCGTGGATTTTCAGGAGCCAGAGGGCCCCTCCCAGCCACAGGCCCCCAGACAAAAACCAAGGCCCTTTTCCATGGCAAAAAAACTCAGCTGCCCCGCTTCTGGATGGCAGATTGCAGGAGCTACTTGGAACCATCAAACCAGCCCGACTTGGCACTGGTGCCACCTTGGGTCTGGGAACCATTCTGCGTATCGTGGATTTTCAGGAGCCAGCCGGCCACTCCCAGCCACAGGCCCCCAAACACAAACCAATGCGCTTTTCCCTGGAAAACAAAACTCAGCTGCCTTGCTTCTGGATGGCAGATTGCAGGAGCCACTTGGTACTATCAAATCACCCCGACTTGGCACTGGTGCCACCTTGGATTTCGGAACCATCCTGCGTATCGTGGATTTTCAGGAGCCAGCCGGCCACTCCCAACCAAAGCTTTCAGACACAAACCACGGCCCTTTTTTGTTGACAAACAAAATTCAGCTGCCCCGCTTCTGGATGGCAGATTGCAGGAGACACTTGGTACTATCAAACCAGCCCGACTTGGCATTGGTGCCACCCTGGGTCTGGGAACCATCCTGCGTATCGTGCATTTTCAGGGGCCAGCCGGCCACTCCCAGCCACATGACCCCAGAGACAACCCAGGGCCCGCTTCTTTGGCAAACAAAACTCACCTGTCCTGCTTCTTGATTGCAGATTGCAGGAGGCACTTGGTACTTTCAAACCAGCCCGACTTGGCAGTGGCTCCACCCTGGGTCTGGGAACCATCCTGCGTATCATAGATTTTCAAGAGCCAGCCGGCCACTCCCAGCTACAGGCCCCCAGACACAAACCACGGCTTTTTCCATAGTAAACAATACTCAGCTGCCCTGCTTCTGGATGGCAGATTGCAGGAGCCACTTGGTACTATCAAACCAGCCCGACTTGGCACTGGTGCCACCTTGGGTCTGGGAACCATCCTGCGTATCGTGGATTTTCAGGGGCCAGCCGGACTCTCCCAGGAACAGGCCCCCAGACAAAAACCTCAACTCGTTTCTCTGACAAACAAAACTCACCTGACCCACTTCTGGATGGCAGATTGCAGGAGCCACTTGGTACTATCAAACCAGCCCAACTTGGCACTGGTGCCACCTTGGGTCTGGGAACCATCCTGCGTATCGTGGATTTTCAATTGCCTGCCTGCCACTCCCAGCCACAGGACCCCAGAGAAAACCCAGGGCCCGCTTCTCTGGCAAAAAAAACTCACCTGTCCCGCTTCTGGATGGCAGATTGCAGGAGGCACTTGGTACTTTCAAACCAGCCCGAATTGGCAGTGGTTCCACCTTGGGTCTGGGAACCATCCTGCTTATCGTGGATTTTCAGCAGCCAGACAGCCACTCCCAGCCACAGGCCCCCAGACACAAACCACGGCCCTTTTCCCTGGCAAACAAAACTCTGCTGCACCGCTTCTGGATGGTAGATTGCAGGACCCACTTGGTACTATCCAACCAGCCGGACTTGTCACTGGTGCCACCTTGGGTCTGGGAACCATCCTGCGTATCGTGGATTTTAAGGGGCCAGCCGGGCTCTCCCAGCCACAGGCCTCAAGAGACAAACCACAGCCCGTTTCTCTGGAAAACAAAACTCACCTGTCCCGCTTCTGGATGGCAGATTGCAGGAGCCACTTGGTGCTATCAAAACAGCCCGACTTGGCACTGGTGCCACCTTGGGTCTGGGAACCATCCTGCGTATCGTGGATTTTCAGCAGCCAGAGAGCCACTCCCAGCCACAGTTCCCAAAACACAAACCACGGCCCTTTTCCCTGGAAAAAAAAAACTCTGCTGCATCTCTTATGGATGGCAGATTGCAGGAGCCACTTGGTACTATCAAATCACCCCGACATGGCACTGGTGCCACCTTGGGTCTGGGAACCATCCTGCGTATCGTGGATTTTCAGCAGCCAGACGGCAACTCCCAGCCACAGGACCCCAGAGACAACCCAGGGCCCGCTTCTCTGGCAAACAAAACTCACCTGCCCCGCTTCTGGATGGCAGATTGCAGGAGACACTTTGTACTATCAAACCAGCCGGACATGGCATTGGTGCCACCTTGGGTCTGGGAACCATCCTGCGTATCGTGGATTTTCAGGAGCCAGCCGGACTCTCCCAGCCACAGGTCCCCAAACACAAACCACAGCCCGTTTCTCTGAAAAACAAAACTCACATGTCCCGCTTCTGGATGGCAGAATGCAGGAGACACTTTGTACTATCAAACCAGCCTGACCTGGCACTGGTGCCACCTTGGGTCTGGGAACCATCCTGCGTATCGTGGATTTTCAGCAGCCAGAGAGCCACTCCCAGCAACAGGTCCCCAAACACAAACCACGGCCCTTTTCCCTGGCAAACAAAACTCAGCTGCCACGCTTCTGGATAGCGGGCTGCAGGAGCCACTTGGTACTATCAAACCAGCCCGACTTGGCACTGGTGCCACCTTGGGTCTGGGAACCATCCGGCGTATCGTGGATTTTCAGGTGCCTGCCGGCCACTCCCAGCCACAGGACCCCAGAGACAACCCAGGGCCCGCTTCTCTGGCAAACAAAACTCACCTGCCCCGCTTCTGGATGGCAGATTGCAGGAGACACTTTGTACTATCAAACCAGCCGGACATGGCATTGGTGCCACCTTGGGTCTGGGAACCATCCTGCGTATCGTGGATTTTCAGGAGCCAGCCGGACTCTCCCAGCCACAGGTCCCCAAACACAAACCACAGCCCGTTTCTCTGAAAAACAAAACTCACATGTCCCGCTTCTGGATGGCAGAATGCAGGAGACACTTTGTACTATCAAACCAGCCTGACCTGGCACTGGTGCCACCTTGGGTCTGGGAACCATCCTGCGTATCGTGGATTTTCAGCAGCCAGAGAGCCACTCCCAGCAACAGGTCCCCAAACACAAACCACGGCCCTTTTCCCTGGCAAACAAAACTCAGCTGCCACGCTTCTGGATAGCGGGCTGCAGGAGCCACTTGGTACTATCAAACCAGCCCGACTTGGCACTGGTGCCACCTTGGGTCTGGGAACCATCCGGCGTATCGTGGATTTTCAGGTGCCTGCCGGCCACTCCCAGCCACAGGACCCCAGAGACAACCCAGGGCCCGCTTCTCTGGCAAACAAAACTCACCTGCCCCGCTTCTGGATGGCAGATTGCAGGAGAAACTTGGTACTATCAAACCAGCCCGACTTGGCATTGGTGCCACCTTGGGTCTGGGAACCATCCTGCGTATCGTGGATTTTTAGGGGCCAGCCGGACTCTCCCAGCAACAGGCCCCCGGAGACAAACCACAGCCCGTTTCCCTGGAAAACAAAACTCACCTGTCCCGCTTCTGGATGTCAGAATGCAGGAGACACTTGGTACTATCAAACCAGCCCGACTTGGCGCTGGTGCCACCTTGGGTCTGGGAAGCATCCTGCGTATCGTGGATTTTCAGTGGCCAGTCGGACTCTCCCCGCCACAGGTCCCCAAACAAAAACCACGGCCCTTTTCCCTGGCAAACAAAACTCACCTGTCCCACTTCTGGATGGCAGATTGCAGGAGCCACTTGGTACTATCAAACCAGCCCGACTTGTCACTTGTGCCACCTTGGGTCTGGGAACCATCCTAATTATCGTGGATTTTTAGGGGCCAGCCGGACTCCCCCAGCCACAGGCCCCCAGACACAAACCACAGCCTGTTTCCCTGGCAAACAAAATTCAGCTGCCCCGCTTCTGGATGGCAGATTGCAGGAGCCACTTGGTACTATCAAACCAGCCCGACTTGGCACTGGTGCCACCTTGGGTCTGGGAACCATCCTGCGTATCGTGGATTTTCAGCAGCCGGACGACTCTCCCAGGAACAGGCCCCCAGACACAAACCTCGACTAGTTTCTCTGGCAAACAAAACTCACCTGTCCCACTTCCGGATGGCAGATTGCAGGAGCCACTTGGTACTATCAAACCAGCCCGACTTGGCGCTGGTGCCACCTTGGGTCTGGGAACCATCCTGCGTATCGTGGATTTTCAGGAGCCAGTCGGACTCTCCCAGCCACAGTTCCCAAAACACAATCCACGGCCCTTTTCCCTGGAAAAAAAAACTCTGCTGCATCTCTTAAGGATGGCAGATTGCAGGAGCCAGTTGGTACTATCAAACCAGCCCGACTTGGCATTGGTGCCACCTTGGGTCTGGGAACCATCCTGCGATTCGTGCATTTTCAGGGGCCAGCCGGCCACTCCCAGCCACCGGCCCCCAGACGCAAACCACGGCCTCTTTCCCTGGCAAACCAAACTCACCTGTCCCGCTTCTGCATGGCAGATTGTAGGAGCCACTTGGTACTATCAAACCAGCCCGACTTGGCACTGGTGCCACCTTGGGTCTGTAAACCATCCTGCATATCATGGATTTTCAGGGGCCAGCAGGCCACTCCCAGCCACACGCGCCCAAACACAAACCAAGGCCCTTTTCCCTGGCAAAAAAAACTCAGCTGCCCCGCTTCTGGATGGCAGATCGCAGGAAGCAATTGGTACTATCAAACCAGCCCAACTTGTTACTGGTGCCACCCTGGGTCTTGGAACCATCCTGCGTATCATAGATTTTCAAGAGCCAGCCGGCCACTCCCAGCTACAGGCCCCCAGACACAAACCACGGCGCTTTTCCTTGGCAAAAAAAACTCAGCTGCCCCGCTTCTGGATGGCGGATTGCAGGAGCCACTTGGTACTATCAAACCAGCCCGACTTGGCATTGGTGCCACCTTGGGTCTGGGAACCATCCTGCGTATCGTGGATTTTCAGGAGCCAGTCGGACTCTCCCAGGAACAGGTCCCCAAACACAAACCACGGCCCTTTTCCCTGGCAAACGAAACTCAGCTGCCCTGCTTCTGGATGGCAGATTGCAGGAGCCACTTTGTACTATCAAACCAGCCCGACTTGGCAGTGGTGCCACCTTGGGTCTGGGAACCATCCTGCGTATCGTGGATTTTAAGGGGCAAGCCGGGCTCTCCCAGGCACAGGCCCCCAGAGAAAAACCTCGACTCGTTTCTCTGGAAAACAAAACTCACCTGTCCCGCTTCTGGGTGGCAGATTGCAGGAGCCACTTGGTACTATCAAACCAGCCCGACTTGGTACTGGTGCCACCTTGGGTCTGGGAACCATCCTGCGTATCGTGGATTTTCAGGAGCCAGACGGCCACTCCCAGCCACAGGCCCCCAAACACAAACCAATGCGCTTTTCCCTGGCAAAGAAAACTCAGCTGCCTCGCTTCTGGATGGCAGATTGCAGGACCCACTTGGTACTATCAAATCACCCCGACATGGCACTGGTGCCACCTTGGGTTTGGGAACCATCCTGCGTATCGTGGATTTTCAGGAGCCAGCCGGCCACTCCCAGCTACAGGCCCCCAGACACAAACCACGGCGCTTTTCCCTGGCAAACAAAACTCAGCTGCCCCGCTTCTGGATGGCAGATTGCAGGAGCCACTTGGTACTATCAAACCAGCCCGACTTGGCACTGGTGCCACCTTGGGTTGGGGAACCATCCTGCTTATCGTGGATTTTCAGGGGCCAGCCGGCCACTCCCAGCCACAGGCGCCCAAACACAAACCACAGCCCTTTTCCCTGGAAAAAAAAAAATTCAGCTGCCCCGCTTCTTGATGGCAGATCGCAGGAGGCAATTGGTACTATCAAACCAGCCCAACCTTGCACTGGTGCCACCCTGGGTCTGGGAACCATCCTGCGTATCATAGATTTTCAAGAGCCAGCCGGCCACTCCCAGCTACAGGCCCCCAGACACAAACCACGGCTTTTTCCATAGTAAACAATACTCACCTGTCCCACTTCTGGATGGCAGATTGCAGGAGCCACTTGGTACTATCAAACCAGCCCGACTTGGCAGTGGTGCCACCTTGGGTCTGGGAACCATCCTGCGTATCGTGGATTTTCAGGGGCCAGCCGGACTCTCCCAGGAACAGGCCCCCAGACAAAAACCTCGACTAGTTTCTCTGGCAAACAAAACTCACCTGTCCCACTTCTGGATGGCAGATTGCAGGAGCCACTTGGTACTATCAAACCAGCCCGACTTGGCACTGGTGCCACCTTGGGTCTGGGAACCATCCTGCGTATCGTGGATTTTCAGCAGCCAGACGGCCACTCCCAGCCACATGCCCCCAGACACAAACCACGGCCCTTTTCCGTGGCAAACAAAATTCAGCTGCCCCGCTTCTGGATGGCAGAATGCAGGAGACACTTGGTACTATCAAACCAGCCCGACTTGGCACTGGTGCCACCTTGGGTCTGAGAACCATCCGGCGTATCGTGGATTTTCAGGTGCCTGCCGGCCACTCCCAGCCACAGGACCCCAGAGAAAACCCAGGGCCCGCTTCTCTGGCAAACAAAACTCACTTTCCCCGCTTCTGGATGGCAGATTGCAGGAGCCACTTGGTACTATCAAACCAGCCCGACTTGGCACTGGTGCCACCTTGGGTCTGGGAGCCATCCTGCGTATCGTGGATTTTCAGCAGCCAGAGAGCCACTCCCAGCCACAGTTCCCAAAACACAAACCACGGCCATTTTCCCTGGAAAAAAAAAACTCTGCTGCATCTCTTATGGATGGCAGATTGCAGGAGCCACTTGGTCCTATCAAACCAGCCCGACTTGGCACTGGTGCCAACTTGGGTCTGGGAACCATCCGGCGTATCGTGGATTTTCAGGTGCCTGCCGGCCACTCCCAGCCACAGGACCCCAGAGAAAACCCAGGGCCCGCTTCTCTGGCAAACAAAACTCACCTGCCCCGCTTCTGGATGGCAGATTCCAGGAGGCAATTGGTACTATCAAACCAGCCCGACTTGGCACTGGTGCCACCTTGGGTCTGGGAACCATCCTGCGTATCGAGGATTTTTAGGGGCCAGCCGGACTCTCCCAGCCACAGGCCCCCGGAGACAAACCACAGCCCGTTTCCCTGGAAAACAAAACTCACCTGTCCCGCTTCTGGATGGCAGAATGCAGGAGACACTTGGTACTATCAAACCAGCCCGACTTGGCACTGGTGCCACCTTGGGTCTGGGAGCCATCCTGCGTATCGTGGATTTTCAGGAGCCAGTCGGACTCTCCTAGCCACAGGTCCCCAAACACAAACCACGGCCCTTTTCCCTGGCAAACGAAACTCAGCTGCCCTGCTTCTGGATGGCAGATTGCAGGAGCCACATTGTACTATCAAACCAGCCGGACTTGTCACTGGTGCCACCTTGGGTCTGGGAACCATCCTGCGTATCGTGGATTTTCAGCAGCCAGAGAGCCACTCCCAGCCACAGTTCCCAAAACACAAACCACGGCCCTTTTCCCTGGAAAAAAAAAACTCTGCTGCATCTCTTATGGATGGCAGATTGCAGGAGCCACTTGGTACTATCAAACCAGCCCGACTTGGCACTGGTGCCGCCTTGGGTCTGGGAACCATCCTGCGTATCGTGGATTTTCAGCAGCCAGACGGCCACTCCCAGCCACAGGACCCCAGAGACAACCCAGGGCCCGCTTCTCTGGCAAACAAAACTCACCTGTCCCGCTTCTGGATGGCAGATTGCAGGAGACACTTGGTACTATCAAACCAGCCGGACTTGGCATTGGTGCCACCTTGGGTCTGGGAACCATCCTGCGTATCGTGGATTTTCGGTGGCCAGCCTGACTCTCCCAGCCACAGGTCCCCAAACACAAACCACGGCCCTTTTCCCTGGCCAACAAAACTCAGCTGCCACGCTTCTGGATGGCGGGTTGCAGGAGCCACTTGGTACTATCAAACCAGCCGGACTTGTCACTGGTGCCACCTTGGGTCTGGGAACCATCCTGCGTATCGTGGATTTTTAGGGGCCAGCCGGACTCTCCAAGCCACAGGCCCCCAGAGACAAACCACAGCCCGTTTCTCTGGCAAACGAAACTCACCTGCCCCGCTTCTGGATGGCAGATTGCAGGAGCCACTTGGCACTATCAAACCAGCCCGACTTGGCAGTGGTGCCACCTTGGGTCTGGGAACCATCCTGCGTATCGTGGATTTTCAGGGGCCAGCCGGACTCTCCCAGGAACAGGCCCCCAGACACAAACCTCGACTAGTTTCTCTGGCAAACAAAACTCACCTGTCCCACTTCTGGATGGCAGATTGCAGGAGACACTTGGTACTATCAAACCAGCCCGACTTGGCACTGGTGCCACCTTGGGTCTGGGAACCATCCTGCGTATCGTGGATTTTCAGCAGCCAGACGGCCACTCCCAGCCACATGCCCCCAGACACAAACCACGGCCCTTTTCCGTGGCAAACAAAATTCAGCTGCCCCGCTTCTGGATGGCAGAATGCAGGAGACACTTGGTACTATCAAACCAGCCCGACTTGGCACTGGTGCCACCTTGGGTCTGAGAACCATCTGGCGTATCGTGGATTTTCAGGTGCCTGCCGGCCACTCCCAGCCACAGGACCCCAGAGAAAACCCAGGGCCCGCTTCTCTGGCAAACAAAACTCACCTGCCCCGCTTCTGGATGGCAGATTGCAGGAGCCACTTGGTACTATCAAACCAGCCCGACTTGGCACTGGTGCCACCTTGGGTCTGGGAGCCATCCTGCGTATCGTGGATTTTCAGCAGCCAGAGAGCCACTCCCAGCCACAGTTCCCAAAACACAAACCACGGCCATTTTCCCTGGAAAAAAAAAACTCTGCTGCATCTCTTATGGATGGCAGATTGCAGGAGCCACTTGGTCCTATCAAACCAGCCCGACTTGGCACTGGTGCCACCTTGGGTCTGGGAACCATCCGGCGTATCGTGGATTTTCAGGTGCCTGCCGGCCACTCCCAGCCACAGGACCCCAGAGACAACCCAGGGCCCGCTTCTCAGGCAAACAAAACTCACCTGCCCTGCTTCTGGATGGCAGATTGCAGGAGCCACTTTGTACTATCAAACCAGCCGGACTTGTCACTGGTGCCACCTTGGGTCTGGGAACCATCCTGCGTATCGTGGATTTTCAGCAGCCAGACGGCCACTCACAGCCAAAGCTTTCAGACACAAACCACGGCCCTTTTTTCTTGACAAACAAAATTCAGCTGCCCCGCTTCTGGATGGCAGATTGCAGGAGACACTTGGTACTATCAAACCAGCCCGACTTGGCATTGGTGCCACCTTGGGTCTGGGAACCATCCTGCGTATCGTGCATTTTCAGGGGCCAGCCGGCCACTCCCAGCCACAAGCGCCCAAACACAAACCAAGGCCCTTTTCCCTGGCAAAAAAAACTCAGCTGCCCCGCTTCTGGATGGCAGATCGCAGGAGCCACTTGGTACTATCAAACCAGCCCAACTTGGCAATGGTGCCACCCTGGGTCATGGAACCATCCTGCGTATCATAGATTTTCAAGGGCCAGCCGGCCACTCCCAGCTACAGGCCCCCAGAAACAAACCACGGCGCTTTTCCCTGCAAACAAAACTCAGCTTCCCCGATTCTGGATGGCAGATTGCAGGAGCCACTTGGTACTATCAAACCAGCTCGACTTGGCACTGGTGCCACCTTGGGTCTGGGAACCATCCTGCGTATCGTGGATTTTCAGTGGCCAGCCGGGCTCTCCCAGCCACAGGCCTCCAAAGACAAACCTCGACTCGTTTCTCTGGCAAACAAAACTCACCTGTCCCGCTTCTGGATAGCAGATCGCAGGAGCTACTTGGTACTATCAAACCAGCCCGACTTGGCACTGGTGCCACCTTGGGTCTTGGAACCATCCTGCGTATAGTGGATTTTAGGGTGCCTGCCGGCCACTCCCAGCCACAGGTCCCAAAACACAAACCAATGCCCTTTTCCGTGGCAAACAAAATTCAGCTGCCCCGCTTCTGTATGGCAGATTGCAGGAGACACTTGGTACTATCAAACCAGCCCGACTTGGCACTGGTGCCACCTTGGGTCTGGGAACCATCCTGCGTATCGTGGATTTTCAGCAGCCAGACGGCCACTCACAGCCACAGGTCCAAAAACACAAACCACGGCCCTTTTCCCTGGAAAAAAAAAAACTCTGCTGCATCGCTTATGGATGGCAGATTGCAGGAGGCACTTGGTACTTTCAAACCAGCCCGACTTGGCAGTGGCTCCACCCTGGGTCTGGGAACCATCCTGCGTATCATAGATTTTCAAGAGCCAGCCGGCCACTCCCAGCCACAGGCCCCCAAACACAAACCAATGCGCTTTTCCCTGGAAAACAAAACTCAGCTGCCCTGCTTCTGGATGGCAGATTGCAGGAGCCACTTGATACTATCAAATCACCCCGACTTGGCACTGGTGCCACCTTGGATTTCGGAACCATCCTGCGTATCGTGGATTTTCAGGAGCCAGCCGGCCACTCCCAGCCAAAGCTTTCAGACACAAACCACGGCCCTTTTTTGTTGACAAACAAAATTCAGCTGCCCCGCTTCTGGATGGCAGATTGCAGGAGACACTTGGTACTATCAAACCAGCCCGACTTGGCATTGGTGCCACCCTGGGTCTGGGAACCATCCTGCGTATCGTGCATTTTCAGGGGCCAGCCGGCCACTCCCAGCCACATGACCCCAGAGACAACCCAGGGCCCGCTTCTTTGGCAAACAAAACTCACCTGTCCTGCTTCTGGATGGCAGATTGCAGGAGGCACTTGGTACTTTCAAACCAGCCCGACTTGGCAGTGGCTCCACCCTGGGTCTGGGAACCATCCTGCGTATCATAGATTTTCAAGAGCCAGCCGGCCACTCCCAGCTACAGGCCCCCAGACACAAACCACGGCTTTTTCCATAGTAAACAATACTCAGCTGCCCTGCTTCTGGATGGCAGATTGCAGGAGCCACTTGGTACTATCAAACCAGCCTGACTTGGCACTGGTGCCACCTTGGGTCTGGGAACCATCCTGCGTATCGTGGATTTTCAGGGGCCAGCCGGACTCTCCCAGGAACAGGCCCCCAGACAAAAACCTCAACTCGTTTCTCTGACAAACAAAACTCACCTGTCCCACTTCTGGATGGCAGATTGCAGGAGCCACTTGGTACTATCAAACCAGCCCAACTTGGCACTGGTGCCACCTTGGGTCTGGGAACCATCCTGCGTATCGTGGATTTTCAATTGCCTGCCTGCCACTCTCAGCCACAGGACCCCAGAGAAAACCCAGGGCCCGCTTCTCTGGCAAAAAAAACTCACCTGTCCCGCTTCTGGATGGCAGATTGCAGGAGGCACTTGGCACTTTCAAACCAGCCCGAATTGGCAGTGGTTCCACCTTGGGTCTGGGAACCATCCTGCTTATCGTGGATTTTCAGCAGCCAGACAGCCACTCCCAGCCACAGGCCCCCAGACACAAACCACGGCATTTTTCCCTGGCAAACAAAACTCTGCTGCACCGCTTCTGGATGGTAGATTGCAGGACCCACTTGGTACTATCCAACCAGCCGGACTTGTCACTGGTGCCACCTTGGGTCTGGGAACCATCCTGCGTATCGTGGATTTTAAGGGGCCAGCCGGGCTCTCCCAGCCACAGGCCTCCAGAGACAAACCACAGCCCGTTTCTCTGGAAAACAAAACTCACCTGTCCCGCTTCTGGATGGCAGATTGCAGGAGCCACTTGGTACTATCAAAACAGCCCGACTTGGCACTGGTGCCACCTTGGGTCTGGGAACCATCCTGCGTATCGTGGATTTTCAGCAGCCAGAGAGCCACTCCCAGCCACAGTTCCCAAAACACAAACCACGGCCCTTTTCCCTGGAAAAAAAAAACTCTGCTGCATCTCTTATGGATGGCAGATTGCAGGAGCCACTTGGTACTATCAAACCAGCCCGACTTGGCACTGGTGCCGCCTTGGGTCTGGGAACCATCCTGCGTATCGTGGATTTTCAGCAGCCAGAGGGCCACTCCCAGCCACAGGCCCCCAGAGACAACCCAGGGCCGGCTTCTCTGGCAAACAAAACTCACCTGCCCCGCTTCTGGATGGCAGATTGCAGGAGACACTTGGTACTATCAAACCAGCCGGACTTGGCATTGGTGCCACCTTGGGTCTGGGAACCATCCTGCGTATCGTGGATTTTCAGCAGCCAGAGAGCCACTCCCAGCAACAGGTCCCCAAACACAAACCACGGCCCTTTTCCCTGGCAAACAAAACTCAGCTGCCACGCTTCTGGATAGCGGGTTGCAGGAGCCACTTGGTACTATCAAACCAGCCCGACTTGGCACTGGTGCCACCTTGGGTCTGGGAACCATCCGGCGTATCGTGGATTTTCAGGTGCCTGCCGGCCACTCCCAGCCACAGGACCCCAGAGACAACCCAGGGCCCGCTTCTCTGGCAAACAAAACTCACCTGCCCCGCTTCTGGATGGCAGATTGCAGGAGAAACTTGGTACTATCAAACCAGCCCGACTTGGCATTGGTGCCACCTTGGGTCTGGGAACCATCCTGCGTATCGTGGATTTTCAGTGGCCAGTCGGACTCTCCCCGCCACAGGTCCCCAAACAAAAACCACGGCCCTTTACCCTGGCAAACAAAACTCACCTGTCCCACTTCTGGATGGCAGATTGCAGGAGCCACTTGGTACTATCAAACCAGCCGGACTTTTCACTGGTGCCACCTTGGGTCTGGGAACCATCCTACGTATCGTGGATTTTTAGGGGCCAGCAGGACTCCCCCAGCCACAGGCCCCCAGACACAAACCACAGCCTGTTTCCCTGGCAAACAAAATTCAGCTGCCCCGCTTCTGGATGGCAGATTGCAGGAGCCACTTGGTACTATCAAACCAGCCCGACTTGGCACTGGTGCCACCTTGGGTCTGGGAACCATCCTGCGTATCGTGGATTTTCAGCAGCCGGACGACTCTCCCAGGAACAGGCCCCCAGACACAAACCTCGACTAGTTTCTCTGGCAAACAAAACTCACCTGTCCCACTTCTGGATGGCAGATTGCAGGAGCCACTTGGTACTATCAAACCAGCCCGACTTGGCGCTGGTGCCACCTTGGGTCTGGGAACCATCCTGCGTATTGTGGATTTTCAGGAGCCAGTCGGACTCTCCCAGCCACAGGTCCCCAAACACAAACCACGGCCCTTTTCCCTGGCAAACGAAACTCAGCTGCCCTGCTTCTGGATGGCAGATTGCAGGAGCCACTTTGTACTATCAAACCAGCCCGACTTGGCATTGGTGCCACCTTGGGTCTGGGAACCATCCTGCGTATCGTGGATTTTCAGGTGCCAGAGAGCCACTCCCAGCCACAGTTCCCAAAACACAATCCACGGCCCTTTTACCTGGAAAAAAAAAACTCTGCTGCATCTCTTATGGATGGCAGATTGCAGGAGCCACTTGGTACTATCAAACCAGCCCGACTTGGCACTGGTGCCACCTTGGGTCTGGGAACCATCCGGCGTATCGTGGATTTTCAGGTGCCTGCCGGCCACTCCCAGCCACAGGACCCCAGAGAAAACCCAGGGCCCGCTTCTATGGCAAACAAAACTCACCTGCCCCGCTTCTGGATGGCAGATTCCAGGAGGCAATTGGTACTATCAAACCAGCCCGACTTGGCACTGGTGCCACCTTGGGTCTGGGAACCATCCTGCGTATCGTGGATTTTTAGGGGCCAGCCGGACTCTCCCAGCCACAGGCCCCCGGAGACAAACCACAGCCCGTTTCCCTGGAAAACAAAACTCACCTGTCCCGCTTCTGGATGGCAGAATGCAGGAGACACTTGGTACTATCAAACCAGCCCGACTTGGCACTGGTGCCACCTTGGGTCTGGGAGCCATCCTGCGTATCGTGGATTTTCAGGAGCCAGTCGGACTCTCCTAGCCACAGGTCCCCAAACACAAACCACGGCCCTTTTCCCTGGCAAACGAAACTCAGCTGCCCTGCTTCTGGATGGCAGATTGCAGGAGCCACTTTGTACTATCAAACCAGCCGGACTTGTCACTGGTGCCACCTTGGGTCTGGGAACCATCCTGCGTATCGTGGATTTTCAGCAGCCAGACGGCCACTCACAGCCAAAGCTTTCAGACACAAACCACGGCCCTTTTTTCTTGACAAACAAAATTCAGCTGCCCCGCTTCTGGATGGCAGATTGCAGGAGACACTTGGTACTATCAAACCAGCCCGACTTGGCATTGGTGCCACCTTGGGTCTGGGAACCATCCTGCGTATCGTGCATTTTTAGGGGCCAGCCGGGCTCTCCCAGCCACAGGCCTCCAGAGACAAACCTCGACTCGTTTCTCTGGCAAACAAAACTCACCTGTCCCGCTTCTGGATAGCAGATCGCAGGAGCTACTTGGTACTATCAAACCAGCCCGACTTGGCACTGGTGCCACCTTGGGTCTTGGAACCATCCTGCGTATAGTGGATTTTAGGGTGCCTGCCGGCCACTCCCAGCCACAGGTCCCAAAACACAAACCAATGCCCTTTTCCGTGGCAAACAAAATTCAGCTGCCCCGCTTCTGTATGGCAGATTGCAGGAGACACTTGGTACTATCAAACCAGCCCGACTTGGCACTGGTGCCACCTTGGGTCTGGGAACCATCCTGCGTATCGTGGATTTTCAGCAGCCAGACGGCCACTCACAGCCACAGGTCCAAAAACACAAACCACGGCCCTTTTCCCTGGAAAAAAAAAAACTCTGCTGCATCGCTTATGGATGGCAGATTGCAGGAGGCACTTGGTACTTTCAAACCAGCCCGACTTGGCAGTGGCTCCACCCTGGGTCTGGGAACCATCCTGCGTATCATAGATTTTCAAGAGCCAGCCGGCCACTCCCAGCCACAGGCCCCCAAACACAAACCAATGCGCTTTTCCCTGGAAAACAAAACTCAGCTGCCCCGCTTCTGGATGGCAGATTGCAGGAGCCACTTGGTACTATCAAATCACCCCGACTTGGCACTGGTGCCACCTAGGATTTCGGAACCATCCTGCGTATCGTGGATTTTCAGGAGCCAGCCGGCCACTCCCAGCCAAAGCTTTCAGACACAAACCACGGCCCTTTTTTGTTGACAAACAAAACTCACCTGCCCCGCTTCTGGATGGCAGATTGCAGGAGACACTTGGTACTATCAAACCAGCCCGACTTGGCATTGGTGCCACCCTGGGTCTGGGAACCATCCTGCGTATCGTGCATTTTCAGGGGCCAGCCGGCCACTCCCAGCCACATGACCCCAGAGACAACCCAGGGCCCGCTTCTTTGGCAAACAAAACTCACCTGTCCTGCTTCTGGATGGCAGATTGCAGGAGGCACTTGGTACTTTCAAACCAGCCCGACTTGGCAGTGGCTCCACCCTGGGTCTGGGAACCATCCTGCGTATCATAGATTTTCAAGAGCCAGCCGGCCACTCCCAGCTACAGGCCCCCAGACACAAACCACGGCTTTTTCCATAGTAAACAATACTCAGCTGCCCTGCTTCTGGATGGCAGATTGCAGGAGGCACTTGGTACTATCAAACCAGCCTGACTTGGCACTGGTGCCACCTTGGGTCTGGGAACCATCCTGCGTATCGTGGATTTTCAGGGGCCAGCCGGACTCTCCCAGGAACAGGCCCCCAGACACAAACCTCGACTAGTTTCTCTGGCAAACAAAACTCACCTGTCCCACTTCTGGATGGCAGATTGCAGGAGACACTTGGTACTATCAAACCAGCCCGACTTGGCACTGGTGCCACCTTGGGTCTGGGAACCATCCTGCGTATCGTGGATTTTCAGCAGCCAGACGGCCACTCCCAGCCACATGCCCCCAGACACAAACCACGGCCCTTTTCCGTGGCAAACAAAATTCAGCTGCCCCGCTTCTGGATGGCAGAATGCAGGAGACACTTGGTACTATCAAACCAGCCCGACTTGGCACTGGTGCCACCTTGGGTCTGAGAACCATCTGGCGTATCGTGGATTTTCAGGTGCCTGCCGGCCACTCCCAGCCACAGGACCCCAGAGAAAACCCAGGGCCCGCTTCTCTGGCAAACAAAACTCACCTGCCCCGCTTCTGGATGGCAGATTGCAGGAGCCACTTGGTACTATCAAACCAGCCCGACTTGGCACTGGTGCCACCTTGGGTCTTGGAGCCATCCTGCGTATCGTGGATTTTCAGCAGCCAGAGAGCCACTCCCAGCCACAGTTCCCAAAACACAAACCACGGCCATTTTCCCTGGAAAAAAAAAACTCTGCTGCATCTCTTATGGATGGCAGATTGCAGGAGCCACTTGGTCCTATCAAACCAGCCCGACTTGGCACTGGTGCCACCTTGGGTCTGGGAACCATCCGGCGTATCGTGGATTTTCAGGTGCCTGCCGGCCACTCCCAGCCACAGGACCCCAGAGACAACCCAGGGCCCGCTTCTCTGGCAAACAAAACTCACCTGCCCTGCTTCTGGATGGCAGATTGCAGGAGCCACTTTGTACTATCAAACCAGCCGGACTTGTCACTGGTGCCACCTTGGGTCTGGGAACCATCCTGCGTATCGTGGATTTTCAGCAGCCAGACGGCCACTCACAGCCAAAGCTTTCAGACACAAACCACGGCCCTTTTTTCTTGACAAACAAAATTCAGCTGCCCCGCTTCTGGATGGCAGATTGCAGGAGACACTTGGTACTATCAAACCAGCCCGACTTGGCATTGGTGCCACCTTGGGTCTGGGAACCATCCTGCGTATCGTGCATTTTCAGGGGCCAGCCGGCCACTCCCAGCCACAAGCGCCCAAACACAAACCAAGGCCCTTTTCCCTGGCAAAATACTCAGCTGCCCCGCTTCTGGATGGCAGATCGCAGGAGCCACTTGGTACTATCAAACCAGCCCAACTTGGCAATGGTGCCACCCTGGGTCATGGAACCATCCTGCGTATCATAGATTTTCAAGGGCCAGCCGGCCACTCCCAGCTACAGGCCCCCAGAAACAAACCACGGCGCTTTTCCCTGCAAACAAAACTCAGCTTCCCCGATTCTGGATGGCAGATTGCAGGAGCCACTTGGTACTATCAAACCAGCTCGACTTGGCACTGGTGCCACCTTGGGTCTGGGAACCATCCTGCGTATCGTGGATTTTCAGTGGCCAGCCGGGCTCTCCCAGCCACAGGCCTCCAAAGACAAACCTCGACTCGTTTCTCTGGCAAACAAAACTCACCTGTCCCGCTTCTGGATAGCAGATCGCAGGAGCTACTTGGTACTATCAAACCAGCCCGACTTGGCACTGGTGCCACCTTGGGTCTTGGAACCATCCTGCGTATAGTGGATTTTAGGGTGCCTGCCGGCCACTCCCAGCCACAGGTCCCAAAACACAAACCAATGCCCTTTTCCGTGGCAAACAAAATTCAGCTGCCCCGCTTCTGTATGGCAGATTGCAGGAGACACTTGGTACTATCAAACCAGCCCGACTTGGCACTGGTGCCACCTTGGGTCTGGGAACCATCCTGCGTATCGTGGATTTTCAGCAGCCAGACGGCCACTCACAGCCACAGGTCCAAAAACACAAACCACGGCCCTTTTCCCTGGAAAAAAAAAAACTCTGCTGCATCGCTTATGGATGGCAGATTGCAGGAGGCACTTGGTACTTTCAAACCAGCCCGACTTGGCAGTGGCTCCACCCTGGGTCTGGGAACCATCCTGCGTATCATAGATTTTCAAGAGCCAGCCGGCCACTCCCAGCCACAGGCCCCCAAACACAAACCAATGCGCTTTTCCCTGGAAAACAAAACTCAGCTGCCCTGCCTCTGGATGGCAGATTGCAGGAGCCACTTGATACTATCAAATCACCCCGACTTGGCACTGGTGCCACCTTGGATTTCGGAACCATCCTGCGTATCGTGGATTTTCAGGAGCCAGCCGGCCACTCCCAGCCAAAGCTTTCAGACACAAACCACGGCCCTTTTTTGTTGACAAACAAAATTCAGCTGCCCCGCTTCTGGATGGCAGATTGCAGGAGACACTTGGTACTATCAAACCAGCCCGACTTGGCATTGGTGCCACCCTGGGTCTGGGAACCATCCTGCGTATCGTGCATTTTCAGGGGCCAGCCGGCCACTCCCAGCCACATGACCCCAGAGACAACCCAGGGCCCGCTTCTTTGGCAAACAAAACTCACCTGTCCTGCTTCTGGATGGCAGATTGCAGGAGGCACTTGGTACTTTCAAACCAGCCCGACTTGGCAGTGGCTCCACCCTGGGTCTGGGAACCATCCTGCGTATCATAGATTTTCAAGAGCCAGCCGGCCACTCCCAGCTACAGGCCCCCAGACACAAACCACGGCTTTTTCCATAGTAAACAATACTCAGCTGCCCTGCTTCTGGATGGCAGATTGCAGGAGCCACTTGGTACTATCAAACCAGCCTGACTTGGCACTGGTGCCACCTTGGGTCTGGGAACCATCCTGCGTATCGTGGATTTTCAGGGGCCAGCCGGACTCTCCCAGGAACAGGCCCCCAGACAAAAACCTCAACTCGTTTCTCTGACAAACAAAACTCACCTGTCCCACTTCTGGATGGCAGATTGCAGGAGCCACTTGGTACTATCAAACCAGCCCAACTTGGCACTGGTGCCACCTTGGGTCTGGGAACCATCCTGCGTATCGTGGATTTTCAATTGCCTGCCTGCCACTCTCAGCCACAGGACCCCAGAGAAAACCCAGGGCCCGCTTCTCTGGCAAAAAAAACTCACCTGTCCCGCTTCTGGATGGCAGATTGCAGGAGGCACTTGGCACTTTCAAACCAGCCCGAATTGGCAGTGGTTCCACCTTGGGTCTGGGAACCATCCTGCTTATCGTGGATTTTCAGCAGCCAGACAGCCACTCCCAGCCACAGGCCCCCAGACACAAACCACGGCATTTTTCCCTGGCAAACAAAACTCTGCTGCACCGCTTCTGGATGGTAGATTGCAGGACCCACTTGGTACTATCCAACCAGCCGGACTTGTCACTGGTGCCACCTTGGGTCTGGGAACCATCCTGCGTATCGTGGATTTTAAGGGGCCAGCCGGGCTCTCCCAGCCACAGGCCTCCAGAGACAAACCACAGCCCGTTTCTCTGGAAAACAAAACTCACCTGTCCCGCTTCTGGATGGCAGATTGCAGGAGCCACTTGGTACTATCAAAACAGCCCGACTTGGCACTGGTGCCACCTTGGGTCTGGGAACCATCCTGCGTATCGTGGATTTTCAGCAGCCAGAGAGCCACTCCCAGCCACAGTTCCCAAAACACAAACCACGGCCCTTTTCCCTGGAAAAAAAAAACTCTGCTGCATCTCTTATGGATGGCAGATTGCAGGAGCCACTTGGTACTATCAAACCAGCCCGACTTGGCACTGGTGCCGCCTTGGGTCTGGGAACCATCCTGCGTATCGTGGATTTTCAGCAGCCAGAGAGCCACTCCCAGCCACAGGCCCCCAGAGACAACCCAGGGCCGGCTTCTCTGGCAAACAAAACTCACCTGCCCCGCTTCTGGATGGCAGATTGCAGGAGACACTTGGTACTATCAAACCAGCCGGACTTGGCATTGGTGCCACCTTGGGTCTGGGAACCATCCTGCGTATCGTGGATTTTCAGCAGCCAGAGAGCCACTCCCAGCAACAGGTCCCCAAACACAAACCACGGCCCTTTTCCCTGGCAAACAAAACTCAGCTGCCACGCTTCTGGATAGCGGGTTGCAGGAGCCACTTGGTACTATCAAACCAGCCCGACTTGGCACTGGTGCCACCTTGGGTCTGGGAACCATCCGGCGTATCGTGGATTTTCAGGTGCCTGCCGGCCACTCCCAGCCACAGGACCCCAGAGACAACCCAGGGCCCGCTTCTCTGGCAAACAAAACTCACCTGCCTCGCTTCTGGATGGCAGATTGCAGGAGAAACTTGGTACTATCAAACCAGCCCGACTTGGCATTGGTGCCACCTTGGGTCTGGGAACCATCCTGCGTATCGTGGATTTTTAGGGGCCAGCCGGACTCTCCCAGCAACAGGCCCCCAGACACAAACCACAGCCCGTTTCCCTGGAAAACAAAACTCACCTGTCCCGCTTCTGGATGTCAGAATGCAGGAGACACTTGGTACTATCAAACCAGCCCGACTTGGCGCTGGTGCCACCTTGGGTCTGGGAAGCACCCTGCGTATCGTGGATTTTCAGTGGCCAGTCGGACTCTCCCCGCCACAGGTCCCCAAACAAAAACCACGGCCCTTTACCCTGGCAAACAAAACTCACCTGTCCCACTTCTGGATGGCAGATTGCAGGAGCCACTTGGTACTATCAAACCAGCCGGACTTTTCACTGGTGCCACCTTGGGTCTGGGAACCATCCTACGTATCGTGGATTTTTAGGGGCCAGCAGGACTCCCCCAGCCACAGGCCCCCAGACATAAACCACAGCCTGTTTCCCTGGCAAACAAAATTCAGCTGCCCCGCTTCTGGATGGCAGATTGCAGGAGCCACTTGGTACTATCAAACCAGCCCGACTTGGCACTGGTGCCACCTTGGGTCTGGGAACCATCCTGCGTATCGTGGATTTTCAGCAGCCGGACGACTCTCCCAGGAACAGGCCCCCAGACACAAACCTCGACTAGTTTCTCTGGCAAACAAAACTCACCTGTCCCACTTCTGGATGGCAGATTGCAGGAGCCACTTGGTACTATCAAACCAGCCCGACTTGGCGCTGGTGCCACCTTGGGTCTGGGAACCATCCTGCGTATTGTGGATTTTCAGGAGCCAGTCGGACTCTCCCAGCCACAGGTCCCCAAACACAAACCACGGCCCTTTTCCCTGGCAAACGAAACTCAGCTGCCCTGCTTCTGGATGGCAGATTGCAGGAGCCACTTTGTACTATCAAACCAGCCCGACTTGGCATTGGTGCCACCTTGGGTCTGGGAACCATCCTGCGTATCGTGGATTTTCAGGTGCCAGAGAGCCACTCCCAGCCACAGTTCCCAAAACACAATCCACGGCCCTTTTACCTGGAAAAAAAAAACTCTGCTGCATCTCTTATGGATGGCAGATTGCAGGAGCCACTTGGTACTATCAAACCAGCCCGACTTGGCACTGGTGCCACCTTGGGTCTGGGAACCATCCGGCGTATCGTGGATTTTCAGGTGCCTGCCGGCCACTCCCAGCCACAGGACCCCAGAGAAAACCCAGGGCCCGCTTCTATGGCAAACAAAACTCACCTGCCCCGCTTCTGGATGGCAGATTCCAGGAGGCAATTGGTACTATCAAACCAGCCCGACTTGGCACTGGTGCCACCTTGGGTCTGGGAACCATCCTGCGTATCGTGGATTTTTAGGGGCCAGCCGGACTCTCCCAGCCACAGGCCCCCGGAGACAAACCACAGCCCGTTTCCCTGGAAAACAAAACTCACCTGTCCCGCTTCTGGATGGCAGAATGCAGGAGACACTTGGTACTATCAAACCAGCCCGACTTGGCACTGGTGCCACCTTGGGTCTGGGAGCCATCCTGCGTATCGTGGATTTTCAGGAGCCAGTCGGACTCTCCTAGCCACAGGTCCCCAAACACAAACCACGGCCCTTTTCCCTGGCAAACGAAACTCAGCTGCCCTGCTTCTGGATGGCAGATTGCAGGAGCCACTTTGTACTATCAAACCAGCCCGACTTGGCATTGGTGCCACCTTGGGTCTGGGAACCATCCTGCGTATCGTGGATTTTCAGGTGCCAGAGAGCCACTCCCAGCCACAGTTCCCAAAACACAATCCACGGCCCTTTTACCTGGAAAAAAAAAACTCTGCTGCATCTCTTATGGATGGCAGATTGCAGGAGCCACTTGGTACTATCAAACCAGCCCGACTTGGCACTGGTGCCACCTTGGGTCTGGGAACCATCCGGCGTATCGTGGATTTTCAGGTGCCTGCCGGCCACTCCCAGCCACAGGACCCCAGAGAAAACCCAGGGCCCGCTTCTATGGCAAACAAAACTCACCTGCCCCGCTTCTGGATGGCAGATTCCAGGAGCTACTTGGTACTATCAAACCAGCCCGACTTGGCACTGGTGCCACCTTGGGTCTTGGAACCATCCTGCGTATAGTGGATTTTAGGGTGCCTGCCGGCCACTCCCAGCCACAGGTCCCAAAACACAAACCAATGCCCTTTTCCGTGGCAAACAAAATTCAGCTGCCCCGCTTCTGTATGGCAGATTGCAGGAGACACTTGGTACTATCAAACCAGCCCGACTTGGCACTGGTGCCACCTTGGGTCTGGGAACCATCCTGCGTATCGTGGATTTTCAGCAGCCAGACGGCCACTCACAGCCACAGGTCCAAAAACACAAACCACGGCCCTTTTCCCTGGAAAAAAAAAAACTCTGCTGCATCGCTTATGGATGGCAGATTGCAGGAGGCACTTGGTACTTTCAAACCAGCCCGACTTGGCAGTGGCTCCACCCTGGGTCTGGGAACCATCCTGCGTATCATAGATTTTCAAGAGCCAGCCGGCCACTCCCAGCCACAGGCCCCCAAACACAAACCAATGCGCTTTTCCCTGGAAAACAAAACTCAGCTGCCCCGCTTCTGGATGGCAGATTGCAGGAGCCACTTGGTACTATCAAATCACCCCGACTTGGCACTGGTGCCACCTAGGATTTCGGAACCATCCTGCGTATCGTGGATTTTCAGGAGCCAGCCGGCCACTCCCAGCTACAGGCCCCCAGACACAAACCACGGCTTTTTCCATAGTAAACAATACTCAGCTGCCCTGCTTCTGGATGGCAGATTGCAGGAGGCACTTGGTACTATCAAACCAGCCTGACTTGGCACTGGTGCCACCTTGGGTCTGGGAACCATCCTGCGTATCGTGGATTTTCAGGGGCCAGCCGGACTCTCCCAGGAACAGGCCCCCAGACACAAACCTCGACTAGTTTCTCTGGCAAACAAAACTCACCTGTCCCACTTCTGGATGGCAGATTGCAGGAGACACTTGGTACTATCAAACCAGCCCGACTTGGCACTGGTGCCACCTTGGGTCTGGGAACCATCCTGCGTATCGTGGATTTTCAGCAGCCAGACGGCCACTCCCAGCCACAGGTCCCCAAACACAAACCACGGCCCTTTTCCCTGGCAAACGAAACTCAGCTGCCCTGCTTCTGGATGGCAGATTGCAGGAGCCACTTTGTACTATCAAACCAGCCCGACTTGGCATTGGTGCCACCTTGGGTCTGGGAACCATCCTGCGTATCGTGGATTTTCAGGTGCCAGAGAGCCACTCCCAGCCACAGTTCCCAAAACACAATCCACGGCCCTTTTACCTGGAAAAAAAAAACTCTGCTGCATCTCTTATGGATGGCAGATTGCAGGAGCCACTTGGTACTATCAAACCAGCCCGACTTGGCACTGGTGCCACCTTGGGTCTGGGAACCATCCGGCGTATCGTGGATTTTCAGGTGCCTGCCGGCCACTCCCAGCCACAGGACCCCAGAGAAAACCCAGGGCCCGCTTCTATGGCAAACAAAACTCACCTGCCCCGCTTCTGGATGGCAGATTCCAGGAGGCAATTGGTACTATCAAACCAGCCCGACTTGGCACTGGTGCCACCTTGGGTCTGGGAACCATCCTGCGTATCGTGGATTTTTAGGGGCCAGCCGGACTCTCCCAGCCACAGGCCCCCGGAGACAAACCACAGCCCGTTTCCCTGGAAAACAAAACTCACCTGTCCCGCTTCTGGATGGCAGAATGCAGGAGACACTTGGTACTATCAAACCAGCCCGACTTGGCACTGGTGCCACCTTGGGTCTGGGAGCCATCCTGCGTATCGTGGATTTTCAGGAGCCAGTCGGACTCTCCTAGCCACAGGTCCCCAAACACAAACCACGGCCCTTTTCCCTGGCAAACGAAACTCAGCTGCCCTGCTTCTGGATGGCAGATTGCAGGAGCCACTTTGTACTATCAAACCAGCCGGACTTGTCACTGGTGCCACCTTGGGTCTGGGAACCATCCTGCGTATCGTGGATTTTCAGCAGCCAGACGGCCACTCACAGCCAAAGCTTTCAGACACAAACCACGGCCCTTTTTTCTTGACAAACAAAATTCAGCTGCCCCGCTTCTGGATGGCAGATTGCAGGAGACACTTGGTACTATCAAACCAGCCCGACTTGGCATTGGTGCCACCTTGGGTCTGGGAACCATCCTGCGTATCGTGCATTTTTAGGGGCCAGCCGGGCTCTCCCAGCCACAGGCCTCCAGAGACAAACCTCGACTCGTTTCTCTGGCAAACAAAACTCACCTGTCCCGCTTCTGGATAGCAGATCGCAGGAGCTACTTGGTACTATCAAACCAGCCCGACTTGGCACTGGTGCCACCTTGGGTCTTGGAACCATCCTGCGTATAGTGGATTTTAGGGTGCCTGCCGGCCACTCCCAGCCACAGGTCCCAAAACACAAACCAATGCCCTTTTCCGTGGCAAACAAAATTCAGCTGCCCCGCTTCTGTATGGCAGATTGCAGGAGACACTTGGTACTATCAAACCAGCCCGACTTGGCACTGGTGCCACCTTGGGTCTGGGAACCATCCTGCGTATCGTGGATTTTCAGCAGCCAGACGGCCACTCACAGCCACAGGTCCAAAAACACAAACCACGGCCCTTTTCCCTGGAAAAAAAAAAACTCTGCTGCATCGCTTATGGATGGCAGATTGCAGGAGGCACTTGGTACTTTCAAACCAGCCCGACTTGGCAGTGGCTCCACCCTGGGTCTGGGAACCATCCTGCGTATCATAGATTTTCAAGAGCCAGCCGGCCACTCCCAGCCACAGGCCCCCAAACACAAACCAATGCGCTTTTCCCTGGAAAACAAAACTCAGCTGCCCCGCTTCTGGATGGCAGATTGCAGGAGCCACTTGGTACTATCAAATCACCCCGACTTGGCACTGGTGCCACCTAGGATTTCGGAACCATCCTGCGTATCGTGGATTTTCAGGAGCCAGCCGGCCACTCCCAGCCAAAGCTTTCAGACACAAACCACGGCCCTTTTTTGTTGACAAACAAAACTCACCTGCCCCGCTTCTGGATGGCAGATTGCAGGAGACACTTGGTACTATCAAACCAGCCCGACTTGGCATTGGTGCCACCCTGGGTCTGGGAACCATCCTGCGTATCGTGCATTTTCAGGGGCCAGCCGGCCACTCCCAGCCACATGACCCCAGAGACAACCCAGGGCCCGCTTCTTTGGCAAACAAAACTCACCTGTCCTGCTTCTGGATGGCAGATTGCAGGAGGCACTTGGTACTTTCAAACCAGCCCGACTTGGCAGTGGCTCCACCCTGGGTCTGGGAACCATCCTGCGTATCATAGATTTTCAAGAGCCAGCCGGCCACTCCCAGCTACAGGCCCCCAGACACAAACCACGGCTTTTTCCATAGTAAACAATACTCAGCTGCCCTGCTTCTGGATGGCAGATTGCAGGAGGCACTTGGTACTATCAAACCAGCCTGACTTGGCACTGGTGCCACCTTGGGTCTGGGAACCATCCTGCGTATCGTGGATTTTCAGGGGCCAGCCGGACTCTCCCAGGAACAGGCCCCCAGACACAAACCTCGACTAGTTTCTCTGGCAAACAAAACTCACCTGTCCCACTTCTGGATGGCAGATTGCAGGAGACACTTGGTACTATCAAACCAGCCCGACTTGGCACTGGTGCCACCTTGGGTCTGGGAACCATCCTGCGTATCGTGGATTTTCAGCAGCCAGACGGCCACTCCCAGCCACATGCCCCCAGACACAAACCACGGCCCTTTTCCGTGGCAAACAAAATTCAGCTGCCCCGCTTCTGGATGGCAGAATGCAGGAGACACTTGGTACTATCAAACCAGCCCGACTTGGCACTGGTGCCACCTTGGGTCTGAGAACCATCTGGCGTATCGTGGATTTTCAGGTGCCTGCCGGCCACTCCCAGCCACAGGACCCCAGAGAAAACCCAGGGCCCGCTTCTCTGGCAAACAAAACTCACCTGCCCCGCTTCTGGATGGCAGATTGCAGGAGCCACTTGGTACTATCAAACCAGCCCGACTTGGCACTGGTGCCACCTTGGGTCTTGGAGCCATCCTGCGTATCGTGGATTTTCAGCAGCCAGAGAGCCACTCCCAGCCACAGTTCCCAAAACACAAACCACGGCCATTTTCCCTGGAAAAAAAAAACTCTGCTGCATCTCTTATGGATGGCAGATTGCAGGAGCCACTTGGTCCTATCAAACCAGCCCGACTTGGCACTGGTGCCACCTTGGGTCTGGGAACCATCCGGCGTATCGTGGATTTTCAGGTGCCTGCCGGCCACTCCCAGCCACAGGACCCCAGAGACAACCCAGGGCCCGCTTCTCTGGCAAACAAAACTCACCTGCCCTGCTTCTGGATGGCAGATTGCAGGAGCCACTTTGTACTATCAAACCAGCCGGACTTGTCACTGGTGCCACCTTGGGTCTGGGAACCATCCTGCGTATCGTGGATTTTCAGCAGCCAGACGGCCACTCACAGCCAAAGCTTTCAGACACAAACCACGGCCCTTTTTTCTTGACAAACAAAATTCAGCTGCCCCGCTTCTGGATGGCAGATTGCAGGAGACACTTGGTACTATCAAACCAGCCCGACTTGGCATTGGTGCCACCTTGGGTCTGGGAACCATCCTGCGTATCGTGCATTTTCAGGGGCCAGCCGGCCACTCCCAGCCACAAGCGCCCAAACACAAACCAAGGCCCTTTTCCCTGGCAAAAAAAACTCAGCTGCCCCGCTTCTGGATGGCAGATCGCAGGAGCCACTTGGTACTATCAAACCAGCCCAACTTGGCAATGGTGCCACCCTGGGTCATGGAACCATCCTGCGTATCATAGATTTTCAAGGGCCAGCCGGCCACTCCCAGCTACAGGCCCCCAGAAACAAACCACGGCGCTTTTCCCTGCAAACAAAACTCAGCTTCCCCGATTCTGGATGGCAGATTGCAGGAGCCACTTGGTACTATCAAACCAGCTCGACTTGGCACTGGTGCCACCTTGGGTCTGGGAACCATCCTGCGTATCGTGGATTTTCAGTGGCCAGCCGGGCTCTCCCAGCCACAGGCCTCCAAAGACAAACCTCGACTCGTTTCTCTGGCAAACAAAACTCACCTGTCCCGCTTCTGGATAGCAGATCGCAGGAGCTACTTGGTACTATCAAACCAGCCCGACTTGGCACTGGTGCCACCTTGGGTCTTGGAACCATCCTGCGTATAGTGGATTTTAGGGTGCCTGCCGGCCACTCCCAGCCACAGGTCCCAAAACACAAACCAATGCCCTTTTCCGTGGCAAACAAAATTCAGCTGCCCCGCTTCTGTATGGCAGATTGCAGGAGACACTTGGTACTATCAAACCAGCCCGACTTGGCACTGGTGCCACCTTGGGTCTGGGAACCATCCTGCGTATCGTGGATTTTCAGCAGCCAGACGGCCACTCACAGCCACAGGTCCAAAAACACAAACCACGGCCCTTTTCCCTGGAAAAAAAAAAACTCTGCTGCATCGCTTATGGATGGCAGATTGCAGGAGGCACTTGGTACTTTCAAACCAGCCCGACTTGGCAGTGGCTCCACCCTGGGTCTGGGAACCATCCTGCGTATCATAGATTTTCAAGAGCCAGCCGGCCACTCCCAGCCACAGGCCCCCAAACACAAACCAATGCGCTTTTCCCTGGAAAACAAAACTCAGCTGCCCTGCCTCTGGATGGCAGATTGCAGGAGCCACTTGATACTATCAAATCACCCCGACTTGGCACTGGTGCCACCTTGGATTTCGGAACCATCCTGCGTATCGTGGATTTTCAGGAGCCAGCCGGCCACTCCCAGCCAAAGCTTTCAGACACAAACCACGGCCCTTTTTTGTTGACAAACAAAATTCAGCTGCCCCGCTTCTGGATGGCAGATTGCAGGAGACACTTGGTACTATCAAACCAGCCCGACTTGGCATTGGTGCCACCCTGGGTCTGGGAACCATCCTGCGTATCGTGCATTTTCAGGGGCCAGCCGGCCACTCCCAGCCAC
This sequence comes from Artemisiospiza belli, assembly GCA_021963965.1. NCBI lineage: Eukaryota > Metazoa > Chordata > Aves > Passeriformes > Passerellidae > Artemisiospiza > Artemisiospiza belli. Next base: position 13,387,210 of record JAKDEW010000026.1, read on the forward strand.
ATGACCCCAGAGACAACCCAGGGCCCGCTTCTTTGGCAAACAAAACTCACCTGTCCTGCTTCTGGATGGCAGATTGCAGGAGGCACTTGGTACTTTCAAACCAGCCCGACTTGGCAGTGGCTCCACCCTGGGTCTGGGAACCATCCTGCGTATCATAGATTTTCAAGAGCCAGCCGGCCACTCCCAGCTACAGGCCCCCAGACACAAACCACGGCTTTTTCCATAGTAAACAATACTCAGCTGCCCTGCTTCTGGATGGCAGATTGCAGGAGCCACTTGGTACTATCAAACCAGCCTGACTTGGCACTGGTGCCACCTTGGGTCTGGGAACCATCCTGCGTATCGTGGATTTTCAGGGGCCAGCCGGACTCTCCCAGGAACAGGCCCCCAGACAAAAACCTCAACTCGTTTCTCTGACAAACAAAACTCACCTGTCCCACTTCTGGATGGCAGATTGCAGGAGCCACTTGGTACTATCAAACCAGCCCAACTTGGCACTGGTGCCACCTTGGGTCTGGGAACCATCCTGCGTATCGTGGATTTTCAATTGCCTGCCTGCCACTCTCAGCCACAGGACCCCAGAGAAAACCCAGGGCCCGCTTCTCTGGCAAAAAAAACTCACCTGTCCCGCTTCTGGATGGCAGATTGCAGGAGGCACTTGGCACTTTCAAACCAGCCCGAATTGGCAGTGGTTCCACCTTGGGTCTGGGAACCATCCTGCTTATCGTGGATTTTCAGCAGCCAGACAGCCACTCCCAGCCACAGGCCCCCAGACACAAACCACGGCATTTTTCCCTGGCAAACAAAACTCTGCTGCACCGCTTCTGGATGGTAGATTGCAGGACCCACTTGGTACTATCCAACCAGCCGGACTTGTCACTGGTGCCACCTTGGGTCTGGGAACCATCCTGCGTATCGTGGATTTTAAGGGGCCAGCCGGGCTCTCCCAGCCACAGGCCTCCAGAGACAAACCACAGCCCGTTTCTCTGGAAAACAAAACTCACCTGTCCCGCTTCTGGATGGCAGATTGCAGGAGCCACTTGGTACTATCAAAACAGCCCGACTTGGCACTGGTGCCACCTTGGGTCTGGGAACCATCCTGCGTATCGTGGATTTTCAGCAGCCAGAGAGCCACTCCCAGCCACAGTTCCCAAAACACAAACCACGGCCCTTTTCCCTGGAAAAAAAAAACTCTGCTGCATCTCTTATGGATGGCAGATTGCAGGAGCCACTTGGTACTATCAAACCAGCCCGACTTGGCACTGGTGCCGCCTTGGGTCTGGGAACCATCCTGCGTATCGTGGATTTTCAGCAGCCAGAGAGCCACTCCCAGCCACAGGCCCCCAGAGACAACCCAGGGCCGGCTTCTCTGGCAAACAAAACTCACCTGCCCCGCTTCTGGATGGCAGATTGCAGGAGACACTTGGTACTATCAAACCAGCCGGACTTGGCATTGGTGCCACCTTGGGTCTGTGAACCATCCTGCGTATCGTGGATTTTCAGCAGCCAGAGAGCCACTCCCAGCAACAGGTCCCAAACACAAACCACGGCCCTTTTCCCTGGCAAACAAAACTCAGCTGCCACGCTTCTGGATAGCGGGTTGCAGGAGCCACTTGGTACTATCAAACCAGCCCGACTTGGCACTGGTGCCACCTTGGGTCTGGGAACCATCCGGCGTATCGTGGATTTTCAGGTGCCTGCCGGCCACTCCCAGCCACAGGACCCCAGAGACAACCCAGGGCCCGCTTCTCTGGCAAACAAAACTCACCTGCCTCGCTTCTGGATGGCAGATTGCAGGAGAAACTTGGTACTATCAAACCAGCCCGACTTGGCATTGGTGCCACCTTGGGTCTGGGAACCATCCTGCGTATCGTGGATTTTTAGGGGCCAGCCGGACTCTCCCAGCAACAGGCCCCCAGACACAAACCACAGCCCGTTTCCCTGGAAAACAAAACTCACCTGTCCCGCTTCTGGATGTCAGAATGCAGGAGACACTTGGTACTATCAAACCAGCCCGACTTGGCGCTGGTGCCACCTTGGGTCTGGGAAGCACCCTGCGTATCGTGGATTTTCAGTGGCCAGTCGGACTCTCCCCGCCACAGGTCCCCAAACAAAAACCACGGCCCTTTACCCTGGCAAACAAAACTCACCTGTCCCACTTCTGGATGGCAGATTGCAGGAGCCACTTGGTACTATCAAACCAGCCGGACTTTTCACTGGTGCCACCTTGGGTCTGGGAACCATCCTACGTATCGTGGATTTTTAGGGGCCAGCAGGACTCCCCCAGCCACAGGCCCCCAGACATAAACCACAGCCTGTTTCCCTGGCAAACAAAATTCAGCTGCCCCGCTTCTGGATGGCAGATTGCAGGAGCCACTTGGTACTATCAAACCAGCCCGACTTGGCACTGGTGCCACCTTGGGTCTGGGAACCATCCTGCGTATCGTGGATTTTCAGCAGCCGGACGACTCTCCCAGGAACAGGCCCCCAGACACAAACCTCGACTAGTTTCTCTGGCAAACAAAACTCACCTGTCCCACTTCTGGATGGCAGATTGCAGGAGCCACTTGGTACTATCAAACCAGCCCGACTTGGCGCTGGTGCCACCTTGGGTCTGGGAACCATCCTGCGTATTGTGGATTTTCAGGAGCCAGTCGGACTCTCCCAGCCACAGGTCCCCAAACACAAACCACGGCCCTTTTCCCTGGCAAACGAAACTCAGCTGCCCTGCTTCTGGATGGCAGATTGCAGGAGCCACTTTGTACTATCAAACCAGCCCGACTTGGCATTGGTGCCACCTTGGGTCTGGGAACCATCCTGCGTATCGTGGATTTTCAGGTGCCAGAGAGCCACTCCCAGCCACAGTTCCCAAAACACAATCCACGGCCCTTTTACCTGGAAAAAAAAAACTCTGCTGCATCTCTTATGGATGGCAGATTGCAGGAGCCACTTGGTACTATCAAACCAGCCCGACTTGGCACTGGTGCCACCTTGGGTCTGGGAACCATCCGGCGTATCGTGGATTTTCAGGTGCCTGCCGGCCACTCCCAGCCACAGGACCCCAGAGAAAACCCAGGGCCCGCTTCTATGGCAAACAAAACTCACCTGCCCCGCTTCTGGATGGCAGATTCCAGGAGGCAATTGGTACTATCAAACCAGCCCGACTTGGCACTGGTGCCACCTTGGGTCTGGGAACCATCCTGCGTATCGTGGATTTTTAGGGGCCAGCCGGACTCTCCCAGCCACAGGCCCCCGGAGACAAACCACAGCCCGTTTCCCTGGAAAACAAAACTCACCTGTCCCGCTTCTGGATGGCAGAATGCAGGAGACACTTGGTACTATCAAACCAGCCCGACTTGGCACTGGTGCCACCTTGGGTCTGGGAGCCATCCTGCGTATCGTGGATTTTCAGGAGCCAGTCGGACTCTCCTAGCCACAGGTCCCCAAACACAAACCACGGCCCTTTTCCCTGGCAAACGAAACTCAGCTGCCCTGCTTCTGGATGGCAGATTGCAGGAGCCACTTTGTACTATCAAACCAGCCCGACTTGGCATTGGTGCCACCTTGGGTCTGGGAACCATCCTGCGTATCGTGGATTTTCAGGTGCCAGAGAGCCACTCCCAGCCACAGTTCCCAAAACACAATCCACGGCCCTTTTACCTGGAAAAAAAAAACTCTGCTGCATCTCTTATGGATGGCAGATTGCAGGAGCCACTTGGTACTATCAAACCAGCCCGACTTGGCACTGGTGCCACCTTGGGTCTGGGAACCATCCGGCGTATCGTGGATTTTCAGGTGCCTGCCGGCCACTCCCAGCCACAGGACCCCAGAGAAAACCCAGGGCCCGCTTCTATGGCAAACAAAACTCACCTGCCCCGCTTCTGGATGGCAGATTCCAGGAGCTACTTGGTACTATCAAACCAGCCCGACTTGGCACTGGTGCCACCTTGGGTCTTGGAACCATCCTGCGTATAGTGGATTTTAGGGTGCCTGCCGGCCACTCCCAGCCACAGGTCCCAAAACACAAACCAATGCCCTTTTCCGTGGCAAACAAAATTCAGCTGCCCCGCTTCTGTATGGCAGATTGCAGGAGACACTTGGTACTATCAAACCAGCCCGACTTGGCACTGGTGCCACCTTGGGTCTGGGAACCATCCTGCGTATCGTGGATTTTCAGCAGCCAGACGGCCACTCACAGCCACAGGTCCAAAAACACAAACCACGGCCCTTTTCCCTGGAAAAAAAAAAACTCTGCTGCATCGCTTATGGATGGCAGATTGCAGGAGGCACTTGGTACTTTCAAACCAGCCCGACTTGGCAGTGGCTCCACCCTGGGTCTGGGAACCATCCTGCGTATCATAGATTTTCAAGAGCCAGCCGGCCACTCCCAGCCACAGGCCCCCAAACACAAACCAATGCGCTTTTCCCTGGAAAACAAAACTCAGCTGCCCCGCTTCTGGATGGCAGATTGCAGGAGCCACTTGGTACTATCAAATCACCCCGACTTGGCACTGGTGCCACCTAGGATTTCGGAACCATCCTGCGTATCGTGGATTTTCAGGAGCCAGCCGGCCACTCCCAGCCAAAGCTTTCAGACACAAACCACGGCCCTTTTTTGTTGACAAACAAAACTCACCTGCCCCGCTTCTGGATGGCAGATTGCAGGAGACACTTGGTACTATCAAACCAGCCCGACTTGGCATTGGTGCCACCCTGGGTCTGGGAACCATCCTGCGTATCGTGCATTTTCAGGGGCCAGCCGGCCACTCCCAGCCACATGACCCCAGAGACAACCCAGGGCCCGCTTCTTTGGCAAACAAAACTCACCTGTCCTGCTTCTGGATGGCAGATTGCAGGAGGCACTTGGTACTTTCAAACCAGCCCGACTTGGCAGTGGCTCCACCCTGGGTCTGGGAACCATCCTGCGTATCATAGATTTTCAAGAGCCAGCCGGCCACTCCCAGCTACAGGCCCCCAGACACAAACCACGGCTTTTTCCATAGTAAACAATACTCAGCTGCCCTGCTTCTGGATGGCAGATTGCAGGAGGCACTTGGTACTATCAAACCAGCCTGACTTGGCACTGGTGCCACCTTGGGTCTGGGAACCATCCTGCGTATCGTGGATTTTCAGGGGCCAGCCGGACTCTCCCAGGAACAGGCCCCCAGACACAAACCTCGACTAGTTTCTCTGGCAAACAAAACTCACCTGTCCCACTTCTGGATGGCAGATTGCAGGAGACACTTGGTACTATCAAACCAGCCCGACTTGGCACTGGTGCCACCTTGGGTCTGGGAACCATCCTGCGTATCGTGGATTTTCAGCAGCCAGACGGCCACTCCCAGCCACATGCCCCCAGACACAAACCACGGCCCTTTTCCGTGGCAAACAAAATTCAGCTGCCCCGCTTCTGGATGGCAGAATGCAGGAGACACTTGGTACTATCAAACCAGCCCGACTTGGCACTGGTGCCACCTTGGGTCTGAGAACCATCTGGCGTATCGTGGATTTTCAGGTGCCTGCCGGCCACTCCCAGCCACAGGACCCCAGAGAAAACCCAGGGCCCGCTTCTCTGGCAAACAAAACTCACCTGCCCCGCTTCTGGATGGCAGATTGCAGGAGCCACTTGGTACTATCAAACCAGCCCGACTTGGCACTGGTGCCACCTTGGGTCTGGGAGCCATCCTGCGTATCGTGGATTTTCAGCAGCCAGAGAGCCACTCCCAGCCACAGTTCCCAAAACACAAACCACGGCCATTTTCCCTGGAAAAAAAAAACTCTGCTGCATCTCTTATGGATGGCAGATTGCAGGAGCCACTTGGTCCTATCAAACCAGCCCGACTTGGCACTGGTGCCACCTTGGGTCTGGGAACCATCCGGCGTATCGTGGATTTTCAGGTGCCTGCCGGCCACTCCCAGCCACAGGACCCCAGAGACAACCCAGGGCCCGCTTCTCTGGCAAACAAAACTCACCTGCCCTGCTTCTGGATGGCAGATTGCAGGAGCCACTTTGTACTATCAAACCAGCCGGACTTGTCACTGGTGCCACCTTGGGTCTGGGAACCATCCTGCGTATCGTGGATTTTCAGCAGCCAGACGGCCACTCACAGCCAAAGCTTTCAGACACAAACCACGGCCCTTTTTTCTTGACAAACAAAATTCAGCTGCCCCGCTTCTGGATGGCAGATTGCAGGAGACACTTGGTACTATCAAACCAGCCCGACTTGGCATTGGTGCCACCTTGGGTCTGGGAACCATCCTGCGTATCGTGCATTTTCAGGGGCCAGCCGGCCACTCCCAGCCACAAGCGCCCAAACACAAACCAAGGCCCTTTTCCCTGGCAAAAAAAACTCAGCTGCCCCGCTTCTGGATGGCAGATCGCAGGAGCCACTTGGTACTATCAAACCAGCCCAACTTGGCAATGGTGCCACCCTGGGTCATGGAACCATCCTGCGTATCATAGATTTTCAAGGGCCAGCCGGCCACTCCCAGCTACAGGCCCCCAGAAACAAACCACGGCGCTTTTCCCTGCAAACAAAACTCAGCTTCCCCGATTCTGGATGGCAGATTGCAGGAGCCACTTGGTACTATCAAACCAGCTCGACTTGGCACTGGTGCCACCTTGGGTCTGGGAACCATCCTGCGTATCGTGGATTTTCAGTGGCCAGCCGGGCTCTCCCAGCCACAGGCCTCCAAAGACAAACCTCGACTCGTTTCTCTGGCAAACAAAACTCACCTGTCCCGCTTCTGGATAGCAGATCGCAGGAGCTACTTGGTACTATCAAACCAGCCCGACTTGGCACTGGTGCCACCTTGGGTCTTGGAACCATCCTGCGTATAGTGGATTTTAGGGTGCCTGCCGGCCACTCCCAGCCACAGGTCCCAAAACACAAACCAATGCCCTTTTCCGTGGCAAACAAAATTCAGCTGCCCCGCTTCTGTATGGCAGATTGCAGGAGACACTTGGTACTATCAAACCAGCCCGACTTGGCACTGGTGCCACCTTGGGTCTGGGAACCATCCTGCGTATCGTGGATTTTCAGCAGCCAGACGGCCACTCACAGCCACAGGTCCAAAAACACAAACCACGGCCCTTTTCCCTGGAAAAAAAAAAACTCTGCTGCATCGCTTATGGATGGCAGATTGCAGGAGGCACTTGGTACTTTCAAACCAGCCCGACTTGGCAGTGGCTCCACCCTGGGTCTGGGAACCATCCTGCGTATCATAGATTTTCAAGAGCCAGCCGGCCACTCCCAGCCACAGGCCCCCAAACACAAACCAATGCGCTTTTCCCTGGAAAACAAAACTCAGCTGCCCTGCTTCTGGATGGCAGATTGCAGGAGCCACTTGATACTATCAAATCACCCCGACTTGGCACTGGTGCCACCTTGGATTTCGGAACCATCCTGCGTATCGTGGATTTTCAGGAGCCAGCCGGCCACTCCCAGCCAAAGCTTTCAGACACAAACCACGGCCCTTTTTTGTTGACAAACAAAATTCAGCTGCCCCGCTTCTGGATGGCAGATTGCAGGAGACACTTGGTACTATCAAACCAGCCCGACTTGGCATTGGTGCCACCCTGGGTCTGGGAACCATCCTGCGTATCGTGCATTTTCAGGGGCCAGCCGGCCACTCCCAGCCACATGACCCCAGAGACAACCCAGGGCCCGCTTCTTTGGCAAACAAAACTCACCTGTCCTGCTTCTGGATGGCAGATTGCAGGAGGCACTTGGTACTTTCAAACCAGCCCGACTTGGCAGTGGCTCCACCCTGGGTCTGGGAACCATCCTGCGTATCATAGATTTTCAAGAGCCAGCCGGCCACTCCCAGCTACAGGCCCCCAGACACAAACCACGGCTTTTTCCATAGTAAACAATACTCAGCTGCCCTGCTTCTGGATGGCAGATTGCAGGAGCCACTTGGTACTATCAAACCAGCCTGACTTGGCACTGGTGCCACCTTGGGTCTGGGAACCATCCTGCGTATCGTGGATTTTCAGGGGCCAGCCGGACTCTCCCAGGAACAGGCCCCCAGACAAAAACCTCAACTCGTTTCTCTGACAAACAAAACTCACCTGTCCCACTTCTGGATGGCAGATTGCAGGAGCCACTTGGTACTATCAAACCAGCCCAACTTGGCACTGGTGCCACCTTGGGTCTGGGAACCATCCTGCGTATCGTGGATTTTCAATTGCCTGCCTGCCACTCTCAGCCACAGGACCCCAGAGAAAACCCAGGGCCCGCTTCTCTGGCAAAAAAAACTCACCTGTCCCGCTTCTGGATGGCAGATTGCAGGAGGCACTTGGCACTTTCAAACCAGCCCGAATTGGCAGTGGTTCCACCTTGGGTCTGGGAACCATCCTGCTTATCGTGGATTTTCAGCAGCCAGACAGCCACTCCCAGCCACAGGCCCCCAGACACAAACCACGGCATTTTTCCCTGGCAAACAAAACTCTGCTGCACCGCTTCTGGATGGTAGATTGCAGGACCCACTTGGTACTATCCAACCAGCCGGACTTGTCACTGGTGCCACCTTGGGTCTGGGAACCATCCTGCGTATCGTGGATTTTAAGGGGCCAGCCGGGCTCTCCCAGCCACAGGCCTCCAGAGACAAACCACAGCCCGTTTCTCTGGAAAACAAAACTCACCTGTCCCGCTTCTGGATGGCAGATTGCAGGAGCCACTTGGTACTATCAAAACAGCCCGACTTGGCACTGGTGCCACCTTGGGTCTGGGAACCATCCTGCGTATCGTGGATTTTCAGCAGCCAGAGAGCCACTCCCAGCCACAGTTCCCAAAACACAAACCACGGCCCTTTTCCCTGGAAAAAAAAAACTCTGCTGCATCTCTTATGGATGGCAGATTGCAGGAGCCACTTGGTACTATCAAACCAGCCCGACTTGGCACTGGTGCCGCCTTGGGTCTGGGAACCATCCTGCGTATCGTGGATTTTCAGCAGCCAGACGGCCACTCCCAGCCACAGGACCCCAGAGACAACCCAGGGCCGGCTTCTCTGGCAAACAAAACTCACCTGCCCCGCTTCTGGATGGCAGATTGCAGGAGACACTTGGTACTATCAAACCAGCCGGACTTGGCATTGGTGCCACCTTGGGTCTGGGAACCATCCTGCGTATCGTGGATTTTCAGCAGCCAGAGAGCCACTCCCAGCAACAGGTCCCCAAACACAAACCACGGCCCTTTTCCCTGGCAAACAAAACTCAGCTGCCACGCTTCTGGATAGCGGGTTGCAGGAGCCACTTGGTACTATCAAACCAGCCCGACTTGGCACTGGTGCCACCTTGGGTCTGGGAACCATCCGGCGTATCGTGGATTTTCAGGTGCCTGCCGGCCACTCCCAGCCACAGGACCCCAGAGACAACCCAGGGCCCGCTTCTCTGGCAAACAAAACTCACCTGCCCCGCTTCTGGATGGCAGATTGCAGGAGAAACTTGGTACTATCAAACCAGCCCGACTTGGCATTGGTGCCACCTTGGGTCTGGGAACCATCCTGCGTATCGTGGATTTTTAGGGGCCAGCCGGACTCTCCCAGCAACAGGCCCCCAGACACAAACCACAGCCCGTTTCCCTGGAAAACAAAACTCACCTGTCCCGCTTCTGGATGTCAGAATGCAGGAGACACTTGGTACTATCAAACCAGCCCGACTTGGCGCTGGTGCCACCTTGGGTCTGGGAAGCACCCTGCGTATCGTGGATTTTCAGTGGCCAGTCGGACTCTCCCCGCCACAGGTCCCCAAACAAAAACCACGGCCCTTTACCCTGGCAAACAAAACTCACCTGTCCCACTTCTGGATGGCAGATTGCAGGAGCCACTTGGTACTATCAAACCAGCCGGACTTTTCACTGGTGCCACCTTGGGTCTGGGAACCATCCTACGTATCGTGGATTTTTAGGGGCCAGCAGGACTCCCCCAGCCACAGGCCCCCAGACACAAACCACAGCCTGTTTCCCTGGCAAACAAAATTCAGCTGCCCCGCTTCTGGATGGCAGATTGCAGGAGCCACTTGGTACTATCAAACCAGCCCGACTTGGCACTGGTGCCACCTTGGGTCTGGGAACCATCCTGCGTATCGTGGATTTTCAGCAGCCGGACGACTCTCCCAGGAACAGGCCCCCAGACACAAACCTCGACTAGTTTCTCTGGCAAACAAAACTCACCTGTCCCACTTCTGGATGGCAGATTGCAGGAGCCACTTGGTACTATCAAACCAGCCCGACTTGGCGCTGGTGCCACCTTGGGTCTGGGAACCATCCTGCGTATTGTGGATTTTCAGGAGCCAGTCGGACTCTCCCAGCCACAGGTCCCCAAACACAAACCACGGCCCTTTTCCCTGGCAAACGAAACTCAGCTGCCCTGCTTCTGGATGGCAGATTGCAGGAGCCACTTTGTACTATCAAACCAGCCCGACTTGGCATTGGTGCCACCTTGGGTCTGGGAACCATCCTGCGTATCGTGGATTTTCAGGTGCCAGAGAGCCACTCCCAGCCACAGTTCCCAAAACACAATCCACGGCCCTTTTACCTGGAAAAAAAAAACTCTGCTGCATCTCTTATGGATGGCAGATTGCAGGAGCCACTTGGTACTATCAAACCAGCCCGACTTGGCACTGGTGCCACCTTGGGTCTGGGAACCATCCGGCGTATCGTGGATTTTCAGGTGCCTGCCGGCCACTCCCAGCCACAGGACCCCAGAGAAAACCCAGGGCCCGCTTCTATGGCAAACAAAACTCACCTGCCCCGCTTCTGGATGGCAGATTCCAGGAGGCAATTGGTACTATCAAACCAGCCCGACTTGGCACTGGTGCCACCTTGGGTCTGGGAACCATCCTGCGTATCGTGGATTTTTAGGGGCCAGCCGGACTCTCCCAGCCACAGGCCCCCGGAGACAAACCACAGCCCGTTTCCCTGGAAAACAAAACTCACCTGTCCCGCTTCTGGATGGCAGAATGCAGGAGACACTTGGTACTATCAAACCAGCCCGACTTGGCACTGGTGCCACCTTGGGTCTGGGAGCCATCCTGCGTATCGTGGATTTTCAGGAGCCAGTCGGACTCTCCTAGCCACAGGTCCCCAAACACAAACCACGGCCCTTTTCCCTGGCAAACGAAACTCAGCTGCCCTGCTTCTGGATGGCAGATTGCAGGAGCCACTTTGTACTATCAAACCAGCCCGACTTGGCATTGGTGCCACCTTGGGTCTGGGAACCATCCTGCGTATCGTGGATTTTCAGGTGCCAGAGAGCCACTCCCAGCCACAGTTCCCAAAACACAATCCACGGCCCTTTTACCTGGAAAAAAAAAACTCTGCTGCATCTCTTATGGATGGCAGATTGCAGGAGCCACTTGGTACTATCAAACCAGCCCGACTTGGCACTGGTGCCACCTTGGGTCTGGGAACCATCCGGCGTATCGTGGATTTTCAGGTGCCTGCCGGCCACTCCCAGCCACAGGACCCCAGAGAAAACCCAGGGCCCGCTTCTATGGCAAACAAAACTCACCTGCCCCGCTTCTGGATGGCAGATTCCAGGAGCTACTTGGTACTATCAAACCAGCCCGACTTGGCACTGGTGCCACCTTGGGTCTTGGAACCATCCTGCGTATAGTGGATTTTAGGGTGCCTGCCGGCCACTCCCAGCCACAGGTCCCAAAACACAAACCAATGCCCTTTTCCGTGGCAAACAAAATTCAGCTGCCCCGCTTCTGTATGGCAGATTGCAGGAGACACTTGGTACTATCAAACCAGCCCGACTTGGCACTGGTGCCACCTTGGGTCTGGGAACCATCCTGCGTATCGTGGATTTTCAGCAGCCAGACGGCCACTCACAGCCACAGGTCCAAAAACACAAACCACGGCCCTTTTCCCTGGAAAAAAAAAAACTCTGCTGCATCGCTTATGGATGGCAGATTGCAGGAGGCACTTGGTACTTTCAAACCAGCCCGACTTGGCAGTGGCTCCACCCTGGGTCTGGGAACCATCCTGCGTATCATAGATTTTCAAGAGCCAGCCGGCCACTCCCAGCCACAGGCCCCCAAACACAAACCAATGCGCTTTTCCCTGGAAAACAAAACTCAGCTGCCCCGCTTCTGGATGGCAGATTGCAGGAGCCACTTGGTACTATCAAATCACCCCGACTTGGCACTGGTGCCACCTAGGATTTCGGAACCATCCTGCGTATCGTGGATTTTCAGGAGCCAGCCGGCCACTCCCAGCCAAAGCTTTCAGACACAAACCACGGCCCTTTTTTGTTGACAAACAAAACTCACCTGCCCCGCTTCTGGATGGCAGATTGCAGGAGACACTTGGTACTATCAAACCAGCCCGACTTGGCATTGGTGCCACCCTGGGTCTGGGAACCATCCTGCGTATCGTGCATTTTCAGGGGCCAGCCGGCCACTCCCAGCCACATGACCCCAGAGACAACCCAGGGCCCGCTTCTTTGGCAAACAAAACTCACCTGTCCTGCTTCTGGATGGCAGATTGCAGGAGGCACTTGGTACTTTCAAACCAGCCCGACTTGGCAGTGGCTCCACCCTGGGTCTGGGAACCATCCTGCGTATCATAGATTTTCAAGAGCCAGCCGGCCACTCCCAGCTACAGGCCCCCAGACACAAACCACGGCTTTTTCCATAGTAAACAATACTCAGCTGCCCTGCTTCTGGATGGCAGATTGCAGGAGGCACTTGGTACTATCAAACCAGCCTGACTTGGCACTGGTGCCACCTTGGGTCTGGGAACCATCCTGCGTATCGTGGATTTTCAGGGGCCAGCCGGACTCTCCCAGGAACAGGCCCCCAGACACAAACCTCGACTAGTTTCTCTGGCAAACAAAACTCACCTGTCCCACTTCTGGATGGCAGATTGCAGGAGACACTTGGTACTATCAAACCAGCCCGACTTGGCACTGGTGCCACCTTGGGTCTGGGAACCATCCTGCGTATCGTGGATTTTCAGCAGCCAGACGGCCACTCCCAGCCACATGCCCCCAGACACAAACCACGGCCCTTTTCCGTGGCAAACAAAATTCAGCTGCCCCGCTTCTGGATGGCAGAATGCAGGAGACACTTGGTACTATCAAACCAGCCCGACTTGGCACTGGTGCCACCTTGGGTCTGAGAACCATCTGGCGTATCGTGGATTTTCAGGTGCCTGCCGGCCACTCCCAGCCACAGGACCCCAGAGAAAACCCAGGGCCCGCTTCTCTGGCAAACAAAACTCACCTGCCCCGCTTCTGGATGGCAGATTGCAGGAGCCACTTGGTACTATCAAACCAGCCCGACTTGGCACTGGTGCCACCTTGGGTCTGGGAGCCATCCTGCGTATCGTGGATTTTCAGCAGCCAGAGAGCCACTCCCAGCCACAGTTCCCAAAACACAAACCACGGCCATTTTCCCTGGAAAAAAAAAACTCTGCTGCATCTCTTATGGATGGCAGATTGCAGGAGCCACTTGGTCCTATCAAACCAGCCCGACTTGGCACTGGTGCCACCTTGGGTCTGGGAACCATCCGGCGTATCGTGGATTTTCAGGTGCCTGCCGGCCACTCCCAGCCACAGGACCCCAGAGACAACCCAGGGCCCGCTTCTCTGGCAAACAAAACTCACCTGCCCTGCTTCTGGATGGCAGATTGCAGGAGCCACTTTGTACTATCAAACCAGCCGGACTTGTCACTGGTGCCACCTTGGGTCTGGGAACCATCCTGCGTATCGTGGATTTTCAGCAGCCAGACGGCCACTCACAGCCAAAGCTTTCAGACACAAACCACGGCCCTTTTTTCTTGACAAACAAAATTCAGCTGCCCCGCTTCTGGATGGCAGATTGCAGGAGACACTTGGTACTATCAAACCAGCCCGACTTGGCATTGGTGCCACCTTGGGTCTGGGAACCATCCTGCGTATCGTGCATTTTCAGGGGCCAGCCGGCCACTCCCAGCCACAAGCGCCCAAACACAAACCAAGGCCCTTTTCCCTGGCAAAAAAAACTCAGCTGCCCCGCTTCTGGATGGCAGATCGCAGGAGCCACTTGGTACTATCAAACCAGCCCAACTTGGCAATGGTGCCACCCTGGGTCATGGAACCATCCTGCGTATCATAGATTTTCAAGGGCCAGCCGGCCACTCCCAGCTACAGGCCCCCAGAAACAAACCACGGCGCTTTTCCCTGCAAACAAAACTCAGCTTCCCCGATTCTGGATGGCAGATTGCAGGAGCCACTTGGTACTATCAAACCAGCTCGACTTGGCACTGGTGCCACCTTGGGTCTGGGAACCATCCTGCGTATCGTGGATTTTCAGTGGCCAGCCGGGCTCTCCCAGCCACAGGCCTCCAAAGACAAACCTCGACTCGTTTCTCTGGCAAACAAAACTCACCTGTCCCGCTTCTGGATAGCAGATCGCAGGAGCTACTTGGTACTATCAAACCAGCCCGACTTGGCACTGGTGCCACCTTGGGTCTTGGAACCATCCTGCGTATAGTGGATTTTAGGGTGCCTGCCGGCCACTCCCAGCCACAGGTCCCAAAACACAAACCAATGCCCTTTTCCGTGGCAAACAAAATTCAGCTGCCCCGCTTCTGTATGGCAGATTGCAGGAGACACTTGGTACTATCAAACCAGCCCGACTTGGCACTGGTGCCACCTTGGGTCTGGGAACCATCCTGCGTATCGTGGATTTTCAGCAGCCAGACGGCCACTCACAGCCACAGGTCCAAAAACACAAACCACGGCCCTTTTCCCTGGAAAAAAAAAAACTCTGCTGCATCGCTTATGGATGGCAGATTGCAGGAGGCACTTGGTACTTTCAAACCAGCCCGACTTGGCAGTGGCTCCACCCTGGGTCTGGGAACCATCCTGCGTATCATAGATTTTCAAGAGCCAGCCGGCCACTCCCAGCCACAGGCCCCCAAACACAAACCAATGCGCTTTTCCCTGGAAAACAAAACTCAGCTGCCCTGCTTCTGGATGGCAGATTGCAGGAGCCACTTGATACTATCAAATCACCCCGACTTGGCACTGGTGCCACCTTGGATTTCGGAACCATCCTGCGTATCGTGGATTTTCAGGAGCCAGCCGGCCACTCCCAGCCAAAGCTTTCAGACACAAACCACGGCCCTTTTTTGTTGACAAACAAAATTCAGCTGCCCCGCTTCTGGATGGCAGATTGCAGGAGACACTTGGTACTATCAAACCAGCCCGACTTGGCATTGGTGCCACCCTGGGTCTGGGAACCATCCTGCGTATCGTGCATTTTCAGGGGCCAGCCGGCCACTCCCAGCCACATGACCCCAGAGACAACCCAGGGCCCGCTTCTTTGGCAAACAAAACTCACCTGTCCTGCTTCTGGATGGCAGATTGCAGGAGGCACTTGGTACTTTCAAACCAGCCCGACTTGGCAGTGGCTCCACCCTGGGTCTGGGAACCATCCTGCGTATCATAGATTTTCAAGAGCCAGCCGGCCACTCCCAGCTACAGGCCCCCAGACACAAACCACGGCTTTTTCCATAGTAAACAATACTCAGCTGCCCTGCTTCTGGATGGCAGATTGCAGGAGCCACTTGGTACTATCAAACCAGCCTGACTTGGCACTGGTGCCACCTTGGGTCTGGGAACCATCCTGCGTATCGTGGATTTTCAGGGGCCAGCCGGACTCTCCCAGGAACAGGCCCCCAGACAAAAACCTCAACTCGTTTCTCTGACAAACAAAACTCACCTGTCCCACTTCTGGATGGCAGATTGCAGGAGCCACTTGGTACTATCAAACCAGCCCAACTTGGCACTGGTGCCACCTTGGGTCTGGGAACCATCCTGCGTATCGTGGATTTTCAATTGCCTGCCTGCCACTCTCAGCCACAGGACCCCAGAGAAAACCCAGGGCCCGCTTCTCTGGCAAAAAAAACTCACCTGTCCCGCTTCTGGATGGCAGATTGCAGGAGGCACTTGGCACTTTCAAACCAGCCCGAATTGGCAGTGGTTCCACCTTGGGTCTGGGAACCATCCTGCTTATCGTGGATTTTCAGCAGCCAGACAGCCACTCCCAGCCACAGGCCCCCAGACACAAACCACGGCATTTTTCCCTGGCAAACAAAACTCTGCTGCACCGCTTCTGGATGGTAGATTGCAGGACCCACTTGGTACTATCCAACCAGCCGGACTTGTCACTGGTGCCACCTTGGGTCTGGGAACCATCCTGCGTATCGTGGATTTTAAGGGGCCAGCCGGGCTCTCCCAGCCACAGGCCTCCAGAGACAAACCACAGCCCGTTTCTCTGGAAAACAAAACTCACCTGTCCCGCTTCTGGATGGCAGATTGCAGGAGCCACTTGCTACTATCAAAACAGCCCGACTTGGCACTGGTGCCACCTTGGGTCTGGGAACCATCCTGCGTATCGTGGATTTTCAGCAGCCAGAGAGCCACTCCCAGCCACAGTTCCCAAAACACAAACCACGGCCCTTTTCCCTGGAAAAAAAAAACTCTGCTGCATCTCTTATGGATGGCAGATTGCAGGAGCCACTTGGTACTATCAAACCAGCCCGACTTGGCACTGGTGCCGCCTTGGGTCTGGGAACCATCCTGCGTATCGTGGATTTTCAGCAGCCAGACGGCCACTCCCAGCCACAGGACCCCAGAGACAACCCAGGGCCGGCTTCTCTGGCAAACAAAACTCACCTGCCCCGCTTCTGGATGGCAGATTGCAGGAGACACTTGGTACTATCAAACCAGCCGGACTTGGCATTGGTGCCACCTTGGGTCTGGGAACCATCCTGCGTATCGTGGATTTTCAGCAGCCAGAGAGCCACTCCCAGCAACAGGTCCCCAAACACAAACCACGGCCCTTTTCCCTGGCAAACAAAACTCAGCTGCCACGCTTCTGGATAGCGGGTTGCAGGAGCCACTTGGTACTATCAAACCAGCCCGACTTGGCACTGGTGCCACCTTGGGTCTGGGAACCATCCGGCGTATCGTGGATTTTCAGGTGCCTGCCGGCCACTCCCAGCCACAGGACCCCAGAGACAACCCAGGGCCCGCTTCTCTGGCAAACAAAACTCACCTGCCCCGCTTCTGGATGGCAGATTGCAGGAGAAACTTGGTACTATCAAACCAGCCCGACTTGGCATTGGTGCCACCTTGGGTCTGGGAACCATCCTGCGTATCGTGGATTTTTAGGGGCCAGCCGGACTCTCCCAGCAACAGGCCCCCAGACACAAACCACAGCCCGTTTCCCTGGAAAACAAAACTCACCTGTCCCGCTTCTGGATGTCAGAATGCAGGAGACACTTGGTACTATCAAACCAGCCCGACTTGGCGCTGGTGCCACCTTGGGTCTGGGAAGCACCCTGCGTATCGTGGATTTTCAGTGGCCAGTCGGACTCTCCCCGCCACAGGTCCCCAAACAAAAACCACGGCCCTTTACCCTGGCAAACAAAACTCACCTGTCCCACTTCTGGATGGCAGATTGCAGGAGCCACTTGGTACTATCAAACCAGCCGGACTTTTCACTGGTGCCACCTTGGGTCTGGGAACCATCCTACGTATCGTGGATTTTTAGGGGCCAGCAGGACTCCCCCAGCCACAGGCCCCCAGACACAAACCACAGCCTGTTTCCCTGGCAAACAAAATTCAGCTGCCCCGCTTCTGGATGGCAGATTGCAGGAGCCACTTGGTACTATCAAACCAGCCCGACTTGGCACTGGTGCCACCTTGGGTCTGGGAACCATCCTGCGTATCGTGGATTTTCAGCAGCCGGACGACTCTCCCAGGAACAGGCCCCCAGACACAAACCTCGACTAGTTTCTCTGGCAAACAAAACTCACCTGTCCCACTTCTGGATGGCAGATTGCAGGAGCCACTTGGTACTATCAAACCAGCCCGACTTGGCGCTGGTGCCACCTTGGGTCTGGGAACCATCCTGCGTATTGTGGATTTTCAGGAGCCAGTCGGACTCTCCCAGCCACAGGTCCCCAAACACAAACCACGGCCCTTTTCCCTGGCAAACGAAACTCAGCTGCCCTGCTTCTGGATGGCAGATTGCAGGAGCCACTTTGTACTATCAAACCAGCCCGACTTGGCATTGGTGCCACCTTGGGTCTGGGAACCATCCTGCGTATCGTGGATTTTCAGGTGCCAGAGAGCCACTCCCAGCCACAGTTCCCAAAACACAATCCACGGCCCTTTTACCTGGAAAAAAAAAACTCTGCTGCATCTCTTATGGATGGCAGATTGCAGGAGCCACTTGGTACTATCAAACCAGCCCGACTTGGCACTGGTGCCACCTTGGGTCTGGGAACCATCCGGCGTATCGTGGATTTTCAGGTGCCTGCCGGCCACTCCCAGCCACAGGACCCCAGAGAAAACCCAGGGCCCGCTTCTATGGCAAACAAAACTCACCTGCCCCGCTTCTGGATGGCAGATTCCAGGAGGCAATTGGTACTATCAAACCAGCCCGACTTGGCACTGGTGCCACCTTGGGTCTGGGAACCATCCTGCGTATCGTGGATTTTTAGGGGCCAGCCGGACTCTCCCAGCCACAGGCCCCCGGAGACAAACCACAGCCCGTTTCCCTGGAAAACAAAACTCACCTGTCCCGCTTCTGGATGGCAGAATGCAGGAGACACTTGGTACTATCAAACCAGCCCGACTTGGCACTGGTGCCACCTTGGGTCTGGGAGCCATCCTGCGTATCGTGGATTTTCAGGAGCCAGTCGGACTCTCCTAGCCACAGGTCCCCAAACACAAACCACGGCCCTTTTCCCTGGCAAACGAAACTCAGCTGCCCTGCTTCTGGATGGCAGATTGCAGGAGCCACTTTGTACTATCAAACCAGCCGGACTTGTCACTGGTGCCACCTTGGGTCTGGGAACCATCCTGCGTATCGTGGATTTTCAGCAGCCAGACGGCCACTCACAGCCAAAGCTTTCAGACACAAACCACGGCCCTTTTTTCTTGACAAACAAAATTCAGCTGCCCCGCTTCTGGATGGCAGATTGCAGGAGACACTTGGTACTATCAAACCAGCCCGACTTGGCATTGGTGCCACCTTGGGTCTGGGAACCATCCTGCGTATCGTGCATTTTTAGGGGCCAGCCGGGCTCTCCCAGCCACAGGCCTCCAGAGACAAACCTCGACTCGTTTCTCTGGCAAACAAAACTCACCTGTCCCGCTTCTGGATAGCAGATCGCAGGAGCTACTTGGTACTATCAAACCAGCCCGACTTGGCACTGGTGCCACCTTGGGTCTTGGAACCATCCTGCGTATAGTGGATTTTAGGGTGCCTGCCGGCCACTCCCAGCCACAGGTCCCAAAACACAAACCAATGCCCTTTTCCGTGGCAAACAAAATTCAGCTGCCCCGCTTCTGTATGGCAGATTGCAGGAGACACTTGGTACTATCAAACCAGCCCGACTTGGCACTGGTGCCACCTTGGGTCTGGGAACCATCCTGCGTATCGTGGATTTTCAGCAGCCAGACGGCCACTCACAGCCACAGGTCCAAAAACACAAACCACGGCCCTTTTCCCTGGAAAAAAAAAAACTCTGCTGCATCGCTTATGGATGGCAGATTGCAGGAGGCACTTGGTACTTTCAAACCAGCCCGACTTGGCAGTGGCTCCACCCTGGGTCTGGGAACCATCCTGCGTATCATAGATTTTCAAGAGCCAGCCGGCCACTCCCAGCCACAGGCCCCCAAACACAAACCAATGCGCTTTTCCCTGGAAAACAAAACTCAGCTGCCCTGCTTCTGGATGGCAGATTGCAGGAGCCACTTGATACTATCAAATCACCCCGACTTGGCACTGGTGCCACCTTGGATTTCGGAACCATCCTGCGTATCGTGGATTTTCAGGAGCCAGCCGGCCACTCCCAGCCAAAGCTTTCAGACACAAACCACGGCCCTTTTTTGTTGACAAACAAAATTCAGCTGCCCCGCTTCTGGATGGCAGATTGCAGGAGACACTTGGTACTATCAAACCAGCCCGACTTGGCATTGGTGCCACCCTGGGTCTGGGAACCATCCTGCGTATCGTGCATTTTCAGGGGCCAGCCGGCCACTCCCAGCCACATGACCCCAGAGACAACCCAGGGCCCGCTTCTTTGGCAAACAAAACTCACCTGTCCTGCTTCTGGATGGCAGATTGCAGGAGGCACTTGGTACTTTCAAACCAGCCCGACTTGGCAGTGGCTCCACCCTGGGTCTGGGAACCATCCTGCGTATCATAGATTTTCAAGAGCCAGCCGGCCACTCCCAGCTACAGGCCCCCAGACACAAACCACGGCTTTTTCCATAGTAAACAATACTCAGCTGCCCTGCTTCTGGATGGCAGATTGCAGGAGCCACTTGGTACTATCAAACCAGCCTGACTTGGCACTGGTGCCACCTTGGGTCTGGGAACCATCCTGCGTATCGTGGATTTTCAGGGGCCAGCCGGACTCTCCCAGGAACAGGCCCCCAGACAAAAACCTCAACTCGTTTCTCTGACAAACAAAACTCACCTGTCCCACTTCTGGATGGCAGATTGCAGGAGCCACTTGGTACTATCAAACCAGCCCAACTTGGCACTGGTGCCACCTTGGGTCTGGGAACCATCCTGCGTATCGTGGATTTTCAATTGCCTGCCTGCCACTCTCAGCCACAGGACCCCAGAGAAAACCCAGGGCCCGCTTCTCTGGCAAAAAAAACTCACCTGTCCCGCTTCTGGATGGCAGATTGCAGGAGGCACTTGGCACTTTCAAACCAGCCCGAATTGGCAGTGGTTCCACCTTGGGTCTGGGAACCATCCTGCTTATCGTGGATTTTCAGCAGCCAGACAGCCACTCCCAGCCACAGGCCCCCAGACACAAACCACGGCATTTTTCCCTGGCAAACAAAACTCTGCTGCACCGCTTCTGGATGGTAGATTGCAGGACCCACTTGGTACTATCCAACCAGCCGGACTTGTCACTGGTGCCACCTTGGGTCTGGGAACCATCCTGCGTATCGTGGATTTTAAGGGGCCAGCCGGGCTCTCCCAGCCACAGGCCTCCAGAGACAAACCACAGCCCGTTTCTCTGGAAAACAAAACTCACCTGTCCCGCTTCTGGATGGCAGATTGCAGGAGCCACTTGGTACTATCAAAACAGCCCGACTTGGCACTGGTGCCACCTTGGGTCTGGGAACCATCCTGCGTATCGTGGATTTTCAGCAGCCAGAGAGCCACTCCCAGCCACAGTTCCCAAAACACAAACCACGGCCCTTTTCCCTGGAAAAAAAAAACTCTGCTGCATCTCTTATGGATGGCAGATTGCAGGAGCCACTTGGTACTATCAAACCAGCCCGACTTGGCACTGGTGCCGCCTTGGGTCTGGGAACCATCCTGCGTATCGTGGATTTTCAGCAGCCAGACGGCCACTCCCAGCCACAGGACCCCAGAGACAACCCAGGGCCGGCTTCTCTGGCAAACAAAACTCACCTGCCCCGCTTCTGGATGGCAGATTGCAGGAGACACTTGGTACTATCAAACCAGCCGGACTTGGCATTGGTGCCACCTTGGGTCTGGGAACCATCCTGCGTATCGTGGATTTTCAGCAGCCAGAGAGCCACTCCCAGCAACAGGTCCCCAAACACAAACCACGGCCCTTTTCCCTGGCAAACAAAACTCAGCTGCCACGCTTCTGGATAGCGGGTTGCAGGAGCCACTTGGTACTATCAAACCAGCCCGACTTGGCACTGGTGCCACCTTGGGTCTGGGAACCATCCGGCGTATCGTGGATTTTCAGGTGCCTGCCGGCCACTCCCAGCCACAGGACCCCAGAGACAACCCAGGGCCCGCTTCTCTGGCAAACAAAACTCACCTGCCCCGCTTCTGGATGGCAGATTGCAGGAGAAACTTGGTACTATCAAACCAGCCCGACTTGGCATTGGTGCCACCTTGGGTCTGGGAACCATCCTGCGTATCGTGGATTTTTAGGGGCCAGCCGGACTCTCCCAGCAACAGGCCCCCAGACACAAACCACAGCCCGTTTCCCTGGAAAACAAAACTCACCTGTCCCGCTTCTGGATGTCAGAATGCAGGAGACACTTGGTACTATCAAACCAGCCCGACTTGGCGCTGGTGCCACCTTGGGTCTGGGAAGCACCCTGCGTATCGTGGATTTTCAGTGGCCAGTCGGACTCTCCCCGCCACAGGTCCCCAAACAAAAACCACGGCCCTTTACCCTGGCAAACAAAACTCACCTGTCCCACTTCTGGATGGCAGATTGCAGGAGCCACTTGGTACTATCAAACCAGCCGGACTTTTCACTGGTGCCACCTTGGGTCTGGGAACCATCCTACGTATCGTGGATTTTTAGGGGCCAGCAGGACTCCCCCAGCCACAGGCCCCCAGACACAAACCACAGCCTGTTTCCCTGGCAAACAAAATTCAGCTGCCCCGCTTCTGGATGGCAGATTGCAGGAGCCACTTGGTACTATCAAACCAGCCCGACTTGGCACTGGTGCCACCTTGGGTCTGGGAACCATCCTGCGTATCGTGGATTTTCAGCAGCCGGACGACTCTCCCAGGAACAGGCCCCCAGACACAAACCTCGACTAGTTTCTCTGGCAAACAAAACTCACCTGTCCCACTTCTGGATGGCAGATTGCAGGAGCCACTTGGTACTATCAAACCAGCCCGACTTGGCGCTGGTGCCACCTTGGGTCTGGGAACCATCCTGCGTATTGTGGATTTTCAGGAGCCAGTCGGACTCTCCCAGCCACAGGTCCCCAAACACAAACCACGGCCCTTTTCCCTGGCAAACGAAACTCAGCTGCCCTGCTTCTGGATGGCAGATTGCAGGAGCCACTTTGTACTATCAAACCAGCCCGACTTGGCATTGGTGCCACCTTGGGTCTGGGAACCATCCTGCGTATCGTGGATTTTCAGGTGCCAGAGAGCCACTCCCAGCCACAGTTCCCAAAACACAATCCACGGCCCTTTTACCTGGAAAAAAAAAACTCTGCTGCATCTCTTATGGATGGCAGATTGCAGGAGCCACTTGGTACTATCAAACCAGCCCGACTTGGCACTGGTGCCACCTTGGGTCTGGGAACCATCCGGCGTATCGTGGATTTTCAGGTGCCTGCCGGCCACTCCCAGCCACAGGACCCCAGAGAAAACCCAGGGCCCGCTTCTATGGCAAACAAAACTCACCTGCCCCGCTTCTGGATGGCAGATTCCAGGAGGCAATTGGTACTATCAAACCAGCCCGACTTGGCACTGGTGCCACCTTGGGTCTGGGAACCATCCTGCGTATCGTGGATTTTTAGGGGCCAGCCGGACTCTCCCAGCCACAGGCCCCCGGAGACAAACCACAGCCCGTTTCCCTGGAAAACAAAACTCACCTGTCCCGCTTCTGGATGGCAGAATGCAGGAGACACTTGGTACTATCAAACCAGCCCGACTTGGCACTGGTGCCACCTTGGGTCTGGGAGCCATCCTGCGTATCGTGGATTTTCAGGAGCCAGTCGGACTCTCCTAGCCACAGGTCCCCAAACACAAACCACGGCCCTTTTCCCTGGCAAACGAAACTCAGCTGCCCTGCTTCTGGATGGCAGATTGCAGGAGCCACTTTGTACTATCAAACCAGCCCGACTTGGCATTGGTGCCACCTTGGGTCTGGGAACCATCCTGCGTATCGTGGATTTTCAGGTGCCAGAGAGCCACTCCCAGCCACAGTTCCCAAAACACAATCCACGGCCCTTTTACCTGGAAAAAAAAAACTCTGCTGCATCTCTTATGGATGGCAGATTGCAGGAGCCACTTGGTACTATCAAACCAGCCCGACTTGGCACTGGTGCCACCTTGGGTCTGGGAACCATCCGGCGTATCGTGGATTTTCAGGTGCCTGCCGGCCACTCCCAGCCACAGGACCCCAGAGAAAACCCAGGGCCCGCTTCTATGGCAAACAAAACTCACCTGCCCCGCTTCTGGATGGCAGATTCCAGGAGCTACTTGGTACTATCAAACCAGCCCGACTTGGCACTGGTGCCACCTTGGGTCTTGGAACCATCCTGCGTATAGTGGATTTTAGGGTGCCTGCCGGCCACTCCCAGCCACAGGTCCCAAAACACAAACCAATGCCCTTTTCCGTGGCAAACAAAATTCAGCTGCCCCGCTTCTGTATGGCAGATTGCAGGAGACACTTGGTACTATCAAACCAGCCCGACTTGGCACTGGTGCCACCTTGGGTCTGGGAACCATCCTGCGTATCGTGGATTTTCAGCAGCCAGACGGCCACTCACAGCCACAGGTCCAAAAACACAAACCACGGCCCTTTTCCCTGGAAAAAAAAAAACTCTGCTGCATCGCTTATGGATGGCAGATTGCAGGAGGCACTTGGTACTTTCAAACCAGCCCGACTTGGCAGTGGCTCCACCCTGGGTCTGGGAACCATCCTGCGTATCATAGATTTTCAAGAGCCAGCCGGCCACTCCCAGCCACAGGCCCCCAAACACAAACCAATGCGCTTTTCCCTGGAAAACAAAACTCAGCTGCCCCGCTTCTGGATGGCAGATTGCAGGAGCCACTTGGTACTATCAAATCACCCCGACTTGGCACTGGTGCCACCTAGGATTTCGGAACCATCCTGCGTATCGTGGATTTTCAGGAGCCAGCCGGCCACTCCCAGCCAAAGCTTTCAGACACAAACCACGGCCCTTTTTTGTTGACAAACAAAACTCACCTGCCCCGCTTCTGGATGGCAGATTGCAGGAGACACTTGGTACTATCAAACCAGCCCGACTTGGCATTGGTGCCACCCTGGGTCTGGGAACCATCCTGCGTATCGTGCATTTTCAGGGGCCAGCCGGCCACTCCCAGCCACATGACCCCAGAGACAACCCAGGGCCCGCTTCTTTGGCAAACAAAACTCACCTGTCCTGCTTCTGGATGGCAGATTGCAGGAGGCACTTGGTACTTTCAAACCAGCCCGACTTGGCAGTGGCTCCACCCTGGGTCTGGGAACCATCCTGCGTATCATAGATTTTCAAGAGCCAGCCGGCCACTCCCAGCTACAGGCCCCCAGACACAAACCACGGCTTTTTCCATAGTAAACAATACTCAGCTGCCCTGCTTCTGGATGGCAGATTGCAGGAGGCACTTGGTACTATCAAACCAGCCTGACTTGGCACTGGTGCCACCTTGGGTCTGGGAACCATCCTGCGTATCGTGGATTTTCAGGGGCCAGCCGGACTCTCCCAGGAACAGGCCCCCAGACACAAACCTCGACTAGTTTCTCTGGCAAACAAAACTCACCTGTCCCACTTCTGGATGGCAGATTGCAGGAGACACTTGGTACTATCAAACCAGCCCGACTTGGCACTGGTGCCACCTTGGGTCTGGGAACCATCCTGCGTATCGTGGATTTTCAGCAGCCAGACGGCCACTCCCAGCCACATGCCCCCAGACACAAACCACGGCCCTTTTCCGTGGCAAACAAAATTCAGCTGCCCCGCTTCTGGATGGCAGAATGCAGGAGACACTTGGTACTATCAAACCAGCCCGACTTGGCACTGGTGCCACCTTGGGTCTGAGAACCATCTGGCGTATCGTGGATTTTCAGGTGCCTGCCGGCCACTCCCAGCCACAGGACCCCAGAGAAAACCCAGGGCCCGCTTCTCTGGCAAACAAAACTCACCTGCCCCGCTTCTGGATGGCAGATTGCAGGAGCCACTTGGTACTATCAAACCAGCCCGACTTGGCACTGGTGCCACCTTGGGTCTGGGAGCCATCCTGCGTATCGTGGATTTTCAGCAGCCAGAGAGCCACTCCCAGCCACAGTTCCCAAAACACAAACCACGGCCATTTTCCCTGGAAAAAAAAAACTCTGCTGCATCTCTTATGGATGGCAGATTGCAGGAGCCACTTGGTCCTATCAAACCAGCCCGACTTGGCACTGGTGCCACCTTGGGTCTGGGAACCATCCGGCGTATCGTGGATTTTCAGGTGCCTGCCGGCCACTCCCAGCCACAGGACCCCAGAGACAACCCAGGGCCCGCTTCTCTGGCAAACAAAACTCACCTGCCCTGCTTCTGGATGGCAGATTGCAGGAGCCACTTTGTACTATCAAACCAGCCGGACTTGTCACTGGTGCCACCTTGGGTCTGGGAACCATCCTGCGTATCGTGGATTTTCAGCAGCCAGACGGCCACTCACAGCCAAAGCTTTCAGACACAAACCACGGCCCTTTTTTCTTGACAAACAAAATTCAGCTGCCCCGCTTCTGGATGGCAGATTGCAGGAGACACTTGGTACTATCAAACCAGCCCGACTTGGCATTGGTGCCACCTTGGGTCTGGGAACCATCCTGCGTATCGTGCATTTTCAGGGGCCAGCCGGCCACTCCCAGCCACAAGCGCCCAAACACAAACCAAGGCCCTTTTCCCTGGCAAAAAAAACTCAGCTGCCCCGCTTCTGGATGGCAGATCGCAGGAGCCACTTGGTACTATCAAACCAGCCCAACTTGGCAATGGTGCCACCCTGGGTCATGGAACCATCCTGCGTATCATAGATTTTCAAGGGCCAGCCGGCCACTCCCAGCTACAGGCCCCCAGAAACAAACCACGGCGCTTTTCCCTGCAAACAAAACTCAGCTTCCCCGATTCTGGATGGCAGATTGCAGGAGCCACTTGGTACTATCAAACCAGCTCGACTTGGCACTGGTGCCACCTTGGGTCTGGGAACCATCCTGCGTATCGTGGATTTTCAGTGGCCAGCCGGGCTCTCCCAGCCACAGGCCTCCAAAGACAAACCTCGACTCGTTTCTCTGGCAAACAAAACTCACCTGTCCCGCTTCTGGATAGCAGATCGCAGGAGCTACTTGGTACTATCAAACCAGCCCGACTTGGCACTGGTGCCACCTTGGGTCTTGGAACCATCCTGCGTATAGTGGATTTTAGGGTGCCTGCCGGCCACTCCCAGCCACAGGTCCCAAAACACAAACCAATGCCCTTTTCCGTGGCAAACAAAATTCAGCTGCCCCGCTTCTGTATGGCAGATTGCAGGAGACACTTGGTACTATCAAACCAGCCCGACTTGGCACTGGTGCCACCTTGGGTCTGGGAACCATCCTGCGTATCGTGGATTTTCAGCAGCCAGACGGCCACTCACAGCCACAGGTCCAAAAACACAAACCACGGCCCTTTTCCCTGGAAAAAAAAAAACTCTGCTGCATCGCTTATGGATGGCAGATTGCAGGAGGCACTTGGTACTTTCAAACCAGCCCGACTTGGCAGTGGCTCCACCCTGGGTCTGGGAACCATCCTGCGTATCATAGATTTTCAAGAGCCAGCCGGCCACTCCCAGCCACAGGCCCCCAAACACAAACCAATGCGCTTTTCCCTGGAAAACAAAACTCAGCTGCCCTGCTTCTGGATGGCAGATTGCAGGAGCCACTTGATACTATCAAATCACCCCGACTTGGCACTGGTGCCACCTTGGATTTCGGAACCATCCTGCGTATCGTGGATTTTCAGGAGCCAGCCGGCCACTCCCAGCCAAAGCTTTCAGACACAAACCACGGCCCTTTTTTGTTGACAAACAAAATTCAGCTGCCCCGCTTCTGGATGGCAGATTGCAGGAGACACTTGGTACTATCAAACCAGCCCGACTTGGCATTGGTGCCACCCTGGGTCTGGGAACCATCCTGCGTATCGTGCATTTTCAGGGGCCAGCCGGCCACTCCCAGCCACATGACCCCAGAGACAACCCAGGGCCCGCTTCTTTGGCAAACAAAACTCACCTGTCCTGCTTCTGGATGGCAGATTGCAGGAGGCACTTGGTACTTTCAAACCAGCCCGACTTGGCAGTGGCTCCACCCTGGGTCTGGGAACCATCCTGCGTATCATAGATTTTCAAGAGCCAGCCGGCCACTCCCAGCTACAGGCCCCCAGACACAAACCACGGCTTTTTCCATAGTAAACAATACTCAGCTGCCCTGCTTCTGGATGGCAGATTGCAGGAGCCACTTGGTACTATCAAACCAGCCTGACTTGGCACTGGTGCCACCTTGGGTCTGGGAACCATCCTGCGTATCGTGGATTTTCAGGGGCCAGCCGGACTCTCCCAGGAACAGGCCCCCAGACAAAAACCTCAACTCGTTTCTCTGACAAACAAAACTCACCTGTCCCACTTCTGGATGGCAGATTGCAGGAGCCACTTGGTACTATCAAACCAGCCCAACTTGGCACTGGTGCCACCTTGGGTCTGGGAACCATCCTGCGTATCGTGGATTTTCAATTGCCTGCCTGCCACTCTCAGCCACAGGACCCCAGAGAAAACCCAGGGCCCGCTTCTCTGGCAAAAAAAACTCACCTGTCCCGCTTCTGGATGGCAGATTGCAGGAGGCACTTGGCACTTTCAAACCAGCCCGAATTGGCAGTGGTTCCACCTTGGGTCTGGGAACCATCCTGCTTATCGTGGATTTTCAGCAGCCAGACAGCCACTCCCAGCCACAGGCCCCCAGACACAAACCACGGCATTTTTCCCTGGCAAACAAAACTCTGCTGCACCGCTTCTGGATGGTAGATTGCAGGACCCACTTGGTACTATCCAACCAGCCGGACTTGTCACTGGTGCCACCTTGGGTCTGGGAACCATCCTGCGTATCGTGGATTTTAAGGGGCCAGCCGGGCTCTCCCAGCCACAGGCCTCCAGAGACAAACCACAGCCCGTTTCTCTGGAAAACAAAACTCACCTGTCCCGCTTCTGGATGGCAGATTGCAGGAGCCACTTGGTACTATCAAAACAGCCCGACTTGGCACTGGTGCCACCTTGGGTCTGGGAACCATCCTGCGTATCGTGGATTTTCAGCAGCCAGAGAGCCACTCCCAGCCACAGTTCCCAAAACACAAACCACGGCCCTTTTCCCTGGAAAAAAAAAACTCTGCTGCATCTCTTATGGATGGCAGATTGCAGGAGCCACTTGGTACTATCAAACCAGCCCGACTTGGCACTGGTGCCGCCTTGGGTCTGGGAACCATCCTGCGTATCGTGGATTTTCAGCAGCCAGACGGCCACTCCCAGCCACAGGACCCCAGAGACAACCCAGGGCCGGCTTCTCTGGCAAACAAAACTCACCTGCCCCGCTTCTGGATGGCAGATTGCAGGAGACACTTGGTACTATCAAACCAGCCGGACTTGGCATTGGTGCCACCTTGGGTCTGGGAACCATCCTGCGTATCGTGGATTTTCAGCAGCCAGAGAGCCACTCCCAGCAACAGGTCCCCAAACACAAACCACGGCCCTTTTCCCTGGCAAACAAAACTCAGCTGCCACGCTTCTGGATAGCGGGTTGCAGGAGCCACTTGGTACTATCAAACCAGCCCGACTTGGCACTGGTGCCACCTTGGGTCTGGGAACCATCCGGCGTATCGTGGATTTTCAGGTGCCTGCCGGCCACTCCCAGCCACAGGACCCCAGAGACAACCCAGGGCCCGCTTCTCTGGCAAACAAAACTCACCTGCCCCGCTTCTGGATGGCAGATTGCAGGAGAAACTTGGTACTATCAAACCAGCCCGACTTGGCATTGGTGCCACCTTGGGTCTGGGAACCATCCTGCGTATCGTGGATTTTTAGGGGCCAGCCGGACTCTCCCAGCAACAGGCCCCCAGACACAAACCACAGCCCGTTTCCCTGGAAAACAAAACTCACCTGTCCCGCTTCTGGATGTCAGAATGCAGGAGACACTTGGTACTATCAAACCAGCCCGACTTGGCGCTGGTGCCACCTTGGGTCTGGGAAGCACCCTGCGTATCGTGGATTTTCAGTGGCCAGTCGGACTCTCCCCGCCACAGGTCCCCAAACAAAAACCACGGCCCTTTACCCTGGCAAACAAAACTCACCTGTCCCACTTCTGGATGGCAGATTGCAGGAGCCACTTGGTACTATCAAACCAGCCGGACTTTTCACTGGTGCCACCTTGGGTCTGGGAACCATCCTACGTATCGTGGATTTTTAGGGGCCAGCAGGACTCCCCCAGCCACAGGCCCCCAGACACAAACCACAGCCTGTTTCCCTGGCAAACAAAATTCAGCTGCCCCGCTTCTGGATGGCAGATTGCAGGAGCCACTTGGTACTATCAAACCAGCCCGACTTGGCACTGGTGCCACCTTGGGTCTGGGAACCATCCTGCGTATCGTGGATTTTCAGCAGCCGGACGACTCTCCCAGGAACAGGCCCCCAGACACAAACCTCGACTAGTTTCTCTGGCAAACAAAACTCACCTGTCCCACTTCTGGATGGCAGATTGCAGGAGCCACTTGGTACTATCAAACCAGCCCGACTTGGCGCTGGTGCCACCTTGGGTCTGGGAACCATCCTGCGTATTGTGGATTTTCAGGAGCCAGTCGGACTCTCCCAGCCACAGGTCCCCAAACACAAACCACGGCCCTTTTCCCTGGCAAACGAAACTCAGCTGCCCTGCTTCTGGATGGCAGATTGCAGGAGCCACTTTGTACTATCAAACCAGCCCGACTTGGCATTGGTGCCACCTTGGGTCTGGGAACCATCCTGCGTATCGTGGATTTTCAGGTGCCAGAGAGCCACTCCCAGCCACAGTTCCCAAAACACAATCCACGGCCCTTTTACCTGGAAAAAAAAAACTCTGCTGCATCTCTTATGGATGGCAGATTGCAGGAGCCACTTGGTACTATCAAACCAGCCCGACTTGGCACTGGTGCCACCTTGGGTCTGGGAACCATCCGGCGTATCGTGGATTTTCAGGTGCCTGCCGGCCACTCCCAGCCACAGGACCCCAGAGAAAACCCAGGGCCCGCTTCTATGGCAAACAAAACTCACCTGCCCCGCTTCTGGATGGCAGATTCCAGGAGGCAATTGGTACTATCAAACCAGCCCGACTTGGCACTGGTGCCACCTTGGGTCTGGGAACCATCCTGCGTATCGTGGATTTTTAGGGGCCAGCCGGACTCTCCCAGCCACAGGCCCCCGGAGACAAACCACAGCCCGTTTCCCTGGAAAACAAAACTCACCTGTCCCGCTTCTGGATGGCAGAATGCAGGAGACACTTGGTACTATCAAACCAGCCCGACTTGGCACTGGTGCCACCTTGGGTCTGGGAGCCATCCTGCGTATCGTGGATTTTCAGGAGCCAGTCGGACTCTCCTAGCCACAGGTCCCCAAACACAAACCACGGCCCTTTTCCCTGGCAAACGAAACTCAGCTGCCCTGCTTCTGGATGGCAGATTGCAGGAGCCACTTTGTACTATCAAACCAGCCGGACTTGTCACTGGTGCCACCTTGGGTCTGGGAACCATCCTGCGTATCGTGGATTTTCAGCAGCCAGACGGCCACTCACAGCCAAAGCTTTCAGACACAAACCACGGCCCTTTTTTCTTGACAAACAAAATTCAGCTGCCCCGCTTCTGGATGGCAGATTGCAGGAGACACTTGGTACTATCAAACCAGCCCGACTTGGCATTGGTGCCACCTTGGGTCTGGGAACCATCCTGCGTATCGTGCATTTTTAGGGGCCAGCCGGGCTCTCCCAGCCACAGGCCTCCAGAGACAAACCTCGACTCGTTTCTCTGGCAAACAAAACTCACCTGTCCCGCTTCTGGATAGCAGATCGCAGGAGCTACTTGGTACTATCAAACCAGCCCGACTTGGCACTGGTGCCACCTTGGGTCTTGGAACCATCCTGCGTATAGTGGATTTTAGGGTGCCTGCCGGCCACTCCCAGCCACAGGTCCCAAAACACAAACCAATGCCCTTTTCCGTGGCAAACAAAATTCAGCTGCCCCGCTTCTGTATGGCAGATTGCAGGAGACACTTGGTACTATCAAACCAGCCCGACTTGGCACTGGTGCCACCTTGGGTCTGGGAACCATCCTGCGTATCGTGGATTTTCAGCAGCCAGACGGCCACTCACAGCCACAGGTCCAAAAACACAAACCACGGCCCTTTTCCCTGGAAAAAAAAAAACTCTGCTGCATCGCTTATGGATGGCAGATTGCAGGAGGCACTTGGTACTTTCAAACCAGCCCGACTTGGCAGTGGCTCCACCCTGGGTCTGGGAACCATCCTGCGTATCATAGATTTTCAAGAGCCAGCCGGCCACTCCCAGCCACAGGCCCCCAAACACAAACCAATGCGCTTTTCCCTGGAAAACAAAACTCAGCTGCCCCGCTTCTGGATGGCAGATTGCAGGAGCCACTTGGTACTATCAAATCACCCCGACTTGGCACTGGTGCCACCTAGGATTTCGGAACCATCCTGCGTATCGTGGATTTTCAGGAGCCAGCCGGCCACTCCCAGCCAAAGCTTTCAGACACAAACCACGGCCCTTTTTTGTTGACAAACAAAACTCACCTGCCCCGCTTCTGGATGGCAGATTGCAGGAGACACTTGGTACTATCAAACCAGCCCGACTTGGCATTGGTGCCACCCTGGGTCTGGGAACCATCCTGCGTATCGTGCATTTTCAGGGGCCAGCCGGCCACTCCCAGCCACATGACCCCAGAGACAACCCAGGGCCCGCTTCTTTGGCAAACAAAACTCACCTGTCCTGCTTCTGGATGGCAGATTGCAGGAGGCACTTGGTACTTTCAAACCAGCCCGACTTGGCAGTGGCTCCACCCTGGGTCTGGGAACCATCCTGCGTATCATAGATTTTCAAGAGCCAGCCGGCCACTCCCAGCTACAGGCCCCCAGACACAAACCACGGCTTTTTCCATAGTAAACAATACTCAGCTGCCCTGCTTCTGGATGGCAGATTGCAGGAGGCACTTGGTACTATCAAACCAGCCTGACTTGGCACTGGTGCCACCTTGGGTCTGGGAACCATCCTGCGTATCGTGGATTTTCAGGGGCCAGCCGGACTCTCCCAGGAACAGGCCCCCAGACAAAAACCTCAACTCGTTTCTCTGACAAACAAAACTCACCTGTCCCACTTCTGGATGGCAGATTGCAGGAGCCACTTGGTACTATCAAACCAGCCCAACTTGGCACTGGTGCCACCTTGGGTCTGGGAACCATCCTGCGTATCGTGGATTTTCAGCAGCCAGACGGCCACTCCCAGCCACATGCCCCCAGACAAAAACCACGGCCCTTTTCCGTGGCAAACAAAATTCAGCTGCCCCGCTTCTGGATGGCAGATTGCAGGAGGCACTTGGTACTTTCAAACCAGCCCGAATTGGCAGTGGTTCCACCTTGGGTCTGGGAACCATCCTGCTTATCGTGGATTTTCAGCAGCCAGACAGTCACTCCCAGCCACAGGCCCCCAGACACAAACCACGGCATTTTTCCCTGGCAAACAAAACTCTGCTGCACCGCTTCTGGATGGTAGATTGCAGGACCCACTTGGTACTATCCAACCAGCCGGACTCGTCACTGGTGCCACCTTGGGTCTGGGAACCATCCTGCGTATCGTGGATTTTCAGGGGCCAGCCGCACTCTCCCAGCCACAGGTCCCCAAACACAAACCACAGCCCGTTTCTCTGGAAAACAAAACTCACCTGTCCCGCTTCTGGATGGCAGATTGCAGGAGCCACTTGGTACTATCAAAACAGCCCGACTTGGCACTGGTGCCACCTTGGGTCTGGGAACCATCCTGCGTATCGTGGATTTTCAGCAGCCAGAGAGCCACTCCCAGCCACAGTTCCCAAAACACAAACCACGGCCCTTTTCCCTGGAAAAAAAAAACTCTGCTGCATCTCTTATGGATGGCAGATTGCAGGAGCCACTTGGTACTATCAAACCAGCCCGACTTGGCACTGGTGCCGCCTTGGGTCTGGGAACCATCCTGCGTATCGTGGATTTTCAGCAGCCAGACGGCCACTCCCAGCCACAGGACCCCAGAGACAACCCAGGGCCCGCTTCTCTGGCAAACAAAACTCACCTGCCCCGCTTCTGGATGGCAGATTGCAGGAGACACTTGGTACTATCAAACCAGCCGGACTTGGCATTGGTGCCACCTTGGGTCTGGGAACCATCCTGCGTATCGTGGATTTTCAGTGGCCAGCCTGACTCTCCCAGCCACAGGTCCCCAAACACAAACCACGGCCCTTTTCCCTGGCCAACAAAACTCAGCTGCCACGCTTCTGGATGGCGGGTTGCAGGAGCCACTTGGTACTATCAAACCAGCCCGACTTGTCACTGGTGCCACCTTGGGTCTGGGAACCATCCTGCGTATCGTGGATTTTTAGGGGCCAGCCGGACTCTCCAAGCCACAGGCCCCCAGAGACAAACCACAGCCCGTTTCTCTGGCAAACGAAACTCACCTGCCCCGCTTCTGGATGGCAGATTGCAGGAGCCACTTGGCACTATCAAACCAGCCCGACTTGGCACTGGTGCCACCTTGGGTCTGGGAGCCATCCTGCGTATCGTGGATTTTCAGCAGCCAGAGAGCCACTCCCAGCAACAGGTCCCCAAACACAAACCACGGCCCTTTTCCCTGGCAAACAAAACTCAGCTGCCACGCTTCTGGATAGCGGGTTGCAGGAGCCACTTGGTACTATCAAACCAGCCCGACTTGGCACTGGTGCCACCTTGGGTCTGGGAACCATCCGGCGTATCGTGGATTTTCAGGTGCCTGCCGGCCACTTCCAGCCACAGGACCCCAGAGACAACCCAGGGCCCGCTTCTCTGGCAAACAAAACTCACCTGCCCCGCTTCTGGATGGCAGATTGCAGGAGAAACTTGGTACTATCAAACCAGCCCGACTTGGCATTGGTGCCACCTTGGGTCTGGGAACCATCCTGCGTATCGTGGATTTTTAGGGGCCAGCCGGACTCTCCCAGCAACAGGCCCCCGGAGACAAACCACAGCCCGTTTCCCTGGAAAACAAAACTCACCTGTCCCGCTTCTGGATGTCAGAATGCAGGAGACACTTGGTACTATCAAACCAGCCCGACTTGGCGCTGGTGCCACCTTGGGTCTGGGAAGCATCCTGCGTATCGTGGATTTTCAGTGGCCAGTCGGACTCTCCCCGCCACAGGTCCCCAAACAAAAACCACGGCCCTTTTCCCTGGCAAACAAAACTCACCTGTCCCACTTCTGGATGGCAGATTGCAGGAGCCACTTGGTACTATCAAACCAGCCGGACTTTTCACTGGTGCCACCTTGGGTCTGGGAACCATCCTACGTATCGTGGATTTTTAGGGGCCAGCCGGACTCCTCCAGCCACAGGCCCCCAGACACAAACCACAGCCTGTTTCCCTGGCAAACAAAATTCAGCTGCCCCGCTTCTGGATGGCAGATTGCAGGAGACACTTGGTACTATCAAACCAGCCCGACTTGGCGCTGGTGCCACCTTGGGTCTGGGAACCATCCTGCGTATCGTGGATTTTCAGGAGCCAGTCGGACTCTCCCAGCCACAGGTCCCCAAACACAAACCACGGCCCTTTTCCCTGGCAAACGAAACTCAGCTTCCCTGCTTCTGGATGGCAGATTGCAGGAGCCACTTTGTACTATCAAACCAGCCCGACTTGGCATTGGTGCCACCTTGGGTCTGGGAACCATCCTGCGTATCGTGGATTTTCAGGTGGCAGAGAGCCACTCCCAGCCACAGTTCCCAAAACACAATCCACGGCCCTTTTCCCTGGAAAAAAAAAACTCTGCTGCATCTCTTAAGGATGGCAGATTGCAGGAGCCACTTGGTACTATCAAACCAGCCCGACTTGGCATTGGTGCCACCTTGGGTCTGGGAACCATCCTGCGTATCGTGCATTTTCAGGGGCCAGCCGGCCACTCCCAGCCACCGGCCCCCAGACGCAAACCACGGCCTCTTTCCCTGGCAAACCAAACTCACTTGTCCCGCTTCTGCATGGCAGATTATAGGAGCCACTTGGTACTATCAAACCAGCCCAACTTGGCAATGGTGCCACCCTGGGTCATGGAACCATCCTGCGTATCATAGATTTTCAAGAGCCAGCCGGCCACTCCCAGCTACAGGCCCCCAGTCACAAACCACGGCGCTTTTCCTTGGCAAAAAAAACTCAGCTGCCCCGCTTCTGGATGGCGGATTGCAGGAGCCACTTGGTACTATCAAACCAGCCCGACTTGGCGCTGGTGCCACCTTGGGTCTGGGAACCATCCTGCGTATCGTGGATTTTCAGGAGCCAGTCGGACTCTCCCAGCCACAGGTCCCCAAACACAAACCACGGCCCTTTTCCCTGGCAAACGAAACTCAGCTGCCCTGCTTCTGGATGGCAGATTGCAGGAGCCACTTTGTACTATCAAACCAGCCCGACTTGGCAGTGGTGCCACCTTGGGTCTGGGAACCATCCTGCGTATCGTGGATTTTAAGGGGCAAGCCGGGCTCTCCCAGGAACAGGCCCCCAGAGAAAAACCTCGACTCGTTTCTCTGGAAAACAAAACTCACCTGTCCCGCTTCTGGGTGGCAGATTGCAGGAGCCACTTGGTACTATCAAACCAGCCCGACTTGGTACTGGTGCCACCTTGGGTCTGGGAACCATCCTGCGTATCGTGGATTTTCAGGAGCCAGACGGCCACTCCCAGCCACAGGCCCCCAAACACAAACCAATGCGCTTTTCCCTGGCAAAGAAAACTCAGCTGCCTCGCTTCTGGATGGCAGATTGCAGGACCCACTTGGTACTATCAAATCACCCCGACATGGCACTGGTGCCACCTTGGGTTTGGGAACCATCCTGCGTATCGTGGATTTTTAGGAGCCAGCCGGCCACTCCCAGCTACAGGCCCCCAGACACAAACCACGGCGCTTTTCCCTGGCAAACAAAACTCAGCTGCCCCGCTTCTGGATGGCAGATTGCAGGAGCCACTTGGTACTATCAAACCAGCCCGACTTGGCACTGGTGCCACCTTGGGTTGGGGAGCCATCCTGCTTATCGTGGATTTTAAGGGGCCAGCCGGGCTCTCCCAGCCACAGGCCTCCAGAGACAAACCTCGACTCGTTTCTCTGGCAAACAAAACTCAGCTGCCCCGCTTCTGGATAGCAGATCGCAGGAGACACTTGGTACTATCAAACCAGCCCGACTTGGCACTGGTGCCACCTTGGGTCTGTAAACCATCCTGCGTATCGTGGATTTTCAGGTGCCTGCCGGCCACTCCGAGCCACAGGCCCCCAGACACAAACCACGGCCCTTTTCCCTGGCAAACAAAATTCAGCTGCCCCGCTTCTGGATGGCAGAATGCAGGAGACACTTGGTAATATCAAACCAGCCCGACTTGGCACTGGTGCCACCTTGGGTCTGGGAACCATCCTGCGTATCGTGGATTTTCAGCAGCCAGAGAGCCACTCCCAGCAACAGGTCCCCAAACACAAACCACGGCCCTTTTCCCTGGCAAACAAAACTCTGCTGCACCGCTTCTGGATGGTAG
This sequence comes from Artemisiospiza belli, assembly GCA_021963965.1. Taxonomy (NCBI): domain Eukaryota; kingdom Metazoa; phylum Chordata; class Aves; order Passeriformes; family Passerellidae; genus Artemisiospiza; species Artemisiospiza belli. Next base: position 13,424,543 of record JAKDEW010000026.1, read on the forward strand.
ATTGCAGGGCCAACTTGGTACTATCAAACCAGCTCGACTTGGCACTGGTGCCACCTTGGGTCTGGGAACCATCCTCTGTATCATGGATTTTTAGGGGCCAGCCGGACTCTCCCAGCCACAGGCCCCAGAGTCAAACCACAGCCCGTTTCTCTGGAAAAAAAAACTCAGCTGCCCCGCTTCTGGATGGCAGATTGCAGGAGTCACTTGGTACTATCAAAGCAGCCTGACTTGGCACTGGTGCCACCTTGGGTCTTGGAACCATCCTGCGTATCGTGGATTTTCAGTGGCCAGCCAGACTCTCCCCGCCACAGGTCCCCAAACACAAACAACAGCCCGTTTCCCTGGCAAACAAAACTCAGCTGCCACGCTTCTGGATGGCAGATTGCAGGAGCCACTTGGTACTATCAAACCAGCCCGACTTGGCATTGGTGCCACCTTGGGGCTGGGAAGCATCCTGCGAATCGTGGATTTTCAGGTGCCTGCCGGCCACTCCCAGCCACATGACCCCAGAGACAACCCAGGGCCCGCTTCTTTGGCAAACAAAACTCACCTGTCCTGCTTCTGGATGGCAGATTGCAGGAGGCACTTGGTACTATCAAACCAGCCCGACTTGGCAGTGGCTCCACCCTGGGTCTGGGAACCATCCTGCGTATCATAGATTTTCAAGAGCCAGCCGGCCACTCCCAGCTACAGGCCCCCAGACACAAACCACGGCTTTTTCCATAGTAAACAATACTCAGCTGCCCTGCTTCTGGATGGCAGATTGCAGGAGCCACTTGGTACTATCAAACCAGCCCGACTTGGCGCTGGTGCCACCTTGGGTCTGGGAACCATCCTGCGTATCGTGGATTTTCAGGGGACAACCGGACTCTCCGAGGAACAGGCCCCCAGACAAAAACCTCAACTCGTTTCTCTGGCAAACAAAACTCATCTGTCCCACTTCTGGATGGCAGATTGCAGGAGACACTTGGTACTATCAAACCAGCCCAATTTGGCACTGGTGCCACCTTGGGTCTGGGAACCATCCTGCGTATCGTGGATTTTCAGGATCCAGCCGGCCGCTCCCAGCCACATGCCCCCAGACACAAACCACGGCCCTTTTCCGTGGCAAACAAAATTCAGCTGCCCCGCTTCTGGATGGCAGAATGCAGGAGACAGTTGGGACTATCAAACCAGCCTGACTTGGCACTGGTGCCACCTTGGGTCTGGGAACCATCCTGCGTATCGTGGATTTTCAGCAGCCAGAGAGCCACTCCCAGCCACAGGCCCCCAGAGACAACCCAGGGCCCGCTTCTCTGGCAAACAAAACTCACCTGCCCCGCTTCTGGATGGCAGATTGCAGGAGACACTTGGTACTATCAAACCAGCCCGACTTGGCATTGGTGCCCCCTTGGGTCTGGGAACCATCCTGCGTATCGTGGATTTTTAGGGGCCAGTCGGACTCTCCCAGCCACAGGCCCCCAGAGACAAACCACAGCCCGTTTCTCTGGAAAACAAAACTCACCTGTCCCGATTCTGGATGGCAGAATGCAGGAGACACTTGGTACTATCAAACCAGCCTGACTTGGCACTGGTGCCACCTTGGGTCTTGGAACCATCCTGCGTATCGTGGATTTTCAGTGGCCAGTCGGACTCTCCCCGCCACAGGGCCCCAAACACAAACCACGGCCCTTTTCCCTGGCAAACAAAACTCTGCTGCCACGCTTCTGGATGGCAGATTGCAGGAGGCAATTGGTACTATCAAACCAGCCTGACTTGGCACTGGTGCCACCTTGGGTCTGGGAACCATCCTGCGTATAGAGGATTTTCAGGTGCCTGCCGGCCACTCCCAGCTACAGTTCCAAAAACACAAACCACGGCCCTTTTCCCTGGAAAAAAAAAAAACTCTGCTGCATCTCTTATGGATGGCAGATTGCAGGAGCCACTTGGAACTATCAAACCAGCCCGACTTGGCAGTGGTGCCACCTTGGGTCTGGGAACCATCCTGCGTATTGTGGATTTTCAGGTGCCTGCCGGCCACTCCCAGCCACAGGTCCCCAAACACAAACCACGGCCCTTTTTCCTGGTAAACAAAATTCAGCTGCCCGGCTTCTGGATGGCAGATTGCAGGAGACACTTGGTACTATCAAACCAGCCCGACTTGGCACTGGTGCCACCTTGGGTCTGTAAACCATCGTGCGTTTTGTGGATTTTCAGGTGCCTGCCTGCCACTCCCAGCCAGAGGACCCCAGAGAAAACCCAGGGCCCGCTTCTCTGGCAAAAAAAACTCACCTGCCCCGCTTCTGGATGGCAGATTCCAGGAGGCAATTGGTACTATCAAACCAGCCCGACTTGGCACTGGTGCCACCTTGGGTCTGGGAACCATCCTGCGTATCGTGGATTTTTAGGGGCCAGCCGGACTCTCCCAGCCACAGGCCCCCGGAGACAAACCACAGCCCGTTTCCCTGGAAAACAAAACTCACCTGTCCCGCTTCTGGATGGCAGAATGCAGGAGACACTTGGTACTATCAAACCAGCCCGACTTGGCACTGGTGCCACCTTGGGTCTGGGAGCCATCCTGCGTATCGTGGATTTTCAGGAGCCAGTCGGACTCTCCTAGCCACAGGTCCCCAAACACAAACCACGGCCCTTTTCCCTGGCAAACGAAACTCAGCTGCCCTGCTTCTGGATGGCAGATTGCAGGAGCCACATTGTACTATCAAACCAGCCGGACTTGTCACTGGTGCCACCTTGGGTCTGGGAACCATCCTGCGTATCGTGGATTTTCAGCAGCCAGAGAGCCACTCCCAGCCACAGTTCCCAAAACACAAACCACGGCCCTTTTCCCTGGAAAAAAAAAACTCTGCTGCATCTCTTATGGATGGCAGATTGCAGGAGCCACTTGGTACTATCAAACCAGCCCGACTTGGCACTGGTGCCGCCTTGGGTCTGGGAACCATCCTGCGTATCGTGGATTTTCAGCAGCCAGACGGCCACTCCCAGCCACAGGACCCCAGAGACAACCCAGGGCCGGCTTCTCTGGCAAACAAAACTCACCTGCCCCGCTTCTGGATGGCAGATTGCAGGAGACACTTGGTACTATCAAACCAGCCGGACTTGGCATTGGTGCCACCTTGGGTCTGGGAACCATCCTGCGTATCGTGGATTTTCGGTGGCCAGCCTGACTCTCCCAGCCACAGGTCCCCAAACACAAACCACGGCCCTTTTCCCTGGCCAACAAAACTCAGCTGCCACGCTTCTGGATGGCGGGTTGCAGGAGCCACTTGGTACTATCAAACCAGCCGGACTTGTCACTGGTGCCACCTTGGGTCTGGGAACCATCCGGCGTATCGTGGATTTTCAGGGGCCAGCCGGACTCTCCAAGCCACAGGCCCCCGGAGACAAACCACAGCCCGTTTCCCTGGAAAACAAAACTCACCTGTCCCGCTTCTGGATGGCAGAATGCAGGAGACACTTGGTACTATCAAACCAGCCCGACTTGGCACTGGTGCCACCTTGGGTCTGGGAGCCATCCTGCGTATCGTGGATTTTCAGGAGCCAGTCGGACTCTCCTAGCCACAGGTCCCCAAACACAAACCACGGCCCTTTTCCCTGGCAAACGAAACTCAGCTGCCCTGCTTCTGGATGGCAGATTGCAGGAGCCACTTTGTACTATCAAACCAGCCGGACTTGTCACTGGTGCCACCTTGGGTCTGGGAACCATCCTGCGTATCGTGGATTTTCAGCAGCCAGACGGCCACTCACAGCCAAAGCTTTCAGACACAAACCACGGCCCTTTTTTCTTGACAAACAAAATTCAGCTGCCCCGCTTCTGGATGGCAGATTGCAGGAGACACTTGGTACTATCAAACCAGCCCGACTTGGCATTGGTGCCACCTTGGGTCTGGGAACCATCCTGCGTATCGTGCATTTTTAGGGGCCAGCCGGGCTCTCCCAGCCACAGGCCTCCAGAGACAAACCTCGACTCGTTTCTCTGGCAAACAAAACTCACCTGTCCCGCTTCTGGATAGCAGATCGCAGGAGCTACTTGGTACTATCAAACCAGCCCGACTTGGCACTGGTGCCACCTTGGGTCTTGGAACCATCCTGCGTATAGTGGATTTTAGGGTGCCTGCCGGCCACTCCCAGCCACAGGTCCCAAAACACAAACCAATGCCCTTTTCCGTGGCAAACAAAATTCAGCTGCCCCGCTTCTGTATGGCAGATTGCAGGAGACACTTGGTACTATCAAACCAGCCCGACTTGGCACTGGTGCCACCTTGGGTCTGGGAACCATCCTGCGTATCGTGGATTTTCAGCAGCCAGACGGCCACTCACAGCCACAGGTCCAAAAACACAAACCACGGCCCTTTTCCCTGGAAAAAAAAAAACTCTGCTGCATCGCTTATGGATGGCAGATTGCAGGAGGCACTTGGTACTTTCAAACCAGCCCGACTTGGCAGTGGCTCCACCCTGGGTCTGGGAACCATCCTGCGTATCATAGATTTTCAAGAGCCAGCCGGCCACTCCCAGCCACAGGCCCCCAAACACAAACCAATGCGCTTTTCCCTGGAAAACAAAACTCAGCTGCCCCGCTTCTGGATGGCAGATTGCAGGAGCCACTTGGTACTATCAAATCACCCCGACTTGGCACTGGTGCCACCTTGGATTTCGGAACCATCCTGCGTATCGTGGATTTTCAGGAGCCAGCCGGCCACTCCCAGCCAAAGCTTTCAGACACAAACCACGGCCCTTTTTTGTTGACAAACAAAACTCACCTGCCCCGCTTCTGGATGGCAGATTGCAGGAGACACTTGGTACTATCAAACCAGCCCGACTTGGCATTGGTGCCACCCTGGGTCTGGGAACCATCCTGCGTATCGTGCATTTTCAGGGGCCAGCCGGCCACTCCCAGCCACATGACCCCAGAGACAACCCAGGGCCTGCTTCTTTGGCAAACAAAACTCACCTGTCCTGCTTCTGGATGGCAGATTGCAGGAGGCACTTGGTACTTTCAAACCAGCCCGACTTGGCAGTGGCTCCACCCTGGGTCTGGGAACCATCCTGCGTATCATAGATTTTCAAGAGCCAGCCGGCCACTCCCAGCTACAGGCCCCCAGACACAAACCACGGCTTTTTCCATAGTAAACAATACTCAGCTGCCCTGCTTCTGGATGGCAGATTGCAGGAGGCACTTGGTACTATCAAACCAGCCTGACTTGGCACTGGAGCCACCTTGGGTCTGGGAACCATCCTGCGTATCGTGGATTTTCAGGGGCCAGCCGGACTCTCCCAGGAACAGGCCCCCAGACAAAAACCTCAACTCGTTTCTCTGGAAAACAAAACTCACCTGTCCCACTTCTGGATGGCAGATTGCAGGAGCCACTTGGTACTATCAAACCAGCCCAACTTGGCACTGGTGCCACCTTGGGTCTGGGAACCATCCTGCGTATCGTGGATTTTCAGCAGCCAGACGGCCACTCCCAGCCACATGCCCCCAGACAAAAACCACGGCCCTTTTCCGTGGCAAACAAAATTCAGCTGCCCCGCTTCTGGATGGCAGATTGCAGGAGGCACTTGGTACTTTCAAACCAGCCCGAATTGGCAGTGGTTCCACCTTGGGTCTGGGAACCATCCTGCTTATCGTGGATTTTCAGCAGCCAGACAGCCACTCCCAGCCACAGGCCCCCAGACACAAACCACGGCATTTTTCCCTGGCAAACAAAACTCTGCTGCACCGCTTCTGGATGGTAGATTGCAGGACCCACTTGGTACTATCCAACCAGCCGGACTTGTCACTGGTGCCACCTTGGGTCTGGGAACCATCCTGCGTATCGTGGATTTTCAGGGGCCAGCCGCACTCTCCCAGCCACAGGTCCCCAAACACAAACCACAGCCCGTTTCTCTGGAAAACAAAACTCACCTGTCCCGCTTCTGGATGGCAGATTGCAGGAGCCACTTGGTACTATCAAAACAGCCCGACTTGGCACTGGTGCCACCTTGGGTCTGGGAACCATCCTGCGTATCGTGGATTTTCAGCAGCCAGAGAGCCACTCCCAGCCACAGTTCCCAAAACACAAACCACGGCCCTTTTCCCTGGAAAAAAAAAACTCTGCTGCATCTCTTATGGATGGCAGATTGCAGGAGCCACTTGGTACTATCAAATCAGCCCGACTTGGCACTGGTGCCGCCTTGGGTCTGGGAACCATCCTGCGTATCGTGGATTTTCAGCAGCCAGACGGCCACTCCCAGCCACAGGACCCCAGAGACAACCCAGGGCCCGCTTCTCTGGCAAACAAAACTCACCTGCCCCGCTTCTGGATGGCAGATTGCAGGAGACACTTGGTACTATCAAACCAGCCGGACTTGGCATTGGTGCCACCTTGGGTCTGGGAACCATCCTGCGTATCGTGGATTTTCAGTGGCCAGCCTGACTCTCCCAGCCACAGGTCCCCAAACACAAACCACGGCCCTTTTCCCTGGCCAACAAAACTCAGCTGCCACGCTTCTGGATGGCGGGTTGCAGGAGCCACTTGGTACTATCAAACCAGCCCGACTTGGCACTGGTGCCACCTTGGGTCTGGGAACCATCCTGCGTATCGTGGATTTTTAGGGGCCAGCCGGACTCTCCAAGCCACAGGCCCCCAGAGACAAACCACAGCCCGTTTCTCTGGCAAACGAAACTCACCTGCCCCGCTTCTGGATGGCAGATTGCAGGAGCCACTTGGCACTATCAAACCAGCCCGACTTGGCACTGGTGCCACCTTGGGTCTGGGAGCCATCCTGCGTATCGTGGATTTTCAGCAGCCAGAGAGCCACTCCCAGCAACAGGTCCCCAAACACAAACCACGGCCCTTTTCCCTGGCAAACAAAACTCAGCTGCCACGCTTCTGGATAGCGGGTTGCAGGAGCCACTTGGTACTATCAAACCAGCCCGACTTGGCACTGGTGCCACCTTGGGTCTGGGAACCATCCGGCGTATCGTGGATTTTCAGGTGCCTGCCGGCCACTTCCAGCCACAGGACCCCAGAGTCAACCCAGGGCCCGCTTCTCTGGCAAACAAAACTCACCTGCCCCGCTTCTGGATGGCAGATTGCAGGAGAAACTTGGTACTATCAAACCAGCCCGACTTGGCATTGGTGCCACCTTGGGTCTGGGAACCATCCTGCGTATCGTGGATTTTTAGGGGCCAGCCGGACTCTCCCAGCAACAGGCCCCCGGAGACAAACCACAGCCCGTTTCCCTGGAAAACAAAACTCACCTGTCCCGCTTCTGGATGTCAGAATGCAGGAGACACTTGGTACTATCAAACCAGCCCGACTTGGCGCTGGTGCCACCTTGGGTCTGGGAAGCATCCTGCGTATCGTGGATTTTCAGTGGCCAGTCGGACTCTCCCCGCCACAGGTCCCCAAACAAAAACCACGGCCCTTTTCCCTGGCAAACAAAACTCACCTGTCCCACTTCTGGATGGCAGATTGCAGGAGCCACTTGGTACTATCAAACCAGCCGGACTTTTCACTGGTGCCACCTTGGGTCTGGGAACCATCCTACGTATCGTGGATTTTTAGGGGCCAGCCGGACTCCTCCAGCCACAGGCCCCCAGACACAAACCACAGCCTGTTTCCCTGGCAAACAAAATTCAGCTGCCCCGCTTCTGGATGGCAGATTGCAGGAGCCACTTGGTACTATCAAACCAGCCCGACTTGGCGCTGGTGCCACCTTGGGTCTGGGAACCATCCTGCGTATCGTGGATTTTCAGGAGCCAGTCGGACTCTCCCAGCCACAGGTCCCCAAACACAAACCACGGCCCTTTTCCCTGGCAAACGAAACTCAGCTGCCCTGCTTCTGGATGGCAGATTGCAGGAGCCACTTTGTACTATCAAACCAGCCCGACTTGGCATTGGTGCCACCTTGGGTCTGGGAACCATCCTGCGTATCGTGGATTTTCAGGTGGCAGAGAGCCACTCCCAGCCACAGTTCCCAAAACACAATCCACGGCCCTTTTCCCTGGAAAAAAAAAACTCTGCTGCATCTCTTAAGGATGGCAGATTGCAGGAGCCACTTGGTACTATCAAACCAGCCCGACTTGGCATTGGTGCCACCTTGGGTCTGGGAACCATCCTGCGTATCGTGCATTTTCAGGGGCCAGCCGGCCACTCCCAGCCACCGGCCCCCAGACGCAAACCACGGCCTCTTTCCCTGGCAAACCAAACTCACCTGTCCCGCTTCTGCATGGCAGATTGTAGGAGCCACTTGGTACTATCAAACCAGCCCGACTTGGCACTGGTGCCACCTTGGGTCTGTAAACCATCCTGCGTATCATGGATTTTCAGGGGCCAGCAGGCCACTCCCAGCCACAAGCGCCCAAACACAAACCAAGGCCCTTTTCCCTGGCAAAAAAAACTCAGCTTCCCCGCTTCTGGATGGCAGATCGCAGGAGCCACTTGGTACTATCAAACCAGCCCAACTTGGCAATGGTGCCACCCTGGGTCATGGAACCATCCTGCGTATCATAGATTTTCAAGAGCCAGCCGGCCACTCCCAGCTACAGGCCCCCAGTCACAAACCACGGCGCTTTTCCTTGGCAAAAAAAACTCAGCTGCCCCGCTTCTGGATGGCGGATTGCAGGAGCCACTTGGTACTATCAAACCAGCCCGACTTGGCGCTGGTGCCACCTTGGGTCTGGGAACCATCCTGCGTATCGTGGATTTTCAGGAGCCAGTCGGACTCTCCCAGCCACAGGTCCCCAAACACAAACCACGGCCCTTTTCCCTGGCAAACGAAACTCAGCTGCCCTGCTTCTGGATGGCAGATTGCAGGAGCCACTTTGTACTATCAAACCAGCCCGACTTGGCAGTGGTGCCACCTTGGGTCTGGGAACCATCCTGCGTATCGTGGATTTTAAGGGGCAAGCCGGGCTCTCCCAGGAACAGGCCCCCAGAGAAAAACCTCGACTCGTTTCTCTGGAAAACAAAACTCACCTGTCCCGCTTCTGGGTGGCAGATTGCAGGAGCCACTTGGTACTATCAAACCAGCCCGACTTGGTACTGGTGCCACCTTGGGTCTGGGAACCATCCTGCGTATCGTGGATTTTCAGGAGCCAGACGGCCACTCCCAGCCACAGGCCCCCAAACACAAACCAATGCGCTTTTCCCTGGCAAAGAAAACTCAGCTGCCTCGCTTCTGGATGGCAGATTGCAGGACCCACTTGGTACTATCAAATCACCCCGACATGGCACTGGTGCCACCTTGGGTTTGGGAACCATCCTGCGTATCGTGGATTTTCAGGAGCCAGCCGGCCACTCCCAGCTACAGGCCCCCAGACACAAACCACGGCGCTTTTCCCTGGCAAACAAAACTCAGCTTCCCCGCTTCTGGATGGCAGATTGCAGGAGCCACTTGGTACTATCAAACCAGCCCGACTTGGCACTGGTGCCACCTTGGGTCTGGGAGCCATCCTGCTTATCGTGGATTTTCAGGGGCCAGCCGGCCACTCCCAGCCACAGGCGCCCAAACACAAACCACAGCCCTTTTCCCTGGAAAAAAAAAAATTCAGCTGCCCCGCTTCTGGATGGCAGATCGCAGGAGGCAATTGGTACTATCAAACCAGCCCAACCTTGCACTGGTGCCACCCTGGGTCTGGGAACCATCCTGCGTATCGTGGATTTTAAGGGGCCAGCCGGGCTCTCCCAGCCACAGGCCTCCAGAGACAAACCTCGACTCGTTTCTCTGGCAAACAAAACTCAGCTGCCCCGCTTCTGGATAGCAGATCGCAGGAGACACTTGGTACTATCAAACCAGCCCGACTTGGCACTGGTGCCACCTTGGGTCTGTAAACCATCCTGCGTATCGTGGATTTTCAGGTGCCTGCCGGCCACTCCGAGCCACATGCCCCCAGACACAAACCACGGCCCTTTTCCCTGGCAAACAAAATTCAGCTGCCCCGCTTCTGGATGGCAGAATGCAGGAGACACTTGGTAATATCAAACCAGCCCGACTTGGCACTGGTGCCACCTTGGGTCTGGGAACCATCCTGCGTATCGTGGATTTTCAGCAGCCAGAGAGCCACTCCCAGCAACAGGTCCCCAAACACAAACCACGGCCCTTTTCCCTGGCAAACAAAACTCTGCTGCACCGCTTCTGGATGGTAGATTGCAGGGCCAACTTGGTACTATCAAACCAGCTCGACTTGGCACTGGTGCCACCTTGGGTCTGGGAACCATCCTCCGTATCATGGATTTTTAGGGGCCAGCCGGACTCTCCCAGCCACAGGCCCCAGAGTCAAACCACAGCCCGTTTCTCTGGAAAAAAAAACTCAGCTGCCCCGCTTCTGGATGGCAGATTGCAGGAGTCACTTGGTACTATCAAAGCAGCCTGACTTGGCACTGGTGCCACCTTGGGTCTTGGAACCATCCTGCGTATCGTGGATTTTCAGTGGCCAGCCGGACTCTCCCCGCCACAGGTCCCCAAACACAAACAACAGCCCGTTTCCCTGGCAAACAAAACTCAGCTGCCACGCTTCTGGATGGCAGATTGCAGGAGCCACTTGGTACTATCAAACCAGCCCGACTTGGCATTGGTGCCACCTTGGGGCTGGGAAGCATCCTGCGAATCGTGGATTTTCAGGTGCCTGCCGGCCACTCCCAGCCACATGACCCCAGAGACAACCCAGGGCCCGCTTCTTTGGCAAACAAAACTCACCTGTCCTGCTTCTGGATGGCAGATTGCAGGAGGCACTTGGTACTTTCAAACCAGCCCGACTTGGCAGTGGCTCCACCCTGGGTCTGGGAACCATCCTGCGTATCATAGATTTTCAAGAGCCAGCCGGCCACTCCCAGCTACAGGCCCCCAGACACAAACCACGGCTTTTTCCATAGTAAACAATACTCAGCTGCCCTGCTTCTGGATGGCAGATTGCAGGAGCCACTTGGTACTATCAAACCAGCCCGACTTGGCGCTGGTGCCACCTTGGGTCTGGGAACCATCCTGCGTATCGTGGATTTTCAGGGGACAACCGGACTCTCCGAGGAACAGGCCCCCAGACAAAAACCTCAACTCGTTTCTCTGGCAAACAAAACTCACCTGTCCCACTTCTGGATGGCAGATTGCAGGAGCCACTTGGTACTATCAAACCAGCCCAATTTGGCACTGGTGCCACCTTGGGTCTGGGAACCATCCTGCGTATCGTGGATTTTCAGGATCCAGCCGGCCGCTCCCAGCCACATGCCCCCAGACACAAACCACGGCCCTTTTCCGTGGCAAACAAAATTCAGCTGCCCCGCTTCTGGATGGCAGAATGCAGGAGACAGTTGGGACTATCAAACCAGCGCGACTTGGCACTGGTGCCACCTTGGGTCTGGGAACCATCCTGCGTATCGTGGATTTTCAGGTGCCTGCCCGCCACTCCCAGCCAGAGGACCCCAGAGAAAACCCAGGGCCCGCTTCTCTGGCAAAAAAAACTCACCTGCCCCGCTTCTGGATGGCAGATTCCAGGAGGCAATTGGTACTATCAAACCAGCCCGACTTGGCACTGGTGCCACCTTGGGTCTGGGAACCATCCTGCGTATCGTGGATTTTTAGGGGCCAGCCGGACTCTCCCAGCCACAGGCCCCCGGAGACAAACCACAGCCCGTTTCCCTGGAAAACAAAACTCACCTGTCCCGCTTCTGGATGGCAGAATGCAGGAGACACTTGGTACTATCAAACCAGCCCGACTTGGCACTGGTGCCACCTTGGGTCTGGGAGCCATCCTGCGTATCGTGGATTTTCAGGAGCCAGTCGGACTCTCCTAGCCACAGGTCCCCAAACACAAACCACGGCCCTTTTCCCTGGCAAACGAAACTCAGCTGCCCTGCTTCTGGATGGCAGATTGCAGGAGCCACATTGTACTATCAAACCAGCCGGACTTGTCACTGGTGCCACCTTGGGTCTGGGAACCATCCTGCGTATCGTGGATTTTCAGCAGCCAGAGAGCCACTCCCAGCCACAGTTCCCAAAACACAAACCACGGCCCTTTTCCCTGGAAAAAAAAAACTCTGCTGCATCTCTTATGGATGGCAGATTGCAGGAGCCACTTGGTACTATCAAACCAGCCCGACTTGGCACTGGTGCCGCCTTGGGTCTGGGAACCATCCTGCGTATCGTGGATTTTCAGCAGCCAGACGGCCACTCCCAGCCACAGGACCCCAGAGACAACCCAGGGCCGGCTTCTCTGGCAAACAAAACTCACCTGCCCCGCTTCTGGATGGCAGATTGCAGGAGACACTTGGTACTATCAAACCAGCCGGACTTGGTATTGGTGCCACCTTGGGTCTGGGAACCATCCTGCGTATCGTGGATTTTCGGTGGCCAGCCTGACTCTCCCAGCCACAGGTCCCCAAACACAAACCACGGCCCTTTTCCCTGGCCAACAAAACTCAGCTGCCACGCTTCTGGATGGCGGGTTGCAGGAGCCACTTGGTACTATCAAACCAGCCGGACTTGTCACTGGTGCCACCTTGGGTCTGGGAACCATCCTGCGTATCGTGGATTTTCAGGGGCCAGCCGGACTCTCCAAGCCACAGGCCCCCAGAGACAAACCACAGCCCGTTTCTCTGGCAAACGAAACTCACCTGCCCCGCTTCTGGATGGCAGATTGCAGGAGCCACTTGGCACTATCAAACCAGCCCGACTTGGCAGTGGTGCCACCTTGGGTCTGGGAACCATCCTGCGTATCGTGGATTTTCAGGGGCCAGCCGGACTCTCCCAGGAACAGGCCCCCAGACACAAACCTCGACTAGTTTCTCTGGCAAACAAAACTCACCTGTCCCACTTCTGGATGGCAGATTGCAGGAGACACTTGGTACTATCAAACCAGCCCGACTTGGCACTGGTGCCACCTTGGGTCTGGGAACCATCCTGCGTATCGTGGATTTTCAGCAGCCAGACGGCCACTCCCAGCCACATGCCCCCAGACACAAACCACGGCCCTTTTCCGTGGCAAACAAAATTCAGCTGCCCCGCTTCTGGATGGCAGAATGCAGGAGACACTTGGTACTATCAAACCAGCCCGACTTGGCACTGGTGCCACCTTGGGTCTGAGAACCATCTGGCGTATCGTGGATTTTCAGGTGCCTGCCGGCCACTCCCAGCCACAGGACCCCAGAGAAAACCCAGGGCCCGCTTCTCTGGCAAACAAAACTCACCTGCCCCGCTTCTGGATGGCAGATTGCAGGAGCCACTTGGTACTATCAAACCAGCCCGACTTGGCACTGGTGCCACCTTGGGTCTGGGAGCCATCCTGCGTATCGTGGATTTTCAGCAGCCAGAGAGCCACTCCCAGCCACAGTTCCCAAAACACAAACCACGGCCATTTTCCCTGGAAAAAAAAAAACTCTGCTGCATCTCTTATGGATGGCAGATTGCAGGAGCCACTTGGTCCTATCAAACCAGCCCGACTTGGCACTGGTGCCACCTTGGGTCTGGGAACCATCCGGCGTATCGTGGATTTTCAGGTGCCTGCCGGCCACTCCCAGCCACAGGACCCCAGAGACAACCCAGGGCCCGCTTCTCTGGCAAACAAAACTCACCTGCCCTGCTTCTGGATGGCAGATTGCAGGAGCCACTTTGTACTATCAAACCAGCCGGACTTGTCACTGGTGCCACCTTGGGTCTGGGAACCATCCTGCGTATCGTGGATTTTCAGCAGCCAGACGGCCACTCACAGCCAAAGCTTTCAGACACAAACCACGGCCCTTTTTTCTTGACAAACAAAATTCAGCTGCCCCGCTTCTGGATGGCAGATTGCAGGAGACACTTGGTACTATCAAACCAGCCCGACTTGGCATTGGTGCCACCTTGGGTCTGGGAACCATCCTGCGTATCGTGCATTTTCAGGGGCCAGCCGGCCACTCCCAGCCACAAGCGCCCAAACACAAACCAAGGCCCTTTTCCCTGGCAAAAAAAACTCAGCTGCCCCGCTTCTGGATGGCAGATCGCAGGAGCCACTTGGTACTATCAAACCAGCCCAACTTGGCAATGGTGCCACCCTGGGTCATGGAACCATCCTGCGTATCATAGATTTTCAAGGGCCAGCCGGCCACTCCCAGCTACAGGCCCCCAGAAACAAACCACGGCGCTTTTCCCTGCAAACAAAACTCAGCTTCCCCGATTCTGGATGGCAGATTGCAGGAGCCACTTGGTACTATCAAACCAGCTCGACTTGGCACTGGTGCCACCTTGGGTCTGGGAACCATCCTGCGTATCGTGGATTTTCAGTGGCCAGCCGGGCTCTCCCAGCCACAGGCCTCCAAAGACAAACCTCGACTCGTTTCTCTGGCAAACAAAACTCACCTGTCCCGCTTCTGGATAGCAGATCGCAGGAGCTACTTGGTACTATCAAACCAGCCCGACTTGGCACTGGTGCCACCTTGGGTCTTGGTACCATCCTGCGTATAGTGGATTTTAGGGTGCCTGCCGGCCACTCCCAGCCACAGGTCCCAAAACACAAACCAATGCCCTTTTCCGTGGCAAACAAAATTCAGCTGCCCCGCTTCTGTATGGCAGATTGCAGGAGACACTTGGTACTATCAAACCAGCCCGACTTGGCACTGGTGCCACCTTGGGTCTGGGAACCATCCTGCGTATCGTGGATTTTCAGCAGCCAGACGGCCACTCACAGCCACAGGTCCAAAAACACAAACCACGGCCCTTTTCCCTGGAAAAAAAAAAACTCACCTGCCCCGCTTATGGATGGCAGATTGCAGGAGGCACTTGGTACTATCAAACCAGCCCGACTTGGCATTGGTGCCCCCTTGGGTCTGGGAACCATCCGGCGTATCGTGGATTTTTAGGGGCCAGTCGGACTCTCCCAGCCACAGGCCCCCAGAGACAAACCACAGCCCGTTTCTCTGGAAAACAAAACTCACCTGTCCCGATTCTGGATGGCAGAATGCAGGAGACACTTGGTACTATCAAACCAGCCTGACTTGGCACTGGTGCCACCTTGGGTCTTGGAACCATCCTGCGTATCGTGGATTTTCAGTGGCCAGTCGGACTCTCCCCGCCACAGGGCCCCAAACACAAACCACGGCCCTTTTCCCTGGCAAACAAAACTCTGCTGCCACGCTTCTGGATGGCAGATTGCAGGAGGCAATTGGTACTATCAAACCAGCCTGACTTGGCACTGGTGCCACCTTGGGTCTGGGAACCATCCTGCGTATAGAGGATTTTCAGGTGCCTGCCGGCCACTCCCAGCTACAGTTCCAAAAACACAAACCACGGCCCTTTTCCCTGGAAAAAAAAAAAACTCTGCTGCATCTCTTATGGATGGCAGATTGCAGGAGCCACTTGGAACTATCAAACCAGCCCGACTTGGCAGTGGTGCCACCTTGGGTCTGGGAACCATCCTGCGTATTGTGGATTTTCAGGTGCCTGCCGGCCACTCCCAGCCACAGGTCCCCAAACACAAACCACGGCCCTTTTTCCTGGTAAACAAAATTCAGCTGCCCGGCTTCTGGATGGCAGATTGCAGGAGACACTTGGTACTATCAAACCAGCCCGACTTGGCACTGGTGCCACCTTGGGTCTGTAAACCATCGTGCGTTTTGTGGATTTTCAGGTGCCTGCCTGCCACTCCCAGCCAGAGGACCCCAGAGAAAACCCAGGGCCCGCTTCTCTGGCAAAAAAAACTCACCTGCCCCGCTTCTGGATGGCAGATTCCAGGAGGCAATTGGTACTATCAAACCAGCCCGACTTGGCACTGGTGCCACCTTGGGTCTGGGAACCATCCTGCGTATCGTGGATTTTTAGGGGCCAGCCGGACTCTCCCAGCCACAGGCCCCCGGAGACAAACCACAGCCCGTTTCCCTGGAAAACAAAACTCACCTGTCCCGCTTCTGGATGGCAGAATGCAGGAGACACTTGGTACTATCAAACCAGCCCGACTTGGCACTGGTGCCACCTTGGTTCTGGGAGCCATCCTGCGTATCGTGGATTTTCAGGAACCAGTCGGACTCTCCTAGCCACAGGTCCCCAAACACAAACCACGGCCCTTTTCCCTGGCAAACGAAACTCAGCTGCCCTGCTTCTGGATGGCAGATTGCAGGAGCCACATTGTACTATCAAACCAGCCGGACTTGTCACTGGTGCCACCTTGGGTCTGGGAACCATCCTGCGTATCGTGGATTTTCAGCAGCCAGAGAGCCACTCCCAGCCACAGTTCCCAAAACACAAACCACGGCCCTTTTCCCTGGAAAAAAAAAACTCTGCTGCATCTCTTATGGATGGCAGATTGCAGGAGCCACTTGGTACTATCAAACCAGCCCGACTTGGCACTGGTGCCGCCTTGGGTCTGGGAACCATCCTGCGTATCGTGGATTTTCAGCAGCCAGACGGCCACTCCCAGCCACAGGACCCCAGAGACAACCCAGGGCCGGCTTCTCTGGCAAACAAAACTCACCTGCCCCGCTTCTGGATGGCAGATTGCAGGAGACACTTGGTACTATCAAACCAGCCGGACTTGGCATTGGTGCCACCTTGGGTCTGGGAACCATCCTGCGTATCGTGGATTTTCGGTGGCCAGCCTGACTCTCCCAGCCACAGGTCCCCAAACACAAACCACGGCCCTTTTCCCTGGCCAACAAAACTCAGCTGCCACGCTTCTGGATGGCGGGTTGCAGGAGCCACTTGGTACTATCAAACCAGCCGGACTTGTCACTGGTGCCACCTTGGGTCTGGGAACCATCCTGCGTATCGTGGATTTTCAGGGGCCAGCCGGACTCTCCAAGCCACAGGCCCCCAGAGACAAACCACAGCCCGTTTCTCTGGCAAACGAAACTCACCTGCCCCGCTTCTGGATGGCAGATTGCAGGAGCCACTTGGCACTATCAAACCAGCCCGACTTGGCAGTGGTGCCACCTTGGGTCTGGGAACCATCCTGCGTATCGTGGATTTTCAGGGGCCAGCCGGACTCTCCCAGGAACAGGCCCCCAGACACAAACCTCGACTAGTTTCTCTGGCAAACAAAACTCACCTGTCCCACTTCTGGATGGCAGATTGCAGGAGACACTTGGTACTATCAAACCAGCCCGACTTGGCACTGGTGCCACCTTGGGTCTGGGAACCATCCTGCGTATCGTGGATTTTCAGCAGCCAGACGGCCACTCCCAGCCACATGCCCCCAGACACAAACCACGGCCCTTTTCCGTGGCAAACAAAATTCAGCTGCCCCGCTTCTGGATGGCAGAATGCAGGAGACACTTGGTACTATCAAACCAGCCCGACTTGGCACTGGTGCCACCTTGGGTCTGAGAACCATCTGGCGTATCGTGGATTTTCAGGTGCCTGCCGGCCACTCCCAGCCACAGGACCCCAGAGAAAACCCAGGGCCCGCTTCTCTGGCAAACAAAACTCACCTGCCCCGCTTCTGGATGGCAGATTGCAGGAGCCACTTGGTACTATCAAACCAGCCCGACTTGGCACTGGTGCCACCTTGGGTCTGGGAGCCATCCTGCGTATCGTGGATTTTCAGCAGCCAGAGAGCCACTCCCAGCCACAGTTCCCAAAACACAAACCACGGCCATTTTCCCTGGAAAAAAAAAACTCTGCTGCATCTCTTATGGATGGCAGATTGCAGGAGCCACTTGGTCCTATCAAACCAGCCCGACTTGGCACTGGTGCCACCTTGGGTCTGGGAACCATCCGGCGTATCGTGGATTTTCAGGTGCCTGCCGGCCACTCCCAGCCACAGGACCCCAGAGACAACCCAGGGCCCGCTTCTCTGGCAAACAAAACTCACCTGCCCTGCTTCTGGATGGCAGATTGCAGGAGCCACTTTGTACTATCAAACCAGCCGGACTTGTCACTGGTGCCACCTTGGGTCTGGGAACCATCCTGCGTATCGTGGATTTTCAGCAGCCAGACGGCCACTCACAGCCAAAGCTTTCAGACACAAACCACGGCCCTTTTTTCTTGACAAACAAAATTCAGCTGCCCCGCTTCTGGATGGCAGATTGCAGGAGACACTTGGTACTATCAAACCAGCCCGACTTGGCATTGGTGCCACCTTGGGTCTGGGAACCATCCTGCGTATCGTGCATTTTCAGGGGCCAGCCGGCCACTCCCAGCCACAAGCGCCCAAACACAAACCAAGGCCCTTTTCCCTGGCAAAAAAAACTCAGCTGCCCCGCTTCTGGATGGCAGATCGCAGGAGCCACTTGGTACTATCAAACCAGCCCAACTTGGCAATGGTGCCACCCTGGGTCATGGAACCATCCTGCGTATCATAGATTTTCAAGGGCCAGCCGGCCACTCCCAGCTACAGGCCCCCAGAAACAAACCACGGCGCTTTTCCCTGCAAACAAAACTCAGCTTCCCCGATTCTGGATGGCAGATTGCAGGAGCCACTTGGTACTATCAAACCAGCTCGACTTGGCACTGGTGCCACCTTGGGTCTGGGAACCATCCTGCGTATCGTGGATTTTCAGTGGCCAGCCGGGCTCTCCCAGCCACAGGCCTCCAAAGACAAACCTCGACTCGTTTCTCTGGCAAACAAAACTCACCTGTCCCGCTTCTGGATAGCAGATCGCAGGAGCTACTTGGTACTATCAAACCAGTCCGACTTGGCACTGGTGCCACCTTGGGTCTTGGTACCATCCTGCGTATAGTGGATTTTAGGGTGCCTGCCGGCCACTCCCAGCCACAGGTCCCAAAACACAAACCAATGCCCTTTTCCGTGGCAAACAAAATTCAGCTGCCCCGCTTCTGTATGGCAGATTGCAGGAGACACTTGGTACTATCAAACCAGCCCGACTTGGCACTGGTGCCACCTTGGGTCTGGGAACCATCCTGCGTATCGTGGATTTTCAGCAGCCAGACGGCCACTCACAGCCACAGGTCCAAAAACACAAACCACGGCCCTTTTCCCTGGAAAAAAAAAAACTCTGCTGCATCGCTTATGGATGGCAGATTGCAGGAGGCACTTGGTACTTTCAAACCAGCCCGACTTGGCAGTGGCTCCACCCTGGGTCTGGGAACCATCCTGCGTATCATAGATTTTCAAGAGCCAGCCGGCCACTCCCAGCCACAGGCCCCCAAACACAAACCAATGCGCTTTTCCCTGGAAAACAAAACTCAGCTGCCCTGCTTCTGGATGGCAGATTGCAGGAGCCACTTGATACTATCAAATCACCCCGACTTGGCACTGGTGCCACCTTGGATTTCGGAACCATCCTGCGTATCGTGGATTTTCAGGAGCCAGCCGGCCACTCCCAGCCAAAGCTTTCAGACGCAAACCACGGCCCTTTTTTGTTGACAAACAAAATTCAGCTGCCCCGCTTCTGGATGGCAGATTGCAGGAGACACTTGGTACTATCAAACCAGCCCGACTTGGCATTGGTGCCACCCTGGGTCTGGGAACCATCCTGCGTATCGTGCATTTTCAGGGGCCAGCCGGCCACTCCCAGCCACATGACCCCAGAGACAACCCAGGGCCCGCTTCTTTGGCAAACAAAACTCACCTGTCCTGCTTCTGGATGGCAGATTGCAGGAGGCACTTGGTACTTTCAAACCAGCCCGACTTGGCAGTGGCTCCACCCTGGGTCTGGGAACCATCCTGCGTATCATAGATTTTCAAGAGCCAGCCGGCCACTCCCAGCTACAGGCCCCCAGACACAAACCACGGCTTTTTCCATAGTAAACAATACTCAGCTGCCCTGCTTCTGGATGGCAGATTGCAGGAGCCACTTGGTACTATCAAACCAGCCTGACTTGGCACTGGTGCCACCTTGGGTCTGGGAACCATCCTGCGTATCGTGGATTTTCAGGGGCCAGCCGGACTCTCCCAGGAACAGGCCCCCAGACAAAAACCTCAACTCGTTTCTCTGACAAACAAAACTCACCTGTCCCACTTCTGGATGGCAGATTGCAGGAGCCACTTGGTACTATCAAACCAGCCCAACTTGGCACTGGTGCCACCTTGGGTCTGGGAACCATCCTGCGTATCGTGGATTTTCAATTGCCTGCCTGCCACTCTCAGCCACAGGACCCCAGAGAAAACCCAGGGCCCGCTTCTCTGGCAAAAAAAACTCACCTGTCCCGCTTCTGGATGGCAGATTGCAGGAGGCACTTGGCACTTTCAAACCAGCCCGAATTGGCAGTGGTTCCACCTTGGGTCTGGGAACCATCCTGCTTATCGTGGATTTTCAGCAGCCAGACAGCCACTCCCAGCCACAGGCCCCCAGACACAAACCACGGCATTTTTCCCTGGCAAACAAAACTCTGCTGCACCGCTTCTGGATGGTAGATTGCAGGACCCACTTGGTACTATCCAACCAGCCGGACTTGTCACTGGTGCCACCTTGGGTCTGGGAACCATCCTGCGTATCGTGGATTTTAAGGGGCCAGCCGGGCTCTCCCAGCCACAGGCCTCCAGAGACAAACCACAGCCCGTTTCTCTGGAAAACAAAACTCACCTGTCCCGCTTCTGGATGGCAGATTGCAGGAGACACTTGGTACTATCAAAACAGCCCGACTTGGCACTGGTGCCACCTTGGGTCTGGGAACCATCCTGCGTATCGTGGATTTTCAGCAGCCAGAGAGCCACTCCCAGCCACAGTTCCCAAAACACAAACCACGGCCCTTTTCCCTGGAAAAAAAAAACTCTGCTGCATCTCTTATGGATGGCAGATTGCAGGAGCCACTTGGTACTATCAAACCAGCCCGACTTGGCACTGGTGCCGCCTTGGGTCTGGGAACCATCCTGCGTATCGTGGATTTTCAGCAGCCAGACGGCCACTCCCAGCCACAGGACCCCAGAGACAACCCAGGGCCGGCTTCTCTGGCAAACAAAACTCACCTGCCCCGCTTCTGGATGGCAGATTGCAGGAGACACTTGGTACTATCAAACCAGCCGGACTTGGCATTGGTGCCACCTTGGGTCTGGGAACCATCCTGCGTATCGTGGATTTTCAGTGGCCAGCCTGACTCTCCCAGCCACAGGTCCCCAAACACAAACCACGGCCCTTTTCCCTGGCCAACAAAACTCAGCTGCCACGCTTCTGGATGGCGGGTTGCAGGAGCCACTTGGTACTATCAAACCAGCCGGACTTGTCAGTGGTGCCACCTTGGGTCTGGGAACCATCCTGCGTATCGTGGATTTTTAGGGGCCAGCCGGACTCTCCAAGCCACAGGCCCCCAGAGACAAACCACAGCCCGTTTCTCTAGCAAACGAAACTCACCTGCCCCGCTTCTGGATGGCAGATTGCAGGAGCCACTTGGCACTATCAAACCAGCCCGACTTGGCACTGGTGCCACCTTGGGTCTGGGAGCCATCCTGCGTATCGTGGATTTTCAGCAGCCAGAGAGCCACTCCCAGCAACAGGTCCCCAAACACAAACCACGGCCCTTTTCCCAGGCAAACAAAACTCAGCTGCCACGCTTCTGGATAGCGGGTTGCAGGAGCCACTTGGTACTATCAAACCAGCCCGACTTGGCACTGGTGCCACCTTGGGTCTGGGAACCATCCGGCGTATCGTGGATTTTCAGGTGCCTGCCGGCCACTCCCAGCCACAGGACCCCAGAGACAACCCAGGGCCCGCTTCTCTGGCAAACAAAACTCACCTGCCCCGCTTCTGGATGGCAGATTGCAGGAGAAACTTGGTACTATCAAACCAGCCCGACTTGGCATTGGTGCCACCTTGGGTCTGGGAACCATCCTGCGTATCGTGGATTTTTAGGGGCCAGCCGGACTCTCCCAGCAACAGGCCCCCGGAGACAAACCACAGCCCGTTTCCCTGGAAAACAAAACTCACCTGTCCCGCTTCTGGATGTCAGAATGCAGGAGACACTTGGTACTATCAAACCAGCCCGACTTGGCGCTGGTGCCACCTTGGGTCTGGGAACCATCCTGCGTATCGTGGATTTTCAGTGGCCAGTCGGACTCTCCCCGCCACAGGTCCCCAAACAAAAACCACGGCCCTTTTCCCTGGCAAACAAAACTCACCTGTCCCACTTCTGGATGGCAGATTGCAGGAGCCACTTGGTACTATCAAACCAGCCGGACTTTTCACTGGTGCCACCTTGGGTCTGGGAACCATCCTACGTATCGTGGATTTTTAGGGGCCAGCAGGACTCCCCCAGCCACAGGCCCCCAGACACAAACCACAGCCTGTTTCCCTGGCAAACAAAATTCAGCTGCCCCGCTTCTGGATGGCAGATTGCAGGAGCCACTTGGTACTATCAAACCAGCCCGACTTGGCACTGGTGCCACCTTGGGTCTGGGAACCATCCTGCGTATCGTGGATTTTCAGCAGCCGGACGACTCTCCCAGGAACAGGCCCCCAGACACAAACCTCGACTAGTTTCTCTGGCAAACAAAACTCACCTGTCCCACTTCTGGATGGCAGATTGCAGGAGCCACTTGGTACTATCAAACCAGCCCGACTTGGCGCTGGTGCCACCTTGGGTCTGGGAACCATCCTGCGTATTGTGGATTTTCAGGAGCAAGTCGGACTCTCCCAGCCACAGGTCCCCAAACACAAACCACGGCCCTTTTCCCTGGCAAACGAAACTCAGCTGCCCTGCTTCTGGATGGCAGATTGCAGGAGCCACTTTGTACTATCAAACCAGCCCGACTTGGCATTGGTGCCACCTTGGGTCTGGGAACCATCCTGCGTATCGTGGATTTTCAGGTGCCAGAGAGCCACTCCCAGCCACAGTTCCCAAAACACAATCCACGGCCCTTTTACCTGGAAAAAAAAAACTCTGCTGCATCTCTTATGGATGGCAGATTGCAGGAGCCAGTTGGTACTATCAAACCAGCCCGACTTGGCACTGGTGCCACCTTGGGTCTGGGAACCATCCGGCGTATCGTGGATTTTCAGGTGCCTGCCGGCCACTCCCAGCCACAGGACCCCAGAGAAAACCCAGGGCCCGCTTCTATGGCAAACAAAACTCACCTGCCCCGCTCCTGGATGGCAGATTCCAGGAGGCAATTGGTACTATCAAACCAGCCCGACTTGGCACTGGTGCCACCTTGGGTCTGGGAACCATCCTGCGTATCGTGGATTTTTAGGGGCCAGCCGGACTCTCCCAGCCACAGGCCCCCGGAGACAAACCACAGCCCGTTTCCCTGGAAAACAAAACTCACCTGTCCCGCTTCTGGATGGCAGAATGCAGGAGACACTTGGTACTATCAAACCAGCCCGACTTGGCACTGGTGCCACCTTGGGTCTGGGAGCCATCCTGCGTATCGTGGATTTTCAGGAGCCAGTCGGACTCTCCTAGCCACAGGTCCCCAAACACAAACCACGGCCCTTTTCCCTGGCAAACGAAACTCAGCTGCCCTGCTTCTGGATGGCAGATTGCAGGAGCCACTTTGTACTATCAAACCAGCCGGACTTGTCACTGGTGCCACCTTGGGTCTGGGAACCATCCTGCGTATCGTGGATTTTCAGCAGCCAGACGGCCACTCACAGCCAAAGCTTTCAGACACAAACCACGGCCCTTTTTTCTTGACAAACAAAATTCAGCTGCCCCGCTTCTGGATGGCAGATTGCAGGAGACACTTGGTACTATCAAACCAGCCCGACTTGGCATTGGTGCCACCTTGGGTCTGGGAACCATCCTGCGTATCGTGCATTTTTAGGGGCCAGCCGGGCTCTCCCAGCCACAGGCCTCCAGAGACAAACCTCGACTCGTTTCTCTGGCAAACAAAACTCACCTGTCCCGCTTCTGGATAGCAGATCGCAGGAGCTACTTGGTACTATCAAACCAGCCCGACTTGGCACTGGTGCCACCTTGGGTCTTGGAACCATCCTGCGTATAGTGGATTTTAGGGTGCCTGCCGGCCACTCCCAGCCACAGGTCCCAAAACACAAACCAATGCCCTTTTCCGTGGCAAACAAAATTCAGCTGCCCCGCTTCTGTATGGCAGATTGCAGGAGACACTTGGTACTATCAAACCAGCCCGACTTGGCACTGGTGCCACCTTGGGTCTGGGAACCATCCTGCGTATCGTGGATTTTCAGCAGCCAGACGGCCACTCACAGCCACAGGTCCAAAAACACAAACCACGGCCCTTTTCCCTGGAAAAAAAAAAACTCTGCTGCATCGCTTATGGATGGCAGATTGCAGGAGGCACTTGGTACTTTCAAACCAGCCCACCAGCCCGACTTGGCAGTGGCTCCACCCTGGGTCTGGGAACCATCCTGCGTATCATAGATTTTCAAGAGCCAGCCGGCCACTCCCAGCCACAGGCCCCCAAACACAAACCAATGCGCTTTTCCCTGGAAAACAAAACTCAGCTGCCCCGCTTCTGGATGGCAGATTGCAGGAGCCACTTTGTACTATCAAATCACCCCGACTTGGCACTGGTGCCACCTTGGATTTCGGAACCATCCTGCGTATCGTGGATTTTCAGGAGCCAGCCGGCCACTCCCAGCCAAAGCTTTCAGACACAAACCACGGCCCTTTTTTGTTGACAAACAAAATTCAGCTGCCCCGCTTCTGGATGGCAGATTGCAGGAGACACTTGGTACTATCAAACCAGCCCGACTTGGCATTGGTGCCACCCTGGGTCTGGGAACCATCCTGCGTATTGTGCATTTTCAGGGGCCAGCCGGCCACTCCCAGCCACATGACCCCAGAGACAACCCAGGGCCCGCTTCTTTGGCAAACAAAACTCACCTGTCCTGCTTCTGGATGGCAGATTGCAGGAGGCACTTGGTACTTTCAAACCAGCCCGACTTGGCAGTGGCTCCACCCTGGGTCTGGGAACCATCCTGCGTATCATAGATTTTCAAGAGCCAGCCGGCCACTCCCAGCTACAGGCCCCCAGACACAAACCACGGCTTTTTCCATAGTAAACAATACTCAGCTGCCCTGCTTCTGGATGGCAGATTGCAGGAGCCACTTGGTACTATCAAACCAGCCTGACTTGGCACTGGTGCCACCTTGGGTCTGGGAACCATCCTGCGTATCGTGGATTTTCAGGGGCCAGCCGGACTCTCCCAGGAACAGGCCCCCAGACAAAAACCTCAACTCGTTTCTCTGACAAACAAAACTCACCTGTCCCACTTCTGGATGGCAGATTGCAGGAGCCACTTGGTACTATCAAACCAGCCCAACTTGGCACTGGTGCCACCTTGGGTCTGGGAACCATCCTGCGTATCGTGGATTTTCAGCAGCCAGACGGCCACTCCCAGCCACATGCCCCCAGACAAAAACCACGGCCCTTTTCCGTGGCAAACAAAATTCAGCTGCCCCGCTTCTGGATGGCAGATTGCAGGAGGCACTTGGTACTTTCAAACCAGCCCGAATTGGCAGTGGTTCCACCTTGGGTCTGGGAACCATCCTGCTTATCGTGGATTTTCAGCAGCCAGACAGCCACTCCCAGCCACAGGCCCCCAGACACAAACCACGGCATTTTTCCCTGGCAAACAAAACTCTGCTGCACCGCTTCTGGATGGTAGATTGCAGGACCCACTTGGTACTATCCAACCAGCCGGACTTGTCACTGGTGCCACCTTGGGTCTGGGAACCATCCTGCGTATCGTGGATTTTCAGGGGCCAGCCGCACTCTCCCAGCCACAGGTCCCCAAACACAAACCACAGCCCGTTTCTCTGGAAAACAAAACTCACCTGTCCCGCTTCTGGATGGCAGATTGCAGGAGCCACTTGGTACTATCAAAACAGCCCGACTTGGCACTGGTGCCACCTTGGGTCTGGGAACCATCCTGCGTATCGTGGATTTTCAGCAGCCAGAGAGCCACTCCCAGCCACAGTTCCCAAAACACAAACCACGGCCCTTTTCCCTGGAAAAAAAAAACTCTGCTGGATCTCTTATGGATGGCAGATTGCAGGAGCCACTTGGTACTATCAAACCAGCCCGACTTGGCACTGGTGCCGCCTTGGGTCTGGGAACCATCCTGCGTATCGTGGATTTTCAGCAGCCAGACGGCCACTCCCAGCCACAGGACCCCAGAGACAACCCAGGGCCCGCTTCTCTGGCAAACAAAACTCACCTGCCCCGCTTCTGGATGGCAGATTGCAGGAGACACTTGGTACTATCAAACCAGCCGGACTCCGCATTGGTGCCACCTTGGGTCTGGGAACCATCCTGCGTATCGTGGATTTTCAGTGGCCAGCCTGACTCTCCCAGCCACAGGTCCCCAAACACAAACCACGGCCCTTTTCCCTGGCCAACAAAACTCAGCTGCCACGCTTCTGGATGGCGGGTTGCAGGAGCCACTTGGTACTATCAAACCAGCCCGACTTGGCACTGGTGCCACCTTGGGTCTGGGAACCATCCTGCGTATCGTGGATTTTTAGGGGCCAGCCGGACTCTCCAAGCCACAGGCCCCCAGAGACAAACCACAGCCCGTTTCTCTGGCAAACGAAACTCACCTGCCCCGCTTCTGGATGGCAGATTGCAGGAGCCACTTGGCACTATCAAACCAGCCCGACTTGGCACTGGTGCCACCTTGGGTCTGGGAGCCATCCTGCGTATCGTGGATTTTCAGCAGCCAGAGAGCCACTCCCAGCAACAGGTCCCCAAACACAAACGACGGCCCTTTTCCCTGGCAAACAAAACTCAGCTGCCACGCTTCTGGATAGCGGGTTGCAGGAGCCACTTGGTACTATCAAACCAGCCCGACTTGGCACTGGTGCCACCTTGGGTCTGGGAACCATCCGGCGTATCGTGGATTTTCAGGTGCCTGCCGGCCACTTCCAGCCACAGGACCCCAGAGACAACCCAGGGCCCGCTTCTCTGGCAAACAAAACTCACCTGCCCCGCTTCTGGATGGCAGATTGCAGGAGAAACTTGGTACTATCAAACCAGCCCGACTTGGCATTGGTGCCACCTTGGGTCTGGGAACCATCCTGCGTATCGTGGATTTTTAGGGGCCAGCCGGACTCTCCCAGCAACAGGCCCCCGGAGACAAACCACAGCCCGTTTCCCTGGAAAACAAAACTCACCTGTCCCGCTTCTGGATGTCAGAATGCAGGAGACACTTGGTACTATCAAACCAGCCCGACTTGGCGCTGGTGCCACCTTGGGTCTGGGAAGCATCCTGCGTATCGTGGATTTTCAGTGGCCAGTCGGACTCTCCCCGCCACAGGTCCCCAAACAAAAACCACGGCCCTTTTCCCTGGCAAACAAAACTCACCTGTCCCACTTCTGGATGGCAGATTGCAGGAGCCACTTGGTACTATCAAACCAGCCGGACTTTTCACTGGTGCCACCTTGGGTCTGGGAACCATCCTACGTATCGTGGATTTTTAGGGGCCAGCCGGACTCCCCCAGCCACAGGCCCCCAGACACAAACCACAGCCTGTTTCCCTGGCAAACAAAATTCAGCTGCCCCGCTTCTGGATGGCAGATTGCAGGAGCCACTTGGTACTATCAAACCAGCCCGACTTGGCGCTGGTGCCACCTTGGGTCTGGGAACCATCCTGCGTATCGTGGATTTTCAGGAGCCAGTCGGACTCTCCCAGCCACAGGTCCCCAAACGCAAACCACGGCCCTTTTCCCTGGCAAACGAAACTCAGCTGCCCTGCTTCTGGATGGCAGATTGCAGGAGCCACTTTGTACTATCAAACCAGCCCGACTTGGCATTGGTGCCACCTTGGGTCTGGGAACCATCCTGCGTATCGTGGATTTTCAGGTGGCAGAGAGCCACTCCCAGCCACAGTTCCCAAAACACAATCCACGGCCCTTTTCCCTGGAAAAAAAAAACTCTGCTGCATCTCTTAAGGATGGCAGATTGCAGGAGCCACTTGGTACTATCAAACCAGCCCGACTTGGCATTGGTGCCACCTTGGGTCTGGGAACCATCCTGCGTATCGTGCATTTTCAGGGGCCAGCCGGCCACTCCCAGCCACCGGCCCCCAGACGCAAACCACGGCCTCTTTCCCTGGCAAACCAAACTCACCTGTCCCGCTTCTGCATGGCAGATTGTAGGAGCCACTTGGTACTATCAAACCAGCCCGACTTGGCACTGGTGCCACCTTGGGTCTGTAAACCATCCTGCGTATCATGGATTTTCAGGGGCCAGCAGGCCACTCCCAGCCACAAGCGCCCAAACACAAACCAAGGCCCTTTTCCCTGGCAAAAAAAACTCAGCTGCCCCGCTTCTGGATGGCAGATCGCAGGAGCCACTTGGTACTATCAAACCAGCCCAACTTGGCAATGGTGCCACCCTGGGTCATGGAACCATCCTGCGTATCATAGATTTTCAAGAGCCAGCCGGCCACTCCCAGCTACAGGCCCCCAGTCACAAACCACGGCGCTTTTCCTTGGCAAAAAAAACTCAGCTGCCCTGCTTCTGGATGGCGGATTGCAGGAGCCAATTGGTACTATCAAACCAGCCCGACTTGGCGCTGGTGCCACCTTGGGTCTGGGAACCATCCTGCGTATCGTGGATTTTCAGGAGCCAGTCGGACTCTCCCAGCCACAGGTCCCCAAACACAAACCACGGCCCTTTTCCCTGGCAAACGAAACTCAGCTGCCCTGCTTCTGGATGGCAGATTGCAGGAGCCACTTTGTACTATCAAACCAGCCGGACTTGGCAGTGGTGCCACCTTGGGTCTGGGAACCATCCTGCGTATCGTGGATTTTAAGGGGCAAGCCGGGCTCTCCCAGGCACAGGCCCCCAGAGAAAAACCTCGACTCGTTTCTCTGGAAAACAAAACTCACCTGTCCCGCTTCTGGGTGGCAGATTGCAGGAGCCACTTGGTACTATCAAACCAGCCCGACTTGGTACTGGTGCCACCTTGGGTCTGGGAACCATCCTGCGTATCGTGGATTTTCAGGAGCCAGACGGCCACTCCCAGCCACAGGCCCCCAAACACAAACCAATGCGCTTTTCCCTGGCAAAGAAAACTCAGCTGCCTCGCTTCTGGATGGCAGATTGCAGGACCCACTTGGTACTATCAAATCACCCCGACATGGCACTGGTGCCACCTTGGGTTTGGGAACCATCCTGCGTATCGTGGATTTTCAGGAGCCAGCCGGCCACTCCCAGCTACAGGCCCCCAGACACAAACCACGGCGCTTTTCCCTGGCAAACAAAACTCAGCTGCCCCGCTTCTGGATGGCAGATTGCAGGAGCCACTTGGTACTATCAAACCAGCCCGACTTGGCACTGGTGCCACCTTGGGGTGGGGAGCCATCCTGCTTATCGTGGATTTTCAGGGGCCAGCCGGCCACTCCCAGCCACAGGCGCCCAAACACAAACCACAGCCCTTTTCCCTGGAAAAAAAAAAATTCAGCTGCCCCGCTTCTGGATGGCAGATCGCAGGAGGCAATTGGTACTATCAAACCAGCCCAACCTTGCACTGGTGCCACCCTGGGTCTGGGAACCATCCTGCGTATCGTGGATTTTAAGGGGCCAGCCGGGCTCTCCCAGCCACAGGCCTCCAGAGACAAACCTCGACTCGTTTCTCTGGCAAACAAAACTCAGCTGCCCCGCTTCTGGATAGCAGATCGCAGGAGACACTTGGTACTATCAAACCAGCCCGACTTGGCACTGGTGCCACCTTGGGTCTGGGAACCATCCTGCGTATCGTGGATTTTAAGGGGCCAGCCGGGCTCTCCCAGCCACAGGCCTCCAGAGACAAACCTCGACTCGTTTCTCTGGCAAACAAAACTCAGCTGCCCCGCTTCTGGATAGCAGATCGCAGGAGACACTTGGTACTATCAAACCAGCCCGACTTGGCACTGGTGCCACCTTGGGTCTGGGAACCATCCTGCGTATCGTGGATTTTCAGCAGCCAGAGAGCCACTCCCAGCAACAGGTCCCCAAACACAAACCACGGCCCTTTTCCCTGGCAAACAAAACTCTGCTGCACCGCTTCTGGATGGTAGATTGCAGGGCCAACTTGGTACTATCAAACCAGCTCGACTTGGCACTGGTGCCACCTTGGGTCTGGGAACCATCCTCCGTATCATGGATTTTTAGGGGCCAGCCGGACTCTCCCAGCCACAGGCCCCAGAGTCAAACCACAGCCCGTTTCTCTGGAAAACAAAACTCAGCTGCCCCGCTTCTGGATGGCAGATTGCAGGAGTCACTTGGTACTATCAAAGCAGCCTGACTTGGCACTGGTGCCACCTTGGGTCTTGGAACCATCCTGCGTATCGTGGATTTTCAGTGGCCAGCCGGACTCTCCCCGCCACAGGTCCCCAAACACAAACAACAGCCCGTTTCCCTGGCAAACAAAACTCAGCTGCCACGCTTCTGGATGGCAGATTGCAGGAGCCACTTGGTACTATCAAACCAGCCCGACTTGGCATTGGTGCCACCTTGGGGCTGGGAAGCATCCTGCGTATCGTGTATTTTCAGGGGCCAGCCGGCCACTCCCAGCCACCGGGCCCCAGACGTAATCCACGGCCTTTTACCCTGGCAAACAAAACTCACCTGTCCCGCTTCTGCATGGCAGATTGCAGGAGCCACTTGGTACTATCAAACCAGCCCGACTTGGAACTGGTGCCAACTTGGGTCTGTAAACCATCCTGCGAATCGTGGATTTTCAGGTGCCTGCCGGCCACTCCCAGCCACATGACCCCAGAGACAACCCAGGGCCCGCATCTTTGGCAAACAAAACTCACCTGTCCTGCTTCTGGATGGCAGATTGCAGGAGGCACTTGGTACTTTCAAACCAGCCCGACTTGGCAGTGGCTCCACCCTGGGTCTGGGAACCATCCTGCGTATCATAGATTTTCAAGAGCCAGCCGGCCACTCCCAGCTACAGGCCCCCAGACACAAACCACGGCTTTTTCCATAGTAAACAATACTCAGCTGCCCTGCTTCTGGATGGCAGATTGCAGGAGCCACTTGGTACTATCAAACCAGCCCGACTTGGCGCTGGTGCCACCTTGGGTCTGGGAACCATCCTGCGTATCGTGGATTTTCAGGGGACAACCGGACTCTCCGAGGAACAGGCCCCCAGACAAAAACCTCAACTCGTTTCTCTGGCAAACAAAACTCACCTGTCCCACTTCTGGATGGCAGATTGCAGGAGACACTTGGTACTATCAAACCAGCCCAATTTGGCACTGGTGCCACCTTGGGTCTGGGAACCATCCTGCGTATCGTGGATTTTCAGGATCCAGCCGGCCGCTCCCAGCCACATGCCCCCAGACACAAACCACGGCCCTTTTCCGTGGCAAACAAAATTCAGCTGCCCCGCTTCTGGATGGCAGAATGCAGGAGACAGTTGGGACTATCAAACCAGCCCGACTTGGCACTGGTGCCACCTTGGGTCTGGGAACCATCCTGCGCATCGTGGATTTTCAGGTGCCTGCCCGCCACTCCCAGCCACAGGCCCCCAGAGACAACCCAGGGCCCGCTTCTCTGGCAAACAAAACTCACCTGCCCCGCTTCTGGATGGCAGATTGCAGGAGACACTTGGTACTATCAAACCAGCCCGACTTGGCACTGGTGCCACCTTGGGTCTGGGAACCATCCTGCGTATCGTGGATTTTCAGCAGCCAGAGAGCCACTCCCAGCAACAGGTCCCCAAACACAAACCACGGCCCTTTTCCCTGGCAAACAAAACTCTGCTGCACCGCTTCTGGATGGTAGATTGCAGGGCCAACTTGGTACTATCAAACCAGCTCGACTTGGCACTGGTGCCACCTTGGGTCTGGGAACCATCCTCCGTATCATGGATTTTTAGGGGCCAGCCGGACTCTCCCAGCCACAGGCCCCAGAGTCAAACCACAGCCCGTTTCTCTGGAAAACAAAACTCAGCTGCCCCGCTTCTGGATGGCAGATTGCAGGAGTCACTTGGTACTATCAAAGCAGCCTGACTTGGCACTGGTGCCACCTTGGGTCTTGGAACCATCCTGCGTATCGTGGATTTTCAGTGGCCAGCCGGACTCTCCCCGCCACAGGTCCCCAAACACAAACAACAGCCCGTTTCCCTGGCAAACAAAACTCAGCTGCCACGCTTCTGGATGGCAGATTGCAGGAGCCACTTGGTACTATCAAACCAGCCCGACTTGGCATTGGTGCCACCTTGGGGCTGGGAAGCATCCTGCGTATCGTGTATTTTCAGGGGCCAGCCGGCCACTCCCAGCCACCGGGCCCCAGACGTAATCCACGGCCTTTTACCCTGGCAAACAAAACTCACCTGTCCCGCTTCTGCATGGCAGATTGCAGGAGCCACTTGGTACTATCAAACCAGCCCGACTTGGCACTGGTGCCAACTTGGGTCTGTAAACCATCCTGCGAATCGTGGATTTTCAGGTGCCTGCCGGCCACTCCCAGCCACATGACCCCAGAGACAACCCAGGGCCCGCTTCTTTGGCAAACAAAACTCACCTGTCCTGCTTCTGGATGGCAGATTGCAGGAGGCACTTGGTACTTTCAAACCAGCCCGACTTGGCAGTGGCTCCACCCTGGGTCTGGGAACCATCCTGCGTATTGTGGATTTTCAGGTGCCTGCCGGCCACTCCCAGCTACAGTTCCAAAAACACAAACCACGGCCCTTTTCCCTGGAAAAAAAAAAAAACTCTGCTGCATCTCTTATGGATGGCAGATTGCAGGAGCCACTTGGAACTATCAAACCAGCCCGACTTGGCAGTGGTGCCACCTTGGGTCTGGGAACCATCCTGCGTATTGTGGATTTTCAGGTGCCTGCCGGCCACTCCCAGCCACAGGTCCCCAAACACAAACCACGGCCCTTTTTCCTGGTAAACAAAATTCAGCTGCCCGGCTTCTGGATGGCAGATTGCAGGAGACACTTGGTACTATCAAACCAGCCCGACTTGGCACTGGTGCCACCTTGGGTCTGTAAACCATCGTGCGTTTTCTGGATTTTCAGGTGCCTGCCTGCCACTCCCAGCCACAGGACCCCAGAGACAACCCAGGGCCCGCTTCTCTGGCAAAAAAAACTCACCTGTCCCGCTTCTGGATGGCAGATTGCAGGAGGCACTTGGCACTTTCAAACCAGCCCGAATTGGCAGTGGTTCCACCTTGGGTCTGGGAACCATCCTGCCTATCGTGGATTTTCAGCAGCCAGACAGCCACTCCCAGCCACAGGCCCCCAGACACAAACCACGGCCCTTTTCCCTGGCAAACAAAACCCTGCTGCACCGCTTCTGGATGGTAGATTGCAGGACCCACTTGGTACTATCCAACCAGCCGGACTTGTCACTGGTGCCACCTTGGGTCTGGGAACCATCCTGCGTATCGTGGATTTTTAGGGGCCAGCCAGACTCTCCCAGCCAAAGGCCCCCAGAGACAAACCACAGCCCGTTTCTCTGGAAAACAAAACTCACCTGTCCCGCTTCTGGATGGCAGATTGCAGGAGCCACTTGGTACTATCAAACCAGCCTGACTTGGCACTGGTGCCACCTTGGGTCTGGGAACCATCCGGCGTATCGTGGATTTTCAGGTGCCTGCCGGCCACTCCCAGCCACAGGACCCCAGAGAAAACCCAGGGCCCGCTTCTCTGGCAAACAAAACTCACCTGCCCCGCTTCTGGATGGCAGATTGCAGGAGACGCTTGGTACTATCAAACCAGCCGGACTTGGCACTGGTGCCACCTTGGGTCTGGGAACCATCCTGCGTATCGTGGATTTTCAGGGGCCAGCCAGACTCTCCCAGCCACAGGTCCCCAAACACAAACCACAGCCCGTTTCTCTGGAAAACAAAACTCACATGTCCCGCTTCTGGATGGCAGAATGCAGGAGACACTTGGTACTATCAAACCAGCCTGACTTGGCACTGGTGCCACCTTGGGTCTTGGAACCATCCTGCGTATCGTGGATTTTCAGTGGCCAGCCTGACTCTCCCAGCCACAGGTCCCCAAACACAAACCACGGCCCTTTTCCCTGGCAAACAAAACTCAGCTGCCACGCTTCTGGATGGCGGGTTGCAGGAGCCACTTGGTACTATCAAACCAGCTGGACTTGTCACTGGTGCCACCTTGGGTCTGGGAACCATCCTGCGTATCGTGGATTTTTAGGGGCCAGCCGGACTCTCCAAGCCACAGGCCCCCAGAGACAAACCACAGCCCGTTTCCCTGGCAAACAAAATTCAGCTGCCCCGCTTCTGGATGGCAGATTGCAGGAGACACTTGGTACTATCAAACCAGCCCGACTTGGCACTGGTGCCACGTTGGGTCTGGGAACCATCCTGCGTATCGTGGATTTTCAGTGGCCAGTCGGACTCTCCCTGCCACAGGGCCCCAAACACAAACCACGGCCCTTTTCCCTGGCAAACAAAACTCTGCTGCCACGCTTCTGGATGGCAGATTGCAGGAGGCAATTGGTACTATCAAACCAGCCTGACTTGGCACTGGTGCCACCTTGGGTCTGGGAACCATCCTGCGTATCGTGGATTTTCAGCAGCCAGACGGCCACTCCCAGCTACAGTTCCAAAAACACAAACCACGGCCCTTTTCCCTGGAAAAAAAAAAAACTCTGCTGCATCTCTTATGGATGGCAGATTGCAGGAGCCACTTGGAACTATCAAACCAGCCCGACTTGGCAGTGGTGCCACCTTGGGTCTGGGAACCATCCTGCGTATTGTGGATTTTCAGGTGCCTGCCGGCCACTCCCAGCCACAGGTCCCCAAACACAAACCACGGCCCTTTTCCCTGGAAAAAAAAATTCAGCTGCCCGGCTTCTGGATGGCAGATTGCAGGAGACACTTGGTACTATCAAACCAGCCCGACTTGGCACTGGTGCCACCTTGGGTCTGTAAACCATCGTGCGTTTTGTGGATTTTCAGGTGCCTGCCTGCCACTCCCAGCCACAGGACCCCAGAGACAACCCAGGGCCCGCTTCTCTGGCAAAAAAAACTCACCTGTCCCGCTTCTGGATGGCAGATTGCAGGAGGCACTTGGCACTTTCAAACCAGCCCGAATTGGCACTGGTTCCACCTTGGGTCTGGGAACCATCCTGCTTATCGTGGATTTTCAGCAGCCAGACAGCCACTCCCAGCCACAGGCCCCCAGACACAAACCACGGCCCTTTTCCCTGGCAAACAAAACCCTGCTGCACCGCTTCTGGATGGTAGATTGCAGGACCCACTTGGTACTATCCAACCAGCCGGACTTGTCACTGGTGCCACCTTGGGTCTGGGAACCATCCTGCGTATCGTGGATTTTTAGGGGCCAGCCAGACTCTCCCAGCCAAAGGCCCCCAGAGACAAACCACAGCCCGTTTCTCTGGAAAACAAAACTCACCTGTCCCGCTTCTGGATGGCAGATTGCAGGAGCCACTTGGTACTATCAAACCAGCCTGACTTGGCACTGGTGCCACCTTGGGTCTGGGAGCCATCCTGCGTATTGTGGATTTTCAGCAGCCAGACAGCCACTCCCAGCCACAGTTCCCAAAAAACAAACCACGGCCCTTTTCCCTGGAAGAAAAAAACTCTGCTGCATCTCTTATGGATGGCAGATTGCAGGAGGCACTTGGTACTTTCAAACCAGCCCGACTTGGCACTGGTGCCACCTTGCGTCTGGGAACCATCCGGCGTATCGTGGATTTTCAGGTGCCTGCCGGCCACTCCCAGCCACAGGACCCCAGAGAAAACCCAGGGCCCGCTTCTCTGGCAAACAAAACTCACCTGCCCCGCTTCTGGATGGCAGATTGCAGGAGACGCTTGGTACTATCAAACCAGCCGGACTTGGCACTGGTGCCACCTTGGGTCTGGGAACCATCCTGCGTATCGTGGATTTTCAGGGGCCAGCCAGACTCTCCCAGCCACAGGTCCCCAAACACAAACCACAGCCCGTTTCTCTGGAAAACAAAACTCACATGTCCCGCTTCTGGATGGCAGAATGCAGGAGACACTTGGTACTATCAAACCAGCCTGACTTGGCACTGGTGCCACCTTGGGTCTTGGAACCATCCTGCGTATCGTGGATTTTCAGTGGCCAGCCTGACTCTCCCAGCCACAGGTCCCCAAACACAAACCACAGCCCTTTTCCCTGGCAAAAAAAACTCAGCTGCCACGCTTCTGGATGGCGGGTTGCAGGAGCCACTTGGTACTATCAAACCAGCCGGACTTGTCACTGGTGCCACCTTGGGTCTGGGAACCATCCTGCGTATCGTGGATTTTTAGGGGCCAGCCGGACTCTCCAAGCCACAGGCCCCCAGAGACAAACCACAGCCCGTTTCCCTGGCAAACAAAATTCAGCTGCCCCGCTTCTGGATGGCAGATTGCAGGAGACACTTGGTACTATCAAACCAGCCCGACTTGGCACTGGTGCCACGTTGGGTCTGGGAACCATCCTGCGTATCGTGGATTTTCAGAGGCCAGTCGGACTCTCCCCGCCACAGGGCCCCAAACACAAACCACGGCCCTTTTCCCTGGCAAACAAAACTCTGCTGCCACGCTTCTGGATGGCAGATTGCAGGAGGCAATTGGTACTATCAAACCAGCCTGACTTGGCACTGGTGCCACCTTGGGTCTGGGAACCATCCTGCGTATAGTGGATTTTAGGGTGCCTGCCGGCCACTCCCAGCTACAGTTCCAAAAACACAAACCACGGCCCTTTTCCCTGGAAAAAAAAAAAAACTCTGCTGCATCTCTTATGGATGGCAGATTGCAGGAGCCACTTGGAACTATCAAACCAGCCCGACTTGGCAGTGGTGCCACCTTGGGTCTGGGAACCATCCTGCGTATTGTGGATTTTCAGGTGCCTGCCGGCCACTCCCAGCCACAGGTCCCCAAACACAAACCACGGCCCTTTTTCCTGGTAAACAAAATTCAGCTGCCCGGCTTCTGGATGGCAGATTGCAGGAGACACTTGGTACTATCAAACCAGCCCGACTTGGCACTGGTGCCACCTTGGGTCTGTAAACCATCGTGCGTTTTGTGGATTTTCAGGTGCCTGCCTGCCACTCCCAGCCACAGGACCCCAGAGACAACCCAGGGCCCGCTTCTCTGGCAAAAAAAACTCACCTGTCCCGCTTCTGGATGGCAGATTGCAGGAGGCACTTGGCACTTTCAAACCAGCCCGAATTGGCACTGGTTCCACCTTGGGTCTGGGAACCATCCTGCCTATCGTGGATTTTCAGCAGCCAGACAGCCACTCCCAGCCACAGGCCCCCAGACACAAACCACGGCCCTTTTCCCTGGCAAACAAAACCCTGCTGCACCGCTTCTGGATGGTAGATTGCAGGACCCACTTGGTACTATCCAACCAGCCGGACTTGTCACTGGTGCCACCTTGGGTCTGGGAACCATCCTGCGTATCGTGGATTTTTAGGGGCCAGCCAGACTCTCCCAGCCAAAGGCCCCCAGAGACAAACCACAGCCCGTTTCTCTGGAAAACAAAACTCACCTGTCCCGCTTCTGGATGGCAGATTGCAGGAGCCACTTGGTACTATCAAACCAGCCTGACTTGGCACTGGTGCCACCTTGGGTCTGGGAACCATCCGGCGTATCGTGGATTTTCAGGTGCCTGCCGGCCACTCCCAGCCACAGGACCCCAGAGAAAACCCAGGGCCCGCTTCTCTGGCAGACAAAACTCACCTGCCCCGCTTCTGGATGGCAGATTGCAGGAGACGCTTGGTACTATCAAACCAGCCGGACTTGGCACTGGTGCCACCTTGGGTCTGGGAACCATCCTGCGTATCGTGGATTTTCAGGGGCCAGCCAGACTCTCCCAGCCACAGGTCCCCAAACACAAACCACAGCCCGTTTCTCTGGAAAACAAAACTCACATGTCCCGCTTCTGGATGGCAGAATGCAGGAGCCACTTGGTACTATCAAACCAGCTGGACTTGTCACTGGTGCCACCTTGGGTCTGGGAACCATCCTGCGTATCGTGGATTTTTAGGGGCCAGCCGGACTCTCCAAGCCACAGGCCCCCAGAGACAAACCACAGCCCGTTTCCCTGGCAAACAAAATTCAGCTGCCCCGCTTCTGGATGGCAGATTGCAGGAGACACTTGGTACTATCAAACCAGCCCGACTTGGCACTGGTGCCACGTTGGGTCTGGGAACCATCCTGCGTATCGTGGATTTTCAGTGGCCAGTCGGACTCTCCCCGCCACAGGGCCCCAAACACAAACCACGGCCCTTTTCCCTGGCAAACAAAACTCTGCTGCCACGCTTCTGGATGGCAGATTGCAGGGGGCAATTGGTACTATCAAACCAGCCTGACTTGGCACTGGTGCCACCTTGGGTCTGGGAACCATCCTGCGTATAGTGGATTTTCAGGTGCCTGCCGGCCACTCCCAGCTACAGTTCCAAAAACACAAACCACGGCCCTTTTCCCTGGAAAAAAAAAAAACTCTGCTGCATCTCTTATGGATGGCAGATTGCAGGAGCCACTTGGAACTATCAAACCAGCCCGACTTGGCAGTGGTGCCACCTTGGGTCTGGGAACCATCCTGCGTATTGTGGATTTTCAGGTGCCTGCCGGCCACTCCCAGCCACAGGTCCCCAAACACAAACCACGGCCCTTTTCCCTGGAAAAAAAAATTCAGCTGCCCGGCTTCTGGATGGCAGATTGCAGGAGACACTTGGTACAATCAAACCAGCCCGACTTGGCACTGGTGCCACCTTGGGTCTGTAAACCATCGTGCGTTTTGTGGATTTTCAGGTGCCTGCCTGCCACTCCCAGCCACAGGACCCCAGAGACAACCCAGGGCCCGCTTCTCTGGCAAAAAAAACTCACCTGTCCCGCTTCTGGATGGCAGATTGCAGGAGGCACTTGGCACTTTCAAACCAGCCCGAATTGGCACTGGTTCCACCTTGGGTCTGGGAACCATCCTGCTTATCGTGGATTTTCAGCAGCCAGACAGCCACTCCCAGCCACAGGCCCCCAGACACAAACCACGGCCCTTTTCCCTGGCAAACAAAACCCTGCTGCACCGCTTCTGGATGGTAGATTGCAGGACCCACTTGGTACTATCCAACCAGCCGGACTTGTCACTGGTGCCACCTTGGGTCTGGGAACCATCCTGCGTATCGTGGATTTTTAGGGGCCAGCCAGACTCTCCCAGCCAAAGGCCCCCAGAGACAAACCACAGCCCGTTTCTCTGGAAAACAAAACTCACCTGTCCCGCTTCTGGATGGCAGATTGCAGGAGCCACTTGGTACTATCAAACCAGCCTGACTTGGCACTGGTGCCACCTTGGGTCTGGGAGCCATCCTGCGTATTGTGGATTTTCAGCAGCCAGACAGCCACTCCCAGCCACAGTTCCCAAAAAACAAACCACGGCCCTTTTCCCTGGAAGAAAAAAACTCTGCTGCATCTCTTATGGATGGCAGATTGCAGGAGGCACTTGGTACTTTCAAACCAGCCCGACTTGGCACTGGTGCCACCTTGCGTCTGGGAACCATCCGGCGTATCGTGGATTTTCAGGTGCCTGCCGGCCACTCCCAGCCACAGGACCCCAGAGAAAACCCAGGGCCCGCTTCTCTGGCAAACAAAACTCACCTGCCCCGCTTCTGGATGGCAGATTGCAGGAGACGCTTGGTACTATCAAACCAGCCGGACTTGGCACTGGTGCCACCTTGGGTCTGGGAACCATCCTGCGTATTGTGGATTTTCAGGGGCCAGCCAGACTCTCCCAGCCACAGGTCCCCAAACACAAACCACAGCCCGTTTCTCTGGAAAACAAAACTCACATGTCCCGCTTCTGGATGGCAGAATGCAGGAGACACTTGGTACTATCAAACCAGCCTGACTTGGCACTGGTGCCACCTTGGGTCTTGGAACCATCCTGCGTATCGTGGATTTTCAGTGGCCAGCCTGACTCTCCCAGCCACAGGTCCCCAAACACAAACCACAGCCCTTTTCCCTGGCAAAAAAAACTCAGCTGCCACGCTTCTGGATGGCGGGTTGCAGGAGCCACTTGGTACTATCAAACCAGCCGGACTTGTCACTGGTGCCACCTTGGGTCTGGGAACCATCCTGCGTATCGTGGATTTTTAGGGGCCAGCCGGACTCTCCAAGCCACAAGCCCCCAGAGACAAACCACAGCCCGTTTCCCTGGCAAACAAAATTCAGCTGCCCCGCTTCTGGATGGCAGATTGCAGGAGACACTTGGTACTATCAAACCAGCCCGACTTGGCACTGGTGCCACGTTGGGTCTGGGAACCATCCTGCGTATCGTGGATTTTCAGAGGCCAGTCGGACTCTCCCCGCCACAGGGCCCCAAACACAAACCACGGCCCTTTTCCCTGGCAAACCAAACTCTGCTGCCACGCTTCTGGATGGCAGATTGCAGGAGGCAATTGGTACTATCAAACCAGCCTGACTTGGCACTGGTGCCACCTTGGGTCTGGGAACCATCCTGCGTATAGTGGATTTTCAGGTGCCTGCCGGCCACTCCCAGCTACAGTTCCAAAAACACAAACCACGGCCCTTTTCCCTGGAAAAAAAAAAAACTCTGCTGCATCTCTTATGGATGGCAGATTGCAGGAGCCACTTGGAACTATCAAACCAGCCCGACTTGGCAGTGGTGCCACCTTGGGTCTGGGAACCATCCTGCGTATTGTGGATTTTCAGGTGCCTGCCGGCCACTCCCAGCAACAGGTCCCCAAACACAAACCACGGCCCTTTTTCCTGGTAAACAAAATTCAGCTGCCCGGCTTCTGGATGGCAGATTGCAGGAGACACTTGGTACTATCAAACCAGCCCGACTTGGCACTGGTGCCACCTTGGGTCTGTAAACCATCGTGCGTTTTGTGGATTTTCAGGTGCCTGCCTGCCACTCCCAGCCACAGGACCCCAGAGACAACCCAGGGCCCGCTTCTCTGGCAAAAAAAACTCACCTGTCCCGCTTCTGGATGGCAGATTGCAGGAGGCACTTGGCACTTTCAAACCAGCCCGAATTGGCAGTGGTTCCACCTTGGGTCTGGGAACCATCCTGCTTATCGTGGATTTTCCGCAGCCAGACAGCCACTCCCAGCCACAGGCCCCCAGACACAAACCACGGCCCTTTTCCCTGGCAAACAAAACCCTGCTGCACCGCTTCTGGATGGTAGATTGCAGGACCCACTTGGTACTATCCAACCAGCCGGACTTGTCACTGGTGCCACCTTGGGTCTGGGAACCATCCTGCGTATCGTGGATTTTTAGGGGCCAGCCGGACTCTCCCAGCCAAAGGCCCCCAGAGACAAACCACAGCCCGTTTCTCTGGAAAACAAAACTCACCTGTCCCGCTTCTGGATGGCAGATTGCAGGAGCCACTTGGTAGTATCAAACCAGCCTGACTTGGCACTGGTGCCACCTTGGGTCTGGGAGCCATCCTGCGTATTGTGGATTTTCAGCAGCCAGACAGCCACTCCCAGCCACAGTTCCCAAAACACAAACCACGGCCCTTTTCCCTGGAAAAAAAAAACTCTGCTGCATCTCTTATGGATGGCAGATTGCAGGAGCCAGTTGGTACTATCAAACCAGCCCGACTTGGCAGTGGTTCCACCTTGGGTCTGGGAACCATCCTGCGTATCGTGGATTTTCAGGTGCCTGCCGGCCACTCCCAGCCACAGGACCCCAGAGACAACCCAGGGCCCGCTTCTCTGGCAGACAAAACTCACCTGCCCCGCTTCTGGATGGCAGATTGCAGGAGACGCTTGGTACTATCAAACCAGCCGGACTTGGCACTGGTGCCACCTTGGGTCTGGGAACCATCCTGCGTATCGTGGATTTTCAGGGGCCAGCCAGACTCTCCCAGCCACAGGTCCCCAAACACAAACCACAGCCCGTTTCTCTGGAAAACAAAACTCACATGTCCCGCTTCTGGATGGCAGAATGCAGGAGCCACTTGGTACTATCAAACCAGCTGGACTTGTCACTGGTGCCACCTTGGGTCTGGGAACCATCCTGCGTATCGTGGATTTTTAGGGGCCAGCCGGACTCTCCAAGCCACAGGCCCCCAGAGACAAACCACAGCCCGTTTCCCTGGCAAACAAAATTCAGCTGCCCCGCTTCTGGATGGCAGATTGCAGGAGACACTTGGTACTATCAAACCAGCCCGACTTGGCACTGGTGCCACGTTGGGTCTGGGAACCATCCTGCGTATCGTGGATTTTCAGTGGCCAGTCGGACTCTCCCCGCCACAGGGCCCCAAACACAAACCACGGCCCTTTTCCCTGGCAAACAAAACTCTGCTGCCACGCTTCTGGATGGCAGATTGCAGGGGGCAATTGGTACTATCAAACCAGCCTGACTTGGCACTGGTGCCACCTTGGGTCTGGGAACCATCCTGCGTATAGTGGATTTTCAGGTGCCTGCCGGCCACTCCCAGCTACAGTTCCAAAAACACAAACCACGGCCCTTTTCCCTGGAAAAAAAAAAAACTCTGCTGCATCTCTTATGGATGGCAGATTGCAGGAGCCACTTGGAACTATCAAACCAGCCCGACTTGGCAGTGGTGCCACCTTGGGTCTGGGAACCATCCTGCGTATTGTGGATTTTCAGGTGCCTGCCGGCCACTCCCAGCCACAGGTCCCCAAACACAAACCACGGCCCTTTTCCCTGGAAAAAAAAATTCAGCTGCCCGGCTTCTGGATGGCAGATTGCAGGAGACACTTGGTACAATCAAACCAGCCCGACTTGGCACTGGTGCCACCTTGGGTCTGTAAACCATCGTGCGTTTTGTGGATTTTCAGGTGCCTGCCTGCCACTCCCAGCCACAGGACCCCAGAGACAACCCAGGGCCCGCTTCTCTGGCAAAAAAAACTCACCTGTCCCGCTTCTGGATGGCAGATTGCAGGAGGCACTTGGCACTTTCAAACCAGCCCGAATTGGCACTGGTTCCACCTTGGGTCTGGGAACCATCCTGCTTATCGTGGATTTTCAGCAGCCAGACAGCCACTCCCAGCCACAGGCCCCCAGACACAAACCACGGCCCTTTTCCCTGGCAAACAAAACCCTGCTGCACCGCTTCTGGATGGTAGATTGCAGGACCCACTTGGTACTATCCAACCAGCCGGACTTGTCACTGGTGCCACCTTGGGTCTGGGAACCATCCTGCGTATCGTGGATTTTTAGGGGCCAGCCAGACTCTCCCAGCCAAAGGCCCCCAGAGACAAACCACAGCCCGTTTCTCTGGAAAACAAAACTCACCTGTCCCGCTTCTGGATGGCAGATTGCAGGAGCCACTTGGTACTATCAAACCAGCCTGACTTGGCACTGGTGCCACCTTGGGTCTGGGAGCCATCCTGCGTATTGTGGATTTTCAGCAGCCAGACAGCCACTCCCAGCCACA
Organism: Artemisiospiza belli; assembly: GCA_021963965.1. Classification (NCBI taxonomy): domain Eukaryota; kingdom Metazoa; phylum Chordata; class Aves; order Passeriformes; family Passerellidae; genus Artemisiospiza; species Artemisiospiza belli. Next base: position 13,467,686 of record JAKDEW010000026.1, read on the forward strand.
GTTCCCAAAAAACAAACCACGGCCCTTTTCCCTGGAAGAAAAAAACTCTGCTGCATCTCTTATGGATGGCAGATTGCAGGAGGCACTTGGTACTTTCAAACCAGCCCGACTTGGCACTGGTGCCACCTTGCGTCTGGGAACCATCCGGCGTATCGTGGATTTTCAGGTGCCTGCCGGCCACTCCCAGCCACAGGACCCCAGAGAAAACCCAGGGCCCGCTTCTCTGGCAAACAAAACTCACCTGCCCCGCTTCTGGATGGCAGATTGCAGGAGACGCTTGGTACTATCAAACCAGCCGGACTTGGCACTGGTGCCACCTTGGGTCTGGGAACCATCCTGCGTATTGTGGATTTTCAGGGGCCAGCCAGACTCTCCCAGCCACAGGTCCCCAAACACAAACCACAGCCCGTTTCTCTGGAAAACAAAACTCACATGTCCCGCTTCTGGATGGCAGAATGCAGGAGACACTTGGTACTATCAAACCAGCCTGACTTGGCACTGGTGCCACCTTGGGTCTTGGAACCATCCTGCGTATCGTGGATTTTCAGTGGCCAGCCTGACTCTCCCAGCCACAGGTCCCCAAACACAAACCACAGCCCTTTTCCCTGGCAAAAAAAACTCAGCTGCCACGCTTCTGGATGGCGGGTTGCAGGAGCCACTTGGTACTATCAAACCAGCCGGACTTGTCACTGGTGCCACCTTGGGTCTGGGAACCATCCTGCGTATCGTGGATTTTTAGGGGCCAGCCGGACTCTCCAAGCCACAAGCCCCCAGAGACAAACCACAGCCCGTTTCCCTGGCAAACAAAATTCAGCTGCCCCGCTTCTGGATGGCAGATTGCAGGAGACACTTGGTACTATCAAACCAGCCCGACTTGGCACTGGTGCCACGTTGGGTCTGGGAACCATCCTGCGTATCGTGGATTTTCAGAGGCCAGTCGGACTCTCCCCGCCACAGGGCCCCAAACACAAACCACGGCCCTTTTCCCTGGCAAACCAAACTCTGCTGCCACGCTTCTGGATGGCAGATTGCAGGAGGCAATTGGTACTATCAAACCAGCCTGACTTGGCACTGGTGCCACCTTGGGTCTGGGAACCATCCTGCGTATAGTGGATTTTAGGGTGCCTGCCGGCCACTCCCAGCTACAGTTCCAAAAACACAAACCACGGCCCTTTTCCCTGGAAAAAAAAAAAACTCTGCTGCATCTCTTATGGATGGCAGATTGCAGGAGCCACTTGGAACTATCAAACCAGCCCGACTTGGCAGTGGTGCCACCTTGGGTCTGGGAACCATCCTGCGTATTGTGGATTTTCAGGTGCCTGCCGGCCACTCCCAGCAACAGGTCCCCAAACACAAACCACGGCCCTTTTTCCTGGTAAACAAAATTCAGCTGCCCGGCTTCTGGATGGCAGATTGCAGGAGACACTTGGTACTATCAAACCAGCCCGACTTGGCACTGGTGCCACCTTGGGTCTGTAAACCATCGTGCGTTTTGTGGATTTTCAGGTGCCTGCCTGCCACTCCCAGCCACAGGACCCCAGAGACAACCCAGGGCCCGCTTCTCTGGCAAAAAAAACTCACCTGTCCCGCTTCTGGATGGCAGATTGCAGGAGGCACTTGGCACTTTCAAACCAGCCCGAATTGGCAGTGGTTCCACCTTGGGTCTGGGAACCATCCTGCTTATCGTGGATTTTCCGCAGCCAGACAGCCACTCCCAGCCACAGGCCCCCAGACACAAACCACGGCCCTTTTCCCTGGCAAACAAAACCCTGCTGCACCGCTTCTGGATGGTAGATTGCAGGACCCACTTGGTACTATCCAACCAGCCGGACTTGTCACTGGTGCCACCTTGGGTCTGGGAACCATCCTGCGTATCGTGGATTTTTAGGGGCCAGCCGGACTCTCCCAGCCAAAGGCCCCCAGAGACAAACCACAGCCCGTTTCTCTGGAAAACAAAACTCACCTGTCCCGCTTCTGGATGGCAGATTGCAGGAGCCACTTGGTAGTATCAAACCAGCCTGACTTGGCACTGGTGCCACCTTGGGTCTGGGAGCCATCCTGCGTATTGTGGATTTTCAGCAGCCAGACAGCCACTCCCAGCCACAGTTCCCAAAACACAAACCACGGCCCTTTTCCCTGGAAAAAAAAAACTCTGCTGCATCTCTTATGGATGGCAGATTGCAGGAGCCAGTTGGTACTATCAAACCAGCCCGACTTGGCAGTGGTTCCACCTTGGGTCTGGGAACCATCCTGCGTATCGTGGATTTTCAGGTGCCTGCCGGCCACTCCCAGCCACAGGACCCCAGAGACAACCCAGGGCCCGCTTCTCTGGCAAACAAAACTCACCTGCCCCGCTTCTGGATGGCAGATTGCAGGAGACACTTGGTACTATCAAACCAGCCGGACTTGGCATTGGTGCCACCTTGGGTCTGGGAACCATCCTGCATATCGTGGATATTCAGGGGCCAGCCGGACTCTCCCAGCCACAGGTCCCCAAACACAAACCACAGCCCGTTTCTCTGGAAAACAAAACTCACATGTCCCGCTTCTGGATGTCAGAATGCAGGAGACACTTGGTACTATCAAACCAGCCCGACTTGGCACTGGTGCCACTTTGGGTCTGGGAACCATCCGGCGTATCGTGGATTTTCAGGTGCCTGCAGGCCACTCCCAGCCACAGGACCCCAGAGACAACCCAGGGCCCGCTTCTCTGGCAAACAAAACTCACCTGCCCCGCTTCTGGATGGCAGATTGCAGGAGAAACTTGGTACTATCAAACCAGCCCGACTTGGCATTGGTGCCACCTTGGGTCTGGGAACCATCCTGCGTATCGTGGATTTTCAGGGGCCAGTCGGACTCTCCCCGCCACAGGTCCCCAAACAAAAACCACGGCCCTTTACCCTGGCAAACAAAACTCACCTGTCCCACTTCTGGATGGCAGATTGCAGGAGCCACTTGGTACTATCAAACCAGCCGGACTTTTCACTGGTGCAACCTTGGGTCTGGGAACCATCCTACGTATCGTGGATTTTTAGGGGCCAGCCGGACTCTCCCAGCCACAGGCCCCCAGAAACAAACCACAGCCTGTTTCCCTGGCAAACAAAATTCTGCTGCCCCGCTTCTGGATGGCAGATTGCAGGAGACACTTGGTACTATCAAATCACCCCGACATGGCACTGGTGCCACCTTGGGTTTGGGAACCATCCTGCGTATCGTGGATTTTCAGAAGCCAGCCGGCCACTCCCAGCTACAGGCCCCCAGACACAAACCACGGCGCTTTTCCCTGGCAAACAAAACTCAGCTGCCCCGCTTCTGGATGGCAGATTGCAGGAGCCACTTGGTACTATCAAACCAGCCCGACTTGGCACTGGTGCCACCTTGGGTTGGGGAGCCATCCTGCTTATCGTGGATTTTCAGGGGCCAGCCGGCCACTCCCAGCCACAGGCGCCCAAACACAAACCACAGCCCTTTTCCCTGGAAAAAAAAAAATTCAGCTGCCCCGCTTCTGGATGGCAGATCGCAGGAGGCAATTGGTACTATCAAACCAGCCCAACCTTGCACTGGTGCCACCCTGGGTCTGGGAACCATCCTGCGTATCGTGGATTTTAAGGGGCCAGCCGGGCTCTCCCAGCCACAGGCCTCCAGAGACAAACCTCGACTCGTTTCTCTGGCAAACAAAACTCAGCTGCCCCGCTTCTGGATAGCAGATCGCAGGAGACACTTGGTACTATCAAACCAGCCCGACTTGGCACTGGTTCCACCTTGGGTCTGTAAACCATCCTGCGTATCGTGGATTTTCAGGTGCCTGCCGGCCACTCCGAGCCACATGCCCCCAGACACAAACCACGGCCCTTTTCCCTGGCAAACAAAATTCAGCTGCCCCGCTTCTGGATGGCAGAATGCAGGAGACACTTGGTAATATCAAACCAGCCCGACTTGGCACTGGTGCCACCTTGGGTCTGGGAACCATCCTGCGTATCGTGGATTTTCAGCAGCCAGACGGCCAATCCCAGCCACAGGCCCCCAGACACAAACCACGGCCCTTTTCCCTGGCAAACAAAACTCTGCTGCACCGCTTCTGGATGGTAGATTGCAGGGCCAACTTGGTACTATCAAACCAGCTCGACTTGGCACTGGTGCCACCTTGGGTCTGGGAACCATCCTCCGTATCATGGATTTTTAGGGGCCAGCCGGACTCTCCCCGCCACAGGCCCCAGAGTCAAACCACAGCCCGTTTCTCTGGAAAACAAAACACAGCTGCCACGCTTCTGGATGGCAGATTGCAGGAGCCACTTGGTACTATCAAACCAGCCCGACTTGGCATTGGTGCCACCTTGGGGCTGGGAAGCATCCTGCGTATCGTGTATTTTCAGGGGCCAGCCGGCCACTCCCAGCCACCGGGCCCCAGACGTAATCCACGGCCTTTTACCCTGGCAAACAAAACTCACCTGTCCCGCTTCTGCATGGCAGATTGCAGGAGCCACTTGGTACTATCAAACCAGCCCGACTTGGAACTGGTGCCATCTTGGGTCTGTAAACCATCCTGCGAATCGTGGATTTTCAGGTGCCTGCCGGCCACTCCCAGCCACATGACCCCAGAGACAACCCAGGGCCCGCTTCTTTGGCAAACAAAACTCACCTGTCCTGCTTCTGGATGGCAGATTGCAGGAGGCACTTGGTACTTTCAAACCAGCCCGACTTGGCAGTGGCTCCACCCTGGGTCTGGGAACCATCCTGCGTATCATAGATTTTCAAGAGCCAGCCGGCCACTCCCAGCTACAGGCCCCCAGACACAAACCACGGCTTTTTCCATAGTAAACAATACTCAGCTGCCCTGCTTCTGGATGGCAGATTGCAGGAGCCACTTGGTACTATCAAACCAGCCCGACTTGGCGCTGGTGCCACCTTGGGTCTGGGAACCATCCTGCGTATCGTGGATTTTCAGGGGACAACCGGACTCTCCGAGGAACAGGCCCCCAGACAAAAACCTCAACTCGTTTCTCTGGCAAACAAAACTCACCTGTCCCACTTCTGGATGGCAGATTGCAGGAGCCACTTGGTACTATCAAACCAGCCCAATTTGGCACTGGTGCCACCTTGGGTCTGGGAACCATCCTGCGTATCGTGGATTTTCAGGATCCAGCCGGCCGCTCCCAGCCACATGCCCCCAGACACAAACCACGGCCCATTTCCGTGGCAAACAAAATTCAGCTGCCCCGCTTCTGGATGGCAGAATGCAGGAGACAGTTGGGACTATCAAACCAGCCCGACTTGGCACTGGTGCCACCTTGGGTCTGGGAACCATCCTGCGTATCGTGGATTTTCAGGTGCCTGCCCGCCACTCCCAGCCACAGGCCTCCAGAGACAACCCAGGGCCCGCTTCTCTGGCAAACAAAACTCACCTGCCCCGCTTCTGGATGGCAGATTGCAGGAGACACTTGGTACTATCAAACCAGCCCGACTTGGCATTGGTGCCCCCTTGGGTCTGGGAACCATCCTGCGTATCGTGGATTTTTAGGGGCCAGTCGGACTCTCCCAGCCACAGGCCCCCAGAGACAAACCACAGCCCGTTTCTCTGGAAAACAAAACTCACCTGTCCCGATTCTGGATGGCAGAATGCAGGAGACACTTGGTACTATCAAACCAGCCTGACTTGGCACTGGTGCCACCTTGGGTCTTGGAACCATCCTGCGTATCGTGGATTTTCAGTGGCCAGTCGGACTCTCCCCGCCACAGGGCCCCAAACACAAACCACGGCCCTTTTCCCTGGCAAACAAAACTCTGCTGCCACGCTTCTGGATGGCAGATTGCAGGAGGCAATTGGTACTATCAAACCAGCCTGACTTGGCACTGGTGCCACCTTGGGTCTGGGAACCATCCTGCGTATAGAGGATTTTCAGGTGCCTGCCGGCCACTCCCAGCTACAGTTCCAAAAACACAAACCACGGCCCTTTTCCCTGGAAAAAAAAAAAACTCTGCTGCATCTCTTATGGATGGCAGATTGCAGGAGCCACTTGGAACTATCAAACCAGCCCGACTTGGCAGTGGTGCCACCTTGGGTCTGGGAACCATCCTGCGTATTGTGGATTTTCAGGTGCCTGCCGGCCACTCCCAGCCACAGGTCCCCAAACACAAACCACGGCCCTTTTTCCTGGTAAACAAAATTCAGCTGCCCGGCTTCTGGATGGCAGATGGCAGGAGACACTTGGTACTATCAAACCAGCCCGACTTGGCACTGGTGCCACCTTGGGTCTGTAAACCATCGTGCGTTTTGTGGATTTTCAGGTGCCTGCCTGCCACTCCCAGCCACAGGACCCCAGAGACAACCCAGGGCCCGCTTCTCTGGCAAAAAAAACTCACCTGTCCCGCTTCTGGATGGCAGATTGCAGGAGGCACTTGGCACTTTCAAACCAGCCCGAATTGGCAGTGGTTCCACCTTGGGTCTGGGAACCATCCTGCCTATCGTGGATTTTCAGCAGCCAGACAGCCACTCCCAGCCACAGGCCCCCAGACACAAACCACGGCCCTTTTCCCTGGAAAACAAAACCCTGCTGCACCGCTTCTGGATGGTAGATTGCAGGACCCACTTGGTACTATCCAACCAGCCGGACTTGTCACTGGTGCCACCTTGGGTCTGGGAACCATCCTGCGTATCGTGGATTTTTAGGGGCCAGCCAGACTCTCCCAGCCAAAGGCCCCCAGAGACAAACCACAGCCCGTTTCTCTGGAAAACAAAACTCACCTGTCCCGCTTCTGGATGGCAGATTGCAGGAGCCACTTGGTACTATCAAACCAGCCTGACTTGGCACTGGTGCCACCTTGGGTCTGGGAACCATCCGGCGTATCGTGGATTTTCAGGTGCCTGCCGGCCACTCCCAGCCACAGGACCCCAGAGAAAACCCAGGGCCCGCTTCTCTGGCAAACAAAACTCACCTGCCCCGCTTCTGGATGGCAGATTGCAGGAGACGCTTGGTACTATCAAACCAGCCGGACTTGGCACTGGTGCCACCTTGGGTCTGGGAACCATCCTGCGTATCGTAGATTTTTAGGGGCCAGCCGGACTCTCCAAGCCACAGGCCCCCAGAGACAAACCACAGCCCGTTTCCCTGGCAAACAAAGTTCAGCTGCCCCGCTTCTGGATGGCAGATTGCAGGAGACACTTGGTACTATCAAACCAGCCCGACTTTGCACTGGTGCCACGTTGGGTCTGGGAACCATCCTGCGTATCGTGGATTTTCAGTGGCCAGTCGGACTCTCCCCGCCACAGGGCCCCAAACACAAACCACGGCCCTTTTCCCTGGCAAACAAAACTCTGCTGCCACGCTTCTGGATGGCAGATTGCAGGAGGCAATTGGTACTATCAAACCAGCCTGACTTGGCACTGGTGCCACCTTGGGTCTGGGAACCATCCTGCGTATAGTGGATTTTCAGGTGCCTGCCGGCCACTCCCAGCTACAGTTCCAAAAACACAAACCACGGCCCTTTTCCCTGGAAAAAAAATAAACTCTGCTGCATCTCTTATGGATGGCAGATTGCAGGAGCCACTTGGAACTATCAAACCAGCCCGACTTGGCAGTGGTGCCACCTTGGGTCTGGGAACCATCCTGCGTATTGTGGATTTTCAGGTGCCTGCCGGCCACTCCCAGCCACAGGTCCCCAAACACAAACCACGGCCCTTTTCCCTGGAAAAAAAAATTCAGCTGCCCGGCTTCTGGATGGCAGATTGCAGGAGACACTTGGTACTATCAAACCAGCCCGACTTGGCACTGGTGCCACCTTGGGTCTGTAAACCATCGTGCGTTTTGTGGATTTTCAGGTGCCTGCCTGCCACTCCCAGCCACAGGACCCCAGAGACAACCCAGGGCCCGCTTCTCTGGCAAAAAAAACTCACCTGTCCCGCTTCTGGATGGCAGATTGCAGGAGGCACTTGGCACTTTCAAACCAGCCCGAATTGGCACTGGTTCCACCTTGGGTCTGGGAACCATCCTGCTTATCGTGGATTTTCAGCAGCCAGACAGCCACTCCCAGCCACAGGCCCCCAGACACAAACCACAGCCCTTTTCCCTGGCAAACAAAACCCTGCTGCACCGCTTCTGGATGGTAGATTGCAGGACCCACTTGGTACTATCCAACCAGCCGGACTTGTCACTGGTGCCACCTTGGGTCTGGGAACCATCCTGCGTATCGTGGATTTTTAGGGGCCAGCCAGACTCTCCCAGCCAAAGGCCCCCAGAGACAAACCACAGCCCGTTTCTCTGGAAAACAAAACTCACCTGTCCCGCTTCTGGATGGCAGATTGCAGGAGCCACTTGGTACTATCAAACCAGCCTGACTTGGCACTGGTGCCACCTTGGGTCTGGGAGCCATCCTGCGTATTGTGGATTTTCAGCAGCCAGACAGCCACTCCCAGCCACAGTTCCCAAAAAACAAACCACGGCCCTTTTCCCTGGAAGAAAAAAACTCTGCTGCATCTCTTATGGATGGCAGATTGCAGGAGGCACTTGGTACTTTCAAACCAGCCCGACTTGGCACTGGTGCCACCTTGCGTCTGGGAACCATCCGGCGTATCGTGGATTTTCAGGTGCCTGCCGGCCACTCCCAGCCACAGGACCCCAGAGAAAACCCAGGGCCCGCTTCTCTGGCAAACAAAACTCACCTGCCCCGCTTCTGGATGGCAGATTGCAGGAGACGCTTGGTACTATCAAACCAGCCGGACTTGGCACTGGTGCCACCTTGGGTCTGGGAACCATCCTGCGTATCGTGGATTTTCAGGGGCCAGCCAGACTCTCCCAGCCACAGGTCCCCAAACACAAACCACAGCCCGTTTCTCTGGAAAACAAAACTCACATGTCCCGCTTCTGGATGGCAGAATGCAGGAGACACTTGGTACTATCAAACCAGCCTGACTTGGCACTGGTGCCACCTTGGGTCTTGGAACCATCCTGCGTATCGTGGATTTTCAGTGGCCAGCCTGACTCTCCCAGCCACAGGTCCCCAAACACAAACCACAGCCCTTTTCCCTGGCAAAAAAAAACTCAGCTGCCACGCTTCTGGATGGCGGGTTGCAGGAGCCACTTGGTACTATCAAACCAGCCGGACTTGTCACTGGTGCCACCTTGGGTCTGGGAACCATCCTGCGTATCGTGGATTTTTAGGGGCCAGCCGGACTCTCCAAGCCACAGGCCCCCAGAGACAAACCACAGCCCGTTTCCCTGGCAAACAAAATTCAGCTGCCCCGCTTCTGGATGGCAGATTGCAGGAGACACTTGGTACTATCAAACCAGCCCGACTTGGCACTGGTGCCACGTTGGGTCTGGGAACCATCCTGCGTATCGTGGATTTTCAGCAGCCAGACAGCCACTCCCAGCCACAGTTCCCAAAAAACAAACCACGGCCCTTTTCCCTGGAAGAAAAAAACTCTGCTGCATCTCTTATGGATGGCAGATTGCAGGAGGCACTTGGTACTTTCAAACCAGCCCGACTTGGCACTGGTGCCACCTTGCGTCTGGGAACCATCCGGCGTATCGTGGATTTTCAGGTGCCTGCCGGCCACTCCCAGCCACAGGACCCCAGAGAAAACCCAGGGCCCGCTTCTCTGGCAAACAAAACTCACCTGCCCCGCTTCTGGATGGCAGATTGCAGGAGGCAATTGGTACTATCAAACCAGCCGGACTTGGCATTGGTGCCACCTTGGGTCTGGGAACCATCCTGCATATCGTGGATATTCAGGGGCCAGCCGGACTCTCCCAGCCACAGGTCCCCAAACACAAACCACAGCCCGTTTCTCTGGAAAACAAAACTCACATGTCCCGCTTCTGGATGTCAGAATGCAGGAGACACTTGGTACTATCAAACCAGCCTGACTTGGCACTGGTGCCACCTTGGGTCTGGGAACCATCCTGCGTATCGTGGATTTTCAGGGGCCAGCGGGACTCTCCCAGCCACAGGCCCCCAGAGACAAACCTCGACTCGTTTCTCTGGCAAACAAAACTCACCTGTCCCGCTTCTGGATGGCAGATTGCAGGAGCCACTTGGTACTATCAAACCAGCCCGACTTGGCACTGGTGCCACCTTGGGTCTGGGAACCATCCTGCGTATCGTGGATTTTCAGCAGCCAGACGGCCACTCCCAGCCACATGCCCCCAGACACAAACCACGGCCCTTTTCCGTGGCAAACAAAATTCAGCTGCCCCGCTTCTGGATGGCAGAATGCAGGAGACACTTGGTACTATCAAACCAGCCCGACTTGGCACTGGTGCCACCTTAGGTCTGGGAACCATCCGGCGTATCGTGGATTTTCAGGTGCCTGCCGGCCACTCCCAACCACAGGACCCCAGAGAAAACCCAGGGCCCGCTTCTCTGGCAAACAAAACTCACATGCCCCGCTTCTGGATGGCAGATTGCAGGAGCCACTTGGTACTATCAAACCAGCCCGACTTGGCACTGGTGCAACCTTGGGTCTGGGAGCCATCCTGCGTATCGTGGATTTTCAGCAGCCAGAGAGCCACTCCCAGCCACAGTTCCCAAAACACAAACCACGGCCCTTTTCCCTGGAAAAAAAAAACTCTGCTGCATCTCTTATGGATGGCAGATTGCAGGAGCCACTTGGTACTATCAAACCAGCCCGACTTGGCACTGGTGCCACTTTGGGTCTGGGAACCATCCGGCGTATCGTGGATTTTCAGGTGCCTGCAGGCCACTCCCAGCCACAGGACCCCAGAGACAACCCAGGGCCCGCTTCTCTGGAAAACAAAACTCACCTGCCCCGCTTCTGGATGGCAGATTGCAGGAGAAACTTGGTACTATCAAACCAGCCCGACTTGGCATTGGTGCCACCTTGGGTCTGGGAACCATCCTGTGTATCGTGGATTTTTAGGGGCCAGCCGGACTCTCCCAGCCACAGGCCCCCGGAGACAAACCACAGCCCGTTTCTCTGGAAAACAAAACTCACCTGTCCCGCTTCTGGATGGCAGAATGCAGGAGACACTTGGTACTATCAAACCAGCCTGACTTGGCACTGGTGCCACCTTGGGTCTGGGAACCATCCTGCGTATCGTGGATTTTCAGGGGCCAGTCGGACTCTCCCCGCCACAGGTCACCAAACAAAAACCACGGCCCTTTACCCTGGCAAACAAAACTCACCTGTCCCACTTCTGGATGGCAGATTGCAGGAGCCACTTGGTACTATCAAACCAGCCGGACTTTTCACTGGTGCAACCTTGGGTCTGGGAACCATCCTACGTATCGTGGATTTTTAGGGGCCAGCCGGACTCTCCCAGCCACAGGCCCCCAGAAACAAACCACAGCCTGTTTCCCTGGCAAACAAAATTCAGCTGCCCCGCTTCTGGATGGCAGATTGCAGGAGACACTTGGTACTATCAAACCAGCCCGACTTGGCACTGGTGCCACCTTGGGTCTGGGAACCATCCTGCGTATCGTGGATTTTCAGGGGCCATCCGGACTCTCCCAGGAACAGGCCCCCAGACACAAACCTCGACTAGTTTCTCTGGCAAACAAAACTCACCTGTCCCACTTCTGGATGGCAGATTGCAGGAGCCACTTGGTACTATCAAACCAGCCCGACTTGGCACTGGTGCCACCTTGGGTCTGGGAACCATCCTGCGTATCGTGGATTTTCAGCAGCCAGACGGCCACTCCCAGCCACAGGACCCCAGAGACAAACCACAGCCCGTTTCTCTGGAAAACAAAACTCACCTGTCCCGCTTCTGGATGGCAGAATGCAGGAGACACTTGGTACTATCAAACCAGCCTGACTTGGCACTGGTGCCACCTTGGGTCTGGGAACCATCCTGCGTATCGTGGATTTTTAGGGGCCAGTCGGACTCTCCCAGCCACAGGCCCCCAGAGACAAACCACAGCCCGTTTCTCTGGAAAACAAAACTCACCTGTCCCGCTTCTGGATGGCAGAATGCAGGAGACACTTGGTACTATCAAACCAGCCTGACTTGGCACTGGTGCCACCTTGGGTCTTGGAACCATCCTGCGTATCGTGGATTTTCAGTGGCCAGTCGGACTCTCCCCGCCACAGGTCCCCAAACACAAACCACGGCCCTTTTCCCTGGCAAACAAAACTCAGCTGCCACGCTTCTGGATGGCAGATTGCAGGGGCCACTTGGTACTATCAAACCAGCCCGACTTGGCAGTGATGGCACCTTGGGTCTGGGAACCATCCTGCGTATCGTGGATTTTCAGGTGCCTGCCGGCCACTCCCAGCAACAGGTCCCCAAACACAAACCAAGGCCCTTTTTCCTGGTAAACAAAACTCAGCTGCCCCGCTTATGGATGGCAGATTGCAGGAGCCACTTGGTACTATCAAACCAGCCCGACTTGGCACTGGTGCCACCTTGGGTCTGGGAGCCATCCTGCGTATCGTGGATTTTCAGCAGCCAGAGAGCCACTCCCAGCCACAGGACCCCAGAGACAACCCAGGGCCCGCTTCTCTGGCAAAGAAAACTCACCTGTCCCGCTTCTGGATGGCAGATTGCAGGAGCCACTTGGTACTTTAAACCAGCCCGAATTGGCAGTGGTTCCACCTTGGGTCTGGGAACCATCCTGCGTATCGTGGATTTTCAGTGGCCAGTCGGACTCTCCCAACCACAGGCCCCCAGAGACAAACCACGGCCCTTTTCCCTGGCAAACAAAACTCAGCTGCCACGCTTCTGGATGGCAGATTGCAGGAGCCACTTGGTACTATCAAACCAGCCCGACTTGGCAGTGATGGCACCTTGGGTCTGGGAACCATCCTGCGTATCGTGGATTTTCAGGTGCCTGCCGGCCACTCCCAGCCACAGGTCCCCAAACACAAACCAAGGCCCTTTTTCCTGGTAAACAAAATACTCAGCTGCCCTGCTTCTGGATGGCAGATTGCAGGAGCCACTTGGTACTATCAAACCAGCCGGACTTGTCACTGGTGCCACCTTGGGTCTGGGAACCATCCTGCGTATCGTGGATTTTTAGGGGCCAGCCGGACTCTCCAAGCCACAGGCCCCCAGAGACAAACCACAGCCCGTTTCTCTGGCAAACGAAACTCACCTGCCCCGCTTCTGGATGGCAGATTGCAGGAGCCACTTGGCACTATCAAACCAGCCCGACTTGGCACTGGTGCCACCTTGGGTCTGGGAGCCATCCTGCGTATCATGGATTTTCAGCAGCCAGAGAGCCACTCCCAGCAACAGGTCACCAAACACAAACCACGGCCCTTTTCCCTGGCAAACAAAACTCAGCTGCCACGCTTCTGGATAGCGGGTTGCAGGAGCCACTTGGTACTATCAAACCAGCCCGACTTGGCACTGGTGCCACCTTGGGTCTGGGAACCATCCGGCGTATCGTGGATTTTCAGGTGCCTGCCGGCCACTCCCAGCCACAGGACCCCAGAGACAACCCAGGGCCCGCTTCTCTGGCAAACAAAACTCACCTGCCCCGCTTCTGGATGGCAGATTGCAGGAGAAACTTGGTACTATCAAACCAGCCCGACTTGGCATTGGTGCCACCTTGGGTCTGGGAAGCATCCTGCGTATCGTGGATTTTCAGTGGCCAGTCGGACTCTCCCCCCCAAAGGTCCCCAAACAAAAACCACGGCCCGTTTCCCTGGCAAACAAAACTCACCTGTCCCACTTCTGGATGGCAGATTGCAGGAGCCACTTGGTACTATCAAACCAGCCCGACTTGGCACTGGTGCCACCTTGGGTCTGGGAACCATCCTGCGTATCGTGGATTTTCAGCAGCCGGACGACTCTCCCAGGAACAGGCCCCCCGACACAAACCTCGACTAGTTTCTCTGGAAAACAAAACTCACCTGTCCCACTTCTGGATGGCAGATTGCAGGAGCCACTTGGTACTATCAAACCAGCCCGACTTGGCGCTGGTGCCACCTTGGGTCTGGGAACCATCCTGCGTATCGTGGATTTTCAGGAGCCAGTCGGACTCTCCCAGCCACAGGTTCCCAAACACAAACCACGGCCCTTTTCCCTGGCAAACGAAACTCAGCAGCCCTGCTTCTGGATGGCAGATTGCAGGAGCCACTTGGTACTATCAAACCAGCCCGACTTGGCACTGGTGCCACCTTGGGTCTGGGAACCATCCTGCGTATCGTGGATTTTCAGGAGCCAGAGAGCCACTCCCAGCCACAGTTCCCAAAACACAATCCACGGCCCTTTTCCCTGGAAAAAAAAAACTCTGCTGCATCTCTTAAGGATGGCAGATTGCAGGAGCCAGTTGGTACTATCAAACCAGCCCGACTTGGCATTGGTGCCACCTTGGGTCTGGGAACCATCCTGCGTATCGTGGATTTTCAGCAGCCGGACGACTCTCCCAGGAACAGGCCCCCAGACACAAACCTCGACTAGTTTCTCTGGCAAACAAAACTCACCTGTCCCACTTCTGGATGGCAGATTGCAGGAGCCACTTGGTACTATCAAACCAGCCCGACTTGGCGCTGGTGCCACCTTGGGTCTGGGAACCATCCTGCGTATCGTGGATTTTCAGGAGCCAGTCGGACTCTCCCAGCCACAGGTTCCCAAACACAAACCATGGCCCTTTTCCCTGGCAAACGAAACTCAGCAGCCCTGCTTCTGGATGGCAGATTGCAGGAGCCACTTGGTACTATCAAACCAGCCCGACTTGGCACTGGTGCCACCTTGGGTCTGGGAACCATCCTGCGTATCGTGGATTTTCAGGAGCCAGAGAGCCACTCCCAGCCACAGTTCCCAAAACACAATCCACGGCCCTTTTCCCTGGAAAAAAAAAAACTCTGCTGCATCTCTTAAGGATGGCAGATTGCAGGAGCCAGTTGGTACTATCAAACCAGCCCGACTTGGCATTGGTGCCACCTTGGGTCTGGGAACCATCCTGCGTATAGTGGATTTTAGGGTGCCTGCCGGCCACTCCCAGCTACAGTTCCAAAAACACAAACCACGGCCCTATTCCCTGGAAAAAAAAAAACTCTGCTGCATCTCTTATGGATGGCAGATTGCAGGAGCCACTTGGAACGATCAAACCAGCCCGACTTGGCAGTGGTGCCACCTTGGGTCTGGGAACCATCCTGCGTATTGTGGATTTTCAGGTGCCTGCCGGCCACTGCCAGCAACAGGTCCCCAAACACAAACCACGGCCCTTTTTCCTGGTAAACAAAATTCAGCTGCCCGGCTTCTGGATGGCAGATTGCAGGAGACACTTGGTACTATCAAACCAGCCCAACTTGGCACTGGTGCCACCTTGGGTCTGTAAACCATCGTGCCTTTTGTGGATTTTCAGGTGCCTGCCTGCCACTCCCAGCCACAGGACCCCAGAGACAACCCAGGGCCCGCTTCTCTGGCAAAAAAAACTCACCTGTCCCGCTTCTGGATGGCAGATTGCAGGAGGCACTTGGCACTTTCAAACCAGCCCGAATTGGCACTGGTTCCACCTTGGGTCTGGGAACCATCCTGCTTATCGTGGATTTTCCGCAGCCAGACAGCCACTCCCAGCCACAGGCCCCCAGACACAAACCACGGCCCTTTTCCCTGGCAAACAAAACCCTGCTGCACCGCTTCTGGATGGTAGATTGCAGGACCCACTTGGTACTATCCAACCAGCCGGACTTGTCACTGGTGCCACCTTGGGTCTGGGAACCATCCTGCGTATCGTGGATTTTTAGGGGCCAGCCGGACTCTCCCAGCCAAAGGCCCCCAGAGACAAACCACAGCCCGTTTCTCTGGAAAACAAAACTCACCTGTCCCGCTTCTGGATGGCAGATTGCAGGAGCCACTTGGTACTATCAAACCAGCCTGACTTGGCACTGGTGCCACCTTGGGTCTGGGAGCCATCCTGCGTATTGTGGATTTTCAGCAGCCAGACAGCCACTCCCAGCCACAGTTCCCAAAACACAAACCACGGCCGTTTTCCCTGGAAAAAAAAAACTCTGCTGCATCTCTTATGGATGGCAGATTGCAGGAGCCACTTGGTACTATCAAACCAGCCCGACTTGGCACTGGTGCCACCTTGGGTCTGGGAACCATCCGGCGTATCGTGGATTTTCAGGTGCCTGCCGGCCACTCCCAGCCACAGGACCCCAGAGAAAACCCAGGGCCCGCTTCTCTGGCAAACAAAACTCACCTGCCCCGCTTCTGGATGGCAGATTGCAGGAGACGCTTGGTACTATCAAACCAGCCGGACTTGGCACTGGTGCCACCTTGGGTCTGGGAACCATCCTGCGTATCGTAGATTTTTAGGGGCCAGCCGGACTCTCCAAGCCACAGGCCCCCAGAGACAAACCACAGCCCGTTTCCCTGGCAAACAAAATTCAGCTGCCCCGCTTCTGGATGGCAGATTGCAGGAGACACTTGGTACTATCAAACCAGCCCGACTTGGCACTGGTGCCACGTTGGGTCTGGGAACCATCCTGCGTATCGTGGATTTTCAGTGGCCAGTCGGACTCTCCCCGCCACAGGGCCCCAAACACAAACCACGGCCCTTTTCCCTGGCAAACAAAACTCTGCTGCCACGCTTCTGGATGGCAGATTGCAGGAGGCAATTGGTACTATCAAACCAGCCTGACTTGGCACTGGTGCCACCTTGGGTCTGGGAACCATCCTGCGTATAGTGGATTTTCAGGTGCCTGCCGGCCACTCCCAGCTACAGTTCCAAAAACACAAACCACGGCCCTTTTCCCTGGAAAAAAAATAAACTCTGCTGCATCTCTTATGGATGGCAGATTGCAGGAACCACTTGGAACTATCAAACCAGCCCGACTTGGCAGTGGTGCCACCTTGGGTCTGGGAACCATCCTGCGTATTGTGGATTTTCAGGTGCCTGCCGGCCACTCCCAGCCACAGGTCCCCAAACACAAACCACGGCCCTTTTCCCTGGAAAAAAAAATTCAGCTGCCCGGCTTCTGGATGGCAGATTGCAGGAGACACTTGGTACTATCAAACCAGCCCGACTTGGCACTGGTGCCACCTTGGGTCTGTAAACCATCGTGCGTTTTGTGGATTTTCAGGTGCCTGCCTGCCACTCCCAGCCACAGGACCCCAGAGACAACCCAGGGCCCGCTTCTCTGGCAAAAAAAACTCACCTGTCCCGCTTCTGGATGGCAGATTGCAGGAGGCACTTGGCACTTTCAAACCAGCCCGAATTGGCACTGGTTCCACCTTGGGTCTGGGAACCATCCTGCTTATCGTGGATTTTCAGCAGCCAGACAGCCACTCCCAGCCACAGGCCCCCAGACACAAACCACAGCCCTTTTCCCTGGCAAACAAAACCCTGCTGCACCGCTTCTGGATGGTAGATTGCAGGACCCACTTGGTACTATCCAACCAGCCGGACTTGTCACTGGTGCCACCTTGGGTCTGGGAACCATCCTGCGTATCGTGGATTTTTAGGGGCCAGCCAGACTCTCCCAGCCAAAGGCCCCCAGAGACAAACCACAGCCCGTTTCTCTGGAAAACAAAACTCACCTGTCCCGCTTCTGGATGGCAGATTGCAGGAGCCACTTGGTACTATCAAACCAGCCTGACTTGGCACTGGTGCCACCTTGGGTCTGGGAGCCATCCTGCGTATTGTGGATTTTCAGCAGCCAGACAGCCACTCCCAGCCACAGTTCCCAAAAAACAAACCACGGCCCTTTTCCCTGGAAGAAAAAAACTCTGCTGCATCTCTTATGGATGGCAGATTGCAGGAGGCACTTGGTACTTTCAAACCAGCCCGACTTGGCACTGGTGCCACCTTGCGTCTGGGAACCATCCGGCGTATCGTGGATTTTCAGGTGCCTGCCGGCCACTCCCAGCCACAGGACCCCAGAGAAAACCCAGGGCCCGCTTCTCTGGCAAACAAAACTCACCTGCCCCGCTTCTGGATGGCAGATTGCAGGAGACGCTTGGTACTATCAAACCAGCCGGACTTGGCACTGGTGCCACCTTGGGTCTGGGAACCATCCTGCGTATCGTGGATTTTCAGGGGCCAGCCAGACTCTCCCAGCCACAGGTCCCCAAACACAAACCACAGCCCGTTTCTCTGGAAAACAAAACTCACATGTCCCGCTTCTGGATGGCAGAATGCAGGAGACACTTGGTACTATCAAACCAGCCTGACTTGGCACTGGTGCCACCTTGGGTCTTGGAACCATCCTGCGTATCGTGGATTTTCAGTGGCCAGCCTGACTCTCCCAGCCACAGGTCCCCAAACACAAACCACAGCCCTTTTCCCTGGCAAAAAAAACTCAGCTGCCACGCTTCTGGATGGCGGGTTGCAGGAGCCACTTGGTACTATCAAACCAGCCGGACTTGTCACTGGTGCCACCTTGGGTCTGGGAACCATCCTGCGTATCGTGGATTTTTAGGGGCCAGCCGGACTCTCCAAGCCACAGGCCCCCAGAGACAAACCACAGCCCGTTTCCCTGGCAAACAAAATTCAGCTGCCCCGCTTCTGGATGGCAGATTGCAGGAGACACTTGGTACTATCAAACCAGCCCGACTTGGCACTGGTGCCACGTTGGGTCTGGGAACCATCCTGCGTATCGTGGATTTTCAGCAGCCAGACAGCCACTCCCAGCCACAGTTCCCAAAAAACAAACCACGGCCCTTTTCCCTGGAAGAAAAAAACTCTGCTGCATCTCTTATGGATGGCAGATTGCAGGAGGCACTTGGTACTTTCAAACCAGCCCGACTTGGCACTGGTGCCACCTTGGGTCTGGGAACCATCCGGCGTATCGTGGATTTTCAGGTGCCTGCCGGCCACTCCCAGCCACAGGACCCCAGAGAAAACCCAGGGCCCGCTTCTCTGGCAAACAAAACTCACCTGCCCCGCTTCTGGATGGCAGATTGCAGGAGGCAATTGGTACTATCAAACCAGCCGGACTTGGCATTGGTGCCACCTTGGGTCTGGGAACCATCCTGCATATCGTGGATTTTCAGTGGCCAGTCGGACTCTCCCCGCCACAGGTCCCCAAACACAAACCACGGCCCTTTTCCCTGGCAAACAAAACTCAGCTGCCACGCTTCTGGATGGCAGATTGCAGGGGCCACTTGGTACTATCAAACCAGCCCGACTTGGCAGTGATGGCACCTTGGGTCTGGGAACCATCCTGCGTATCGTGGATTTTCAGGTGCCTGCCGGCCACTCCCAGCAACAGGTCCCCAAACACAAACCAAGGCCCTTTTTCCTGGTAAACAAAACTCAGCTGCCCCGCTTATGGATGGCAGATTGCAGGAGCCACTTGGTACTATCAAACCAGCCCGACTTGGCACTGGTGCCACCTTGGGTCTGGGAGCCATCCTGCGTATCGTGGATTTTCAGCAGCCAGAGAGCCACTCCCAGCCACAGGACCCCAGAGACAACCCAGGGCCCTCTTCTCTGGCAAAGAAAACTCACCTGTCCCGCTTCTGGATGGCAGATTGCAGGAGCCACTTGGTACTTTAAACCAGCCCGAATTGGCAGTGGTTCCACCTTGGGTCTGGGAACCATCCTGCGTATCGTGGATTTTCAGTGGCCAGTCGGACTCTCCCAACCACAGGCCCCCAGAGACAAACCACGGCCCTTTTCCCTGGCAAACAAAACTCAGCTGCCACGCTTCTGGATGGCAGATTGCAGGAGCCACTTGGTACTATCAAACCAGCCCGACTTGGCAGTGATGGCACCTTGGGTCTGGGAACCATCCTGCGTATCGTGGATTTTCAGGTGCCTGCCGGCCACTCCCAGCCACAGGTCCCCAAACACAAACCAAGGCCCTTTTTCCTGGTAAACAAAATACTCAGCTGCCCTGCTTCTGGATGGCAGATTGCAGGAGCCACTTGGTACTATCAAACCAGCCGGACTTGTCACTGGTGCCACCTTGGGTCTGGGAACCATCCTGCGTATCGTGGATTTTTAGGGGCCAGCCGGACTCTCCAAGCCACAGGCCCCCAGAGACAAACCACAGCCCGTTTCTCTGGCAAACGAAACTCACCTGCCCCGCTTCTGGATGGCAGATTGCAGGAGCCACTTGGCACTATCAAACCAGCCCGACTTGGCACTGGTGCCACCTTGGGTCTGGGAGCCATCCTGCGTATCATGGATTTTCAGCAGCCAGAGAGCCACTCCCAGCAACAGGTCACCAAACACAAACCACGGCCCTTTTCCCTGGCAAACAAAACTCAGCTGCCACGCTTCTGGATAGCGGGTTGCAGGAGCCACTTGGTACTATCAAACCAGCCCGACTTGGCACTGGTGCCACCTTGGGTCTGGGAACCATCCGGCGTATCGTGGATTTTCAGGTGCCTGCCGGCCACTCCCAGCCACAGGACCCCAGAGACAACCCAGGGCCCGCTTCTCTGGCAAACAAAACTCACCTGCCCCGCTTCTGGATGGCAGATTGCAGGAGAAACTTGGTACTATCAAACCAGCCCGACTTGGCATTGGTGCCACCTTGGGTCTGGGAACCATCCTGCGTATCGTGGATTTTTAGGGGCCAGCCGGACTCTCCCAGCAACAGGCCCCCGGAGACAAACCACAGCCCGTTTCCCTGGAAAACAAAACTCACCTGTCCCGCTTCTGGATGTCAGAATGCAGGAGACACTTGGTACTATCAAACCAGCCCGACTTGGCGCTGGTGCCACCTTGGGTCTGGGAAGCATCCTGCGTATCGTGGATTTTCAGTGGCCAGTCGGACTCTCCCCCCCAAAGGTCCCCAAACAAAAACCACGGCCCGTTTCCCTGGCAAACAAAACTCACCTGTCCCACTTCTGGATGGCAGATTGCAGGAGCCACTTGGTACTATCAAACCAGCCCGACTTGGCACTGGTGCCACCTTGGGTCTGGGAACCATCCTGCGTATCGTGGATTTTCAGCAGCCGGACGACTCTCCCAGGAACAGGCCCCCAGACACAAACCTCGACTAGTTTCTCTGGAAAACAAAACTCACCTGTCCCACTTCTGGATGGCAGATTGCAGGAGCCACTTGGTACTATCAAACCAGCCCGACTTGGCGCTGGTGCCACCTTGGGTCTGGGAACCATCCTGCGTATCGTGGATTTTCAGGAGCCAGTCGGACTCTCCCAGCCACAGGTTCCCAAACACAAACCACGGCCCTTTTCCCTGGCAAACGAAACTCAGCAGCCCTGCTTCTGGATGGCAGATTGCAGGAGCCACTTGGTACTATCAAACCAGCCCGACTTGGCACTGGTGCCACCTTGGGTCTGGGAACCATCCTGCGTATCGTGGATTTTCAGGAGCCAGAGAGCCACTCCCAGCCACAGTTCCCAAAACACAATCCACGGCCCTTTTCCCTGGAAAAAAAAACTCTGCTGCATCTCTTAAGGATGGCAGATTGCAGGAGCCAGTTGGTACTATCAAACCAGCCCGACTTGGCATTGGTGCCACCTTGGGTCTGGGAACCATCCTGCGTATCGTGGATTTTCAGCAGCCGGACGACTCTCCCAGGAACAGGCCCCCAGACACAAACCTCGACTAGTTTCTCTGGCAAACAAAACTCACCTGTCCCACTTCTGGATGGCAGATTGCAGGAGCCACTTGGTACTATCAAACCAGCCCGACTTGGCGCTGGTGCCACCTTGGGTCTGGGAACCATCCTGCGTATCGTGGATTTTCAGGAGCCAGTCGGACTCTCCCAGCCACAGGTTCCCAAACACAAACCATGGCCCTTTTCCCTGGCAAACGAAACTCAGCAGCCCTGCTTCTGGATGGCAGATTGCAGGAGCCACTTGGTACTATCAAACCAGCCCGACTTGGCACTGGTGCCACCTTGGGTCTGGGAACCATCCTGCGTATCGTGGATTTTCAGGAGCCAGAGAGCCACTCCCAGCCACAGTTCCCAAAACACAATCCACGGCCCTTTTCCCTGGAAAAAAAAAACTCTGCTGCATCTCTTAAGGATGGCAGATTGCAGGAGCCAGTTGGTACTATCAAACCAGCCCGACTTGGCATTGGTGCCACCTTGGGTCTGGGAACCATCCTGCGTATAGTGGATTTTAGGGTGCCTGCCGGCCACTCCCAGCTACAGTTCCAAAAACACAAACCACGGCCCTATTCCCTGGAAAAAAAAAAAACTCTGCTGCATCTCTTATGGATGGCAGATTGCAGGAGCCACTTGGAACGATCAAACCAGCCCGACTTGGCAGTGGTGCCACCTTGGGTCTGGGAACCATCCTGCGTATTGTGGATTTTCAGGTGCCTGCCGGCCACTCCCAGCAACAGGTCCCCAAACACAAACCACGGCCCTTTTTCCTGGTAAACAAAATTCAGCTGCCCGGCTTCTGGATGGCAGATTGCAGGAGACACTTGGTACTATCAAACCAGCCCAACTTGGCACTGGTGCCACCTTGGGTCTGTAAACCATCGTGCCTTTTGTGGATTTTCAGGTGCCTGCCTGCCACTCCCAGCCACAGGACCCCAGAGACAACCCAGGGCCCGCTTCTCTGGCAAAAAAAACTCACCTGTCCCGCTTCTGGATGGCAGATTGCAGGAGGCACTTGGCACTTTCAAACCAGCCCGAATTGGCACTGGTTCCACCTTGGGTCTGGGAACCATCCTGCTTATCGTGGATTTTCCGCAGCCAGACAGCCACTCCCAGCCACAGGCCCCCAGACACAAACCACGGCCCTTTTCCCTGGCAAACAAAACCCTGCTGCACCGCTTCTGGATGGTAGATTGCAGGACCCACTTGGTACTATCCAACCAGCCGGACTTGTCACTGGTGCCACCTTGGGTCTGGGAACCATCCTGCGTATCGTGGATTTTTAGGGGCCAGCCGGACTCTCCCAGCCAAAGGCCCCCAGAGACAAACCACAGCCCGTTTCTCTGGAAAACAAAACTCACCTGTCCCGCTTCTGGATGGCAGATTGCAGGAGCCACTTGGTACTATCAAACCAGCCTGACTTGGCACTGGTGCCACCTTGGGTCTGGGAGCCATCCTGCGTATTGTGGATTTTCAGCAGCCAGACAGCCACTCCCAGCCACAGTTCCCAAAACACAAACCACGGCCCTTTTCCCTGGAAAAAAAAAACTCTGCTGCATCTCTTATGGATGGCAGATTGCAGGAGCCAGTTGGTACTATCAAACCAGCCCGACTTGGCACTGGTGCCACCTTGGGTCTGGGAACCATCCTGCGTATCGTGGATTTTCAGGTGCCTGCCGGCCACTCCCAGCCACAGGACCCCAGAGACAACCCAGGGCCCGCTTCTCTGGCAAACAAAACTCAGCTGCCCCGCTTCTGGATGGCAGATTGCAGGAGACACTTGGTACTATCAAACCAGCCGGACTTGGCATTGGTGCCACCTTGGGTCTGGGAACCATCCTGCGTACCGTGGATTTTCAGGATCCAGCCGGCCACTCGCAGCCACATGCCCCCAGACACAAACCATGGCCCTTTTCCGTGGCAAACAAAATTCAGCTGCCCCGCTTCTGGATGGCAGAATGCAGGAGACACTTGGTACTATCAAACCAGCCCGACTTGGCACTGGTGCCACCTTGGGTCTGAGAACCATCCGGCGTATCGTGGATTTTCAGGTGCCTGCCGGCCACTCCCAACCACAGGACCCCAGAGAAAACCCAGGGCCCGCTTCTCTGGCAAACAAAACTCAGCTGCCCCGCTTCTGGATGGCAGATTGCAGGAGCCACTTGGTACTATCAAACCAGCCCGACTTGGCACTGGTGCCACCTTGGGTCTGGGAGCCATCCTGCGTATCGTGGATTTTCAGCAGCCAGAGAGCCACTCCCAGCCACAGTTCCCAAAACACAAACCACGGCCCTTTTCCCTGGAAAAAAAAAACTCTGCTGCATCTCTTATGGATGGCAGATTGCAGGAGCCACTTGGTACTATCAAACCAGCCCGACTTGGCACTGGTGCCACCTTGGGTCTGGGAACCATCCGGCGTATCGTGGATTTTCAGGTGCCTGCCTGCCACTCCCAGCCACAGGACCCCAGAGACAACCCAGGGCCCGCTTCTCTGGCAAACAAAACTCACCTGCCCCGCTTCTGGATGGCAGATTGCAGGAGAAACTTGGTACTATCAAACCAGCCCGACTTGGCATTGGTGCCACCTTGGGTCTGGGAACCATCCTGCGTATCGTGGATTTTTAGGGGCCAGCCGGACTCTCCCAGCCACAGGCCCCCGGAGACAAACCACAGCCCGTTTCTCTGGAAAACAAAACTCACCTGTCCCTCTTCTGGATGGCAGAATGCAGGAGACACTTGGTACTATCAAACCAGCCTGACTTGGCACTGGTGCCACCTTGGGTCTTGCAACCATCCTGCGTATCGTGGATTTTCAGGGGCCAGTCGGACTCTCCCCGCCACAGGTCCCCAAACAAAAACCACGGCCCTTTACCCTGGCAAACAAAACTCACCTGTCCCACTTCTGGATGGCAGATTGCAGGAGCCACTTGGTACTATCAAACCAGCCGGACTTTTCACTGGTGCCACCTTGGGTCTGGGAACCATCCTACGTATCCTGGATTTTTAGGGGCCAGCCGGACTCTCCCAGCCACAGGCCCCCAGAAACAAACCACAGCCTGTTTCCCTGGCAAACAAAATTCAGCTGCCCCGCTTCTGGATGGCAGATTGCAGGAGACACTTGGTACTATCAAACCAGCCCGACTTGGCACTGGTGCCACCTTGGGTCTGGGAACCATCCTGCGTATCGTGGATTTTCAGGGGCCATCCGGACTCTCCCAGGAACAGGCCCCCAGACACAAACCTCGACTAGTTTATCTGGCAAACAAAACTCACCTGTCCCACTTCTGGATGGCAGATTGCAGGAGCCACTTGGTACTATCAAACCAGCCCGACTTAGCGCTGGTGCCACCTTGGGTCTGGGAACCATCCTGCGTATCGTGGATTTTCAGGAGCCAGTCGGACTCTCCCAGCCACAGGTTCCCAAACACAAACCACGGCCCTTTTCCCTGGCAAACGAAACTCAGCTGCCCTGCTTCTGAATGGCAGATTGCAGGAGCCACTTTGTACTATCAAACCACCCCGACTTGGCACTGGTGCGACCTTGGGTCTGGGAACCATCCTGCGTATCGTGGATTTTCAGGAGCCAGCAGGCCACTCCCAGCCACAGTTCCCCAGACACAAACCACGGCCCTTTTCCCTGGAAAAAAAAAAAACTCTGCTGCATCTCCTAAGGATGACAGATTGCAGGAGCCAGTTGGTACTATCAAACCAGCCCGACTTGGCACTTGTTCCACCTTGGGTCTGTAAACCATCCTGCGTATCGTGGATTTTCAGGGGCCAGCCGGCCACTCCCAGCTACAGGCCCCCAGACACAAACCACGGCTTTTTCCATAGTAAACAATACTCAGCTGCCCTGCTTCTGGATGGCAGATTGCAGGAGCCACTTGGTACTATCAAACCAGCCCGACTTGGCACTGGTGCCACCTTGGGTCTGGGAACCATCCTGCGTATCGTGGATTTTCAGGGGCCAGCCGGACTCTCCCAGGAACAGGCCCCCAGACACAAACCTTAACTCGTTTCTCTGGCAAAGTAAACTCACCTGTCCCACTTCTGGATGGCAGATTGCAGGAGCCACTTGGTACTATCAAAACAGCCCGACTTGGCACTGGTGCCACCTTGGGTCTGGGAACCATCCTGCGTATCGTGGATTTACAGCAGCCAGAGAGCCACTCCCAGCCACAGTTCCCAAAACACAAACCACGGCCCTTTTCCCTGGAAAAAAAAAACTCTGCTGCATCTCTTATGGATGGCAGATTGCAGGAGCCACTTGGTCCTATCAAACCAGCCCGACTTGGCACTGGTGCCACCTTGGGTCTGGGAACCATCCTGCGTATCGTGGATTTTCAGCAGCCAAACGGCCACTCCCAGCCACAGGACCCCAGAGACAAACCACAGCCCGTTTCTCTGGAAAACAAAACTCACCTGTCCCGCTTCTGGATGGCAGAATGCAGGAGACACTTGGTACTATCAAACCAGCCTGACTTGGCACTGGTGCCACCTTGGGTCTGGGAACCATCCTGGGTATCGTGGATTTTTAGGGGCCAGTCGGACTCTCCCAGCCACAGGCCCCCAGAGACAAACCACAGCCCGTTTCTCTGGAAAACAAAACTCACCTGTCCCGCTTCTGGATGGCAGAATGCAGGAGACACTTGGTACTATCAAACCAGCCTGACTTGGCACTGGTGCCACCTTGGGTCTTGGAACCATCCTGCGTATCGTGGATTTTCAGTGGCCAGTCGGACTCTCCCCGCCACAGGCCCCCAAACACAAACCACGGCCCTTTTCCCTGGCAAACAAAACTCAGCTGCCACGCTTCTGGATGGCAGATTGCAGGGGCCACTTGGTACTATCAAACCAGCCCGACTTGGCAGTGATGGCACCTTGGGTCTGGGAACCATCCTGCGTATCGTGGATTTTCAGGTGCCTGCCGGCCACTCCCAGCAACAGGTCCCCAAACACAAACCAAGGCCCTTTTTCCTGGTAAACAAAAAACTCAGCTGCCCCGCTTATGGATGGCAGATTGCAGGAGCCACTTGGTACTATCAAACCAGCCCGACTTGGCACTGGTGCCACCTTGGGTCAGGGAGCCATCCTGCGTATCGTGGATTTTCAGCAGCCAGAGAGCCACTCCTAGCCACAGGACCCCAGAGACAACCCAGGGCCCGCTTCTCTGGCAAACAAAACTCACCTGTCCCGCTTCTGGATGGCAGATTGCAGTAGGCACTTGGTACTTTCAAACCAGCCCGAATTGGCAGTGGTTCCACCTTGGGTCTGGGAACCATCCTGCGTATCGTGGATTTTCAGCAGCCAGACGGCCACTCCCAGCCACAGGACCCCAGACACAAACCACGGCCCTTTTCCCTGGCAAACAAAACTCTGCTGCACCGCTTCTGGATGGTAGATTGCAGGGCCCACTTGGTACTATCCAACCAGCCGGACTTGTCACTGGTGCCACCTTGGGTCTGGGAACCATCCTCCGTATCGTGGATTTTTAGGGGCCAGCCGGACTCTCCCAGCCACAGGCCCCCAGAGACAAACCACAGCCCGTTTCTCTGGAAAACAAAACTCACCTGTCCCGCTCCTGGATGGCAGATTGCAGGAGCCACTTGGTACTATCAAACCAGCCTGACTTGGCACTGGTGCCACCTTGGGTCTGGGAACCATCCTGCGTATCGTGGATTTTCAGGGGCCAGCCAGACTCTCCCAGCCACAGGTCCTCATACACAAACCACGGCCCTTTTCCCTGGCAAACAAAATTCAGCTGCCCCGCTTCTGGATGGCAGATTGCAGGAGACACTTGGTAATATCAAACCAGCCCGACTTGGCACTGGTGCCGCCTTGGGTCTGGGAACCATCCTGCGTATCGTGGATTTTCAGGAGCCAGCCGGCCACTCCCAGCTACAGGCCCCCAGACACAAACCACGGCGCTTTTCCCTGGCAAACAAAACTCAGCTGCTCCGCTTCTGGATGGCAGATTGCAGGAGCCACTTGGTACTATCAAACCAGCCCCACTTGGCAGTGGTGCCACCTTGGGTCTTGGAACCATCCTGCGTATCGTGGATTTTAAGGGGCCAGCCGGGCTCTCCCAGCCACAGGCCTCCAGAGACAAACCTCGACTCGTTTCTCTGGCAAACAAAACTCAGCTTCCCCGCTTCTGGATAGCAGATTGCAGGAGAAACTTGGTACTATCAAACCAGCCCGACTTGGCAGTGGTGCCACCTTGGGTCTGGGAACCATCCTGCGAATCGTGGATTTTCAGGTGCCTGCCGGCCACTCCCAGCCACATGATCCCAGAGACAACTCAGGGCCCGCTTCTCCGGCAAACAAAACTCACCTGTCCCGCTTCTGGATGGCAGATTGCAGGAGGCACTTGGTACTTTCAAACCAGCCCGACTTGGCACTGGTGCCACCCTGGGTCTGGGAACCATCCTGCGTATCATAGATTTTCAAGAGCCAGCCGGCCACTCCCAGCTACAGGCCCCCAGACACAAACCACGGCTTTTTCCATAGTAAACAATACTCAGCTGCCCTGCTTCTGGATGGCAGATTGCAGGAGCCACTTGGTACTATCAAACCAGCCCGACTTGGCACTGGTGCCACCTTGGGTCTGGGAACCATCCTGCGTATCGTGGATTTTCAGGGGCCAGCCGGACTCTCCCAGGAACAGGCCCCCAGACACAAACCTTAACTCGTTTCTCTGGCAAAGTAAACTCACCTGTCCCACTTCTGGATGGCAGATTGCAGGAGCCACTTGGTACTATCAAAACAGCCCGACTTGGCACTGGTGCCACCTTGGGTCTGGGAACCATCCTGCGTATCGTGGATTTACAGCAGCCAGAGAGCCACTCCCAGCCACAGTTCCCAAAACACAAACCACGGCCCTTTTCCCTGGAAAAAAAAAACTCTGCTGCATCTCTTATGGATGGCAGATTGCAGGAGCCACTTGGTCCTATCAAACCAGCCCGACTTGGCACTGGTGCCACCTTGGGTCTGGGAACCATCCTGCGTATCGTGGATTTTCAGCAGCCAAACGGCCACTCCCAGCCACAGGACCCCAGAGACAAACCACAGCCCGTTTCTCTGGAAAACAAAACTCACCTGTCCCGCTTCTGGATGGCAGAATGCAGGAGACACTTGGTACTATCAAACCAGCCTGACTTGGCACTGGTGCCACCTTGGGTCTGGGAACCATCCTGCGTATCGTGGATTTTTAGGGGCCAGTCGGACTCTCCCAGCCACAGGCCCCCAGAGACAAACCACAGCCCGTTTCTCTGGAAAACAAAACTCACCTGTCCCGCTTCTGGATGGCAGATTGCAGGAGCCACTTGGTACTATCAAACCAGCCCGACTTGGCACTGGTGCCACCTTGGGTCAGGGAGCCATCCTGCGTATCGTGGATTTTCAGCAGCCAGAGAGCCACTCCCAGCCACAGGACCCCAGAGACAACCCAGGGCCCGCTTCTCTGGCAAACAAAACTCACCTGTCCCGCTTCTGGATGGCAGATTGCAGTAGGCACTTGGTACTTTCAAACCAGCCCGAATTGGCAGTGGTTCCACCTTGGGTCTGGGAACCATCCTGCGTATCGTGGATTTTCAGCAGCCAGACGGCCACTCCCAGCCACAGGACCCCAGACACAAACCACGGCCCTTTTCCCTGGCAAACAAAACTCTGCTGCACCGCTTCTGGATGGTAGATTGCAGGGCCCACTTGGTACTATCCAACCAGCCGGACTTGTCACTGGTGCCACCTTGGGTCTGGGAACCATCCTCCGTATCGTGGATTTTTAGGGGCCAGCCGGACTCTCCCAGCCACAGGCCCCCAGAGACAAACCACAGCCCGTTTCTCTGGAAAACAAAACTCACCTGTCCCGCTCCTGGATGGCAGATTGCAGGAGCCACTTGGTACTATCAAACCAGCCTGACTTGGCACTGGTGCCACCTTGGGTCTGGGAACCATCCTGCGTATCGTGGATTTTCAGGGGCCAGCCGGACTCTCCCAGCCACAGGTCCTCATACACAAACCACGGCCCTTTTCCCTGGCAAACAAAATTCAGCTGCCCCGCTTCTGGATGGCAGATTGCAGGAGACACTTGGTAATATCAAACCAGCCCGACTTGGCACTGGTGCCACCTTGGGTCTGGGAGCCATCCTGCGTATCGTGGATTTTCAGCAGCCAGAGCGCCACTCCCATCCACAGTTCCCAAAACACAAACCACGGCCCTTTTCCCTGGAAAAAAAAAAAACTCTGCTGCATCTCTTATGGATGGCAGATTGCAGGAGCCACTTGGAACTATCAAACCAGCCCGACTTGGCAGTGGTGCCACCTTGGGTCTGGGAACCATCCGGCGTATCGTGGATTTTCAGGTGCCTGCCGGCCACTCCCAGCCACAGGTCCCCAAACACAAACCACGGCCCTTTTTCCTGGTAAACAAAATTCAGCTGCCCCGCTTCTGGATGGCAGATTGCAGGAGACACTTGGTACTATCAAACCAGCCCGACTTGGCACTGGTGCCACCTTGGGTCTGTAAACCATCGTGCGTTTTGTGGATTTTCAGGTGCCTGCCTGCCACTCCCAGCCACAGGACCCCAGAGACAACCCAGGGCCAGCTTCTCTGGCAAAAAAAACTCACCTGTCCCGCTTCTGGATGGCAGATTGCAGGAGGCACTTGGTACTTTCAAACCAGCCCGAATTGGCAGTGGTTCCACCTTGGGTCTGGGAACCATCCTGCTTATCGTGGATTTTCAGCAGCCAGACAGCCACTCCCAGCCACAGGCCCCCAGACACAAACCACGGCCCTTTTCCCTGGCAAACAAAACTCTGCTGCACCGCTTCTGGATGGTAGATTGCAGGAGACACTTGGTACTATCAAACCAGCCTGACTTGTCACTGGTGCCACCTTGGGTCTGGGAACCATCCTGCGTATCGTGGATTTTTAGGGGCCAGCCGGACTCTCCCAGCCACAGGCCCCCAGAGACAAACCACAGCCCGTTTCTCTGGAAAACAAAACTCACCTGTCCCGCTTCTGGATGGCAGATTGCAGGAGACACTTGGTACTATCAAACCAGCCTGACTTGGCACTGGTGCCACCTTGGGTCTGGGAACCATCCTGCGTATCGTGCATTTTCAGGGGCCAGACAGCCACTCCCAGCCACAGTTCCCAAAAAACAAACCACGGCCCTTTTCCCTGGAAAAAAAAAAACTCTGCTGCATCTCTTATGGATGGCAGATTGCAGGAGGCACTTGGTACTTTCAAACCAGCCCGACTTGGCACTGGTGCCACCTTGGGTCTGGGAACCATCCGGCGTATCGTGGATTTTCAGGTGCCTGCCGGCCACTCCCAGCCACAGGACCCCAGAGACAACCCAGGGCCCGCTTCTCTCGCAAACAAAACTCACCTGCCCCGCTCCTGGATGGCAGATTGCAGGAGACACTTGGTACTATCAAACCAGCAGGACTTGGCATTGGTGCCACCTTGGGTCTGGGAACAATCCTGCGTATCGTGGATTTTCAGGGGCCAGCCGCACTCTCCCAGCCACAGGTCCCCAAACACAAACCACAGCCCGTTTCTCTGGAAAACAAAACTCACATGTCCCGCTTCTGGATGGCAGAATGCAGGGGACACTTGGTACTATCAAACCAGCCTTACTTGGCACTGGTGCCACCTTGGGTATGGGAACCATCCTGCGTATCGTGGATTTTCAGCAGCCAGAGAGCCACTCCCAGCCACAGTTCCCAAAACACAAACCACGGCCCTTTTCCCTGGAAAAAAAAAACTCTGCTGCAACTCTTATGGATGGCAGATTGCAGGAGCCAGTTGGTACTATCAAACCAGCCCGACTTGCAGTGGTGCCACCTTGGGTCTGGGAACCATCCTGCGTATCGTGGATTTTCAGCAGCCAGACGGCCACTCCCAGCCACATGCCCCCAGACACAAACCACGGCCCTTTTCCGTGGCAAACAAAATTCAGCTGCCCCGCTTCTGGATGGCAGAATGCAGGAGACACTTGGTACTATCAAACCAGCCCGACTTGGCACTGGTGCCACCTTGGGTCTGAGAACCATCCGGCGTATCGTGGATTTTCAGGTGCCTGCCGGCCACTCCCAGCCACAGGACCACAGAGAAAACCCAGGGCCCGCTTCTCTGGCAAACAAAACTCAGCTGCCACGCTTCTGGATGGCAGATTGCAGGAGCCACTTGGTACTATCAAACCAGCCCGACTTGGCACTGGTGCCACCTTGGGTCTGGGAACCATCCTGCGTATCGTGGATTTTCAGGTGCCTGCCGGCCACTCCAAGCCACAGGACCCCAGAGACAACCCAGGGCCCGCTTCTCTGGCAAACAAAACTCACCTGCCCCGCTTCTGGATGGCAGATTGCAGGAGAAACTTGGTACTATCAAACCAGCCCGACTTGGCATTGGTGCCACCTTGGGTCTGGGAACCATCCTGCGTATCGTGGATTTTTAGGGGCCAGCCGGACTCTCCCAGCCACAGGCCCCCGGAGACAAACCACAGCCCGTTTCTCTGGAAAACAAAACTCACCTGTCCCGCTTCTGGATGGCAGAATGCAGGAGACACTTGGTACTATCAAACCAGCCTGACTTGGCACTGGTGCCACCTTGGGTCTTGGAACCATCCTGCGTATGGTGGATTTTCAGTGGCCAGTCGGACTCTCCCCGCCACAGGTCCCCAAACAAAAACCACGGCCCTTTACCCTGGCAAACAAAACTCACCTGTCCCACTTCTGGATGGCAGATTGCAGGAGCCACTTGGTACTATCAAACCAGCCGGACTTTTCAGTGGTGCCGCCTTGGGTCTGGGAACCATCCTACGTATCGTGGATTTTTAGGGGCCAGCCGGACTCTCCCAGGAACAGGCCCCCAGAAACAAACCTCGACTAGTTTCTCTGGCAAACAAAACTCACCTGTCCCACTTCTGGATGGCAGATTGCAGGAGCCACTTGGTACTATCAAACCAGCCCGACTTGGCGCTGGTGCCACCTTGGGTCTGGGAACCATCCTGCGTATAGTGGATTTTCAGGAGCCAGTCGGACTCTCCCCGCCACAGGTCCCCAAACACAAACCACGGCCCTTTTCCCTGGCAAACAAAACTCAGCTGCCACGCTTCTGGATGGCGGATTGCAGGAGGCAATTGGTACTATCAAAACAGCCTGACTTGGCACTGGTGCCACCTTGGGTCTGGGAACCATCCTGCGTATAGTGGATTTTAGGGTGCCTGCCGGCCACTCCCAGCCACAGTTCCAAAAACACAAACCACGGCCCTTTTCCCTGGAAAAAAAAAAAACTCTGCTGCATCTCTTATGGATGGCAGATTGCAGGAGCCACTTGGAACTATAAAACCAGCCCGACTTGGCAGTGGTGCCACCTTGGGTCTGGGAACCATCCTGCGTATCGTGGATTTTCAGGTGCCTGCCGGCCACTCCCAGCCACAGGTCCCCAAACACAAACCACGGCCCTTTTTCCTGGTAAACAAAATTCAGCTGCCCCGCTTCTGGATGGCAGATTGCAGGAGACACTTGGTACTATCAAACCAGCCCGACTTGGCACTGGTGCCACCTTGGGTCTGTAAACCATCGTGCGTTTTGTGGATTTTCAGGTGCCTGCCTGCCACTCCCAGCCACAGGACCCCAGAGACAACCCAGG
The DNA here is from genome assembly GCA_021963965.1 of Artemisiospiza belli. Taxonomy (NCBI): domain Eukaryota; kingdom Metazoa; phylum Chordata; class Aves; order Passeriformes; family Passerellidae; genus Artemisiospiza; species Artemisiospiza belli. Next base: position 13,500,793 of record JAKDEW010000026.1, read on the forward strand.
GCCCGCTTCTCTGGCAAAAAAAACTCACCTGTCCCGCTTCTGGATGGCAGATTGCAGGAGGCACTTGGTACTTTCAAACCAGCCCGAATTGGCAGTGGTTCCACCTTGGGTCTGGGAACCATCCTGCTTATCGTGGATTTTCAGCAGCCAGACAGCCACTCCCAGCCACAGGCCCCCAGACACAAACCACGGCCCTTTTCCCTGGCAAACAAAACTCTGCTGCACCGCTTCTGGATGGTAGATTGCAGGACCCACTTGGTACTATCCAACCAGCCGGACTTGTCACTGGTGCCACCTTGGGTCTGGGAACCATCCTGCGTATCGTGGATTTTTAGGGGCCAGCCGGACTCTCCCAGCCACAGGCCCCCAGAGACAAACCACAGCCCGTTTCTCTGGAAAACAAAACTCACCTGTCCCGCTTCTGGATGGCAGATTGCAGGAGCCACTTGGTACTATCAAACCAGCCTGACTTGGCACTGGTGCCACCTTGGGTCTGGGAACCATCCTGCGTATTGTGGATTTTCAGAAGCCAGACAGCCACTCCCAGCCACAGTTCCCAAAAAACAAACCACGGCCCTTTTCCCTGGAAAAAAAAAAACTCTGCTGCATCTCTTATGGATGGCAGATTGCAGGAGGCACTTGGTACTTTCAAACCAGCCCGACTTGGCACTGGTGCCACCTTGGGTCTGGGAACCATCCTGCGTATCGTGGATTTTCAGGTGCCTGCCGGCCACTCCCAGCCACAGGACCCCAGAGACAACCCAGGGCCCGCTTCTCTGGCAAACAAAACTCACCTGCCCCGCTCCTGGATGGCAGATTGCAGGAGACACTTGGTACTATCAAACCAGCCGGACTTGGCACTGGTGCCACCTTGGGTCTGGGAACCATCCTGCGTATCGTGGATTTTCAGGGGCCAGCCGCACTCTCCCAGCCACAGGTCCCCAAACACAAACCACAGCCCGTTTCTCTGGAAAACAAAACTCACATGTACCGCTTCTGGATGACAGAATGCAGGGGACACTTGGTACTATCAAACCAGCCTGACTTGGCACTGGTGCCACCTTGGGTATGGGAACCATCCTGCGTATCGTGGATTTTTAGGGGCCAGTCGGACTCTCCCAGCCACAGGCCCCCAGAGACAAACCACAGCCCGTTTCTCTGGAAAACAAAACTCACCTGTCCCGCTTCTGGATGGCAGATCGCCAGAGGCACTTGGTACTATCAAAGCAGCCTGACTTGGCACTGGTGCCACCTTGGGTCTTGGAACCATCCTGCGTATCGTGGATTTTCAGTGGCCAGCCGGACTCTCCCCGCCACAGGTCCCCAAACACAAACAACAGCCCGTTTCCCTGGCAAACAAAACTCAGCTGCCACGCTTCTGGATGGCAGATTGCAGGAGCCACTTGGTACTATCAAACCAGCCCGACTTGGCACTGGTGCCACCTTGGGTCTTGGAACCATCCTGCGTATAGTGGATTTTAGGGTGCCTGCCGGCCACTCCCAGCCACAGGTCCCCAAACAAAAACCAATGCCCTTTTCCCCGGCAAACAAAATGCAGCTGCCCCGCTTCTGGATGGCAGATTGCAGGAGACACTTGGTACTATCAAACCAGCCCGACTTGGCATTGGTGCCACCTTGGGGCTGGGAAGCATCCTGCGTATCGTGCATTTTCAGGGGCCAGCCGGCCACTCCCAGCCACCGGGCCCCAGACGTTATCCACGGCTTTTTACCCTGGCAAACAAAACTCACCTGTCCCGCTTCTGCATGGCAGATTGCAGGAGCCACTTGGTACTATCAAACCAGCCCGACTTGGCACTGGTGCCACCTTGGGTCTGGGAACCATCCTGCGTATCGTGGATTTTCAGCAGCCAGACGGCCACTCCAAACCACATGCCCCCAGACAAAAACCACGGCCCTTTTCCGTGGCAAACAAAATTCAGCTGCCCCGCTTCTGGATGGCAGAATGCAGGAGACACTTGGTACTATCAAACCAGCCCGACTTGGCACTGGTGCCACCTTGAGTCTGGGAACCATCCTGCGTATCGTGGATTTTCAGCAGCCAGACGGCCACTCCCAGCCAGAAGGCCCCCAGAGACAACCCAGGGCCGGCTTCTCTGGCAAACAAAACTCACCTGCCCCGCTTCTGGATGGCAGATTGCAGGAGACACTTGGTACTATCAAACCAGCCCGACATGGCATTGGTGCCACCTTGGGTCTGGGAACCATCCTGCGTATCGTGGATTTTTAGGGGCCAGTCGGACTCTCCCAGCCACAGGCCCCCAGACACAAACCACAGCCCGTTTCTCTGGAAAACAAAACTCACCTGTCCCGCTTCTGGATGGCAGAATGCAGGAGACACTTGGTACTATCAAACCAGCCCGACTTGGCAGTGGTGCCACCTTGGGTCTGGGAACCATCCTGCGTATCGTGGATTTTCAGGAGCCAGTCGGACTCTCCCCGCCACAGGTCCCCAAACGCAAACCACGGCCCTTTTCCCTGGCAAACAAAACTCAGCTGCCACGCTTCTGGATAGCGGATTGCAGGAGGCAATTGGTACTATCAAAACAGCCTGACTTGGCACTGGTGCCACCTTGGGTCTGGGAACCATCCTGCGTATTGTGGATTTTAGGGTGCCTGCCGGCCACTCCCAGCCACAGTTCCAAAAACACAAACCACGGCCCTTTTCCCTGGAAAAAAAAAAAACTCTGCTGCATCTCTTATGGATGGCAGATTGCAGGAGCCACTTGGAACTATAAAACCAGCCCGACTTGGCAGTGGTGCCACCTTGGGTCTGGGAACCATCCTGCGTATCGTGGATTTTCAGGTGCCTTCCGGCCACTCCCAGCCTCAGGTCCCCAAACAAAAACCACGGCCCTTTTTCCTGGTAAACAAAATTCAGCTGCCCCGCTTCTGGATGGCAGATTGCAGGAGACACTTGGTACTATCAAACCAGCCCGACTTGGCACTGGTGCCACCTTGGGTCTGTAAACCATCGTGCGTTTTGTGGATTTTCAGGTGCCTGCCTGCCACTCCCAGCCACAGGACCCCAGAGACAACCCAGGGCCCGCTTCTCTGGCAAAAAAAACTCACCTGTCCCGCTTCTGGATGGCAGATTGCAGGAGGCACTTGGTACTTTCAAACCAGCCCGAATTGGCAGTGGTTCCACCTTGGGTCTGGGAACCATCCTGCTTATCGTGGATTTTCAGCAGCCAGACAGCCACTCCCAGCCACAGGCCCCCAGACACAAACCACGGCCCTTTTCCCTGGCAAACAAAACTCTGCTGCACCGCTTCTGGATGGTAGATTGCAGGAGGCACTTGGTACTATCCAACCAGCCGGACTTGTCACTGGTGCCACCTTGGGTCTGGGAACCATCCTGCGTAACGTGGATTTTTAGGGGCCAGCCGGACTCTCCCAGCCACAGGACCACAGAGAAAACCCAGGGCCCGCTTCTCTGGAAAACAAAACTCACCTGTCCCGCTTCTGGATGGCAGATTGCAGGAGACACTTGGTACTATCAAACCAGCCTGACTTGGCACTGGTGCCACCTTGGGTCTGGGAACCATCCTGCGTATTGTGGATTTTCAGCAGCCAGACAGCCACTCCCAGCCACAGTTCCCAAAAAACAAACCACGGCCCTTTTCCCTGGAAAAAAAAAAACTCTGCTGCATCTCTTATGGATGGCAGATTGCAGGAGCCACTTGGTACTATCAAACCAGCCCGACTTGGCACTGGTGCCACTTTGGGTCTGGGAACCATCCGGCGTATCGTGGATTTTCAGGTGCCTGCCGGCCACTCCCAGCCACAGGACCCCAGAGACAACCCAGGGCCCGCTTCTCTGGCAAACAAAACTCACCTGCCCCGCTCCTGGATGGCAGATTGCAGGAGACACTTGGTACTATCAAACCAGCCCGACTTGGCATTGGTGCCACCTTGGGTCTGGGAACCATCCTGCGTATCGTGGATTTTCAGGGGCCAGCCGCACTCTCCCAGCCACAGGTCCCCAAACACAAACCACAGCCCGTTTCTCTGAAAAACAAAACTCACCTGTCCCGCTTCTGGATGGCAGAATGCAGGAGACACTTGGTACTATCAAACCAGCCTGACTTGGCACTGGTGCCACCTTGGGTCTTGGAACCATCCTGCGTATCGTGGATTTTCAGCAGCCAGACGGCCACTCCCAGCCACAGGTCCCCAAACAAAAACCACGGCCCTTTACCCTGGCAAACAAAACTCAGCTTCCCACTTCTGGATGGCAGATTGCAGGAGCCACTTGGTACTATCAAACCAGCCGGACTTTTCACTGGTGCCGCCTTGGGTCTGGGAACCATCCTACGTATCGCGGATTTTTAGGGGCCAGCCGGACTCTCCCAGCCACAGGCCCCCAGACAAAAACCTCAACCCGTTTCTCTGGCAAACAAAACTCACCTGTCCCACTTCTGGATGGCAGATTGCAGGAGCCACTTGGTACTATCAAACCAGCCCAACTTGGCATTGGTGCCACCTTGGGTCTGGGAGCCATCCTGCGTATTGTGGATTTTCAGCAGCCAGAGAGCCACTCCCAGCCACAGTTCCCAAAACACAAACCACGGCCCTTTTCCCTGGAAAAAAAAAAAACTCTGCTGCATCTCTTATGGATGGCAGATTGCAGGAGCCACTTGGTACTATCAAACCAGCCCGACTTGGCATTGGTGCCACCTTGGGTCTGGGAACCATCCTGCGTATAGTGGATTTTCAGGGGCCAGCCGGACTCTCCCAGCCACAGGCCCCCAGACAAAAACCTCAACCCGTTTCTCTGGCAAACAAAACTCACTTGTCCCACTTTTAGATGGCAGATTGCAGGAGCCACTTGGTACTATCAAACCAGCCCGACTTGGCACTGGTGCCACCTTGGGTCTGGGAACCATCCTGCGTATCGTGGATTTTCAGGATCCAGCCGGCCACTCCCAGCCACATGCCCCCAGAAACAAACTACGGCCCTTTTCCGTGGCAAACAAAATTCAGCTGCCCCGCTTCTGGATGGCAGAATGCAGGAGACACTTGGTACTATCAAACCAGCCCGACTTGGCACTGGTGCCACCTTGAGTCTGGGAACCATCCTGCGTATCGTGGATTTTCAGCAGCCAGAAGGCCACTCCCAGCCAGAAGGCCCCCAGAGACAACCCAGGGCCCGCTTCTCTGGCAAACAAAACTCACCTGCCCCGCTTCTGGATGGCAGATTGCAGGAGACACTTGGTACTATCAAACCAGCCCGACATGGCATTGGTGCCACCTTGGGTCTGGGAACCATCCTGCGTATCGTGGATTTTTAGGGGCCAGTCGGACTCTCCCAGCCACAGGCCCCCAGACACAAACCACAGCCCGTTTCTCTGGAAAACAAAACTTACCTGTCCCGCTTCTGGATGGCAGAATGCAGGAGACCCTTGGTACTATCAAACCAGCCTGACTTGGCACTGGTGCCACCTTGGGTCTTGGAACCATCCTGCGTATCGTGGATTTTCATTGGCCAGTCGGACTCTCCGCGCCACAGGTCCCCAAACACAAACCACGGCCCTTTTCCCTGGCAAACAAAACTCAGCTGCCACGCTTCTGGATGGCGGATTGCAGGAGGCAATTGGTACTATCAAACCAGCCTGACTTGGCACTGGTGCCACCTTGGGTCTGGGAACCATCCTGCGTATAGTGGATTTTAGGGTGCCTGCCGGCCACTCCCAGCCACAGTTCCAAAAACACAAACCACGGCCCTTTTCCCTGGAAAAAAAAAAAACTCTGCTGCATCTCTTATGGATGGCAGATTGCAGGAGCCACTTGGAACTATAAAACCAGCCCGACTTGGCAGTGGTGCCACCTTGGGTCTGGGAACCATCCTGCGTATCGTGGATTTTCAGGTGCCTGCCGGCCACTCCCAGCCACAGGTCCCCAAACAAAAACCACGGCCCTTTTTCCTGGTAAACAAAATTCAGCTGCCCCGCTTCTGGATGGCAGATTGCAGGAGACACTTGGTACTATCAAACCAGCCCGACTTGGCACTGGTGCCACCTTGGGTCTGTAAACCATCGTGCGTTTTGTGGATTTTCAGGTGCCTGCCTGCCACTCCCAGCCACAGGACCCCAGAGAAAACCCAGGGCCCGCTTCTCTGGCAAAAAAAACTCACCTGTCCCGCTTCTGGATGGCAGATTGCAGGAGGCACTTGGTACTTTCAAACCAGCCCGAATTGGCAGTGGTTCCACCTTGGGTCTGGGAACCATCCTGCGTATCGTGGATTTTCAGGGGCCAGCCGCACTCTCCCAGCCACAGGTCCCCAAACACAAACCACAGCCCGTTTCTCTGGAAAACAAAACTCACATGTCCCGCTTCTGGATGGCAGAATGCAGGGGACACTTGGTACTGTCAAACCAGCCGGACTTGTCACTGGTGCCACCTTGGGTCTGGGAACCATCCTGCGTATCATGGATTTTTAGGGGCCAGCCGGACTCTCCCAGCCACAGGCCCCCAGAGACAAACCACAGCCCGTTTCTCTGGAAAACAAAACTCACCTGTCCTGCTTCTGGATGGCAGATTGCAGGAGCCACTTGGTACTATCAAACCAGCCTGACTTGGCACTGGTGCCACCTTGGGTATGGGAACCATCCTGCGTATTGTGGATTTTCAGCAGCCAGACAGCCACTTCCAGCCACAGTTCCCAAAAAACAAACCACGGCCCTTTTCCCTGGAAAAAAAAAAACTCTGCTGCATCTCTTACGGATGGCAGATTGCAGGAGGCACTTGGTACTTTCAAACCAGCCCGAATTGGCACTGGTGCCACCTTGGGTCTGGGAACCATCCGGCGTATCGTGGATTTTCAGGTGCCTGCCGGCCACTCCATGCCACAGGACCCCAGAGACAACCCAGGGCCCGCTTCTCTGGCAAACAAAACTCACCTGCCCCGCTTCTGGATGGCAGATTGCAGGAGACACTTGGTACTATCAAACCAGCCCGACATGGCATTGGTGCCACCTTGGGTCTGGGAACCATCCTGCGTATCGTGGATTTTTAGGGGCCAGTCGGACTCTCCCAGCCACAGGCCCCCAGACAGAAACCACAGCCCGTTTCTCTGGAAAACAAAACTTACCTGTCCCGCTTCTGGATGGCAGAATGCAGGAGACACTTGGTACTATCAAACCAGCCTGACTTGGCACTGGTGCCACCTTGGGTCTTGGAACCATCCTGCGTATCGTGGATTTTCATTGGCCAGTCGGACTCTCCCCGCCACAGGTCCCCAAACACAAACCACGGCCCTTTTCCCTGGCAAACAAAACTCAGCTGCCACGCTTCTGGATGGCGGATTGCAGGAGGCAATTGGTACTATCAAAACAGCCTGACTTGGCACTGGTGCCACCTTGGGTCTGGGAACCATCCTGCGTATAGTGGATTTTAGGGTGCCTGCCGGCCACTCCCAGCCACAGTTCCAAAAACACAAACCACGGCCCTTTTCCCTGGAAAAAAAAAAAACTCTGCTGCATCTCTTATGGATGGCAGATTGCAGGAGCCACTTGGAACTATAAAACCAGCCCGACTTGGCAGTGGTGCCACCTTGGGTCTGGGAACCATCCTGCGTATCGTGGATTTTCAGGTGCCTGCCGGCCACTCCCAGCCACAGGTCCCCAAACACAAACCACGGCCCTTTTTCCTGGTAAACAAAATTCAGCTGCCCCGCTTCTGGATGGCAGATTGCAGGAGACACTTGGTACTATCAAACCAGCCCGACTTGGCACTGGTGCCACCTTGGGTCTGTAAACCATCGTGCGTTTTGTGGATTTTCAGGTGCCTGCCTGCCACTCCCAGCCACAGGACCCCAGAGACAACCCAGGGCCCGCTTCTCTGGCAAAAAAAACTCACCTGTCCCGCTTCTGGATGGCAGATTGCAGGAGGCACTTGGTACTTTCAAACCAGCCCGAATTGGCAGTGGTTCCACCTTGGGTCTGGGAACCATCCTGCTTATCGTGGATTTTCAGCAGCCAGACAGCCACTCCCAGCCACAGGCCCCCAGACACAAACCACGGCCCTTTTCCCTGGCAAACAAAACTCTGCTGCACCGCTTCTGGATGGTAGATTGCAGGACCCACTTGGTACTATCCAACCAGCCGGACTTGTCACTGGTGCCACCTTGGGTCTGGGAACCATCCTGCGTATCGTGGATTTTTAGGGGCCAGCCGGACTCTCCCAGCCACAGGCCCCCAGAGACAAACCACAGCCCGTTTCTCTGGAAAACAAAACTCACCTGTCCCGCTTCTGGATGGCAGATTGCAGGAGCCACTTGGTACTATCAAACCAGCCTGACTTGGCACTGGTGCCACCTTGGGTCTGGGAACCATCCTGCGTATTGTGGATTTTCAGAAGCCAGACAGCCACTCCCAGCCACAGTTCCCAAAAAACAAACCACGGCCCTTTTCCCTGGAAAAAAAAAAACTCTGCTGCATCTCTTATGGATGGCAGATTGCAGGAGGCACTTGGTACTTTCAAACCAGCCCGACTTGGCACTGGTGCCACCTTGGGTCTGGGAACCATCCTGCGTATCGTGGATTTTCAGGTGCCTGCCGGCCACTCCCAGCCACAGGACCCCAGAGACAACCCAGGGCCCGCTTCTCTGGCAAACAAAACTCACCTGCCCCGCTCCTGGATGGCAGATTGCAGGAGACACTTGGTACTATCAAACCAGCCGGACTTGGCACTGGTGCCACCTTGGGTCTGGGAACCATCCTGCGTATCGTGGATTTTCAGGGGCCAGCCGCACTCTCCCAGCCACAGGTCCCCAAACACAAACCACAGCCCGTTTCTCTGGAAAACAAAACTCACATGTACCGCTTCTGGATGACAGAATGCAGGGGACACTTGGTACTATCAAACCAGCCTGACTTGGCACTGGTGCCACCTTGGGTATGGGAACCATCCTGCGTATCGTGGATTTTTAGGGGCCAGTCGGACTCTCCCAGCCACAGGCCCCCAGAGACAAACCACAGCCCGTTTCTCTGGAAAACAAAACTCACCTGTCCCGCTTCTGGATGGCAGATCGCCAGAGGCACTTGGTACTATCAAAGCAGCCTGACTTGGCACTGGTGCCACCTTGGGTCTTGGAACCATCCTGCGTATCGTGGATTTTCAGTGGCCAGCCGGACTCTCCCCGCCACAGGTCCCCAAACACAAACAACAGCCCGTTTCCCTGGCAAACAAAACTCAGCTGCCACGCTTCTGGATGGCAGATTGCAGGAGCCACTTGGTACTATCAAACCAGCCCGACTTGGCACTGGTGCCACCTTGGGTCTTGGAACCATCCTGCGTATAGTGGATTTTAGGGTGCCTGCCGGCCACTCCCAGCCACAGGTCCCCAAACAAAAACCAATGCCCTTTTCCCCGGCAAACAAAATTCAGCTGCCCCGCTTCTGGATGGCAGATTGCAGGAGACACTTGGTACTATCAAACCAGCCCGACTTGGCATTGGTGCCACCTTGGGGCTGGGAAGCATCCTGCGTATCGTGCATTTTCAGGGGCCAGCCGGCCACTCCCAGCCACCGGGCCCCAGACGTTATCCACGGCTTTTTACCCTGGCAAACAAAACTCACCTGTCCCGCTTCTGCATGGCAGATTGCAGGAGCCACTTGGTACTATCAAACCAGCCCGACTTGGCACTGGTGCCACCTTGGGTCTGGGAACCATCCTGCGTATCGTGGATTTTCAGCAGCCAGACGGCCACTCCAAACCACATGCCCCCAGACAAAAACCACGGCCCTTTTCCGTGGCAAACAAAATTCAGCTGCCCCGCTTCTGGATGGCAGAATGCAGGAGACACTTGGTACTATCAAACCAGCCCGACTTGGCACTGGTGCCACCTTGAGTCTGGGAACCATCCTGCGTATCGTGGATTTTCAGCAGCCAGACGGCCACTCCCAGCCAGAAGGCCCCCAGAGACAACCCAGGGCCGGCTTCTCTGGCAAACAAAACTCACCTGCCCCGCTTCTGGATGGCAGATTGCAGGAGACACTTGGTACTATCAAACCAGCCCGACATGGCATTGGTGCCACCTTGGGTCTGGGAACCATCCTGCGTATCGTGGATTTTTAGGGGCCAGTCGGACTCTCCCAGCCACAGGCCCCCAGACACAAACCACAGCCCGTTTCTCTGGAAAACAAAACTCACCTGTCCCGCTTCTGGATGGCAGAATGCAGGAGACACTTGGTACTATCAAACCAGCCCGACTTGGCAGTGGTGCCACCTTGGGTCTGGGAACCATCCTGCGTATCGTGGATTTTCAGGAGCCAGTCGGACTCTCCCCGCCACAGGTCCCCAAACGCAAACCACGGCCCTTTTCCCTGGCAAACAAAACTCAGCTGCCACGCTTCTGGATAGCGGATTGCAGGAGGCAATTGGTACTATCAAAACAGCCTGACTTGGCACTGGTGCCACCTTGGGTCTGGGAACCATCCTGCGTATTGTGGATTTTAGGGTGCCTGCCGGCCACTCCCAGCCACAGTTCCAAAAACACAAACCACGGCCCTTTTCCCTGGAAAAAAAAAAAACTCTGCTGCATCTCTTATGGATGGCAGATTGCAGGAGCCACTTGGAACTATAAAACCAGCCCGACTTGGCAGTGGTGCCACCTTGGGTCTGGGAACCATCCTGCGTATCGTGGATTTTCAGGTGCCTTCCGGCCACTCCCAGCCTCAGGTCCCCAAACAAAAACCACGGCCCTTTTTCCTGGTAAACAAAATTCAGCTGCCCCGCTTCTGGATGGCAGATTGCAGGAGACACTTGGTACTATCAAACCAGCCCGACTTGGCACTGGTGCCACCTTGGGTCTGTAAACCATCGTGCGTTTTGTGGATTTTCAGGTGCCTGCCTGCCACTCCCAGCCACAGGACCCCAGAGACAACCCAGGGCCCGCTTCTCTGGCAAAAAAAACTCACCTGTCCCGCTTCTGGATGGCAGATTGCAGGAGGCACTTGGTACTTTCAAACCAGCCCGAATTGGCAGTGGTTCCACCTTGGGTCTGGGAACCATCCTGCTTATCGTGGATTTTCAGCAGCCAGACAGCCACTCCCAGCCACAGGCCCCCAGACACAAACCACGGCCCTTTTCCCTGGCAAACAAAACTCTGCTGCACCGCTTCTGGATGGTAGATTGCAGGAGGCACTTGGTACTATCCAACCAGCCGGACTTGTCACTGGTGCCACCTTGGGTCTGGGAACCATCCTGCGTAACGTGGATTTTTAGGGGCCAGCCGGACTCTCCCAGCCACAGGACCACAGAGAAAACCCAGGGCCCGCTTCTCTGGAAAACAAAACTCACCTGTCCCGCTTCTGGATGGCAGATTGCAGGAGACACTTGGTACTATCAAACCAGCCTGACTTGGCACTGGTGCCACCTTGGGTCTGGGAACCATCCTGCGTATTGTGGATTTTCAGCAGCCAGACAGCCACTCCCAGCCACAGTTCCCAAAAAACAAACCACGGCCCTTTTCCCTGGAAAAAAAAAAACTCTGCTGCATCTCTTATGGATGGCAGATTGCAGGAGCCACTTGGTACTATCAAACCAGCCCGACTTGGCACTGGTGCCACTTTGGGTCTGGGAACCATCCGGCGTATCGTGGATTTTCAGGTGCCTGCCGGCCACTCCCAGCCACAGGACCCCAGAGACAACCCAGGGCCCGCTTCTCTGGCAAACAAAACTCACCTGCCCCGCTCCTGGATGGCAGATTGCAGGAGACACTTGGTACTATCAAACCAGCCCGACTTGGCATTGGTGCCACCTTGGGTCTGGGAACCATCCTGCGTATCGTGGATTTTCAGGGGCCAGCCGCACTCTCCCAGCCACAGGTCCCCAAACACAAACCACAGCCCGTTTCTCTGAAAAACAAAACTCACCTGTCCCGCTTCTGGATGGCAGAATGCAGGAGACACTTGGTACTATCAAACCAGCCTGACTTGGCACTGGTGCCACCTTGGGTCTTGGAACCATCCTGCGTATCGTGGATTTTCAGCAGCCAGACGGCCACTCCCAGCCACAGGTCCCCAAACAAAAACCACGGCCCTTTACCCTGGCAAACAAAACTCAGCTTCCCACTTCTGGATGGCAGATTGCAGGAGCCACTTGGTACTATCAAACCAGCCGGACTTTTCACTGGTGCCGCCTTGGGTCTGGGAACCATCCTACGTATCGCGGATTTTTAGGGGCCAGCCGGACTCTCCCAGCCACAGGCCCCCAGACAAAAACCTCAACCCGTTTCTCTGGCAAACAAAACTCACCTGTCCCACTTCTGGATGGCAGATTGCAGGAGCCACTTGGTACTATCAAACCAGCCCAACTTGGCATTGGTGCCACCTTGGGTCTGGGAGCCATCCTGCGTATTGTGGATTTTCAGCAGCCAGAGAGCCACTCCCAGCCACAGTTCCCAAAACACAAACCACGGCCCTTTTCCCTGGAAAAAAAAAAAACTCTGCTGCATCTCTTATGGATGGCAGATTGCAGGAGCCACTTGGTACTATCAAACCAGCCCGACTTGGCATTGGTGCCACCTTGGGTCTGGGAACCATCCTGCGTATAGTGGATTTTCAGGGGCCAGCCGGACTCTCCCAGCCACAGGCCCCCAGACAAAAACCTCAACCCGTTTCTCTGGCAAACAAAACTCACTTGTCCCACTTTTAGATGGCAGATTGCAGGAGCCACTTGGTACTATCAAACCAGCCCGACTTGGCACTGGTGCCACCTTGGGTCTGGGAACCATCCTGCGTATCGTGGATTTTCAGGATCCAGCCGGCCACTCCCAGCCACATGCCCCCAGAAACAAACTACGGCCCTTTTCCGTGGCAAACAAAATTCAGCTGCCCCGCTTCTGGATGGCAGAATGCAGGAGACACTTGGTACTATCAAACCAGCCCGACTTGGCACTGGTGCCACCTTGAGTCTGGGAACCATCCTGCGTATCGTGGATTTTCAGCAGCCAGAAGGCCACTCCCAGCCAGAAGGCCCCCAGAGACAACCCAGGGCCCGCTTCTCTGGCAAACAAAACTCACCTGCCCCGCTTCTGGATGGCAGATTGCAGGAGACACTTGGTACTATCAAACCAGCCCGACATGGCATTGGTGCCACCTTGGGTCTGGGAACCATCCTGCGTATCGTGGATTTTTAGGGGCCAGTCGGACTCTCCCAGCCACAGGCCCCCAGACACAAACCACAGCCCGTTTCTCTGGAAAACAAAACTTACCTGTCCCGCTTCTGGATGGCAGAATGCAGGAGACCCTTGGTACTATCAAACCAGCCTGACTTGGCACTGGTGCCACCTTGGGTCTTGGAACCATCCTGCGTATCGTGGATTTTCATTGGCCAGTCGGACTCTCCGCGCCACAGGTCCCCAAACACAAACCACGGCCCTTTTCCCTGGCAAACAAAACTCAGCTGCCACGCTTCTGGATGGCGGATTGCAGGAGGCAATTGGTACTATCAAACCAGCCTGACTTGGCACTGGTGCCACCTTGGGTCTGGGAACCATCCTGCGTATAGTGGATTTTAGGGTGCCTGCCGGCCACTCCCAGCCACAGTTCCAAAAACACAAACCACGGCCCTTTTCCCTGGAAAAAAAAAAAACTCTGCTGCATCTCTTATGGATGGCAGATTGCAGGAGCCACTTGGAACTATAAAACCAGCCCGACTTGGCAGTGGTGCCACCTTGGGTCTGGGAACCATCCTGCGTATCGTGGATTTTCAGGTGCCTGCCGGCCACTCCCAGCCACAGGTCCCCAAACAAAAACCACGGCCCTTTTTCCTGGTAAACAAAATTCAGCTGCCCCGCTTCTGGATGGCAGATTGCAGGAGACACTTGGTACTATCAAACCAGCCCGACTTGGCACTGGTGCCACCTTGGGTCTGTAAACCATCGTGCGTTTTGTGGATTTTCAGGTGCCTGCCTGCCACTCCCAGCCACAGGACCCCAGAGAAAACCCAGGGCCCGCTTCTCTGGCAAAAAAAACTCACCTGTCCCGCTTCTGGATGGCAGATTGCAGGAGGCACTTGGTACTTTCAAACCAGCCCGAATTGGCAGTGGTTCCACCTTGGGTCTGGGAACCATCCTGCGTATCGTGGATTTTCAGGGGCCAGCCGCACTCTCCCAGCCACAGGTCCCCAAACACAAACCACAGCCCGTTTCTCTGGAAAACAAAACTCACATGTCCCGCTTCTGGATGGCAGAATGCAGGGGACACTTGGTACTGTCAAACCAGCCGGACTTGTCACTGGTGCCACCTTGGGTCTGGGAACCATCCTGCGTATCATGGATTTTTAGGGGCCAGCCGGACTCTCCCAGCCACAGGCCCCCAGAGACAAACCACAGCCCGTTTCTCTGGAAAACAAAACTCACCTGTCCTGCTTCTGGATGGCAGATTGCAGGAGCCACTTGGTACTATCAAACCAGCCTGACTTGGCACTGGTGCCACCTTGGGTATGGGAACCATCCTGCGTATTGTGGATTTTCAGCAGCCAGACAGCCACTTCCAGCCACAGTTCCCAAAAAACAAACCACGGCCCTTTTCCCTGGAAAAAAAAAAACTCTGCTGCATCTCTTACGGATGGCAGATTGCAGGAGGCACTTGGTACTTTCAAACCAGCCCGAATTGGCACTGGTGCCACCTTGGGTCTGGGAACCATCCGGCGTATCGTGGATTTTCAGGTGCCTGCCGGCCACTCCATGCCACAGGACCCCAGAGACAACCCAGGGCCCGCTTCTCTGGCAAACAAAACTCACCTGCCCCGCTTCTGGATGGCAGATTGCAGGAGACACTTGGTACTATCAAACCAGCCCGACATGGCATTGGTGCCACCTTGGGTCTGGGAACCATCCTGCGTATCGTGGATTTTTAGGGGCCAGTCGGACTCTCCCAGCCACAGGCCCCCAGACAGAAACCACAGCCCGTTTCTCTGGAAAACAAAACTTACCTGTCCCGCTTCTGGATGGCAGAATGCAGGAGACACTTGGTACTATCAAACCAGCCTGACTTGGCACTGGTGCCACCTTGGGTCTTGGAACCATCCTGCGTATCGTGGATTTTCATTGGCCAGTCGGACTCTCCCCGCCACAGGTCCCCAAACACAAACCACGGCCCTTTTCCCTGGCAAACAAAACTCAGCTGCCACGCTTCTGGATGGCGGATTGCAGGAGGCAATTGGTACTATCAAAACAGCCTGACTTGGCACTGGTGCCACCTTGGGTCTGGGAACCATCCTGCGTATAGTGGATTTTAGGGTGCCTGCCGGCCACTCCCAGCCACAGTTCCAAAAACACAAACCACGGCCCTTTTCCCTGGAAAAAAAAAAAACTCTGCTGCATCTCTTATGGATGGCAGATTGCAGGAGCCACTTGGAACTATAAAACCAGCCCGACTTGGCAGTGGTGCCACCTTGGGTCTGGGAACCATCCTGCGTATCGTGGATTTTCAGGTGCCTGCCGGCCACTCCCAGCCACAGGTCCCCAAACACAAACCACGGCCCTTTTTCCTGGTAAACAAAATTCAGCTGCCCCGCTTCTGGATGGCAGATTGCAGGAGACACTTGGTACTATCAAACCAGCCCGACTTGGCACTGGTGCC
The DNA here is from genome assembly GCA_021963965.1 of Artemisiospiza belli. NCBI lineage: Eukaryota > Metazoa > Chordata > Aves > Passeriformes > Passerellidae > Artemisiospiza > Artemisiospiza belli. The sequence goes on from JAKDEW010000026.1 coordinate 13,516,404, forward strand.
ACCTTGGGTCTGTAAACCATCGTGCGTTTTGTGGATTTTCAGGTGCCTGCCTGCCACTCCCAGCCACAGGACCCCAGAGACAACCCAGGGCCCGCTTCTCTGGCAAAAAAAACTCACCTGTCCCGCTTCTGGATGGCAGATTGCAGGAGGCACTTGGTACTTTCAAACCAGCCCGAATTGGCAGTGGTTCCACCTTGGGTCTGGGAACCATCCTGCTTATCGTGGATTTTCAGCAGCCAGACAGCCACTCCCAGCCACAGGCCCCCAGACACAAACCACGGCCCTTTTCCCTGGCAAACAAAACTCTGCTGCACCGCTTCTGGATGGTAGATTGCAGGACCCACTTGGTACTATCCAACCAGCCGGACTTGTCACTGGTGCCACCTTGGGTCTGGGAACCATCCTGCGTATCGTGGATTTTTAGGGGCCAGCCGGACTCTCCCAGCCACAGGCCCCCAGAGACAAACCACAGCCCGTTTCTCTGGAAAACAAAACGCACCTGTCCCGCTTCTGGATGGCAGATTGCAGGAGCCACTTGGTACTATCAAACCAGCCTGACTTGGCACTGGTGCCACCTTGGGTCTGGGAACCATCCTGCGTATTGTGGATTTTCAGAAGCCAGAGAGCCACTCCCAGCCACAGTTCCCAAAAAACAAACCACGGCCCTTTTCCCTGGAAAAAAAAAAACTCTGCTGCATCTCTTATGGATGGCAGATTGCAGGAGGCACTTGGTACTTTCAAACCAGCCCGACTTGGCACTGGTGCCACCTTGGGTCTGGGAACCATCCGGCGTATCGTGGATTTTCAGGTGCCTGCCGGCCACTCCCAGCCACATGACCCCAGAGACAACCCAGGGCCCGCTTCTCTGGCAAACAAAACTCACCTGCCCCGCTCCTGGATGGCAGATTGCAGGAGACACTTGGTACTATCAAACCAGCCGGACTTGGCATTGGTGCCACCTTGGGTCTGGGAACCATCCTGCGTATCGTGGATTTTCAGGGGCCAGCCGCACTCTCCCAGCCACAGGTCCCCAAACACAAACCACAGCCCGTTTCTCTGGAAAACAAAACTCACATGTCCCGCTTCTGGATGGCAGAATGCAGGGGACACTTGGTACTATCAAACCAGCCGGACTTGTCACTGGTGCCACCTTGGGTCTGGGAACCATCCTGCGTATCGTGGATTTTTAGGGGCCAGCCGGACTCTCCCAGCCACAGGCCCCCAGAGACAAACCACAGCCCGTTTCTCTGGAAAACAAAACGCACCTGTCCCGCTTCTGGATGGCAGATTGCAGGAGCCACTTGGTACTATCAAACCAGCCTGACTTGGCACTGGTGCCACCTTGGGTCTGGGAACCATCCTGCGTATTGTGGATTTTCAGAAGCCAGAGAGCCACTCCCAGCCACAGTTCCCAAAAAACAAACCACGGCCCTTTTCCCTGGAAAAAAAAAAAACTCTGCTGCATCTCTTATGGATGGCAGATTGCAGGAGGCACTTGGTACTTTCAAACCAGCCCGACTTGGCACTGGTGCCACCTTGGGTCTGGGAACCATCCGGCGTATCGTGGATTTTCAGGTGCCTGCCGGCCACTCCCAGCCACATGACCCCAGAGACAACCCAGGGCCTGCTTCTCTGGCAAACAAAACTCACCTGCCCCGCTCCTGGATGGCAGATTGCAGGAGACACTTGGTACTATCAAACCAGCCGGACTTGGCATTGGTGCCACCTTGGGTCTGGGAACCATCCTGCGTATCGTGGATTTTCAGGGGCCAGCCGCACTCTCCCAGCCACAGGTCCCCAAACACAAACCACAGCCCGTTTCTCTGGAAAACAAAACTCACATGTCCCGCTTCTGGATGGCAGAATGCAGGGGACACTTGGTACTATCAAACCAGCCGGACTTGTCACTGGTGCCACCTTGGGTCTGGGAACCATCCTGCGTATCATGGATTTTTAGGGGCCAGCCGGACTCTCCCAGCCACAGGCCCCCAGAGACAAACCACAGCCCGTTTCTCTGGAAAACAAAACTCACCTGTCCCGCTTCTGGATGGCAGATTGCAGGAGCCACTTGGTACTATCAAACCAGCCTGACTTGGCACTGGTGCCACCTTGGGTCTGGGAACCATCCTGCGTATTGTGGATTTTCAGCAGCCACACAGCCACTCCCAGCCACAGGTCCAAAAAAACAAACCACGGCCCTTTTCCCTGGAAAAAAAAAAACTCTGCTGCATCTCTTATGGATGGCAGATTGCCGGAGGCACTTGGTACTTTCAAACCAGCCCGAATTGGCACTGGTGCCACCTTGGGTCTGGGAACCATCCGGCGTATCGTGGATTTTCAGGTGCCTGCCGGCCACTCCATGCCACAGGACCCCAGAGACAACCCAGGGCCCGCTTCTCTGGCAAACAAAACTCACCTGCCCCGCTTCTGGATGGCAGATTGCAGGAGACACTTGGTACTATCAAACCAGCCTGACTTGGCATTGGTGCCACCTTGGGTCTGGGAACCATCCTGCGTATCGTGGATTTTTAGGGGCCAGTCGGACTCTCCCAGCCACAGGCCCCCAGACACAAACCACAGCCCGTTTCTCTGGAAAACAAAACTTACCTGTCCCGCTTCTGGATGGCAGAATGCAGGAGACACTTGGTACTATCAAACCAGCCTGACTTGGCACTGGTGCCACCTTGGGTCTTGGAACCATCGTGCGTATCGTGGATTTTCATTGGCCAGTCGGACTCTCCCCGCCACAGGTCCCCAAACACAAACCACGGCCCTTTTCCCTGGCAAACAAAACTCAGCTGCCACGCTTCTGGATGGCGGATTGCAGGAGGCAATTGGTACTATCAAACCAGCCTGACTTGGCACTGGTGCCACCTTGGGTCTGGGAACCATCCTGCGTATAGTGGATTTTAGGGTGCCTGCCGGCCACTCCCAGCCACAGTTCCAAAAACACAAACCACGGCCCTTTTCCCTGGAAAAAAAAAAAACTCTGCTGCATCTCTTATGGATGGCAGATTGCAGGAGCCACTTGGAACTATAAAACCAGCCCGACTTGGCAGTGGTGCCACCTTGGGTCTGGGAACCATCCTGCGTATCGTGGATTTTCAGGTGCCTGCCGGCCACTCCCAGCCACAGGTCCGCAAACACAAACCACGGCCCTTTTTCCTGGTAAACAAAATTCAGCTGCCCCGCTTCTGGATGGCAGATTGCAGGAGACACTTGGTACTATCAAACCAGCCCGACTTGGCACTGGTGCCACCTTGGGTCTGTAAACCATCGTGCGTTTTGTGGATTTTCAGGTGCCTGCCTGCCACTCCCAGCCACAGGACCCCAGAGACAACCCAGGGCCCGCTTCTCTGGCAAAAAAAACTCACCTGTCCCGCTTCTGGATGGCAGATTGCAGGAGGCACTTGGTACTTTCAAACCAGCCCGAATTGGCAGTGGTTCCACCTTGGGTCTGGGAACCATCCTGCTTATCGTGGATTTTCAGCAGCCAGACAGCCACTCCCAGCCACAGGCCCCCAGACACAAACCACGGCCCTTTTCCCTGGCAAACAAAACTCTGCTGCACCGCTTCTGGATGGTAGATTGCAGGACCCACTTGGTACTATCCAACCAGCCGGACTTGTCACTGGTGCCACCTTGGGTCTGGGAACCATCCTGCGTATCGTGGATTTTTAGGGGCCAGCCGGACTCTCCCAGCCACAGGCCCCCAGAGACAAACCACAGCCCGTTTCTCTGGAAAACAAAACGCACCTGTCCCGCTTCTGGATGGCAGATTGCAGGAGCCACTTGGTACTATCAAACCAGCCTGACTTGGCACTGGTGCCACCTTGGGTCTGGGAACCATCCTGCGTATTGTGGATTTTCAGAAGCCAGAGAGCCACTCCCAGCCACAGTTCCCAAAAAACAAACCACGGCCCTTTTCCCTGGAAAAAAAAAAACTCTGCTGCATCTCTTATGGATGGCAGATTGCAGGAGGCACTTGGTACTTTCAAACCAGCCCGACTTGGCACTGGTGCCACCTTGGGTCTGGGAACCATCCGGCGTATCGTGGATTTTCAGGTGCCTGCCGGCCACTCCCAGCCACAGGACCCCAGAGACAACCCAGGGCCCGCTTCTCTGGCAAACAAAACTCACCTGCCCCGCTCCTGGATGGCAGATTGCAGGAGACACTTGGTACTATCAAACCAGCCGGACTTGGCATTGGTGCCACCTTGGGTCTGGGAACCATCCTGCGTATCGTGGATTTTCAGGGGCCAGCCGCACTCTCCCAGCCACAGGTCCCCAAACACAAACCACAGCCCGTTTCTCTGGAAAACAAAACTCACATGTCCCGCTTCTGGATGGCAGAATGCAGGGGACACTTGGTACTATCAAACCAGCCGGACTTGTCACTGGTGCCACCTTGGGTCTGGGAACCATCCTGCGTATCATGGATTTTTAGGGGCCAGCCGGACTCTCCCAGCCACAGGCCCCCAGAGACAAACCACAGCCCGTTTCTCTGGAAAACAAAACTCACCTGTCCCGCTTCTGGATGGCAGATTGCAGGAGACACTTGGTACTATCAAACCAGCCTGACTTGGCACTGGTGCCACCTTGGGTCTGGGAACCATCCTGCGTATTGTGGATTTTCAGCAGCCAGACAGCCACTTCCAGCCACAGTTCCCAAAAAACAAACCACGGCCCTTTTCCCTGGAAAAAAAAAAACTCTGCTGCATCTCTTATGGATGGCAGATTGCAGGAGGCACTTGGTACTTTCAAACCAGCCCGAATTGGCACTGGTGCCACCTTGGGTCTGGGAACCATCCGGCGTATCGTGGATTTTCAGGTGCCTGCCGGCCACTCCCAGCCACAGGACCCCAGAGACAACCCAGGGCCCGCTTCTCTGGCAAACAAAACTCACCTGCCCCGCTCCTGGATGGCAGATTGCAGGAGACACTTGGTACTATCAAACCAGCCGGACTTGGCATTGGTGCCACCTTGGGTCTGGGAACCATCCTGCGTATCGTGGATTTTCAGGGGCCAGCCGCACTCTCCCAGCCACAGGTCACCAAACACAAACCACAGCCCGTTTCTCTGGAAAACAAAACTCACATGTCCCGCTTCTGGATGGCAGAATGCAGGAGACACTTGGTACTATCAAACCAGCCTGACTTGGCACTGGTGCCACCTTGGGTATGGGAACCATCCTGCGTATCGTGGATTTTCAGCAGCAAGAGAGCCACTCCCAGCCACAGTTCCCAAAACACAAACCACGGCCCTTTTCCCTGGAAAAAAAAAAAACTCTGCTGCATCTCTTATGGATGGCAGATTGCAGGAGCCAGTTGGTACTATCAAACCAGCCCGACTTGGCACTGGTGCCACCTTGGGTCTGGGAACCATCCTGCGTATCGTGGATTTTCAGGTGCCTGCCGGCCACTCCCAGCCACAGGCCCCCAGAGACAAACCACAGCCCGTTTCTCTGGAAAACAAAACTCAGCTGCCCCGCTTCTGGATGGCAGATTGCAGGAGCCACTTGGTACTATCAAACCAGCCCGACTTGGCACTGGTGCCACCTTGGGTCTGGGAACCATCCTGCGTATCGTGGATTTTCAGCAGCCAGACGGCCACTCCCAGCCACAGGTCCAAAAACACAAACCATGGCCCTTTTTTCTTGACAAACAAAATTCAGCTGCCCCGCTTCTGGATGGCAGATTGCAGGAGACACTTGGTACTATCAAACCAGCCCGACTTGGCATTGGTGCCACCTTGGGTTGGGGAACCATCCTGCTTATCGTGGATTTTCTGGGGCCAGCCGGCCACTCCCAGCCACAGGCGCCCAAACACAAACCACAGCCCTTTTCCCTGGCAAAAAAAACTCAGCTGCCCCGCTTCTGGATGGCAGCTTGCAGGAGGCAATTGGTACTATCAAACCAGCCCAACCTTGCACTGGTGCTACCCTGGGTCTGGGAACCATCCTGCGTATCATAGATTTTCAAGAGCCAGCCGGCCACTCCCAGCTACAGGCCCCCAGACACAAACCACGGCTTTTTCCATAGTAAACAATACTCACCTGTCCCACTTCTGGATGGCAGATTGCAGGAGCCACTTGGTACTATCAAACCAGCCCGACTTGGCATTGGTGCCACCTTGGGTTGGGGAACCATCCTGCTTATCGTGGATTTTCTGGGGCCAGCCGGCCACTCCCAGCCACAGGCGCCCAAACACAAACCACAGCCCTTTTCCCTGGCAAAAAAAACTCAGCTGCCCCGCTTCTGGATGGCAGATTGCAGGAGGCAATTGGTACTATCAAACCAGCCCAACCTTGCACTGGTGCTACCCTGGGTCTGGGAACCATCCTGCGTATCATAGATTTTCAAGAGCCAGCCGGCCACTCCCAGCTACAGGCCCCCAGACACAAACCACGGCTTTTTCCATAGTAAACAATACTCACCTGTCCCACTTCTGGATGGCAGATTGCAGGAGCCACTTGGTACTATCAAACCAGCCCGACTTGCCAGTGGTGCCACCTTGGGTCTGGGAACCATCCTGCGTATCGTGGATTTTCAGGGGCCAGCCGGACTCTCCCAGCCACAGGCCCCCAGAGACAAACCTCGACTCGTTTCTCTGGCAAACAAAACTCACCTGTCCCGCTTCTGGATGGCAGATTGCAGGAGCCACTTGGTACTTTCAAACCAGCCCGACTTGGCACTGGTGCCACCTTGGGTCTGGGAACCATCCTGCGTATCGTGGATTTTCAGCAGCCAGACGGCCACTCCCAGCCACATGCCCCCAGACACAAACCACGGCCCTTTTCCGTGGCAAACAAAATTCAGCTGCCCCGCTTCTGGATGGCAGAATGCAGGAGACACTTGGTACTATCAAACCAGCCCGACTTAGCGCTGGTGCCACCTTGGGTCTGGGAACCATCCTGCGTATCGTGGATTTTCAGGAGCCAGTCGGACTCTCCCAGCCACAGGTTCCCAAACACAAACCACGGACCTTTTCCCTGGCAAACGAAACTCAGCTGCCCTGCTTCTGGATGGCAGATTGCAGGAGCCACTTTGTACTATCAAACCACCCCGACTTGGCACTGGTGCGACCTTGGGTCTGGGAACCATCCTGCGTATCGTGGATTTTCAGGAGCCAGCAGGCCACTCCCAGCCACAGTTCCCCAGACACAAACCACGGCCCTTTTCCCTGGAAAAAAAAAAAACTCTGCTGCATCTCCTAAGGATGGCAGATTGCAGGAGCCAGTTGGTACTATCAAACCAGCCCGACTTGGCACTTGTTCCACCTTGGGTCTGTAAACCATCCTGCGTATCGTGGATTTTCAGGGGCCAGCAGGCCACTCCCAGCCACAGGCGCCCAAACACAAACCAAGGCCCTTTTCCCTGGCAAAAAAACTCAGCTGCCCCGCTTCTGGATGGCAGATCGCAGGAGGCAATTGGTACTATCAAACCAGCCCAACTTGGCACTGGTGCCACCCTGGGTCATGGAACCATCCTGCGTATCATAGATTTTCAAGAGCCAGCCGGCCACTCCCAGCTACAGGCCCCCAGACACAAACCACGGCGCTTTTCCTTGGCAAACAAAACTCAGCTGCCCCGCTTCTGGATGGCAGAATGCAGGAGACACTTGGTACTATCAAACCAGCCCGACTTGGCACTGGTGCCACCTTGGGTCTGAGAACCATCCTGCGTATCGTGGATTTTCAGCAGCCAGACGGCCACTCCCAGCCACAGGTCCAAAAACACAAACCACGGCCCTTTTCCCTGGAAAAAAAGAAACTCTGCTGCATCGCTTATGGATGGCAGATTGAGGGAGCCACTTGGTACTATCAAACCAACCCGACTTGGCAGTGGTGCCACCTTGGGTCTGGGAACCATCCTGCGTATCGTGGATTTTAAGGGGCCAGCCGGGCTCTCCCAGCAACAGGCCCCCAGAGAAAAACCTCGACTCGTTTTTCTGGAAAACAAAACTCACCTGTCCCGCTACTGGGTGGCAGATTGCAGGAGACACTTGGTACTATCAAACCAGCCCGACTTGGTACTGGTGCCACCTTGGGTCTGGGAACCATCCTGCGTATCGTGGATTTTCAGGAGCCAGACGGCCACTCCCAGCCACAGGCCCCCAAACACAAACCAATGCGCTTTTCCCTGGCAAACAAAACTCAGCTGCCTCGCTTCTGGATGGCAGATTGCAGGAGCCACTTGGTACTATCAAACCAGCCTGACTTGTCACTTGTGCCACCTTGGGTTTGGGAACCATCCTGCGTATCGTGGATTTTCAGGAGCCAGCCGGCCACTCCCAGCTACAGGCCCCCAGACACAAACCACGGCGCTTTTCCCTGGCAAACAAAACTCAGCTGCTCCGCTTCTGGATGGCAGATTGCAGGAGCCACTTGGTACTATCAAACCAGCCCCACTTGGCAGTGGTGCCACCTTGGGTCTTGGAACCATCCTGCGTATCGTGGATTTTAAGGGGCCAGCCGGGCTCTCCCAGCCACAGGCCTCCAGAGACAAACCTCGACTCGTTTCTCTGGCAAACAAAACTCAGCTTCCCCGCTTCTGGATAGCAGATTGCAGGAGAAACTTGGTACTATCAAACCAGCCCGACTTGGCAGTGGTGCCAACTTGGGTCTGGGAACCATCCTGCGAATCGTGGATTTTCAGGTGCCTGCCGGCCACTCCCAGCCACATGATCCCAGAGACAACTCAGGGCCCGCTTCTCCGGCAAACAAAACTCACCTGTCCCGCTTCTGGATGGCAGATTGCAGGAGGCACTTGGTACTTTCAAACCAGCCCGACTTGGCACTGGTGCCACCCGGGGTCTGGGAACCATCCTGCGTATCATTGATTTTCAAGAGCCAGCCGGCCACTCCCAGCTACAGGCCCCCAGACACAAACCACGGCTTTTTCCATAGTAAACAATACTCAGCTGCCCTGCTTCTGGATGGCAGATTGCAGGAGCCACTTGGTACTATCAAACCAGCCCGACTTGGCACTGGTGCCACCTTGGGTCTGGGAACCATCCTGCGTATCGTGGATTTTCAGGGGCCAGCCGGACTCTCCCAGGAACAGGCCCCCAGACACAAACCTTAACTCGTTTCTCTGGCAAAGTAAACTCACCTGTCCCACTTCTGGATGGCAGATTGCAGGAGCCACTTGGTACTATCAAAACAGCCCGACTTGGCACTGGTGCCACCTTGGGTCTGGGAACCATCCTGCGTATCGTGGATTTACAGCAGCCAGAGAGCCACTCCCAGCCACAGTTCCCAAAACACAAACCACGGCCCTTTTCCCTGGAAAAAAAAAACTCTGCTGCATCTCTTATGGATGGCAGATTGCAGGAGCCACTTGGTCCTATCAAACCAGCCCGACTTGGCACTGGTGCCACCTTGGGTCTGGGAACCATCCTGCGTATCGTGGATTTTCAGCAGCCAAACGGCAACTCCCAGCCACAGGACCCCAGAGACAAACCACAGCCCGTTTCTCTGGAAAACAAAACTCACCTGTCCCGCTTCTGGATGGCAGATTGCAGGAGACACTTGGTACTATCAAACCAGCCTGACTTGGCACTGGTGCCACCTTGGGTCTGGGAACCATCCTGCGTATCGTGGATTTTTAGGGGCCAGTCGGACTCTCCCAGCCACAGGCCCCCAGAGACAAACCACAGCCCGTTTCTCTGGAAAACAAAACTCACCTGTCCCGCTTCTGGATGGCAGAATGCAGGAGACACTTGGTACTATCAAACCAGCCTGACTTGGCACTGGTGCCACCTTGGGTCTTGGAACCATCCTGCGTATCGTGGATTTTCAGTGGCCAGTCGGACTCTCCCCGCCACAGGCCCCCAAACACAAACCACGGCCCTTTTCCCTGGCAAACAAAACTCAGCTGCCACGCTTCTGGATGGCAGATTGCAGGGGCCACTTGGTACTATCAAACCAGCCCGACTTGGCAGTGATGGCACCTTGGGTCTGGGAACCATCCTGCGTATCGTGGATTTTCAGGTGCCTGCCGGCCACTCCCAGCAACAGGTCCCCAAACACAAACCAAGGCCCTTTTTCCTGGTAAACAAAAAACTCAGCTGCCCCGCTTATGGATGGCAGATTGCAGGAGCCACTTGGTACTATCAAACCAGCCCGACTTGGCACTGGTGCCACCTTGGGTCAGGGAGCCATCCTGCGTATCGTGGATTTTCAGCAGCCAGAGAGCCACTCCCAGCCACAGGACCCCAGAGACAACCCAGGGCCCGCTTCTCTGGCAAACAAAACTCACCTGTCCCGCTTCTGGATGGCAGATTGCAGTAGGCACTTGGTACTTTCAAACCAGCCCGAATTGGCAGTGGTTCCACCTTGGGTCTGGGAACCATCCTGCGTATCGTGGATTTTCAGCAGCCAGACGGCCACTCCCAGCCACAGGACCCTAGACACAAACCACGGCCCTTTTCCCTGGCAAACAAAACTCTGCTGCACCGCTTCTGGATGGTAGATTGCAGGGCCCACTTGGTACTATCCAACCAGCCGGACTTGTCACTGGTGCCACCTTGGGTCTGGGAACCATCCTCCGTATCGTGGATTTTTAGGGGCCAGCCGGACTCTCCCAGCCACAGGCCCCCAGAGACAAACCACAGCCCGTTTCTCTGGAAAACAAAACTCACCTGTCCCGCTCCTGGATGGCAGATTGCAGGAGGCAATTGGTACTATCAAACCAGCCTGACTTGGCACTGGTGCCACCTTGGGTCTGGGAACCATCCTGCGTATCGTGGATTTTCAGGGGCCAGCCGGACTCTCCCAGCCACAGGTCCTCATACACAAACCACGGCCCTTTTCCCTGGCAAACAAAATTCAGCTGCCCCGCTTCTGGATGGCAGATTGCAGGAGACACTTGGTAATATCAAACCAGCCCGACTTGGCACTGGTGCCACCTTGGGTCTGGGAGCCATCCTGCGTATCGTGGATTTTCAGCAGCCAGAGCGCCACTCCCATCCACAGTTCCCAAAACACAATCCACGGCCCTTTTCCCTGGGAAAAAAAAAAAACTCTGCTGCATCTCTTATGGATGGCAGATTGCAGGAGCCACTTGGAACTATCAAACCAGCCCGACTTGGCAGTGGTGCCACCTTGGGTCTGGGAACCATCCTGCGTATCGTGGATTTTCAGGTGCCTGCCGGCCACTCCCAGCCACAGGTCCCCAAACACAAACCACGGCCCTTTTTCCTGGTAAACAAAATTCAGCTGCCCCGCTTCTGGATGGCAGATTGCAGGAGACACTTGGTACTATCAAACCAGCCCGACTTGGCACTGGTGCCACCTTGGGTCTGTAAACCATCGTGCGTTTTGTGGATTTTCAGGTGCCTGCCTGCCACTCCCAGCCACAGGACCCCAGAGACAACCCAGGGCCCGCTTCTCTGGCAAAAAAAACTCACCTGTCCCGCTTCTGGATGGCAGATTGCAGGAGGCACTTGGTACTTTCAAACCAGCCCGAATTGGCAGTGGTTCCACCTTGGGTCTGGGAACCATCCTGCTTATCGTGGATTTTCAGCAGCCAGACAGCCACTCCCAGCCACAGGCCCCCAGACACAAACCACGGCCCTTTTCCCTGGCAAACAAAACTCTGCTGCACCGCTTCTGGATGGTAGATTGCAGGAGGCACTTGGTACTATCCAACCAGCCGGACTTGTCACTGGTGCCACCTTGGGTCTGGGAACCATCCTGCGTATCGTGGATTTTTAGGGGCCAGCCGGACTCTCCCAGCCACAGGCCCCCAGAGACAAACCACAGCCCGTTTCTCTGGAAAACAAAACTCACCTGTCCCGCTTCTGGATGGCAGATTGCAGGAGCCACTTGGTACTATCAAACCAGCCTGACTTGGCACTGGTGCCACCTTGGGTCTGGGAACCATCCTGCGTATCGTGCATTTTCAGGGGCCAGACAGCCACTCCCAGCCACAGTTCCCAAAAAACAAACCACGGCCCTTTTCCCTGGAAAAAAAAAAACTCTGCTGCATCTCTTATGGATGGCAGATTGCAGGAGGCACTTGGTACTTTCAAACCAGCCCGACTTGGCACTGGTGCCACCTTGGGTCTGGGAACCATCCGGCGTATCGTGGATTTTCAGGTGCCTGCCGGCCACTCCCAGCCACAGGACCCCAGAGACAACCCAGGGCCCGCTTCTGTCGCAAACAAAACTCACCTGCCCCGCTCCTGGATGGCAGATTGCAGGAGACACTTGGTACTATCAAACCAGCAGGACTTGGCATTGGTGCCACCTTGGGTATGGGAACCATCCTGCGTATCGTGGATTTTCAGCAGCCAGAGAGCCACTCCCAGCCACAGTTCCCAAAACACAAACCACGGCCCTTTTCCCTGGAAAAAAAAAACTCTGCTGCAACTCTTATGGATGGCAGATTGCAGGAGCCAGTTGGTACTGTCAAACCAGCCCGACTTGGCAGTGGTGCCACCTTGGGTCTGGGAACCATCCTGCGTATCGTGGATTTTCAGCAGCCAGACGGCCACTCCCAGCCACATGCCCCCAGACACAAACCACGGCCCTTTTCCGTGGCAAACAAAATTCAGCTGCCCCGCTTCTGGATGGCAGAATGCAGGAGACACTTGGTACTATCAAACCAGCGCGACTTGGCACTGGTGCCACCTTGGGTCTGAGAACCATCCGGCGTATCGTGGATTTTCAGGTGCCTGCCGGCCACTCCCAGCCACAGGACCACAGAGAAAACCCAGGGCCCGCTTCTCTGGCAAACAAAACTCAGCTGCCACGCTTCTGGATGGCAGATTGCAGGAGCCACTTGGTACTATCAAACCAGCCCGACTTGGCACTGGTGCCACCTTGGGTCTGGGAGCCATCCTGCGTATCGTGGATTTACAGCAGCCAGAGAGCCACTCCCAGCCACAGTTCCCAAAACACAAACCACGGCCCTTTTCCCTGGAAAAAAAAAAACTCTGCTGCATCTCTTATGGATGGCAGATTGCAGGAGCCACTTGGTACTATCAAACCAGCCCGACTTGGCACTGGTGCCACCTTGGGTCTGGGAACCATCCTGCGTATCGTGGATTTTCAGGTGCCTGCCGGCCACTCCAAGCCACAGGACCCCAGAGACAACCCAGGGCCCGCTTCTCTGGCAAACAAAACTCACCTGCCCCGCTTCTGGATGGCAGATTGCAGGAGAAACTTGGTACTATCAAACCAGCCCGACTTGGCATTGGTGCCACCTTGGGTCTGGGAACCATCCTGCGTATCGTGGATTTTTAGGGGCCTGCCGGACTCTCCCAGCAACAGGCCCCCGGAGACAAACCACAGCCCGTTTCTCTGGAAAACAAAACTCACCTGTCCCGCTTCTGGATGGCAGAATGCAGGAGACACTTGGTACTATCAAACCAGCCTGACTTGGCACTGGTGCCACCTTGGGTCTTGGAACCATCCTGCGTATGGTGGATTTTCAGTGGCCAGTCGGACTCTCCCCGCCACAGGTCCCCAAACAAAAACCACGGCCCTTTACCCTGGCAAACAAAACTCACCTGTCCCACTTCTGGATGGCAGATTGCAGGAGCCACTTGGTACTATCAAACCAGCCGGACTTTTCAGTGGTGCCGCCTTGGGTCTGGGAACCATCCTACGTATCGTGGATTTTTAGGGGCCAGCCGGACTCTCCCAGGAACAGGCCCCCAGAAACAAACCTCGACTAGTTTCTCTGGCAAACAAAACTCACCTGTCCCACTTCTGGATGGCAGATTGCAGGAGCCACTTGGTACTATCAAACCAGCCCGACTTGGCGCTGGTGCCACCTTGGGTCTGGGAACCATCCTGCGTATAGTGGATTTTCAGGAGCCAGTCGGACTCTCCCCGCCACAGGTCCCCAAACACAAACCACGGCCTTTTTCCCTGGCAAACAAAACTCAGCTGCCACGCTTCTGGATGGCGGATTGCAGGAGGCAATTGGTACTATCAAAACAGCCTGACTTGGCACTGGTGCCACCTTGGGTCTGGGAACCATCCTGCGTATAGTGGATTTTAGGGTGCCTGCCGGCCACTCCCAGCCACAGTTCCAAAAACACAAACCACGGCCCTTTTCCCTGGAAAAAAAAAAAACTCTGCTGCATCTCTTATGGATGGCAGATTGCAGGAGCCACTTGGAACTATAAAACCAGCCCGACTTGGCAGTGGTGCCACCTTGGGTCTGGGAACCATCCTGCGTATCGTGGATTTTCAGGTGCCTGCCGGCCACTCCCAGCCACAGGTCCCCAAACACAAACCACGGCCCTTTTTCCTGGTAAACAAAATTCAGCTGCCCCGCTTCTGGATGGCAGATTGCAGGAGACACTTGGTACTATCAAACCAGCCCGACTTGGCACTGGTGCCACCTTGGGTCTGTAAACCATCGTGCGTTTTGTGGATTTTCAGGTGCCTGCCTGCCACTCCCAGCCACAGGACCCCAGAGACAACCCAGGGCCCGCTTCTCTGGCAAAAAAAACTCACCTGTCCCGCTTCTGGATGGCAGATTGCAGGAGGCACTTGGTACTTTCAAACCAGCCCGAATTGGCAGTGGTTCCACCTTGGGTCTGGGAACCATCCTGCTTATCGTGGATTTTCAGCAGCCAGACAGCCACTCCCAGCCACAGGCCCCCAGACACAAACCACGGCCCTTTTCCCTGGCAAACAAAACTCTGCTGCACCGCTTCTGGATGGTAGATTGCAGGACCCACTTGGTACTATCCAACCAGCCGGACTTGTCACTGGTGCCACCTTGGGTCTGGGAACCATCCTGCGTATCGTGGATTTTTAGGGGCCAGCCGGACTCTCCCAGCCACAGGCCCCCAGAGACAAACCACAGCCCGTTTCTCTGGAAAACAAAACTCACCTGTCCCGCTTCTGGATGGCAGATTGCAGGAGCCACTTGGTACTATCAAACCAGCCTGACTTGGCACTGGTGCCACCTTGGGTCTGGGAACCATCCTGCGTATTGTGGATTTTCAGAAGCCAGACAGCCACTCCCAGCCACAGTTCCCAAAAAACAAACCACGGCCCTTTTCCCTGGAAAAAAAAAAACTCTGCTGCATCTCTTATGGATGGCAGATTGCAGGAGGCACTTGGTACTTTCAAACCAGCCCGACTTGGCACTGGTGCCACCTTGGGTCTGGGAACCATCCTGCGTATCGTGGATTTTCAGGTGCCTGCCGGCCACTCCCAGCCACAGGACCCCAGAGACAACCCAGGGCCCGCTTCTCTGGCAAACAAAACTCACCTGCTCCGCTCCTGGATGGCAGATTGCAGGAGACACTTGGTACTATCAAACCAGCCGGACTTGGCACTGGTGCCACCTTGGGTCTGGGAACCATCCTGCGTATCGTGGATTTTCAGGGGCCAGCCGCACTCTCCCAGCCACAGGTCCCCAAACACAAACCACAGCCCGTTTCTCTGGAAAACAAAACTCACATGTCCCGCTTCTGGATGGCAGAATGCAGGGGACACTTGGTACTATCAAACCAGCCTGACTTGGCACTGGTGCCACCTTGGGTATGGGAACCATCCTGCGTATCGTGGATTTTTAGGGGCCAGTCGGACTCTCCCAGCCACAGGCCCCCAGAGACAAACCACAGCCCGTTTCTCTGGAAAACAAAACTCACCTGTCCCGCTTCTGGATGGCAGATCGCCAGAGGCACTTGGTACTATCAAAGCAGCCTGACTTGGCACTGGTGCCACCTTGGGTCTTGGAACCATCCTGCGTATCGTGGATTTTCAGTGGCCAGCCGGACTCTCCCCGCCACAGGTCCCCAAACACAAACAACAGCCCGTTTCCCTGGCAAACAAAACTCAGCTGCCACGCTTCTGGATGGCAGATTGCAGGAGCCACTTGGTACTATCAAACCAGCCCGACTTGGCACTGGTGCCACCTTGGGTCTTGGAACCATCCTGCGTATAGTGGATTTTAGGGTGCCTGCCGGCCACTCCCAGCCACAGGTCCCCAAACAAAAACCAATGCCCTTTTCCCCGGCAAACAAAATTCAGCTGCCCCGCTTCTGGATGGCAGATTGCAGGAGACACTTGGTACTATCAAACCAGCCCGACTTGGCATTGGTGCCACCTTGGGGCTGGGAAGCATCCTGCGTATCGTGCATTTTCAGGGGCCAGCCGGCCACTCCCAGCCACCGGGCCCCAGACGTTATCCACGGCCTTTTACACTGGCAAACAAAACTCACCTGTCCCGCTTCTGCATGGCAGATTGCAGGAGCCACTTGGTACTATCAAACCAGCCCGACTTGGCACTGGTGCCACCTTGGGTCTGGGAACCATCCTGCGTATCGTGGATTTTCAGCAGCCAGACGGCCACTCCCAGCCACATGCCCCCAGACAAAAACCACGGCCCTTTTCCCTGGCAAACAAAATTCAGCTGCCCCGCTTCTGGATGGCAGAATGCAGGAGACACTTGGTACTATCAAACCAGCCCGACTTGGCACTGGTGCCACCTTGAGTCTGGGAACCATCCTGCGTATCGTGGATTTTCAGCAGCCAGACGGCCACTCCCAGCCAGAAGGCCCCCAGAGACAACCCAGGGCCGGCTTCTCTGGCAAACAAAACTCACCTGCCCCGCTTCTGGATGGCAGATTGCAGGAGACACTTGGTACTATCAAACCAGCCCGACATGGCATTGGTGCCACCTTGGGTCTGGGAACCATCCTGCGTATCGTGGATTTTTAGGGGCCAGTCGGACTCTCCCAGCCACAGGCCCCCAGACACAAACCACAGCCCGTTTCTCTGGAAAACAAAACTCACCTGTCCCGCTTCTGGATGGCAGAATGCAGGAGACACTTGGTACTATCAAACCAGCCCGACTTGGCAGTGGTGCCACCTTGGGTCTGGGAACCATCCTGCGTATCGTGGATTTTCAGGAGCCAGTCGGACTCTCCCCGCCACAGGTCCCCAAACGCAAACCACGGCCCTTTTCCCTGGCAAACAAAATTCAGATGCCACGCTTCTGGATGGCGGATTGCAGGAGGCAATTGGTACTATCAAAACAGCCTGACTTGGCACTGGTGCCACCTTGGGTCTGGGAACCATCCTGCGTATAGTGGATTTTAGGGTGCCTGCCGGCCACTCCCAGCCACAGTTCCAAAAACACAAACCACGGCCCTTTTCCCTGGAAAAAAAAAAAACTCTGCTGCATCTCTTATGGATGGCAGATTGCAGGAGCCACTTGGAACTATAAAACCAGCCCGACTTGGCAGTGGTGCCACCTTGGGTCTGGGAACCATCCTGCGTATCGTGGATTTTCAGGTGCCTTCCGGCCACTCCCAGCCTCAGGTCCCCAAACAAAAACCACGGCCCTTTTTCCTGGTAAACAAAATTCAGCTGCCCCGCTTCTGGATGGCAGATTGCAGGAGACACTTGGTACTATCAAACCAGCCCGACTTGGCACTGGTGCCACCTTGGGTCTGTAAACCATCGTGCGTTTTGTGGATTTTCAGGTGCCTGCCTGCCACTCCCAGCCACAGGACCCCAGAGACAACCCAGGGCCCGCTTCTCTGGCAAAAAAAACTCACCTGTCCCGCTTCTGGATGGCAGATTGCAGGAGGCACTTGGTACTTTCAAACCAGCCCGAATTGGCAGTGGTTCCACCTTGGGTCTGGGAACCATCCTGCTTATCGTGGATTTTCAGCAGCCAGACAGCCACTCCCAGCCACAGGCCCCCAGACACAAACCACGGCCCTTTTCCCTGGCAAACAAAACTCTGCTGCACCGCTTCTGGATGGTAGATTGCAGGAGGCACTTGGTACTATCCAACCAGCCGGACTTGTCACTGGTGCCACCTTGGGTCTGGGAACCATCCTGCGTATCGTGGATTTTTAGGGGCCAGCCGGACTCTCCCAGCCACAGGACCACAGAGAAAACCCAGGGCCCGCTTCTCTGGAAAACAAAACTCACCTGTCCCGCTTCTGGATGGCAGATTGCAGGAGACACTTGGTACTATCAAACCAGCCTGACTTGGCACTGGTGCCACCTTGGGTCTGGGAACCATCCTGCGTATTGTGGATTTTCAGCAGCCAGACAGCCACTCCCAGCCACAGTTCCCAAAAAACAAACCACGGCCCTTTTCCCTGGAAAAAAAAAAACTCTGCTGCATCTCTTATGGATGGCAGATTGCAGGAGCCACTTGGTACTATCAAACCAGCCCGACTTGGCACTGGTGCCACCTTGGGTCTGGGAACCATCCGGCGTATCGTGGATTTTCAGGTGCCTGCCGGCCACTCCCAGCCACAGGACCCCAGAGACAACCCAGGGCCCGCTTCTCTGGCAAACAAAACTCACCTGCCCCGCTCCTGGATGGCAGATTGCAGGAGACACTTGGTACTATCAAACCAGCCCGACTTGGCATTGGTGCCACCTTGGGTCTGGGAACCATCCTGCGTATCGTGGATTTTCAGCAGCCAGACGGCCACTCCCAGCCACAGGTCCCCAAACAAAAACCACGGCCCTTTACCCTGGCAAACAAAACTCAGCTTCCCACTTCTGGATGGCAGATTGCAGGAGCCACTTGGTACTATCAAACCAGCCGGACTTTTCACTGGTGCCGCCTTGGGTCTGGGAACCATCCTACGTATCGCGGATTTTTAGGGGCCAGCCGGACTCTCCCAGGAACAGGCCCCCAGAAACAAACCTCGACTAGTTTCTCTGGCAAACAAAACTCAGCTGCCCCACTTCTGGATGGCAGATTGCAGGAGCCACTTGGTACTATCAAACCAGCCGGACTTGGCGCTGGTGCCACCTTGGGTCTGGGAACCATCCTGCATATAGTGGATTTTCAGGAGCCAGTCGGACTCTCCCAGCCACAGGTCCCCAAACACAAACCACGGTGCTTTTCCCTGGCAAACGAAACTCAGCTGCCCCGCTTCTGGATGGCAGATTGCAGGAGCCACTTTGTACTATCAAACCAGCCCGACTTGGCACTGGTGCCACCTTGGGTATGGGAACCATCCTGCGTATCGTGGATTTTCAGCAGCCAGAGAGCCACTCCCAGCCACAGTTCCCAAAACACAAACCACGGCCCTTTTCCCTGAAAAAAAAAAACTCTGCTGCATCTCTTATGGATGGCAGATTGCAGGAGCCAGTTGGTACTATCAAACCAGCCCGACTTGGCACTGGTGCCACCTTGGGTCTGGGAACCATCCTGCTTATCGTGGATTTTCAGGTGCCTGCCGGCCACTCCCAGCCAAAGGACCCCAGAGACAACCCAGGGCCCGCTTCTCTGGCAAACAAAACTCAGCTGCCCCGCTTCTGGAAGGCAGATTGCAGGAGCCACTTGGTGCTATCAAACCAGCCCGACTTGGCACTGGTGCCACCTTGGGTCTGGGAACCATCCTGCGTATCGTGGATTTTCAGCAGCCAGACGGCCACTCCCAGCCACAGGTCCAAAAACACAAACCACGGCCCTTTTTTCTTGACAAACAAAATTCAGCTGCCCCGCTTCTGGATGGCAGATTGCAGGAGACACATGGTACTATCAAACCAGCCCAACTTGGCATTGGCGCCACCTTGGGTCTGGGAGCCATCCTGCGTATCGTGGATTTTCAGCAGCCAGAGAGCCACTCCCAGCCACAGTTCCCAAAACACAAACCACGGCCCTTTTCCCTGGAAAAAAAAAAAACTCTGCTGCATCTCTTATGGATGGCAGATTGCAGGAGCCACTTGGTACTATCAAACCAGCCCGACTTGGCATTGGTGCCACCTTGGGTCTGGGAACCATCCTGCGTATAGTGGATTTTCAGGGGCCAGCCGGACTCTCCCAGCCACAGGCCCCCAGACAAAAACCTCAACCCGTTTCTCTGGCAAACAAAACTCACTTGTCCCACTTTTAGATGGCAGATTGCAGGAGCCACTTGGTACTATCAAACCAGCCCAACTTGGCACTGGTGCCACCTTGGGTCTGGGAACCATCCTGCGTATCGTGGATTTTCAGGATCCAGCCGGCCACTCCCAGCCACATGCCCCCAGACACAAACTACGGCCCTTTTCCGTGGCAAACAAAATTCAGCTGCCCCGCTTCTGGATGGCAGAATGCAGGAGACACTTGGTACTATCAAACCAGCCCGACTTGGCACTGGTGCCACCTTGAGTCTGGGAACCATCCTGCGTATCGTGGATTTTCAGCAGCCAGAAGGCCACTCCCAGCCAGAAGGCCCCCAGAGACAACCCAGGGCCCGCTTCTCTGGCAAACAAAACTCACCTGCCCCGCTTCTGGATGGCAGATTGCAGGAGACACTTGGTACTATCAAACCAGCCCGACATGGCATTGGTGCCACCTTGGGTCTGGGAACCATCCTGCGTATCGTGGATTTTTAGGGGCCAGTCGGACTCTCCCAGCCACAGGCCCCCAGACACAAACCACAGCCCGTTTCTCTGGAAAACAAAACTTACCTGTCCCGCTTCCGGATGGCAGAATGCAGGAGACCCTTGGTACTATCAAACCAGCCTGACTTGGCACTGGTGCCACCTTGGGTCTTGGAACCATCCTGCGTATCGTGGATTTTCATTGGCCCGTCGGACTCTCCGCGCCACAGGTCCCCAAACACAAACCACGGCCCTTTTCCCTGGCAAACAAAACTCAGCTGCCACGCTTCTGGATGGCGGATTGCAGGAGGCAATTGGTACTATCAAACCAGCCTGACTTGGCACTGGTGCCACCTTGGGTCTGGGAACCATCCTGCGTATAGTGGATTTTAGGGTGCCTGCCGGCCACTCCCAGCCACAGTTCCAAAAACACAAACCACGGCCCTTTTCCCTGGAAAAAAAAAAAACTCTGCTGCATCTCTTATGGATGGCAGATTGCAGGAGCCACTTGGAACTATAAAACCAGCCCGACTTGGCAGTGGTGCCACCTTGGGTCTGGGAACCATCCTGCGTATCGTGGATTTTCAGGTGCCTGCCGGCCACTCCCAGCCACAGGTCCCCAAACACAAACCACGGCCCTTTTTCCTGGTAAACAAAATTCAGCTGCCCCGCTTCTGGATGGCAGATTGCAGGAGACACTTGGTACTATCAAACCAGCCCGACTTGGCACTGGTGCCACCTTGGGTCTGTAAACCATCGTGCGTTTTGTGGATTTTCAGGTGCCTGCCTGCCACTCCCAGCCACAGGACCCCAGAGACAACCCAGGGCCCGCTTCTCTGGCAAAAAAAACTCACCTGTCCCGCTTCTGGATGGCAGATTGCAGGAGGCACTTGGTACTATCAAACCAGCCCGACTTGGCACTGGTGCCACCCTGGGTCTGGGAACCATCCTGCGTATCATAGATTTTCAAGAGCCAGCCGGCCACTCCCAGCTACAGGCCCCCAGACACAAACCACGGCTTTTTCCATAGTAAACAATACTCAGCTGCCCTGCTTCTGGATGGCAGATTGCAGGAGCCACTTGGTACTATCAAACCAGCCCGACTTGGCAATGGTGCCACCTTGGGTCTGGGAACCATCCTGCGTATCGTGGATTTTCAGGGGCCAGCCGCACTCTCCCAGCCACAGGTCCCCAAACACAAACCACAGCCCGTTTCTCTGGAAAACAAAACTCACATGTCCCGCTTCTGGATGGCAGAATGCAGGGGACACTTGGTACTGTCAAACCAGCCGGACTTGTCACTGGTGCCACCTTGGGTCTGGGAACCATCCTGCGTATCATGGATTTTTAGGGGCCAGCCGGACTCTCCCAGCCACAGGCCCCCAGAGACAAACCACAGCCCGTTTCTCGGGAAAACAAAACTCACCTGTCCTGCTTCTGGATGGCAGATTGCAGGAGCCACTTGGTACTATCAAACCAGCCTGACTTGGCACTGGTGCCACCTTGGGTCTGGGAACCATCCTGTGTATTGTGGATTTTCAGCAGCCAGACAGCCACTTCCAGCCACAGTTCCCAAAAAACAAACCACGGCCCTTTTCCCTGGAAAAAAAAAAACTCTGCTGCATCTCTTACGGATGGCAGATTGCAGGAGGCACTTGGTACTTTCAAACCAGCCCGAATTGGCACTGGTGCCACCTTGGGTCTGGGAACCATCCGGCGTATCGTGGATTTTCAGGTGCCTGCCGGCCACTCCATGCCACAGGACCCCAGAGACAACCCAGGGCCCGCTTCTCTGGCAAACAAAACTCACCTGCCCCGCTTCTGGATGGCAGATTGCAGGAGACACTTGGTACTATCAAACCAGCCCGACATGGCATTGGTGCCACCTTGGGTCTGGGAACCATCCTGCGTATCGTGGATTTTTAGGGGCCAGTCGGACTCTCCCAGCCACAGGCCCCCAGACAGAAACCACAGCCCGTTTCTCTGGAAAACAAAACTTACCTGTCCCGCTTCTGGATGGCAGAATGCAGGAGACACTTGGTACTATCAAACCAGCCTGACTTGGCACTGGTGCCACCTTGGGTCTTGGAACCATCCTGCGTATCGTGGATTTTCATTGGCCAGTCGGACTCTCCCCGCCACAGGTCCCCAAACACAAACCACGGCCCTTTTCCCTGGCAAACAAAACTCAGCTGCCACGCTTCTGGATGGCGGATTGCAGGAGGCAATTGGTACTATCAAAACAGCCTGACTTGGCACTGGTGCCACCTTGGGTCTGGGAACCATCCTGCGTATAGTGGATTTTAGGGTGCCTGCCGGCCACTCCCAGCCACAGTTCCAAAAACACAAACCACGGCCCTTTTCCCTGGAAAAAAAAAAAACTCTGCTGCATCTCTTATGGATGGCAGATTGCAGGAGCCACTTGGAACTATAAAACCAGCCCGACTTGGCAGTGGTGCCACCTTGGGTCTGGGAACCATCCTGCGTATCGTGGATTTTCAGGTGCCTGCCGGCCACTCCCAGCCACAGGTCCCCAAACACAAACCACGGCCCTTTTTCCTGGTAAACAAAATTCAGCTGCCCCGCTTCTGGATGGCAGATTGCAGGAGACACTTGGTACTATCAAACCAGCCCGACTTGGCACTGGTGCCACCTTGGGTCTGTAAACCATCGTGCGTTTTGTGGATTTTCAGGTGCCTGCATGCCACTCCCAGCCACAGGACCCCAGAGACAACCCAGGGCCCGCTTCTCTGGCAAAAAAAACTCACCTGTCCCGCTTCTGGATGGCAGATTGCAGGAGGCACTTGGTACTTTCAAACCAGCCCGAATTGGCAGTGGTTCCACCTTGGGTCTGGGAACCATCCTGCTTATCGTGGATTTTCAGCAGCCAGACAGCCACTCCCAGCCACAGGCCCCCAGACACAAACCACGGCCCTTTTCCCTGGCAAACAAAACTCTGCTGCACCGCTTCTGGATGGTAGATTGCAGGAGGCACTTGGTACTATCCAACCAGCCGGACTTGTCACTGGTGCCACCTTGGGTCTGGGAACCATCCTGCGTATCGTGGATTTTTAGGGGCCAGCCGGACTCTCCCAGCCACAGGCCCCCAGAGACAAACCACAGCCCGTTTCTCTGGAAAACAAAACGCACCTGTCCCGCTTCTGGATGGCAGATTGCAGGAGCCACTTGGTACTATCAAACCAGCCTGACTTGGCACTGGTGCCACCTTGGGTCTGGGAACCATCCTGCGTATTGTGGATTTTCAGAAGCCAGAGAGCCACTCCCAGCCACAGTTCCCAAAAAACAAACCACGGCCCTTTTCCCTGGAAAAAAAAAAACTCTGCTGCATCTCTTATGGATGGCAGATTGCAGGAGGCACTTGGTACTTTCAAACCAGCCCGACTTGGCACTGGTGCCACCTTGGGTCTGGGAACCATCCGGCGTATCTTGGATTTTCAGGTGCCTGCCGGCCACTCCCAGCCACATGACCCCAGAGACAACCCAGGGCCTGCTTCTCTGGCAAACAAAACTCACCTGCCCCGCTCCTGGATGGCAGATTGCAGGAGACACTTGGTACTATCAAACCAGCCGGACTTGGCATTGGTGCCACCTTGGGTCTGGGAACCATCCTGCGTATCGTGGATTTTCAGGGGCCAGCCGCACTCTCCCAGCCACAGGTCCCCAAACACAAACCACAGCCCGTTTCTCTGGAAAACAAAACTCACCTGTCCCGCTCCTGGATGGCAGATTGCAGGGGACACTTGGTACTATCAAACCAGCCGGACTTGTCACTGGTGCCACCTTGGGTCTGGGAACCATCCTGCGTATCATGGATTTTTAGGGGCCAGCCGGACTCTCCCAGCCACAGGCCCCCAGAGACAAACCACAGCCCGTTTCTCTGGAAAACAAAACTCACATGTCCCGCTTCTGGATGGCAGATTGCAGGAGCCACTTGGTACTATCAAACCAGCCTGACTTGGCACTGGTGCCACCTTGGGTCTGGGAACCATCCTGCGTATTGTGGATTTTCAGCAGCCAGACAGCCACTCCCAGCCACAGGTCCAAAAAAACAAACCACGGCCCTTTTCCCTGGAAAAAAAAAAACTCTGCTGCATCTCTTATGGATGGCAGATTGACGGAGGCACTTGGTACTTTCAAACCAGCCCGAATTGGCACTGGTGCCACCTTGGGTCTGGGAACCATCCGGCGTATCGTGGATTTTCAGGTGCCTGCCGGCCACTCCATGCCACAGGACCCCAGAGACAACCCAGGGCCCGCTTCTCTGGCAAACAAAACTCACCTGCCCCGCTTCTGGATGGCAGATTGCAGGAGACACTTGGTACTATCAAACCAGCCTGACTTGGCATTGGTGCCACCTTGGGTCTGGGAACCATCCTGCGTATCGTGGATTTTCATTGGCCAGTCGGACTCTCCCCGCCACAGGTCCCCAAACACAAACCACGGCCCTTTTCCCTGGCAAACAAAACTCAGCTGCCACGCTCCTGGATGGCGGATTGCAGGAGGCAATTGGTACTATCAAACCAGCCTGACTTGGCACTGGTGCCACCTTGGGTCTGGGAACCATCCTGCGTATAGTGGATTTTAGGGTGCCTGCCGGCCACTCCCAGCCACAGTTCCAAAAACACAAACCACGGCCCTTTTCCCTGGAAAAAAAAAAAACTCTGCTGCATCTCTTATGGATGGCAGATTGCAGGAGCCACTTGGAACTATAAAACCAGCCCGACTTGGCAGTGGTGCCACCTTGGGTCTGGGAACCATCCTGCGTATCGTGGATTTTCAGCAGCCAGACAGCCACTCCCAGCCACAGGCCCCCAGACACAAACCACGGCCCTTTTCCCTGGCAAACAAAACTCTGCTGCACCGCTTCTGGATGGTAGATTGCAGGACCCACTTGGTACTATCCAACCAGCCGGACTTGTCACTGGTGCCACCTTGGGTCTGGGAACCATCCTGCGTATCGTGGATTTTCAGGTGCCTGCCGGCCACTCCCAGCCACAGGTCCCCAAACACAAACCACGGCCCTTTTTCCTGGTAAACAAAATTCAGCTGCCCCGCTTCTGGATGGCAGATTGCAGGAGACACTTGGTACTATCAAACCAGCCCGACTTGGCACTGGTGCCACCTTGGGTCTGTAAACCATCGTGCGTTTTGTGGATTTTCATGTGCCTGCCTGCCACTCCCAGCCACAGGACCCCAGAGACAACCCAGGGCCCGCTTCTCTGGCAAAAAAAACTCACCTGTCCAACTTCTGGATGGCAGATTGCAGGAGGCACTTGGTACTTTCAAACCAGCCCGAATTGGCAGTGGTTCCACCTTGGGTCTGGGAACCATCCTGCTTATCGTGGATTTTCAGCAGCCAGACAGCCACTCCCAGCCACAGGCCCCCAGACACAAACCACGGCCCTTTTCCCTGGCAAACAAAACTCTGCTGCACCGCTTCTGGATGGTAGATTGCAGGACCCACTTGGTACTATCCAACCAGCCGGACTTGTCACTGGTGCCACCTTGGGTCTGGGAACCATCCTGCGTATCGTGGATTTTTAGGGGCCAGCCGGACTCTCCCAGCCACAGGCCCCCAGAGACAAACCACAGCCCGTTTCTCTGGAAAACAAAACGCACCTGTCCCGCTTCTGGATGGCAGATTGCAGGAGCCACTTGGTACTATCAAACCAGCCTGACTTGGCACTGGTGCCACCTTGGGTCTGGGAACCATCCTGCGTATTGTGGATTTTCAGAAGCCAGAGAGCCACTCCCAGCCACAGTTCCCAAAAAACAAACCACGGCCCTTTTCCCTGGAAAAAAAAAAACTCTGCTGCATCTCTTATGGATGGCAGATTGCAGGAGGCACTTGGTACTTTCAAACCAGCCCGACTTGGCACTGGTGCCACCTTGGGTCTGGGAACCATCCGGCGTATCGTGGATTTTCAGGTGCCTGCCGGCCACTCCCAGCCACAGACCCCAGAGACAACCCAGGGCCCGCTTCTCTGGCAAACAAAACTCACCTGCCCCGCTCCTGGATGGCAGATTGCAGGAGACACTTGGTACTATCAAACCAGCCGGACTTGGCATTGGTGCCACCTTGGGTCTGGGAACCATCCTGCGTATCGTGGATTTTCAGGGGCCAGCCGCACTCTCCCAGCCACAGGTCCCCAAACACAAACCACAGCCCGTTTCTCTGGAAAACAAAACTCACATGTCCCGCTTCTGGATGGCAGAATGCAGGGGACACTTGGTACTATCAAACCAGCCGGACTTGTCACTGGTGCCACCTTGGGTCTGGGAACCATCCTGCGTATCATGGATTTTTAGGGGCCAGCCGGACTCTCCCAGCCACAGGCCCCCAGAGACAAACCACAGCCCGTTTCTCTGGAAAACAAAACTCACCTGTCCCGCTTCTGGATGGCAGATTGCAGGAGCCACTTGGTACTATCAAACCAGCCTGACTTGGCACTGGTGCCACCTTGGGTCTGGGAACCATCCTGCGTATTGTGGATTTTCAGCAGCCAGACAGCCACTCCCAGCCACAGTTCCCAAAAAACAAACCACGGCCCTTTTCCCTGGAAAAAAAAAAACTCTGCTGCATCTCTTATGGATGGCAGATTGCAGGAGGCACTTGGTACTTTCAAACCAGCCCGAATTGGCACTGGTGCCACCTTGGGTCTGGGAACCATCCGGCGTATCGTGGATTTTCAGGTGCCTGCCGGCCACTCCCAGCCACAGGACCCCAGAGACAACCCAGGGCCCGCTTCTCTGGCAAACAAAACTCACCTGCCCCGCTCCTGGATGGCAGATTGCAGGAGACACTTGGTACTATCAAACCAGCCGGACTTGGCATTGGTGCCACCTTGGGTCTGGGAACCATCCTGCGTATCGTGGATTTTCAGGGGCCAGCCGCACTCTCCCAGCCACAGGTCCCCAAACACAAACCACAGCCCGTTTCTCTGGAAAACAAAACTCACATGTCCCGCTTCTGGATGGCAGAATGCAGGAGACACTTGGTACTATCAAACCAGCCTGACTTGGCACTGGTGCCACCTTGGGTATGGGAACCATCCTGCGTATCGTGGATTTTCAGCAGCCAGAGAGCCACTCCCAGCCACAGTTCCCAAAACACAAACCACGGCCCTTTTCCCTGGAAAAAAAAAAAACTCTGCTGCATCTCTTATGGATGGCAGATTGCAGGAGCCAGTTGGTACTATCAAACCAGCCCGACTTGGCACTGGTGCCACCTTGGGTCTGGGAACCATCCTGCGTATCGTGGATTTTCAGGTGCCTGCCGGCCACTCCCAGCCACAGGCCCCCAGAGACAAACCACAGCCCGTTTCTCTGGAAAACAAAACTCAGCTGCCCCGCTTCTGGATGGCAGATTGCAGGAGCCACTTGGTACTATCAAACCAGCCCGACTTGGCACTGGTGCCACCTTGGGTCTGGGAACCATCCTGCGTATCGTGGATTTTCAGCAGCCAGACGGCCACTCCCAGCCACAGGTCCAAAAACACAAACCATGGCCCTTTTTTCTTGACAAACAAAATTCAGCTGCCCCGCTTCTGGATGGCAGATTGCAGGAGACACTAGGTACTATCAAACCAGCCCGACTTGGCATTGGTGCCACCTTGGGTTGGGGAACCATCCTGCTTATCGTGGATTTTCTGGGGCCAGCCGGCCACTCCCAGCCACAGGCGCCCAAACACAAACCACAGCCCTTTTCCCTGGCAAAAAAAACTCAGCTGCCCCGCTTCTGGATGGCAGATTGCAGGAGGCAATTGGTACTATCAAACCAGCCCAACCTTGCACTGGTGCTACCCTGGGTCTGGGAACCATCCTGCGTATCATAGATTTTCAAGAGCCAGCCGGCCACTCCCAGCTACAGGCCCCCAGACACAAACCACGGCTTTTTCCATAGTAAACAATACTCACCTGTCCCACTTCTGGATGGCAGATTGCAGGAGCCACTTGGTACTATCAAACCAGCCCGACTTGGCACTGGTGCCACCTTGGGTTGGGGAACCATCCTGCTTATCGTGGATTTTCTGGGGCCAGCCGGCCACTCCCAGCCACAGGCGCCCAAACACAAACCACAGCCCTTTTCCCTGGCAAAAAAAACTCAGCTGCCCCGCTTCTGGATGGCAGATTGCAGGAGGCAATTGGTACTATCAAACCAGCCCAACCTTGCACTGGTGCTACCCTGGGTCTGGGAACCATCCTGCGTATCATAGATTTTCAAGAGCCAGCCGGCCACTCCCAGCTACAGGCCCCCAGACATAAACCACGGCTTTTTCCATAGTAAACAATACTCACCTGTCCCACTTCTGGATGGCAGATTGCAGGAGCCACTTGGTACTATCAAACCAGCCCGACTTGCCAGTGGTGCCACCTTGGGTCTGGGAACCATCCTGCGTATCGTGGATTTTCAGGGGCCAGCCGGACTCTCCCAGCCACAGGCCCCCAGAGACAAACCTCGACTCGTTTCTCTGGCAAACAAAACTCACCTGTCCCGCTTCTGGATGGCAGATTGCAGGAGCCACTTGGTACTTTCAAACCAGCCCGACTTGGCACTGGTGCCACCTTGGGTCTGGGAACCATCCTGCGTATCGTGGATTTTCAACAGCCAGACGGCCACTCCCAGCCACATGCCCCCAGACACAAACCACGGCCCTTTTCCGTGGCAAACAAAATTCAGCTGCCCCGCTTCTGGATGGCAGAATGCAGGAGACACTTGGTACTATCAAACCAGCCCGACTTGGCACTGGTGCCACCTTGGGTCTGAGAACCATCCGGCGTATTGTGGATTTTCAGGTGCCTGCCGGCCACTCCCAGCCACAGGACCCCAGAGAAAACCCAGGGCCCGCTTCTCTGGCAAAAAAAACTCACCTGCCCCGCTTCTGGATGGCAGATTGCAGGAGCCACTTGGTACTATCAAACCAGCCCGACTTGGCACTGGTGCCACCTTGGGTCTGGGAGCCATCCTGCGTATCGTGGATTTTCAGCAGCCAGACGGCCACTCACAGCAACAGTTCCCAAAACACAAACCACGGCCCTTTTCCCTGGAAAAAAAAAACTCTGCTGCATCTCTTATGGATGGCAGATTGCAGGAGCCACTTGGTACTATCAAACCAGCCCGACTTGGCATTGGTGCCACCTTGGGTCTGGGAACCATCCGGCGTATCGTGGATTTTCAGCAGCCAGACAGCCACTCCCAGCCACAGGCCCCCAGACACAAACCACGGCCCTTTTCCCTGGCAAACAAAACTCTGCTGCACCGCTTCTGGATGGTAGATTGCAGGACCCACTTGGTACTATCCAACCAGCCGGACTTGTCACTGGTGCCACCTTGGGTCTGGGAACCATCCTGCGTATCGTGGATTTTTAGGGGCCAGCCGGACTCTCCCAGCCACAGGCCCCCAGAGACAAACCACAGCCCGTTTCTCTGGAAAACAAAACGCACCTGTCCCGCTTCTGGATGGCAGATTGCAGGAGCCACTTGGTACTATCAAACCAGCCTGACTTGGCACTGGTGCCACCTTGGGTCTGGGAACCATCCTGCGTATTGTGGATTTTCAGAAGCCAGAGAGCCACTCCCAGCCACAGTTCCCAAAAAACAAACCACGGCCCTTTTCCCTGGAAAAAAAAAAACTCTGCTGCATCTCTTATGGATGGCAGATTGCAGGAGGCACTTGGTACTTTCAAACCAGCCCGACTTGGCACTGGTGCCACCTTGGGTCTGGGAACCATCCGGCGTATCGTGGATTTTCAGGTGCCTGCCGGCCACTCCCAGCCACAGGACCCCAGAGACAACCCAGGGCCCGCTTCTCTGGCAAACAAAACTCACCTGCCCCGCTCCTGGATGGCAGATTGCAGGAGACACTTGGTACTATCAAACCAGCCGGACTTGGCATTGGTGCCACCTTGGGTCTGGGAACCATCCTGCGTATCGTGGATTTTCAGGGGCCAGCCGCACTCTCCCAGCCACAGGTCCCCAAACACAAACCACAGCCCGTTTCTCTGGAAAACAAAACTCACATGTCCCGCTTCTGGATGGCAGAATGCAGGGAACACTTGGTACTATCAAACCAGCCGGACTTGTCACTGGTGCCACCTTGGGTCTGGGAACCATCCTGCGTATCATGGATTTTTAGGGGCCAGCCGGACTCTCCCAGCCACAGGCCCCCAGAGACAAACCACAGCCCGTTTCTCTGGAAAACAAAACTCACCTGTCCCGCTTCTGGATGGCAGATTGCAGGAGCCACTTGGTACTATCAAACCAGCCTGACTTGGCACTGGTGCCACCTTGGGTCTGGGAACCATCCTGCGTATTGTGGATTTTCAGCAGCCAGACAGCCACTTCCAGCCACAGTTCCCAAAAAACAAACCACGGCCCTTTTCCCTGGAAAAAAAAAAACTCTGCTGCATCTCTTATGGATGGCAGATTGCAGGAGGCACTTGGTACTTTCAAACCAGCCCGAATTGGCACTGGTGCCACCTTGGGTCTGGGAACCATCCGGCGTATCGTGGATTTTCAGGTGCCTGCCGGCCACTCCCAGCCACAGGACCCCAGAGACAACCCAGGGCCCGCTTCTCTGGCAAACAAAACTCACCTGCCCCGCTCCTGGATGGCAGATTGCAGGAGACACTTGGTACTATCAAACCAGCCGGACTTGGCATTGGTGCCACCTTGGGTCTGGGAACCATCCTGCGTATCGTGGATTTTCAGGGGCCAGCCGCACTCTCCCAGCCACAGGTCCCCAAACACAAACCACAGCCCGTTTCTCTGGAAAACAAAACTCACATGTCCCGCTTCTGGATGGCAGAATGCAGGAGACACTTGGTACTATCAAACCAGCCTGACTTGGCACTGGTGCCACCTTGGGTATGGGAACCATCCTGCGTATCGTGGATTTTCAGCAGCCAGAGAGCCACTCCCAGCCACAGTTCCCAAAACACAAACCACGGCCCTTTTCCCTGGAAAAAAAAAAAACTCTGCTGCATCTCTTATGGATGGCAGATTGCAGGAGCCAGTTGGTACTATCAAACCAGCCCGACTTGGCACTGGTGCCACCTTGGGTCTGGGAACCATCCTGCGTATCGTGGATTTTCAGGTGCCTGCCGGCCACTCCCAGCCACAGGCCCCCAGAGACAAACCACAGCCCGTTTCTCTGGAAAACAAAACTCAGCTGCCCCGCTCCTGGATGGCAGATTGCAGGAGCCACTTGGTACTATCAAACCAGCCCGACTTGGCACTGGTGCCACCTTGGGTCTGGGAACCATCCTGCGTATCGTGGATTTTCAGCAGCCAGACGGCCACTCCCAGCCACAGGTCCAAAAACACAAACCATGGCCCTTTTTTCTTGACAAACAAAATTCAGCTGCCCCGCTTCTGGATGGCAGATTGCAGGAGACACTAGGTACTATCAAACCAGCCCGACTTGGCATTGGTGCCACCTTGGGTTGGGGAACCATCCTGCTTATCGTGGATTTTCTGGGGCCAGCCGGCCACTCCCAGCCACAGGCGCCCAAACACAAACCACAGCCCTTTTCCCTGGCAAAAAAAACTCAGCTGCCCCGCTTCTGGATGGCAGATTGCAGGAGGCAATTGGTACTATCAAACCAGCCCAACCTTGCACTGGTGCTACCCTGGGTCTGGGAACCATCCTGCGTATCATAGATTTTCAAGAGCCAGCCGGCCACTCCCAGCTACAGGCCCCCAGACACAAACCACGGCTTTTTCCATAGTAAACAATACTCACCTGTCCCACTTCTGGATGGCAGATTGCAGGAGCCACTTGGTACTATCAAACCAGCCCGACTTGGCATTGGTGCCACCTTGGGTTGGGGAACCATCCTGCTTATCGTGGATTTTCTGGGGCCAGCCGGCCACTCCCAGCCACAGGCGCCCAAACACAAACCACAGCCCTTTTCCCTGGCAAAAAAAACTCAGCTGCCCCGCTTCTGGATGGCAGATTGCAGGAGGCAATTGGTACTATCAAACCAGCCCAACCTTGCACTGGTGCTACCCTGGGTCTGGGAACCATCCTGCGTATCATAGATTTTCAAGAGCCAGCCGGC
The DNA here is from genome assembly GCA_021963965.1 of Artemisiospiza belli. Classification (NCBI taxonomy): domain Eukaryota; kingdom Metazoa; phylum Chordata; class Aves; order Passeriformes; family Passerellidae; genus Artemisiospiza; species Artemisiospiza belli. The sequence goes on from JAKDEW010000026.1 coordinate 13,548,811, forward strand.
CACTCCCAGCTACAGGCCCCCAGACATAAACCACGGCTTTTTCCATAGTAAACAATACTCACCTGTCCCACTTCTGGATGGCAGATTGCAGGAGCCACTTGGTACTATCAAACCAGCCCGACTTGCCAGTGGTGCCACCTTGGGTCTGGGAACCATCCTGCGTATCGTGGATTTTCAGGGGCCAGCCGGACTCTCCCAGCCACAGGCCCCCAGAGACAAACCTCGACTCGTTTCTCTGGCAAACAAAACTCACCTGTCCCGCTTCTGGATGGCAGATTGCAGGAGCCACTTGGTACTTTCAAACCAGCCCGACTTGGCACTGGTGCCACCTTGGGTCTGGGAACCATCCTGCGTATCGTGGATTTTCAACAGCCAGACGGCCACTCCCAGCCACATGCCCCCAGACACAAACCACGGCCCTTTTCCGTGGCAAACAAAATTCAGCTGCCCCGCTTCTGGATGGCAGAATGCAGGAGACACTTGGTACTATCAAACCAGCCCGACTTGGCACTGGTGCCACCTTGGGTCTGAGAACCATCCGGCGTATTGTGGATTTTCAGGTGCCTGCCGGCCACTCCCAGCCACAGGACCCCAGAGAAAACCCAGGGCCCGCTTCTCTGGCAAAAAAAACTCACCTGCCCCGCTTCTGGATGGCAGATTGCAGGAGCCACTTGGTACTATCAAACCAGCCCGACTTGGCACTGGTGCCACCTTGGGTCTGGGAGCCATCCTGCGTATCGTGGATTTTCAGCAGCCAGACGGCCACTCACAGCAACAGTTCCCAAAACACAAACCACGGCCCTTTTCCCTGGAAAAAAAAAACTCTGCTGCATCTCTTATGGATGGCAGATTGCAGGAGCCACTTGGTACTATCAAACCAGCCCGACTTGGCATTGGTGCCACCTTGGGTCTGGGAACCATCCGGCGTATCGTGGATTTTCAAGTGCCTGCCGGCCACTCCCAGCCACAGGACCCCAGAGACAAACCACAGCCCGTTTCTCTGGAAAACAAAACTCACCTGCCCCGCTTCTGGATGTCAGATTGCAGGAGACACTTGGTACTATCAAACCAGCCCGACTTGGCATTGGTGCCACCTTGGGTCTGGGAACCATCCTGCGTATCGTGGATTTTTAGGGGCCAGCCGGACTCTCCCAGCAACACGCCCCGGGAGACAAACCACAGCCCGTTTCTCTGGAAAACAAAACTCACCTGTCCCGCTTCTGGATGGCAGAATGCAGGATCCACTTGGTACTATCAAACCAGCCCGACTTGGCACTGGTGCCACCTTGGGTCTGGGAACCATCCTGCGTATCGTGGATTTTCAGCAGCCAGACGGCCACTCCCAGCCACAGGTCCAAAAACACAAACCACGGCCCTTTTTTCTTGACAAACAAAATTCAGCTGCCCCGCTTCTGGATGGCAGATTGCAGGAGACACTTGGTACTATCAAACCAGCCCGACTTGGCATTGGTGCCACCTTGGGTTGGGGAACCATCCTGCTTATCGTGGATTTTCTGGGGCCAGCCGGCCACTCCCAGCCACAGGCGCCCAAACACAAACCACAGCCCTTTTCCCTGGCAAAAAAAACTCAGCTGCCCCGCTTCTGGATGGCAGATTGCAGGAGGCAATTGGTACTATCAAACCAGCCCAACCTTGCACTGGTGCCACCCTGGGTATGGGAACCATCCTGCGTATCATAGATTTTCAAGAGCCAGCCGGCCACTCCCAGCTACAGGCCCCCAGACACAAACCACGGCTTTTTCCATAGTAAACAATACTCAGCTGCCCTGCTTCTGGATGGCAGATTGCAGGAGCCACTTGGTACTATCAAACCAGCCCGACTTGGCACTGGTGCCACCTTGGGTGTGGGAACCATCCTGCGTATCGTGGATTTTTAGGTGCCTGCCGGCCACTCCCAGCCACAGGACCCCAGAGAAAACCCAGGGCCCGCTTCTCTGGCAAACAAAACTCACCTGCCCCGCTTCTGGATGGCAGATTGCAGGAGCCACTTGGTACTATCAAACCAGCCCGACTTGGCACTGGTGCCACCTTGGGTCTGGGAGCCATCCTGCGTATCGTGGATTTTCAGCAGCCAGAGAGCCACTCCCAGCCACAGTTACCAAAACACAAACCACGGCCCTTTTCCCTGGAAAAAAAAAAACTCTGCTGCATCTCTTATGGATGGCAGATTGCAGGAGCCACTTGGTACTATCAAACCAGCCCGACTTGGCACTGGTGCCACCTTGGGTCTGGGAACCATCCGGCGTATCGTGGATTTTCAGGTGCCTGCCGGCCACTCCCAGCCACAGGACCCCAGAGACAACCCAGGGCCCGCTTCTCTGGCAAACAAAACTCACCTGCCCCGCTTCTGGATGGCAGATTGCAGGAGACACTTGGTACTATCAAACCAGCCTGACTTGGCATTGGTGCCACCTTGGGTCTGGGAACCATCCTGCGTATCGTGGATTTTTAGGGGCCAGCCGGACTCTCCCAGCCACAGGCCCCCGGAGACAAACCACAGCCCGTTTCTCTGGAAAACAAAACTCACCTGTCCCGCTTCTGGATGGCAGAATGCAGGAGACACTTGGTACTATCAAACCAGCCTGACTTGGCACTGGTGCCACCTTGGGTCTTGGAACCATCCTGCGTATCGTGGAATTTCAGTGACCAGTCGGACTCTCCCCGCCACAGGTCCCCAAACAAAAACCACGGCCCTTTTCCCTGGCAAACAAAACTCACCTGTCCCACTTCTGGATGGCAGATTGCAGGAGCCACTTGGTACTATTAAACCAGCCCGACTTGTCACTTGTGCCACCTTGGGTCTGGGAACCATCCTACGTATCGTGGATTTTTAGGGGCCAGCCGGACTCTCCCAGCCACAGGCCCCCAGAAACAAACCACAGCCTGTTTCCCTGGCAAACAAAATTCAGCTGCCCCTCTTCTGGATGGCAGATTGCAGGAGACACTTGGTACTATCAAACCAGCCCGACTTGGCACTGGTGCCACCTTGGGTCTGGGAACCATCCTGCGTATCGTGGATTTTCAGGGGCCAGCCGGACTCTCCCAAGAACAGGCCCCCAGACACAAACCTCGACTAGTTTCTCTGGCAAACAAAACTCACCTGTCCCACTTCTGGATGGCAGATTGCAGGAGCCACTTGGTACTATCAAACCAGCCCGACTTGGCGCTGGTGCCACCTTGGGTCTGGGAACCATCCTGCGTATCGTGGATTTTCAGGAGCCAGTCGGACTCTCCCAGCCACAGGTCCCCAAACACAAACCACGGCCCTTTTCCCTGGCAAACGAAACTCAGCTGCCCTGCTTCTGGATGGCAGATTGCAGGAGCCACTTTGTGCTATCAAACCAGCCCGACTTGGCACTGGTGCCACCTTGGGTCTGGGAACCATCCTGCGTATCGTGGATTTTCAGCAGCCAGAGAGCCACTCCCAGCCACAGTTCCCAAAACACAAACCACGGCCCTTTTCCCTGGAAAAAAAAAAAACTCTGCTGCATCTCCTAAGGATGGCAGATTGCAGGAGCCAGTTGGTACTATCAAACCAGCCCGACTTGGCACTTGTTCCACCTTGGGTCTGTAAACCATCCTGCGTATCGTGGATTTTCAGAGGCCAGCAGGCCACTCCCAGCCACAGGCGCCCAAACACAAGCCAAGGCCCTTTTCCCTGGCAAAAAAAACTCAGCTGCCCCGCTTCTGGATGGCAGATCGCAGGAGGCAATTGGTACTATCAAACCAGCCCAACTTGGAACTGGTGCCACCCTGGGTCATGGAACCATCCTGCGTATCATAGATTTTCAAGAGCCAGCCGGCCACTCCCAACTACAGGCCCCCAGACACAAACCACGGTGCTTTTCCTTGGCAAACAAAAGTCAGCATGCCCCGCTTCTGGATGGCGGATTGCAGGAGCCACTTGGTACTATCAAACCAGCCCGACATTGCACTGGTGCCACCTTGGGTCTGGGAACCATCCTGCGTATCGTGGATTTTCAGCTGCCAGACGGCCACTCCCAGCCACAGGTCCAAAAACACAAACCACGGCCCTTTTCCCTGGAAAAAAAGAAACTCTGCTGCATCGCTTATGGATGGCAGATTGCAGGAGCCACTTGGTACTATCAAACCAGCCCGACTTGGCAGTGGTGCCACCTTGGGTCTGGAAACCATCCTACGTATCGCGGATTTTCAGGTGCCTGCCGGCCACTCCCAGCCACAGGACCCCAGAGACAACCCAATGCCCGCTTCTCTGGCAAACAAAACTCACCTGCCCTGCTTCTGGATGGCAGATTGCAGGAGACACTTGGTACTATCAAACCAGCCCGACTTGGTACTGGTGCCACCTTGGGTCTGGGAACCATCCTGCGTATCGTGGATTTTCAGGAGCCAGACGGCCACTCCCAGCCACAGGCCCCCAAACACAAACCAATGCGCTTTTCCCTGGCAAACAAAACTCAGCTGCCTCGCTTCTGGATGGCAGATTGCAGGACCCACTTGGTACTATCAAATCACCCCGACTTGGCACTGGTGCCACCTTGGGTTTGGGAACCATCCTGCGTATCGTGGATTTTCAGGAGCCAGCCGGCCACTCCCAGCTACAGGCCCCCAGACACAAACCATGGCGCTTTTCCCTGGCAAACAAAACTCAGCTGCCCCGCTTCTGGATGGCAGATTGCAGGAGCCACTTGGTACTATCAAACCAGCCCCACTTGGCAGTGGTGCCACCTTGGGTCTTGGAACCATCCTGCGTATCGTGGATTTTAAGGGGCCAGCCGGGCTCTCCCAGCCACAGGCCTCGAGAGACAAACCTCGACTCGTTTCTCTGGCAAATAAAACTCAGCTGTCCCGCTTCTGGATAGCAGATTGCAGGAGCCACTTGGTACTATCAAACCAGCCCGACTTGGCAGTGGTGCCACCTTGGGTCTGGGAACCATCCTGCGAATCGTGGATTTTCAGGTGCCTGCCGGCCACTCCCAGCCACATGATCCCAGAGACAACCCAGGGCCCGCTTCTCTGGCAAACAAAACTCACCTGTCCCGCTTCTGGATGGCAGATTGCAGGAGGCACTTGGTACTTTCAAACCAGCCCGACTTGGCACTGGTGCCACCCTGGGTCTGGGAACCATCCTGCGTATCATAGATTTTCAAGAGCCAGCCGGCCACTCCCAGCTACAGGCCCCCAGACACAAACCACGGCTTTTTCCATAGTAAACAATACTCAGCTGCCCTGCTTCTGGATGGCAGATTGCAGGAGCCACTTGGTACTATCAAACCAGCCCGACTTGGCAATGGTGCCACCTTGGGTCTGGGAACCATCCTGCGTATCGTGGATTTTCAGGGGCCAGCCGGACTCTCCCAGGAACAGGCCCCCAGACACAAACCTCAACTCGTTTCTCTGGCAAAGTAAACTCACCTGTCCCACTTCTGGATGGCAGATTGCAGGAGCCACTTGGTACTATCAAAACAGCCCGACTTGGCACTGGTGCCACCTTGGGTCTGGGAACCATCCTGCGTATCGTGGATTTACAGCAGCCAGAGAGCCACTCCCAGCCACAGTTCCCAAAACACAACCCACGGCCCTTTTCCCTGGAAAAAAAAAACTCTGCTGCATCTCTTATGGATGGCAGATTGCAGGAGCCACTTGGTACTATCAAACCAGCCCGACTTGGCACTGGTGCCACCTTGGGTCTGGGAACCATCCTGCGTATCGTGGATTTTCAGCAGCCAGACGGCCACTCCCAGCCACAGGACCCCAGAGACAACCCAGGGCCCGCTTCTCTGGCAAACAAAACTCACCTGCCCCGCTTCTGGATGGCAGATTGCAGGAGCCACTTGGTACTATCAAACCAGCCCGACTTGGCATTGGTGCCACCTTGGGTCTGGGAACCATCCTGCGTATCGTGGATTTTTAGGGGCCTGTCGGACTCTCCCAGCCACAGGCCCCCAGACACAAACCACAGCCCGTTTCTCTGGAAAACAAAACTCACCTGTCCCGCTTCTGGATGGCCGAATGCAGGAGACACTTGGTACTATCAAACCAGCCTGACTTGGCACTGGTGCCACCTTGGGTCTTGGAACCATCCTGCGTATCGTGGATTTTCAGTGGCTAGTCGGACTCTCCCCGCCACAGGTCCCCAAACAAAAACCACGGCCCTTTTCCCTGGCAAACAAAACTCAGCTGCCACGCTTCTGGATGGCAGATTGCAGGAGCCACTTGGTACTATCAAACCAGCCCGACTTGGCACTGGTGCCACCTTGGGTCTGGGAACCATCCTGCGAATCGTGGATTTTCAGGTGCCTGCCGGCCACTCCCAGCCACATGATCCCAGAGACAACCCAGGGCCCGCTTCTCTGGCAAACAAAACTCACCTGTCCCGCTTCTGGATGGCAGATTGCAGGAGGCACTTGGTACTTTTAAACCAGCCCGACTTGGCACTGGTGCCACCCTGGGTCTGGGAACCATCCTGCGTATCATAGATTTTCAAGAGCCAGCCGGCCACTCCCAGCTACAGGCCCCCAGACACAAACCACGGCTTTTTCCATAGTAAACAATACTCAGCTGCCCTGCTTCTGGATGGCAGATTGCAGGAGCCACTTGGTACTATCAAACCAGCCCGACTTGGCACTGGTGCCACCTTGGGTCTGGGAACCATCCTGCGTATCGTGGATTTTCAGGGGCCAGCCGGACTCTCCCAGGAACAGGCCCCCAGACACAAACCTCAACTCGTTTCTCTGGCAAAGTAAACTCACCTGTCCCACTTCTGGATGGCAGATTGCAGGAGCCACTTGGTACTATCAAACCAGCCCGACTTGGCACTGGTGCCACCTTGGGTCTGGGAACCATCCTGCGTATCGTGGATTTACAGCAGCCAGAGAGCCACTCCCAGCCACAGTTCCCAAAACACAAACCACGGCCCTTTTCCCTGGAAAAAAAAAACTCTGCTGCATCTCTTATGGATGGCAGATTGCAGGAGCCACTTGGTACTATCAAACCAGCCCGACTTGGCACTGGTGCCACCTTGGGTCTGGGAACCATCCTGCGTATCGTGGATTTTCAGCAGCCAGACGGCCACTCCCAGCCACAGGACCCCAGAGACAACCCAGGGCCCGCTTCTCTGGCAAACAAAACTCACCTGTCCCGCTTCTGGATGGCAGATTGCTGGAGCCACTTGGTACTATCAAACCAGCCCGACTTGGCACAGGTGCCACCTTGGGTCTGGGAACCATCCTGCGTATCGTGGATTTTCAGTGGCCAGTCGGACTCTCCCAGCCACAGGCCCCCAGAGACAAACCACGGCCCTTTTCCCTGGCAAACAAAACTCAGCTGCCCCGCTTCTGGATGGCAGATTGCTGGAGCCACTTGGTACTATCAAACCAGCCCGACTTGGCACTGGTGCCACCTTGGGTCTTGGAACCATCCTGCGTATCGTGGATTTTAGGGTGCCTGCCGGCCACTCCCAGCCACAGGTCCCCAAACACAAACCAAGGCCCTTTTTCCTGGTAAACAAAACTCAGCTGCCCCGCTTCTGGATGGCAGATTGCAGGAGCCACTTGGTACTATCAAACTAGCCCGACGTGGCACTGGGGCCACCTTGGGTCTTGGAGCCATCCTGCGTATCGTGGATTTTCAGCAGCCAGAGAGCCACTCCCAGCCACAGGACCCCAGAGACAACCCCGGGCCCGCTTCTCTGGCAAACAAAACTCACCTGTCCCGCTTCTGGATGGCAGATTGCAGGAGGCACTTGGTACTTTCAAACCAGCCCGAATTGGCAGTGGTTCCACCTTGGGTCTGGGAGCCATCCTACGTATCGTGGATTTTCAGGGGCCAGCCGGACTCTCCCAGCCACAGGTCCTCATACACAAACCACGGCCCTTTTCCCTGGCAAACAAAATTCAGCTGCCCCGCTTCTGGATGGCAGATTGCAGGAGACACTTGGTAATATCAAACCAGCCCGACTTGGCACTGGTGCCACCTTGGGTCTGGGAGCCATCCTGCGTATCGTGGATTTTAAGCAGCCAGAGCGCCACTCCCAGCCACAGTTCCCAAAACACAAACCACGGCCCTTTTCCCTGGAAAAAAAAAACTCTGCTGCATCTCTTATGGATGGCAGATTGCAGGAGCCACTTGGTACTATCAAACCAGCCCGACTTGGCACTGGTGCCACCTTGGGTCTGGGAACCATCCGGCGTATCGTGGATTTTCAGGTGCCTGCCGGCCACTCCCAGCCACAGGACCCCAGAGACAACCCAGGGCCCGCTTCTCTGGCAAACAAATCTCACCTGCCCCGCTTCTGGATGGCAGATTGCAGGAGACACTTGGTACTATCAAACCAGCCTGACTTGGCATTGGTGCCACCTTGGGTCTGGGAACCATCCTGCGTATCGTGGATTTTTAGGGGCCAGCCGGACTCTCCCAGCCACAGGCCCCCGGAGACAAACCACAGCCCGTTTCTCTGGAAAACAAAACTCACCTGTCCCGCTTCTGGATGGCAGAATGCAGGAGACACTTGGTACTATCAAAGCAGCCTGACTTGGCACTGGTGCCACCTTGGGTCTTGGAACCATCCTGCGTATCGTGGATTTTCAGTGGCCAGCCGGACTCTCCCCGCCACAGGTCCCCAAACACAAACAACAGCCCGTTTCCCTGGCAAACAAAACTCAGCTGCCACGCTTCTGGATGGCAGATTGCAGGAGCCACTTGGTACTATCAAACCAGCCCGACTTGGCACTGGTGCCACCTTGGGTCTGGGAACCATCCTGCGTATAGTGGATTTTAGGGTGCCTGCCGGCCACTCCCAGCCACAGGTCCCCAAACACAAACCAATGACCTTTTCCCTGGCAAACAAAATTCAGCTGCCCCGCTTCTGGATGGCAGATTGCAGGAGGCACTTGGTACTATCAAACCAGCCCGACTTGGCATTGGTGCCACCTTGGGTCTGGGAGCCATCCTGCGTATCGTGCATTTTCAGGGGCCAGCCGGCCACTCCCAGCCACAGGCCCCCAGAGACAACCCAGGGCCCGCTTCTCTGGCAAACAAAACTCACCTGCCCCGCTTCTGGATGGCAGATTTCAGGAGACACTTGGTACTATCAAACCAGCCCGACTTGGCATTGGTGCCACCTTGGGTCTGGGAACCATCCTGCGTGTCGTGGATTTTTAGGGGCCAGTTGGACTCTCCCAGCCACAGGCCCCCAGACACAAACCACAGCCCGTTTCTCTGGCAAACAAAACTCACCTGTCCCGCTTCTAGATGGCAGAATGCAGGAGACACTTGGTACTATCAAAACAGCCCGACTTGGCACTGGATTTTCAGTGGCCAGTCGGACTCTCCCCGCCACAGGTCCCCAAACACAAACCACGGCCCTTTTCCCTGGCAAACAAAACTCAGCTACCACGCTTCTGGATGGCAGATTGCAGGAGGCAATTGGTACTATCAAACCAGCCTGACTTGGCACTGGTTCCACCTTGGGTCTGGGAACCATCCTGCGTATAGTGGATTTTAGGATGCCTGCCGGCAACTCCCAGCCACAGTTCCAAAAACACAAACCACGGCCCTTTTCCCTGGAAAAAAAAAAAACTCTGCTGCATCTCTTATGGATGGCAGATTGCAGGAGCCACTTGGAACTATAAAACCAGCCCGACTTGGCAGTGGTGCCACCTTGGGTCTGGGAACCATCCTGCGTATCGTGGATTTTCAGGTGCCTGCCGGCCACTCCCAGCCACAGGTCCCCAAACACAAACCACGGCCCTTTTCCATGGCAAACAAAACTCAGCTGCCCTGCTTCTGGATGGCGGGCTGCAGGAGCCACTTGGTACTATCAAACCAGCCGGACTTGTCACTGGTGCCACCTTGGGTCTGGGAACCATCCTGCGTATCGTGGATTTTCAGGGGCCAGCCGGACTCTCCAAGCCTCAGGCCCCCAGAGACAAACCACAGCCCGTTTCCCTGGCAAACAAAATTCACCTGCCCCGCTTCTGGATGGCAGATTGCAGGAGCCACTTGGTACTATCAAACCTGCCCGACTTGGCATTGGTGCCACCTTGGGTCTGGGAACCATCCTGCGTATTGTGGATTTTTAGGGGCCAGTCGGACTCTCCAAGCCACAGGCCCCCAGACACAAACCTCGACTAGTTTCTCTGGCAAACAAAACTCACCTGTCCCACTTCTGGATGGCAGATTGCAGGAGCCACTTGGTACTATCAAACCAGCCCGACTTGGCGCTGGTGCCACCTTGGGTCTGGGAACCATCCTGCGTATAGAGGATTTTCAGGAGCCAGTCGGACTCTCCCAGCCACAGGTCCCCAAACACAAACCACGGTGCTTTTCCCTGGCAAACGAAACTCAGCTGCCCTGCTTCTGGATGGCAGATTGCAGGAGCCACTTTGTACTATCAAACCAGCCCGACTTGGCACTGGTGCCACCTTGGGTATGGGAACCATCCTGCGTATCGTGGATTTTCAGCAGCCAGAGAGCCACTCCCAGCCACAGTTCCCAAAACACAAACCACGGCCCTTTTCCCTGGAAAAAAAAAACTCTGCTGCATCTCTTAGGGATGGCAGATTGCAGGAGCCAGTTGGTACTATCAAACCAGCCCGACTTGGCACTGGTGCCACCTTGGGTCTGGGAACCATCCTGCGTATCGTGGATTTTCAGGTGCCTGCCGGCCACTCCCAGCCACAGGACCCCAGAGACAACCCAGGGCCCGCTTCTCTGGCAAACAAAACTCAGCTGCCCCGCTTCTGGATGGCAGATTCCAGGAGGCAATTGGTACTATCAAACCAGCCCGACTTGGCACTGGTGCCACCTTGGGTCTGGGAACCATCCTGCGTATCGTGGATTTTCAGCAGCCAGACGGCCACTCCCAGCCACAGGTCCAAAAACACAAACCACGGCCCTTTTTTCTTGACTAACAAAATTCAGCTGCCCCGCTTCTGGATGGCAGATTGCAGGAGACACTTGGTACTATCAAACCAGCCCGACTTGGCATTGGTGCCACCTTGGGTTGGGGAACCATCCTGCTTATCGTGGATTTTCAGGGGCCAGCCGGCCACTCCCAGCCACAGGCGCCCAAACAGAAACCACAGCCCTTTTCCCTGGCAAAAAAAACTCAGCTGCCCCGCTTCTGGATGGCAGATTGCAGGAGGCAATTGGTACTATCAAACCAGCCCGACCTTGCACTGGTGCCACCCTGGGTCTGGGAACCATCCTGCGTATCATAGATTTTCAAGAGCCAGCCGGCCACTCCCAGCTACAGGCCCCCAGACACAAACCACGGCTTTTTCCATAGTAAAAAATACTCAGCTGCCCTGCTTCTGGATGGCAGATTGCAGGAGCCACTTGGAACTATAAAACCAGCCCGACTTGGCACTGGTGCCACCTTGGGTCTGGGAACCATCCTGCGTATCGTGGATTTTCAGGGGCCAGCCGGACTCTCCCAGGAACAGGCCCCCAGACACAAACCTCGACTAGTTTCTCTGGCAAACAAAACTCACCTGTCCCACTTCTGGATGGCAGATTGCAGGAGCCACTTGGTACTGTCAAAACAGCCCGACTTGGCACTGGTGCCACCTTGGGTCTGGGAACCATCCTGCGTATCGTGGATTTTCAGCAGCCAGACGGCCACTCCCAGCCACATGCCCCCAGACACAAACCACGGCCCTTTGCCGTGGCAAACAAAATTCAGCTGCCCCGCTTCTGGATGGCAGAATGCAGGAGACACTTGGTACTATCAAACCAGCCCGACTTGGCACTGGTGCCACCTTGGGTCTGGGAACCATCCTGCGTATCGTGGATTTTTAGGTGCCTGCCGGCCACTCCCAGCCACAGGACCCCAGAGAAAACCCAGGGCCCGCTTCTCTGGCAAACAAAACTCACCTACCCCGCTTCTGGATGGCAGATTGCAGGAGCCACTTGGTACTATCAAACCAGCCCGACTTGGCACTGGTGCCACCTTGGGTCTGGGAGCCATCCTGCGTATCGTGGATTTTCAGCAGCCAGAGAGCCACTCCCAGCCACAGTTACCAAAACACAAACCACGGCCCTTTTCCCTGGAAAAAAAAAACTCTGCTGCATCTCTTATGGATGGCAGATTGCAGGAGCCACTTGGTACTATCAAACCAGCCCGACTTGGCACTGGTGCCACCTTGGGTCTGGGAACCATCCGGCGTATCGTGGATTTTCAGGTGCCTGCCGGCCACTCCCAGCCACAGGACCCCAGAGACAACCCAGGGCCCGCTTCTCTGGCAAACAAAACTCACCTTCCCCTGCTTCTGGATGGCAGATTGCAGGAGAAACTTGGTACTATCAAACCAGCCCGACTTGGCATTGGTGCCACCTTGGGTCTGGGAACCATCCTGCGTATCGTGGATTTTTAGGGGCCAGCCGGACTCTCCCAGCAACAGGCCCCCGTAGACAAACCACAGCCCGTTTCTCTGGAAAACAAAACTCACCTGTCCCGCTTCTGGATGGCAGAATGCAGGAGACACTTGGTACTATCAAACCAGCCCGACTTGGCGCTGGTGCCACCTTGGGTCTGGGAACCATCCTGCGTATAGTGGATTTTCCGGAGCCAGTCGGACTCTCCCAGCCACAGGTCCCCAAACACAAACCACGGTGCTTTTCCCTGGCAAATGAAACTCAGCTGCCCTGCTTCTGGATGGCAGATTGCAGGAGCCACTTTGTACTATCAAACCAGCCCGACTTGGCACTGGTGCCACCTTGGGTATGGGAACCATTCTGCGTATCGTGGATTTTCAGCAGCCAGAGAGCCACTCCCAGCCACAGTTCCCAAAACACAAACCACGGCCCTTTTCCCTGGAAAAAAAAAACTCTGCTGCATCTCTTATGGATGGCAGATTGCAGGAGCCACTTGGTACTATCAAACCAGCCCGACTTGGCACTGGTGCCACCTTGGGTCTGGGAACCATCCTGCGCATCGTGGATTTTCAGGTGCCTGCCGGACACTCCCAGCCACAGGACCCCAGAGACAACCCAGGGCCCGCTTCTCTGGAAAACAAAACTCACCTGTCCCGCTTCTGGATGGCAGATTGCAGGAGCCACTTGGTACTATCAAACCAGACGACTTGGCACTGGTGCCACCTTGGGTCTGGGAACCATCCTGCGTATCGTGGATTTTCAGCAGCCAGACGGCCACTCCCAGCCACAGGTCCAAAAACACAAACCACGGCCCTTTTTTCTTGACAAACAAAATTCAGCTGCCCCGCTTCTGGATGGCAGATTGCAGGAGCCACTTTGTACTATCAAACCAGCCCGACTTGGCACTGGTGCCACCTTGGGTTGGGGAACCATCCTGCTTATCGTGGATTTTCAGTGGCCAGCCGGCCACTCCCAGCCACAGGCGCCCAAACACAAACCACAGCCCTTTTCCCTGGCAAAAAAAACTCAGCTGCCCCGCTTCTGGATGGCAGATTGCAGGAGGCAATTGGTACTATCAAACCAGCCCAACCTTGCACTGGTGCCACCCTGGGTCTGGGAACCATCCTGCGTATCATAGATTTTCAAGAGCCAGCCGGCCACTCCCAGCTACAGGCCCCCAGACACAAACCACGGCCCTTTTCCGTGGCAAACAAAATTCAGCTGCCCTGCTTCTGGATGGCAGATTGCAGGAGCCACTTGGTACTATCAAACCAGCCCGACTTGGCACTGGTGCCACCTTGGGTCTGGGAACCATCCTGCGTATCGTGGATTTTTAGGTGCCTGCCGGCCACTCCCAGCCACAGGACCCCAGAGAAAACCCAGGGCCCGCTTCTCTGGCAAACAAAACTCACCTGCCCCGCTTCTGGATGGCAGATTGCAGGAGCCACTTGGTACTATCAAACCAGCCTGACTTGGCACTGGTGCCACCTTGGGTCTGGGAGCCATCCTGCGTATCGTGGATTTTCAGTAGCCAGAGAGCCACTCCCAGCCACAGTTCCCAAAACACAAACCACGGCCCTTTTCCCTGGAAAAAAAAAACTCTGCTGCATCTCTTATGGATGGCAGATTGCAGGAGCCACTTTGTACTATCAAACCAGCCCGACTTGGCACTGGTGCCACCTTGGGTCTGGGAACCATCCGGCGTATCGTGGATTTTCAGGTGCCTGCCGGCCACTCCCAGCCACAGGACCCCAGAGACAACCCAGGGCCCGCTTCTCTGGCAAACAAAACTCACCTGCCCCGCTTCTGGATGGCAGATTGCAGGAGACACTTGGTACTATCAAACCAGCCTGACTTGGCATTGGTGCCACCTTGGGTCTGGGAACCATCCTGCGTATCGTGGATTTTTAGGGGCCAGCCGGACTCTCCCAGCCACAGGCCCCCGGAGACAAACCACAGCCCGTTTCTCTGGAAAACAAAACTCACCTGTCCCGCTTCTGGATGGCAGATTGCAGGAGCCACTTGGTACTATCAAACCAGCCCGACTTGGCACTGGTGCCACCTTGGGTCTGGGAACCATCCTACGTATCGTGGATTTTTAGGGGCCAGCCGGACTCTCCCAGCCACAGGCCCCCAGAAACAAACCACAGCCTGTTTCCCTGGCAAACAAAATTCAGCTGCATCTCTTATGGATGGCAGATTGCAGGAGCCACTTGGTACTATCAAACCAGCCCGACTTGGCACTGGTGCCACCTTGGGTCTGGGAACCATCCTGCGTATCGTGGATTTTCAGGTGCCTGCCGGCCACTCCCAGCCACAGGACCCCAGAGACAACCCAGGGCCCGCTTCTCTGGAAAACAAAACTCACCTGTCCCGCTTCTGGATGGCAGATTGCAGGAGCCACTTTGTACTATCAAACCAGACGGCTTGGCACTGGTGCCACCTTGGGTCTGGGAACCATCCTGCGTATCGTGGATTTTCAGCAGCCAGACGGCCACTCCCAGCCACAGGTCCAAAAACACAAACCACGGTCCTTTTTTCTTGACAAACAAAATTCAGCTGCCCCGCTTCTGGATGGCAGATTGCAGGAGCCACTTTGTACTATCAAACCAGCCCGACTTGGCACTGGTGCCACCTTGGGTTGGGGAACCATCCTGCTTATCGTGGATTTTCAGGGGCCAGCCGGCCACTCCCAGCCACAGGCGCCCAAACACAAACCACAGCCCTTTTCCCTGGCAAAAAAAACTCAGCTGCCCCGCTTCTGGATGGCAGATTGCAGGAGGCAATTGGTACTATCAAACCAGCCCAACCTTGCACTGGTGCCACCCTGGGTCTGGGAACCATCCTGCGTATCATAGATTTTCAAGAGCCAGCCGGCCACTCCCAGCTACAGGCCCCCAGACACAAACCACGGCCCTTTTCCGTGGCAAACAAAATTCAGCTGCCCTGCTTCTGGATGGCAGATTGCAGGAGCCACTTGGTACTATCAAACCAGCCCGACTTGGCACTGGTGCCACCTTGGGTCTGGGAGCCATCCTGCGTATCGTGGATTTTCAGTAGCCAGAGAGCCACTCCCAGCCACAGTTCCCAAAACACAAACCACGGCCCTTTTCCCTGGAAAAAAAAAACTCTGCTGCATCTCTTATGGATGGCAGATTGCAGGAGCCACTTGGTACTATCAAACCAGCCCGACTTGGCACTGGTGCCACCTTGGGTCTGGGAACCATCCGGCGTATCGTGGATTTTCAGGTGCCTGCCGGCCACTCCCAGCCACAGGACCCCTGAGACAACCCAGGGCCCGCTTCTCTGGCAAACAAAACTCACCTGCCCCGCTTCTGGATGGCAGATTGCAGGAGACACTTGGTACTATCAAACCAGCCTGACTTGGCATTGGTGCCACCTTGGGTCTGGGAACCATCCTGCGTATCGTGGATTTTTAGGGGCCAGCCGGACTCTCCCAGCCACAGGCCCCCGGAGACAAACCACAGCCCGTTTCTCTGGAAAACAAAACTCACCTGTCCCGCTTCTGGATGGCAGAATGCAGGAGCCACTTGGTACTATCAAACCAGCCTGACTTGGCACTGGTGCCACCTTGGGTCTTGGAACCATCCTGCGTATCGTGGATTTTCAGTGGCCAGTCGGACTCTCCCCGCCACAGGTCCCCAAACAAAAACCACGGCCCTTTTCCCTGGCAAACAAAACTCACCTGTCCCACTTCTGGATGGCAGATTGCAGGAGCCACTTGGTACTATCAAACCAGCCCGACTTGTCACTGGTGCCACCTTGGGTCTGGGAACCATCCTACGTATCGTGGATTTTTAGGGGCCAGCCGGACTCTCCCAGCCACAGGCCCCCAGAAACAAACCACAGCCTGTTTCCCTGGCAAACAAAATTCAGCTGCCCCTCTTCTGGATGGCAGAATGCAGGAGACACTTGGTACTATCAAACCAGCCTGACTTGGCACTGGTGCCACCTTGGGTCTTGGAACCATCCTGCGTATCGTGGATTTTCAGTGGCCAGCCGGACTCTCCCCGCCACAGGTCCCCAAACACAAACAACAGCCCGTTTCCCTGGCAAACAAAACTCAGCTGCCACGCTTCTGGATGGCAGATTGCAGGAGCCACTTGGTACTATCAAACCAGCCCGACTTGGCACTGGTGCCACCTTGGGTCTTGGAACCATCCTGCGTATAGTGGATTTTAGGGTGCCTGCCGGCCACTCCCAGCCACAGGTCCCCAAACACAAACCAATGCCCTTTTCCCTGGCAAACAAAATTCAGCTGCCCCGCTTCTGGATGGCAGATTGCAGGAGACACTTGGTACTATCAAACCAGCCCGACTTGGCATTGGTGCCACCTTGGGTCTGGGAGCCATCCTGCGTATCGTGCATTTTCAGGGGCCAGCCGGCCACTCCCAGCCACAGGCCCCCAGAGACAACCCAGGGCCCGCTTCTCTGGCAAACAAAACTCACCTGCCCCGCTTCTGGATGGCAGATTGCAGGAGACACTTGGTACTATCAAACCAGCCCGACTTGGCATTGGTGCCACCTTGGGTCTGGGAACCATCCTGCGTATCGTGGATTTTTAGGGGCCAGTTGGACTCTCCCAGCCACAGGCCCCCAGACACAAACCACAGCCCGTTTCTCTGGCAAACAAAACTCACCTGTCCCGCTTCTGGATGGCAGAATGCAGGAGACACTTGGTACTATCAAAACAGCCCGACTTGGCACTGGATTTTCAGTGGCCAGTCGGACTCTCCCCGCCACAGGTCCCCAAACACAAACCACGGCCCTTTTCCCTGGCAAACAAAACTCAGCTGCCACGCTTCTGGATGGCAGATTGCAGGAGGCAATTGGTACTATCAAACCAGCCTGACTTGGCACTGGTTCCACCTTGGGTCTGGGAACCATCCTGCGTATAGTGGATTTTAGGGTGCCTGCCGGCAACTCCCAGCCACAGTTCCAAAAACACAAACCACGGCCCTTTTCCCTGGAAAAAAAAAAA
Organism: Artemisiospiza belli; assembly: GCA_021963965.1. Classification (NCBI taxonomy): domain Eukaryota; kingdom Metazoa; phylum Chordata; class Aves; order Passeriformes; family Passerellidae; genus Artemisiospiza; species Artemisiospiza belli. The sequence goes on from JAKDEW010000026.1 coordinate 13,566,194, forward strand.
ACTCTGCTGCATCTCTTATGGATGGCAGATTGCAGGAGCCACTTGGAACTATAAAACCAGCCCGACTTGGCAGTGGTGCCACCTTGGGTCTGGGAACCATCCTGCGTATCGTGGATTTTCAGGTGCCTGCCGGCCACTCCCAGCCACAGGTCCCCAAACACAAACCACGGCCCTTTTTCCTGGTAAACAAAATTCAGCTGCCCCGCTTCTGGATGGCAGATTGCAGGAGACACTTGGTACTATCAAACCAGCCCGACTTGGCACTGGTGCCACCTTGGGTCTGTAAACCATCGTGCGTTTTGTGGATTTTCAGCAGCCAGACAGCCACTCCCAGCCACAGTTCCCAAAAAACAAACCACGGCCCTTTTCCCTGGAAAAAAAAAAAACTCTGCTGCATCTCTTATGGATGGCAGATTGCAGGAGGCACTTGGTACTTTCAAACCAGCCCGACTTGGCACTGGTGACACCTTGGGTCTGGGAACCATCCTGCGTATCGTGGATTTTCAGGTGCCTGCCGGCCACTCCCAGCCACAGGACCCCAGAGACAACCCAGGGCCCGCTTCTCTCGCAAACAAAACTCACCTGCCCCGCTTCTGGATGGCAGATTCCAGGAGACACTTGGTACTATCAAACCAGCCGGACTTGGCATTGGTGCCACCTTGGGTCTGGGAACCATCCTGCGTATCGTGGATTTTCAGGGGCCAGCCGCACTGTCCCAGCCACAGGCCCCCAAACACAAACCACAGCCCGTTTCTCTGGAAAACAAAACTCACATGTCCCGCTTCTGGATGGCAGAATGCAGGAGACACTTGGTACTATCAAACCAGCCTGACTTGGCACTGGTGCCACCTTGGGTCTTGGAACCATCCTGCGTATCGTGGATTCTCAGTGGCCAGCCTGACTCTCCAAGGCACAGTTCCCAAAACACAAACCACGGCTTTTTCCATAGTAAACAATACTCAGCTGCCCTGCTTCTGGATGGCAGATTGCAGGAGCCACTTGGTACTTTCAAACCAGCCCGAATTGGCAGTGGTTCCACCTTGGGTCTGGGAACCATCCTGCGTATCGTGGATTTTCAGTGGCCAGTCGGACTCTCCCAGCCACAGGCCCCCAGAGACAAACCGCGGCCCTTTTCCCTGGCAAACAAAACTCAGCTGCCACGCTTCTGGATGGCAGATTACAGGAGCCACTTGGTACTATCAAACCAGCCCGACTTGGCAGTGATGGCACCTTGGGTCTGGGAACCATCCTGCGTATCGTGGATTTTCAGGGGCCAGCCGGACTCTCCAAGCCTCAGGCCCCCAGAGACAAACCACGGCCCGTTTCCCTGGCAAACAAAATTCACCTGCCCCGCTTCTGGATGGCAGATTGCAGGAGCCACTTGGTAATATCAAAACAGCCCGACTTGGCACTGGTGCCACCTTGGGTCTGGGAACCATCCTGCGTATCGTGGATTTTCAGCAGCCAGACGGCCACTCCCAGCCACATGCCCCCAGACACAAACCACGGCCCTTTGCCGTGGCAAACAAAATTCAGCTGCCCCGCTTCTGGATGGCAGAATGCAGGAGACACTTGGTACTATCAAACCAGCCCGACTTGGCACTGGTGCCACCTTGGGTCTGGGAACCATCCTGCGTATCGTGGATTTTTAGGTGCCTGCCGGCCACTCCCAGCCACAGGACCCCAGAGAAAACCAAGGGCCCGCTTCTCTGGCAAACAAAACTCACCTACCCCGCTTCTGGATGGCAGATTGCAGGAGCCACTTGGTACTATCAAACCAGCCCGACTTGGCACTGGTGCCACCTTGGGTCTGGGAGCCATCCTGCGTATCGTGGATTTTCAGCAGCCAGAGAGCCACTCCCAGCCACAGTTCCCAAAACACAAACCACGGCCCTTTTCCCTGGAAAAAAAAAACTCTGCTGCACCTCTTATGGATGGCAGATTGCAGGAGCCACTTGGTACTATCAAACCAGCCCGACTTGGCACTGGTGCCACCTTGGGTCTGGGAACCATCCGGCGTATCGTGGATTTTCAGGTGCCTGCCGGCCACTCCCAGCCACAGGACCCCAGAGACAACCCAGGGCCCGCTTCTCTGGCAAACAAAACTCACCTGCCCCGCTTCTGGATGGCAGATTGCAGGAGAAACTTGGTACTATCAAACCAGCCCGACTTGGCATTGGTGCCACCTTGGGTCTGGGAACCATCCTGCGTATAGTGGATTTTCAGGAGCCAGTCGGACTCTCCCAGCCACAGGTCCCCAAACACAAACCACGGTGCTTTTCCCTGGCAAACGAAACTCAGCTGCCCTGCTTCTGGATGGCAGATTGCAGGAGCCACTTTGTACTATCAAACCAGCCCGACTTGGCACTGGAGCCACCTTGGGTATGGGAACCATCCTGCGTATCGTGGATTTTCAGCAGCCAGAGAGCCACTCCCAGCCACAGTTCCCAAAACACAAACCACGGCCCTTTTCCCTGGAAAAAAAAAACTCTGCTGCATCTCTTATGGATGGCAGATTGCAGGAGCCAGTTGGTACTATCAAACCAGCCCGACTTGGCACTGGTGCCACCTTGGGTCTGGGAACCATCCTGCGTATCTTGGATTTTCAGGTGCCTGCCGGCCACTCCCAGCCACAGGACCTCAGAGACAACCCAGGGCCCGCTTCTCAGGAAAACAAAACTCACCTTGTTGTGGTGTGCTGTAATGTCCCATTTTACACTTCCTGGTCACCTCCCCAGGTGTGCCTATACCTCTCTCCCTTCCCCCTTGCCCCCATGCTGAGTGAGTCCTGTCAATCAGGCTTAACATTCCAGCAAGGCGTCGTGTGGTTGGTCAAGTTCAAAGGATGCCCTTCAGGCCTGGGGGTCATTGGTTTGTCTGGGTATCATCTTCCCCTGAGACCCTGCCCCTCTCACCTGGTTGGGTGCCCACCTGTCCCCTCCCCTTCCCCTGTCCCTGAGTTTAAAAAGGTGATCAGACCATGCGGTCGATTATTCTGTTGGCGCAGTTATCTACGTTCAGACCTCTGTAACCTTGGAATAAACCTCTGGACATTAAACCCTCCAGCAGAATCCTCTCCTTTTTCTCTTCACCATCGCCTGAAGATCTCCTCCTGAGGTAAACGGGGTTCCTAACAAGCCTGGACTTGTTCAGTGCCCGGCAGCAATCTCCAGCAAGCCAAGGTATCTCTGGGGTGATACACCGCAGTTGCTGCCTTTGGCCCTGCAGCAAGGGTCTGACTGGCCCAGGCACTACCTAACTGGTAATATTGGGAGCCTTATTCTAATATTTGGCGTCCCTGAGGCGGGCAACGTGACTCTGCAGCCCGAGACGGACCTGCAGTACCTCAGAGAAGCTTCTGGCAGCCGTGCATCCAGCTGAAAGGGGCTTTGGTTGCATCGCCCTCAGCTAGAGACTTTGGGAATATTCCCAGAAGAAGTTTCGAGGCCTGTTCGGCGCTTCTGGAAAGCCCAGCTCCTTTCTGGTGAGCAGATTTTCCAGAAGGAAGACGGGGTAGCCTCTCTCGCCCACAGAGAGGTCCTGTTCTGGTGAGGAGACCTGCCTGTACCCAGCCAGCTACAGCTTCCATTTCGGGTGAGTATCTCTGCTCTGGGTAGAGCAGGAGCTCAAAAACAGACTCTGCCGTGAGTTCTGTTCCTTTTTGCCTTTGCATTTTTGGCTGCGCAGCCCCACAGACAGGAATTCATTGCGTTCTAGCTTTAAGCTTTCTGCCGCGTGTTTTGCTGTCTTCTGGAATTCGCGCCGGCGGGAGCTCTCTGCCCTTCCCCCCGGCTCTGCAGCGCGGGGTGCTCGGCTCTCTCCACGTGGTCGAGAGATCTTTCTTTCTCTCTCTCTCGGTGCGGGGGAGGGGGGGGGGGGTCTCTCCACGTGGTCGGGGGATATCTCTCTCTCTCTCTCTGTGCGGGGGACGGGGGTTCTCTGCACACGCGGCGCGGGGGGGGGGGGCCGGTTTCGGCTTGCCACGTGGCGTGGCTGCTCTCCCTGCTCCGCGGGGGGGCTGCATTCCACGGCGGGGGAGGCTTTGTTTCTGCCTCAGCTCGGCAGGGCGTGCCCTGCTGTTGCTGCCCGGGAATTTTAAAAGCAGTATATACAGCTGCATTGTGAAGCTTTTGTCTGCTCGTTATCGCTTTCCTCTGTGGTTTGTTTTTTAGAAATCGGTAGCTGATTTTAGCTTTGTTTTTGGTCAGGCAGGATCTAGTACTTTGCTTTTTACATCTAACATGGGTTTGAAACTCAGCATTGTACAAAAAGGAGTGTATTATAATATTGTTAGCATTTTAGACAGTAGTAATGTTAAGTTTTCAAAGGGAAAATTAAAACAGTTTATAAGATGGCTTTTCCTCCACTTCCCACAAATCTCCCGTGAAGAAATCCACAATATTCAATTCTGGGATAAAGTTGGGAATGAATTGATAACCTTAGGACAATCTGGCAACGTACCTTCAGCTAAATTTGTGTTTTGGAGTTTACAAATTCGAACAGCATTGCTCAAACAAAAGGAAATGGAGAAAAAGCCAAATGTAAAGCCATGTACCTCTGCTCTCCCTGTTTCTCCCTCTCCTAGCTCTAAAACCCCTAAACCTCTTTCCCCAAAACTTGGTATTTTAAAGAGAGCACACTCATTGGGAAGTCGACTCCCAGAGTCTGCTGAAATACCTGAGTTGCCCTGTGCACAAGGCCCTGGCCAGGCTGCGTGGAACCTTTCCCAATCCCCTGCGTCCCATCCTCAGAAACCTACAGCACGTGTCAGCTTTCCAGAGAGCAGTGATGCCCAAAATGGCCCCCAGTCCCTAGGGGGTCCACAAGATGGTGGATGCCACATGGCATCTTCCCAAGCCTGGTCTTCTTCCCAAAATCCTCTTAAGCATCCCGAAACTCCAGCCCCATCCCCCTCTCCTCCGGTTCCTCGTGATACCTTTCCCCCTCCCCCTCCCTTTCCTGCAGTACCCTCAGCTCCGCCCCTCTACTCCTCCCAGGGGGCGTCTGCTGACGTGATGTCACCAGGTGTCCCCGCCCCCTGCCTGTCCCTTGACCCCGCCCCTTGTTCCCACAGTTTCCCCGCCCCTTGCCGGCCCCCTGTCCCCGCCCCCTCCCCGGGTTCCCACAGTGGGGACACACCCACTGCCATTCCCCAAACTTGTATCTGTGATCCCAATGCTTCCAATTCAAGGGATGCAGAGCAGGGAACAGCAGATTCAATGCATAGTCCCATGTTGTCGCTGGCTCCTGTTACCTTTCAGCCTGCTGCTCAGGGGGGAGCAGCTCCAACTGCTAATTGGAGTTCTTTTGGACGACAATTGATTAAAGAGATCTGTAAATCTCATAAAGAATATGGTCCACACAGTCCATATTTCCGTGGCCTTTTAAATTCTGAATTGAGTAGGACTGTAGTGATTCCACATGATTTAAAACAGCTTTTTTCCTGTCTCATGACCTCCACGGAATTCAAATTATGGGAAATAGCATGGAAACAACTGCTAAATGATGCTCTCCCAGGCTTGCATGCTGATCCAAACACAGCCAAAGACAACAGGGGTAACCCTATCACCATTGAGCACCTCTGTGGTGAGGGCCAGTGGTCTTCTCCCTCAGTCCAAGCTACTGCAATTCCTGCAGAAACACTCGAGAAAGTGAAAGAAGCAGCTGAAAAAGCATTCTTTTCCCTACAACCTGAGGGGCCTTTTGAGCCCTATAGTAAAATTAAACAGCTGTCATCAGAGCCTTTTTTGAAATTTGTAGAAAGGTTAACTAGAGCTATTGAAATACAAGTTAAAAAGGAGAATGCTAGGGAAGCAATTTTAGAAGAAATGGCATTTACAAATGCAAATGAACAGTGTCAAGCAGCAATCCTGAGCCTTCCTATAGAACCTCCCCCTACGCTAAAAGATATGCTTCTAGTCTGTAACAGGAAAGTGCCTCTGATGAGTTTAACTGAAGACTCCAGACCAAGGCTGCTGCCAAGACCACCTCAGCGTGTCGCCGTTGCCAGCCCTGCGCCTTTCCCCTCAGCACAGCAGTACCCTGGGCAGCAGCGGAGACCAGCAATGGCTGAGCCCACAAAACCATGCCTGCTTTGTAACAACCTAGGGCACTGGAGTAACCAGTGCCCCCTGAAAAGGGAATTTGATGAATTTAGAAATGGCAGGGGGGGAGAACTACAAGCCCTCCCTGGGGGTCAACAAAAAAACTGAAAAGAGAGCGCCCGCCTGCCAGGCGTGCAGACACAAAAAGAGCAGGCCAAGGGAAGAAGGGTAGCAAAACAAATCAAGCGCGCGATAACATTAATGTTTGTGTAAGTGAAGCAGGTGCTTCAAAGACTGTGTATGATTTAAGTGAACCTATGTTAACCACGTCTTCTGTCAATGAGCCTTACAGGTTGCAGCTGACAGAGTCACTCCACCTGAAGGACACTGATTGGCATTTTGTCTCTGTAAATCCTGAACAGAAGGGTACTTGGAACCGGATTCGTTGTAAGTACATCGTCATTGGGGACACCAAACACACACCTCAAGAGATTGAAATTGCTCCAGGAATGACAACATCAGATCCTGAGCAATTCGTTCTCGGCCTGCATTGTATCCACCCACCCCTGTTTCTTCCCAAGGGACAAATTGTTGCACAAGCTATCCCTGTGCCATCTTTACCTGAAAATATGGAAAAACAAGGGCCCACAGTCACCCGGGTCCAAGTTATTGGGAACCACAAGCCCAAATTATGGTGTAATGTCAGTGGGGGTGGGGAGTCTAAACGCATTGAGATGCTTGTAGACACAGGTGCAGACTGCACAGTGATTCCAGTACAAGACTGGCCAGCACATTGGCCTTTGCAAAATGTTGCCGGTCACCTTCGAGGTGTAGGAGGTCTGCAATTGGCAAGACAATCCAAAAGCATTATTCAATTTGAGGGACCAAACGGACAATTGGCAAATATCCGTCCATTTGTGTTAGATTATTCGGAACCTTTGTTAGGGAGAGATTTAATGGCCCAGTGGGGTGTCACAATTGATATTCCAGACTCTCCACAGCATATTTGTGCAGCAGTCATTGAACAACAGCGCCCCACCCAAAAACTGAAGTGGAAAACAGACAAACCAGTTCAGGTGAAACAGTGGCCGCTCAGTAAACAAAAAATAAAGGTGCTTGAGGAACTAGTGGAAGAGCAACTAAAAAAGGGCCACATTGTGGAGACCATGTCCCCATGGAACTCCCCAGTGTTTGTCATCCAAAAAGCTGACAAAAAGAGATGGCGGCTCCTCTGCGACCTCCGACAAATTAATAATGTAATTGAAGATATGGGTTCTCCCCAACCTGGTATGCCATCCCCAACAATGCTTCCCCAAGATTGGAAATTAGCTGTTATTGATATTAAAGATTGTTTTTTCCAAATCCCCTTGCACCCTGATGATGCACCGCGTTTTGCATTCTCCGTCCCTTCCATTAATTTAGAATCACCTATGAAAAGATACCATTGGACCGTTCTTCCTCAGGGATTAAAAGTATCTCCAGCTATCTGCCAGTGGTATGTCTCTTCCCTGCTTTCCCCAGTACGTGCAGCTGCAGAGAAGGCCATTATCTATCATTATATGGATGATATCCTGGTGTGTGCCCCCAATGATGATTTACTCACACATGCGCTTGACCTAACGATCGATGCATTGATTGTTGCAGGGTTCGAGCTCCAGGAAAAGAAAATTCAAAAGATGCCACCTTGGAAGTATTTGGGCTTAGAAATTGGAAATAGGACCATTGTTCCTCAAAAACTAGAAATCAATCCAAGAATCAAGACCCTTGCGGATGTCCACAAGTTGTGTGGGTCTTTGAATTGGGTAAGACCATGGCTCGGTCTGACTAATGAAGACCTTGCCCCTCTTTTCAATTTATTGAAAGGGGGAGAGGACCCAGGTGCTCCTAGGTCTGTTACCCCAGAGGCACGGAAAGCTCTAGAAAAGGTTCAGATTGCAATGTCCACAAGACAGGCCAACCGATGCCGGCCTGACCTGCCATTCAAATTTATCATTCTAGGTAAGTTGCCACACCTCCATGGAATTATTTTCCAGTGGGAGGAAAAACAAACACCTAAGGCAAAGAACATACCAAAAAAGGACCGGGACCAGAGGGACCCTCTCTTGATCATAGAATGGGTTTTCCTCAGTCACAAAAGGTCCAAGAGACTGACAAAGCCTCAGGAGCTGGTAGCGGAACTGATCCGGAAAGCAAGGACCCGGATCAGGGAGTTAGCAGGATGTGATTTTAAGTGCATTCACATTCCAGTTGAGTTAAAATCAGGTCAAAATACTATGAAAATACTGGAACAATTGTTTCAAGAAAATGAAGTGTTGCAGTTTGCTCTGGATTCCTACTCAGGACAAATTTCAGTAGCGCGGCCCACTTACAAATTGTTTGAACAAGATGTTCAATTTACCTTAAAATTAAGAAGTGCTCTAAGTAGGAGACCTTTAAAAAGGGCTCTAACTGTCTTCACAGATGCATCCGGGAGGTCCCACAAGTCCGTTATGACTTGGAAGGATCCACAAACCCAGCAGTGGGAGACAGACATTGCTGAGGTGGAAGGTTCACCTCAGGTTGCTGAATTGGCTGCGGTTGTTAGGGCCTTTGAAAGGTTCTCAGAACCATTTAATCTGATTACAGACTCTGCATATGTGGCAGGAATAGTATCCAGGGCAGATCAAGCAATACTGCAAGATGTGTCTAACATCGCACTTTTCGAATTGCTCTCAAAACTGGTAAAGTTAGTCACTCACCGAGAGCAACCATTTTATGTGATGCATGTCAGGTCACACACTGACTTGCCAGGGTTTATCGCTGAAGGCAACAGAAGGGCAGATGCTCTTGCTGCACCTGCAGTGATGGCCACCCTCCCAAATGTTTTTGAACAGGCAAAAATCAGCCACCAGCTTTTCCACCAAAATGCACCTGGCCTGGTTCGTCAGTTTAACGTCACTCGAGAACAGGCCAAAGCTATTGTGGCCACATGCCCAAATTGCCAACAACATGCACTCCCTACAGTGAGTACGGGAGCAAACCCAAGGGGACTGAACAGTTGTGAACTGTGGCAAACAGATGTAACACACGTACAGTCTTTTGGACGGCAGAAATATGTTCATGTCAGTGTAGATACCTTTTCTGGAGCGGTCTATGCTTCTGCCCACACAGGAGAATCATCTATTGATGCTATTAAGCACCTCTTACAGGCTTTTTCTTTCATGGGCATCCCCAAGGAGCTGAAAACTGATAATGGGCCTGCTTATAAATCCAAGGAATTCGGGAGCTTCCTGCAGCAATGGGGAGTAGAGCACAAAACTGGCATCCCCTACTCCCCTACAGGTCAAGCCATTGTAGAAAGAACTCACCGTGATATTAAAAGGGTCCTGGACCAGCAACAACAGGTTCTGAAGGTAGAACCTCCCCACATACGATTATCCAGGGCGCTATTCACAATAAATTTTCTAAATTGCTCTTTTGACAGCCTGAACCCACCCATCCTACGCCACTTTGGGGGGAGCAGTCATAGGCTGATGAAAGAAAAACCTCCGGTTTTAGTAAAGGACCCTGAGACTTGGAAAATGGTAGGACCTTACAAATTGGTTACTTGGGGACGTGGATATGCCTGTGTGTCCACCCCCTCTGGTTTAAGGTGGGTTCCTTCCAAATGGGTAAAGCCCTATGTTCCCAAAGTCTCAGAGAAATCTGCAGAAGCACCCCAGGTTGCTCATGCTGCCTGGAGAAGAAAACGCCGCACGCATTCTCTGGAGGAAATTCAATTTAAGCCTCCTATCTGGAATAGTTTGTAATATATGTTTGTTTCAAGTTTTTGTACCAGTTTAGATCCCACTGTTCGTGTATAGCCTCGAGACGCCATGAGACCGTACCTGCTTCTCGTCCTACTCGTGATCATCCCACCTGCAATCTCCTGCATAGTCCCTCAGCCCAAACCACATATGGACTACCTTGACAAAGGCTCTCGGACATCAACAGAGAAACTAACAACTGGCTGAATGGACTGTTCAATGGCTGGGGACTCTCGGGCTGGTTGGGATCTATTCTGAAAACTGTGTTTTTAGTGCTGTTTTTTAGTTATAGTTATTGTAGTTTTTACCATTGTTTTTGGACTAATCAAACGCATGGTGCTCAAGTTAATTTCAAGCTCATCTCCCCCTCCTGAAGTCTAGCATTTAGAAGCCCTCAGTACTCCAATGGATGACTTGGAAGCCTCAGTGGAAAACACTGACCCTCCTGTAGAGGAAGAACTGATTTACCAACCATGGTTTGGCAATCATTCTCCACTACAAACACAGTCCTCTTCTTTTTAAACAAAACTAGGGGGAGATGTTGTGGTGTGCTGTAATGTCCCATTTTACACTTCCTGGTCACCTCCCCAGGTGTGCCTATACCTCTCTCCCTTCCCCCTTGCCCCCATGCTGAGTGAGTCCTGTCAATCAGGCTTAACATTCCAGCAAGGCGTCGTGTGGTTGGTCAAGTTCAAAGGATGCCCTTCAGGCCTGGGGGTCATTGGTTTGTCTGGGTATCATCTTCCCCTGAGACCCTGCCCCTCTCACCTGGTTGGGTGCCCACCTGTCCCCTCCCCTTCCCCTGTCCCTGAGTTTAAAAAGGTGATCAGACCATGCGGTCGATTATTCTGTTGGCGCAGTTATCTACGTTCAGACCTCTGTAACCTTGGAATAAACCTCTGGACATTAAACCCTCCAGCAGAATCCTCTCCTTTTTCTCTTCACCATCGCCTGAAGATCTCCTCCTGAGGTAAACGGGGTTCCTAACAAGCCTGGACTTGTTCAGTGCCCGGCAGCAATCTCCAGCAAGCCAAGGTATCTCTGGGGTGATACACCGCAGTTGCTGCCTTTGGCCCTGCAGCAAGGGTCTGACTGGCCCAGGCACTACCTAACTGGTAATATTGGGAGCAATATTCCAATATCACCTGTCCCGCTTCTGGATGGCAGATTGCAGGAGCCACTTGGTACTATCAAACCTGACGACTTGGCACTGGTGCCACCTTGGGTCTGGGAACCATCCTGCGTATCGTGGATTTTCAGCAGCCAGACGGCCACTCCCAGCCACAGGTCCAAAAACACAAACCACGGCCCTTTTTTCTTGACAAACAAAATTCAGCTGCCCCGCTTCTGGATGGCAGATTGCAGGAGCCACTTTGTACTATCAAACCAGCCCGACTTGGCACTGGTGCCACCTTGGGTTGGGGAACCATCCTGCTTATCGTGGATTTTCAGTGGCCAGCCGGCCACTCCCAGCCACAGGCGCCCAAACACAAACCACAGCCCTTTTCCCTGGCAAAAAAAACTCAGCTGCCCCGCTTCTGGATGGCAGATTGCAGGAGGCAATTGGTACTATCAAACCAGCCCAACCTTGCACTGGTGCCACCCTGGGTCTGGGAACCATCCTGCGTATCATAGATTTTCAAGAGCCAGCCGGCCACTCCCAGCTACAGGCCCCCAGACACAAACCACGGCCCTTTTCCGTGGCAAACAAAATTCAGCTGCCCTGCTTCTGGATGGCAGATTGCAGGAGCCAGTTGGTACTATCAAACCAGCCCGACTTGGCACTGGTGCCACCTTGGGTCTGGGAAGCATCCTGCGTATCGTGGATTTTTAGGTGCCTGCCGGCCACTCCCAGCCACAGGACCCCAGAGAAAACCCAGGGCCCGCTTCTCTGGCAAACAAAACTCACCTGCCCCGCTTCTGGATGGCAGATTGCAGGAGCCACTTGGTACTATCAAACCAGCCCGACTTGGCACTGGTGCCACCTTGGGTCTTGGAACCATCCTGCGTATCGTGGATTTTAAGGGGCCAGCCGGGCTCTCCCAGCCACAGGCCTCCAGAGACAAACCTCGACTCGTTTCGCTGGCAAACAAAACTCAGCTGCCCCGCTTCTGGATAGCAGATTGCAGGAGCCACTTGGTACTATCAAACCAGCCCGACTTGGCAGTGGTGCCACCTTGGGTCTGGGAACCATCCTGCGAATCGTGGATTTTCAGGTGCCTGCCGGCCACTCCCAGCCACATGATCCCAGAGACAACCCAGGGCCGGCTTCTCTGGCAAACAAAACTCACCTGTCCCGCTACTGGATGGCAGATTGCAGGAGGCAGTTGGTACTTTCAAACCAGCCCGACTTGGCACTGGTGCCACCCTGGGTCTGGGAACCATCCTGCGTATCATAGATTTTCAAGAGCCAGCCGGCCACTCCCAGCTACAGGCCCCCAGACACAAACCACGGCTTTTTCCATAGTAAACAATACTCAGCTGCCCTGCTTCTGGATGGCAGATTGCAGGAGCCAGTTGGTACTATCAAACCAGCCCGACTTGTCACTGGTGCCACCTTGGGTCTGGGAACCATCCTGCGTATCGTGGATTTTCAGGGGCCAGCCGGACTCTCCCAGGAACAGGCCCCCAGACACAAACCTCAACTCGTTTCTCTGGCAAAGTAAACTCACCTGTCCCACTTCTGGATGGCAGATAGCAGCAGCCACTTGGTACTATCAAAACAGCCCGACTTGGCACTGGTGCCACCTTGGGTCTGGGAACCATCCTGCTTATCATGGATTTGCAGCAGCCAGAGAGCCACTCCCAGCCACAGTTCCCAAAACACAAACCACGGCCCTTTTCCCTGGAAAAAAAAAACTCTGCTGCATCTCTTATGGATGGCAGATTGCAGGAGCCACTTGGTACTCTCAAACCAGCCCGACTTGGCACTGGTGCCACCTTGGGTCTGGGAACCATCCTGCGTATCGTGGATTTTCAGCAGCCAGGCGGCCACTCCCAGCCACAGGACCCCAGAGACAACCCAGGGCCCGCTTCTCTGGCAAACAGAACTCACCTGCCCCGCTTCTGGATGGCAGATTGCAGGAGACACTTGGTACTATCAAACCAGCCCGACTTGGCATTGGTGCCACCTTGGGTCTGGGAACCATCCTGCGTATCGTGGATTTTTAGGGGCCAGTCGGACTCTCCCAGCCACAGGCCCCCAGAGACAAACCACAGCCCGTTTCTCTGGAAAACAAAACTCACCTGTCCCGCTTCTGGATGGCAGAATGCAGGAGACACTTGGTACTATCAAACCAGCCTGACTTGGCACTGGTGCCACCTTGGGTCTTGGAACCATCCTGCGTATCGTGGATTTTCAGTGGCCAGTCGGACTCTCCCCGCCACAGGTCCCCAAACACAAACCACGGCCCTTTTCCCTGGCAAACAAAACTCAGCTGCCACGCTTCTGGATGGCAGATTGCAGGAGCCACTTGGTACTATCAAACCAGCCCGACTTGGCAGTGATGGCACCTTGGGTCTGGGAACCATCCTGCGTATCGTGGATTTTCAGGTGCCTGCCGGCCACTCCCAGCCACAGGTCCCCAAACACAAACCAAGGCCCTTTTTCCTGGTAAACAAAACTCAGCTGCCCCGCTTCTGGATGGCAGATTGCAGGAGCCACTTGGTACTATCAAACCAGCCCGACTTGGCACTGGTGCCACCTTGGGTCTGGGAGCCATCCTGCGTATCGTGGATTTTCAGCTGCCAGAGAGCCACTCCCAGCCACAGGACCCCAGAGAAAACCCAGGGCCCGCTTCTCTGGCAAACAAAACTCACCTGTCCAGCTTCTGGATGGCAGATTGCAGGAGCCACTTGGTACTTTCAAACCAGCCCGAATTGGCAGTGGTTCCACCTTGGGTCTGGGAACCATCCTGCGTATCGTGGATTTTCAGTGGCCAGTCGGACTCTCCCAGCCACAGGCCCCCAGAGACAAACCACAGCCCGTTTCTCTGGAAAACAAAACTCTCCTGTCCCGCTCCTGGATGGCAGATTGCAGGAGCCACTTTGTACTATCAAACCAGCCTGACTTGGCACTGGTGCCACCTTGGGTCTGGGAGCCATCCTGCGTATCGTGGATTTTCAGCAGCCAGAGCGCCACTCCCAGCCACAGTTCCCAAAACACAAACCACGGCCCTTTTCCCTGGAAAAAAAAAACTCTGCTGCATCTCTTATGGATGGCAGACTGCAGGAGCCACTTGGTACTATCAAACCAGCCAGACTTGGCACTGGTGCCACCATGGGTCTGGGAACCATCCGGCGTATCGTGGATTTTCAGGTGCCTGCCGGCCACTCCCAGCCACAGGACCCCAGAGACAACCCAGGGCCCGCTTCTCTGGCAAACAAAACTCACCTGCCCCGCTTCTGGATGGCAGATTGCAGGAGCCACTTGGTACTATCAAACCAGCCCGACTTGGCATTGGTGCCACCTTGGGTCTGGGAACCATCCTGCGTATCGTGGATTTTTAGGGGCCAGTCGGACTCTCCCAGCCACAGGCCCCCAGATACAAACCACAGCCCGTTTCTCTGGAAAACAAAACTCACCTGTCCCGCTTCTGGATGGCAGAATGCAGGAGACACTTGGTACTATCAAACCAGCCTGACTTGGCACTGGTGCCACCTTGGGTCTTGGAACCATCCTGCGTATCGTGGATTTTCAGTGGCCAGGCGGACTCTCCCCGCCACAGGTCCCCAAACACAAACCACGGCCCTTTTCCCTGGCAAACAAAACTCAGCTGCCACGCTTCTGGATGGCAGATTGCAGGAGCCACTTGGTACTATCAAACCAGCCCGACTTGGCAGTGATGGCACCTTGGGTCTGGGAACCATCCTGCTTATCGTGGATTTTCAGGTGCCTGCCGGCCACTCCCAGCCACAGGTCCCCAAACACAAACCAAGGCCCTTTTTCCTGGTAAACAAAACTCAGCTGCCCCGCTTCTGGATGGCAGATTGCAGGAGCCACTTGGTACTATCAAACCAGCCCGACTTGGCACTGGTGCCACCTTGGGTCTGGGAGCCATCCTGCGTATCGTGGATTTTCAGCAGCCAGAGAGCCACTCCCAGCCACAGGACCCCAGAGAAAACCCAGGGCCCGCTTCTCTGGCAAACAAAACTCACCTGTCCCGCTTCTGGATGGCAGATTGCAGGAGCCACTTGGTACTTTCAAACCAGCCCGAATTGGCAGTGGTTCCACCTTGGGTCTGGGAACCATCCTGCGTATCGTGGATTTTCAGTGGCCAGTCGGACTCTCCCAGCCACAGGCCCCCAGAGACAAACCGCGGCCCTTTTCCCTGGCAAACAAAACTCAGCTGCCACGCTTCTGGATGGCAGATTACAGGAGCCACTTGGTACTATCAAACCAGCCCGACTTGGCAGTGATGGCACCTTGGGTCTGGGAACCATCCTGCGTATCGTGGATTTTCAGGTGCCTGCCGGCCACTCCCAGCCACAGGCCCCCAGACACAAACCACGGCCCTTTTCCCTGGCAAACAAAACTCTGCTGCACCGCTTCTGGATGGTAGATTGCAGGGCCCACTTGGTACTATCTAACCAGCCGGACTTGTCACTGGTGCCACCTTGGTTCTGGGAACCATCCTCCATATCGTGGATTTTTAGGGGCCAGCAGGACTCTCCCAGCCACAGGCCCCCAGAGACAAACCACAGCCCGTTTCTCTGGAAAACAAAACTCACCTGTCCCGCTCCTGGATGGCAGATTGCAGGAGCCACTTGGTACTATCAAACCAGCCTGACTTGGCACTGGTGCCACCTTGGGTCTGGGAGCCATCCTGCGTATCATAGATTTTCAGCAGCCAGAGCGCCACTCCCAGCCACAGTTCCCAAAACACAAACCACGGCCCTTTTCCCTGGAAAAAAAAAACTCTTCTGCATCTCTTATGGATGGCAGACTGCAGGAGCCACTTGGTACTATCAAACCAGCCAGACTTGGCACTGGTGCCACCATGGGTCTGGGAACCATCCGGCGTATCGTGGATTTTCAGGTGCCTGCCGGCCACTCCCAGCCACAGGACCCCAGAGACAACCCAGGGCCCGCTTCTCTGGCAAACAAAACTCACCTGCCCTGCTTCTGGATGGCAGATTGCAGGAGACACTTGGTACTATCAAACCAGCCCGACTTGGCATTGGTGCCACCTTGGGTCTGGGAACCATCCTGCGTATCGTGGATTTTTAGGGGCCAGTCGGACTCTCCCAGCCACAGGCCCCCAGAGACAAACCACAGCCCGTTTCTCTGGAAAACAAAACTCACCTGTCCCGCTTCTGGATGGCAGACCGCAGGAGGCACTTGGTACTATCAAAGCAGCCTGACTTGGCACTGGTGCCACCTTGGGTCTTGGAACCATCCTGCGTATCGTGGATTTTCAGTGGCCAGCCGGACTCTCCCAGCCACAGGTCCCCAAACACAAACAACAGCCCGTTTCCCTGGCAAACAAAACTCAGCTGCCACGCTTCTGGATGGCAGATTGCAGGAGCCACTTGGTACTATCAAACCAGCCCGACTTGGCACTGGTGCCACCTTGGGTCTTGGAACCATCCTGCGTATAGTGGATTTTAGGGTGCCTGCCGGCCACTCCCAGCCACAGGTCCCCAAACACAAACCAATGCCCTTTTCCCTGGCAAACAAAATTCAGCTGCCCCGCTTCTGGATGGCAGATTGCAGGAGACACTTGGTACTATCAAACCAGCCCGACTTGGCATTGGTGCCACCTTGGGCCTGGGAAGCATCCTGCGTATCGTGCATTTTCAGGGGCCAGCCGGCCACTCCCAGCCACAGGTCCCCAAACACAAACCACGGCGCTTTTCCCTGGCAAACAAAACTCAGCTGCCCCGCTTCTGGATGGCAGATTGCAGGAGCCACTTGGTACTATCAAACCAGCCCAACTTGGCAGTGGTGCCACCTTGGGTCTTGGAACCATCCTGCGTATCGTGGATTTTAAGGGGCCAGCCGGGCTCTCCCAGCCACAGGCCTCCAGAGACAAACCTCGACTCGTTTCTCTGGCAAACAAAACTCAGCTGCCCCGCTTCTGGATAGCAGATTGCAGGAGCCACTTGGTACTATCAAACCAGCCCGACTTGGCACTGGTGCCACCTTGGGTCTGGGAACCATCCTGCGAATCGTGGATTTTCAGGTGCCTGCCGGCCACTCCCAGCCACATGATCCCAGAGACAACCCAGGGCCGGCTTCTCTGGCAAACAAAACTCACCTATCCCGCTTCTGGATGGCAGATTGCAGGAGGCAGTTGGTACTTTCAAACCAGCCCGACTTGGCACTGGTGCCACCCTGGGTCTGGGAACCATCCTGCGTATACTAGATTTTCAAGAGCCAGCCGGCCACTCCCAGCTACAGGCCCCCAGACAAAAACCACGGCTTTTTCCATAGTAAACAATACTCAGCTGCCCTGCTTCTGGATGGCAGATTGCAGGAGCCACTTGGTACTATCAAACCAGCCCGACTTGGCACTGGTGCCACCTTGGGTCTGGGAACCATCCTGCGTATCGTGGATTTTCAGGGGCCAGCCGGACTCTCCCAGGAACAGGCCCCCAGACACAAACCTCAACTCGTTTCTCTGGCAAAGTAAACTCACCTGTCCCACTTCTGGATGGCAGATAGCAGCAGCCACTTGGTACTATCCAACCAGCCGGACTTGTCACTGGTGCCACCTTGGGTCTTGGAACCATCCTCCATATCGTGGATTTTTAGGGGCCAGCCGGACTCTCCCAGCCACAGGCCCCCAGAGACAAACCACAGCCCGTTTCTCTGGAAAACAAAACTCACCTGTCCCGCTCCTGGATGGCAGATTGCAGGAGCCACTTGGTACTATCAAACCAGCCTGACTTGGCACTGGTGCCACCTTGGGTCTGGGAACCATCCTACGTATCGTGGATTTTCAGGGGCCAGCCGGACTCTCCCAGCCACAGGACCCCAGAGACAACCCAGGGCCCGCTTCTCTGGCAAACAAAACTCACCTGTCCCGCTTCTGGATGGCAGATTGCAGGAGGCACTTGGTACTTTCAAACCAGCCCGAATTGGCAGTGGTTCCACCTTGGGTCTGGGAACCATCCTGCGTATCGTGGATTTTCAGTGGCCAGTCGGACTCTCCCAGCCACAGGCCCCCAGACACAAACCACGGCCCTTTTCCCTGGCAAACAAAACTCTGCTGCACCGCTTCTGGATGGTAGATTGCAGGGCCCACTTGGTACAATCTAACCAGCCGGACTTGTCACTGGTGCCACCTTGGGTCTGGGAACCATCCTCCATATCGTGGATTTTTAGGGGCCAGCCGGACTCTCCCAGCCACAGGCCCCCAGACACAAACCACAGCCCGTTTCTCTGGAAAACAAAACTCACCTGTCCCGCTCCTGGATGGCAGATTGCAGGAGCCACTTGGTACTATCAAACCAGCCTGACTTGGCACTGGTGCCACCTTGGGTCTGGGAACCATCCTACGTATCGTGGATTTTCAGGGGCCAGCCGGACTCTCCCAGCCACAGGTCCTCATACACAAACCACGGCCCTTTTCCCTGGCAAACAAAATTCAGCTGCCCCGCTTCTGGATGGCAGATTGCAGGAGACACTTGGTAATATCAAACCAGCCCGACTTGGCACTGGTGCCACCTTGGGTCTGGGAGCCATCCTGCGTATCGTGGATTTTCAGCAGCCAGACGGCCACTCCCAGCCACAGTTCCCAAAACACAAACCACGGCCCTTTTCCCTGGAAAAAAAAAACTCTGCTGCATCTCTTATGGATGGCAGACTGCAGGAGCCACTTGGTACTATCAAACCAGCCAGACTTGGCACTGGTGCCACCATGGGTCTGGGAACCATCCGGCGTATCGTGGATTTTCAGGTGCCTGCCGGCCACTCCCAGCCACAGGACCCCAGAGACAACCCAGGGCCCGCTTCTCTGGCAAACAAAACTCACCTGCCCTGCTTCTGGATGGCAGATTGCAGGAGACACTTGGTACTATCAAACCAGCCCGACTTGGCATTGGTGCCACCCTGGGTCTGGGAACCATCCTGCGTATCATAGATTTTCAAGAGCCAGCCGGCCACTCCCAGCTACAGGCCCCCAGACAAAAACCACGGCTTTTTCCATAGTAAACAATACTCAGCTGCCCTGCTTCTGGATGGCAGATTGCAGGAGCCACTTGGTACTATCAAACCAGCCCGACTTGGCACTGGTGCCACCTTGGGTCTGGGAACCATCCTGCGTATCGTGGATTTTCAGGGGCCAGCCGGACTCTCCCAGGAACAGGCCCCCAGACACAAACCTCAACTCGTTTCTCTGGCAAAGTAAACTCACCTGTCCCACTTCTGGATGGCAGATAGCAGCAGCCACTTGGTACTATCCAACCAGCCGGACTTGTCACTGGTGCCACCTTGGGTCTTGGAACCATCCTCCATATCGTGGATTTTTAGGGGCCAGCCGGACTCTCCCAGCCACAGGCCCCCAGAGACAAACCACAGCCCGTTTCTCTGGAAAACAAAACTCACCTGTCCCGCTCCTGGATGGCAGATTGCAGGAGCCACTTGGTACTATCAAACCAGCCTGACTTGGCACTGGTGCCACCTTGGGTCTGGGAACCATCCTACGTATCGTGGATTTTCAGGGGCCAGCCGGACTCTCCCAGCCACAGGACCCCAGAGACAACCCAGGGCCCGCTTCTCTGGCAAACAAAACTCACCTGTCCCGCTTCTGGATGGCAGATTGCAGGAGCCACTTGGTACTTTCAAACCAGCCCGAATTGGCAGTGGTTCCACCTTGGGTCTGGGAACCATCCTGCGTATCGTGGATTTTCAGTGGCCAGTCGGACTCTCCCAGCCACAGGCCCCCAGACACAAACCACGGCCCTTTTCCCTGGCAAACAAAACTCTGCTGCACCGCTTCTGGATGGTAGATTGCAGGGCCCACTTGGTACTATCTAACCAGCTGGACTTGTCACTGGTGCCACCTTGGGTCTGGGAACCATCCTCCATATCGTGGATTTTTAGGGGCCAGCCGGACTCTCCCAGCCACAGGCCCCCAGAGACAAACCACAGCCCGTTTCTCTGGAAAACAAAACTCACCTGTCCCGCTCCTGGATGGCAGATTGCAGGAGCCACTTGGTACTATCAAACCAGCCTGACTTGGCACTGGTGCCACCTTCGGTCTGGGAGCCATCCTACGTATCGTGGATTTTCAGGGGCCAGCCGGACTCTCCCAGCCACAGGTCCTCATACACAAACCACGGCCCGTTTCCCTGGCAAACAAAATTCAGCTGCCCCGCTTCTGGATGGCAGATTGCAGGAGACACTTGGTAATATCAAACCAGCCCGACTTGGCACTGGTGCCACCTTGGGTCTGGGAGCCATCCTGCGTATCGTGGATTTTCAGCAGCCAGAGCGCCACTCCCAGCCACAGTTCCCAAAACACAAACCACGGCCCTTTTCCCTGGAAAAAAAAAACTCTGCTGCATCTCTTATGGATGGCAGACTGCAGGAGCCACTTGGTACTATCAAACCAGCCAGACTTGGCACTGGTGCCACCATGGGTCTGGGAACCATCCGGCGTATCGTGGATTTTCAGGTGCCTGCCGGCCACTCCCAGCCACAGGACCCCAGAGACAACCCAGGGCCCGCTTCTCTGGCAAACAAAACTCACCTGCCCTGCTTCTGGATGGCAGATTGCAGGAGACACTTGGTACTATCAAACCAGCCCGACTTGGCATTGGTGCCACCTTGGGTCTGGGAACCATCCTGCGTATCGCGGATTTTTAGGGGCCAGTCGGACTCTCCCAGCCACAGGCCCCCAGAGACAAACCACAGCCCGTTTCTCTGGAAAACAAAACTCACCTGTCCCGCTTCTGGATGGCAGACCGCAGGAGGCACTTGGTACTATCAAAGCAGCCTGACTTGGCACTGGTGCCACCTTGGGTCTTGGAACCATCCTGCGTATCGTGGATTTTCAGTGGCCAGCCGGACTCTCCCAGCCACAGGTCCCCAAACACAAACAACAGCCCGTTTCCCTGGCAAACAAAACTCAGCTGCCACGCTTCTGGATGGCAGATTGCAGGAGCCACTTGGTACTATCAAACCAGCCCGACTTGGCACTGGTGCCACCTTGGGTCTGGGAACCATCCTGCGTATCGTGGATTTTCAGGGGCCAGCCGGACTCTCCCAGGAACAGGCCCCCAGACACAAACCTCAACTCGTTTCTCTGGCAAAGTAAACTCACCTGTCCCACTTCTGGATGGCAGATAGCAGCAGCCACTTGGTACTATCCAACCAGCCGGACTTGTCACTGGTGCCACCTTGGGTCTTGGAACCATCCTCCATATCGTGGATTTTTAGGGGCCAGCCGGACTCTCCCAGACACAGGCCCCCAGAGACAAACCACAGCCCGTTTCTCTGGAAAACAAAACTCACCTGTCCCGCTCCTGGATGGCAGATTGCAGGAGCCACTTGGTACTATCAAACCAGCCTGACTTGGCACTGGTGCCACCTTGGGTCTGGGAACCATCCTACGTATCGTGGATTTTCAGGGGCCAGCCGGACTCTCCCAGCCACAGGACCCCAGAGACAACCCAGGGCCCGCTTCTCTGGCAAACAAAACTCACCTGTCCCGCTTCTGGATGGCAGATTGCAGGAGGCACTTGGTACTTTCAAACCAGCCCGAATTGGCAGTGGTTCCACCTTGGGTCTGGGAACCATCCTGCGTATCGTGGATTTTCAGTGGCCAGTCGGACTCTCCCAGCCACAGGCCCCCAGACACAAACCACGGCCCTTTTCCCTGGCAAACAAAACTCTGCTGCACCGCTTCTGGATGGTAGATTGCAGGGCCCACTTGGTACTATCTAACCAGCCGGACTTGTCACTGGTGCCACCTTGGGTCTGGGAACCATCCTCCATATCGTGGATTTTTAGGGGCCAGCCGGACTCTCCCAGCCACAGGCCCCCAGAGACAAACCACAGCCCGTTTCTCTGGAAAACAAAACTCACCTGTCCCGCTCCTGGATGGCAGATTGCAGGAGCCACTTGGTACTATCAAACCAGCCTGACTTGGCACTGGTGCCACCTTCGGTCTGGGAGCCATCCTACGTATCGTGGATTTTCAGGGGCCAGCCGGACTCTCCCAGCCACAGGTCCTCATACACAAACCACGGCCCTTTTCCCTGGCAAACAAAATTCAGCTGCCCCGCTTCTGGATGGCAGATTGCAGGAGACACTTGGTAATATCAAACCAGCCCGACTTGGCACTGGTGCCACCTTGGGTCTGGGAGCCATCCTGCGTATCGTGGATTTTCAGCAGCCAGAGCGCCACTCCCAGCCACAGTTCCCAAAACACAAACCACGGCCCTTTTCCCTGGAAAAAAAAAACTCTGCTGCATCTCTTATGGATGGCAGACTGCAGGAGCCACTTGGTACTATCAAACCAGCCAGACTTGGCACTGGTGCCACCATGGGTCTGGGAACCATCCGGCGTATCGTGGATTTTCAGGTGCCTGCCGGCCACTCCCAGCCACAGGACCCCAGAGACAACCCAGGGCCCGCTTCTCTGGCAAACAAAACTCACCTGCCCTGCTTCTGGATGGCAGATTGCAGGAGACACTTGGTACTATCAAACCAGCCCGACTTGGCATTGGTGCCACCTTGGGTCTGGGAACCATCCTGCGTATCGCGGATTTTTAGGGGCCAGTCGGACTCTCCCAGCCACAGGCCCCCAGAGACAAACCACAGCCCGTTTCTCTGGAAAACAAAACTCACCTGTCCCGCTTCTGGATGGCAGACCGCAGGAGGCACTTGGTACTATCAAAGCAGCCTGACTTGGCACTGGTGCCACCTTGGGTCTTGGAACCATCCTGCGTATCGTGGATTTTCAGTGGCCAGCCGGACTCTCCCAGCCACAGGTCCCCAAACACAAACTACAGCCCGTTTCCCTGGCAAACAAAACTCAGCTGCCACGCTTCTGGATGGCAGATTGCAGGAGCCACTTGGTACTATCAAACCAGCCCGACTTGGCACTGGTGCCACCTTGGGTCTGGGAACCATCCTGCGTATAGTGGATTTTAGGGTGCCTGCCGGCCACTCCCAGCCACAGGTCCCCAAACACAAACCAATGCCCTTTTCCCTGGCAAACAAAATTCAGCTGCCCCGCTTCTGGATGGCAGATTGCAGGAGCCACTTGGTACTATCAAACCAGCCCGACTTGGCACTGGTGCCACCTTGGGTCTGGGAACCATCCTGCGTATCGTGGATTTTCAGGGGCCAGCCGGACTCTCCCAGGAACAGGCCCCCAGACACAAACCTCAACTCGTTTCTCTGGCAAAGTAAACTCACCTGTCCCACTTCTGGATGGCAGATAGCAGCAGCCACTTGGTACTATCCAACCAGCCGGACTTGTCACTGGTGCCACCTTGGGTCTTGGAACCATCCTCCATATCGTGGATTTTTAGGGGCCAGCCGGACTCTCCCAGACACAGGCCCCCAGAGACAAACCACAGCCCGTTTCTCTGGAAAACAAAACTCACCTGTCCCGCTCCTGGATGGCAGATTGCAGGAGCCACTTGGTACTATCAAACCAGCCTGACTTGGCACTGGTGCCACCTTGGGTCTGGGAACCATCCTACGTATCGTGGATTTTCAGGGGCCAGCCGGACTCTCCCAGCCACAGGACCCCAGAGACAACCCAGGGCCCGCTTCTCTGGCAAACAAAACTCACCTGTCCCGCTTCTGGATGGCAGATTGCAGGAGGCACTTGGTACTTTCAAACCAGCCCGAATTGGCAGTGGTTCCACCTTGGGTCTGGGAACCATCCTGCGTATCGTGGATTTTCAGTGGCCAGTCGGACTCTCCCAGCCACAGGCCCCCAGACACAAACCACGGCCCTTTTCCCTGGCAAACAAAACTCTGCTGCACCGCTTCTGGATGGTAGATTGCAGGGCCCACTTGGTACTATCTAACCAGCCGGACTTGTCACTGGTGCCACCTTGGGTCTGGGAACCATCCTCCATATCGTGGATTTTTAGGGGCCAGCCGGACTCTCCCAGCCACAGGCCCCCAGAGACAAACCACAGCCCGTTTCTCTGGAAAACAAAACTCACCTGTCCCGCTCCTGGATGGCAGATTGCAGGAGCCACTTGGTACTATCAAACCAGCCTGACTTGGCACTGGTGCCACCTTCGGTCTGGGAGCCATCCTACGTATCGTGGATTTTCAGGGGCCAGCCGGACTCTCCCAGCCACAGGTCCTCATACACAAACCACGGCCCTTTTCCCTGGCAAACAAAATTCAGCTGCCCCGCTTCTGGATGGCAGATTGCAGGAGACACTTGGTAATATCAAACCAGCCCGACTTGGCACTGGTGCCACCTTGGGTCTGGGAGCCATCCTGCGTATCGTGGATTTTCAGCAGCCAGAGCGCCACTCCCAGCCACAGTTCCCAAAACACAAACCACGGCCCTTTTCCCTGGAAAAAAAAAACTCTGCTGCATCTCTTATGGATGGCAGACTGCAGGAGCCACTTGGTACTATCAAACCAGCCAGACTTGGCACTGGTGCCACCATGGGTCTGGGAACCATCCGGCGTATCGTGGATTTTCAGGTGCCTGCCGGCCACTCCCAGCCACAGGACCCCAGAGACAACCCAGGGCCCGCTTCTCTGGCAAACAAAACTCACCTGCCCTGCTTCTGGATGGCAGATTGCAGGAGACACTTGGTACTATCAAACCAGCCCGACTTGGCATTGGTGCCACCTTGGGTCTGGGAACCATCCTGCGTATCGCGGATTTTTAGGGGCCAGTCGGACTCTCCCAGCCACAGGCCCCCAGAGACAAACCACAGCCCGTTTCTCTGGAAAACAAAACTCACCTGTCCCGCTTCTGGATGGCAGACCGCAGGAGGCACTTGGTACTATCAAAGCAGCCTGACTTGGCACTGGTGCCACCTTGGGTCTTGGAACCATCCTGCGTATCGTGGATTTTCAGTGGCCAGCCGGACTCTCCCAGCCACAGGTCCCCAAACACAAACTACAGCCCGTTTCCCTGGCAAACAAAACTCAGCTGCCACGCTTCTGGATGGCAGATTGCAGGAGCCACTTGGTACTATCAAACCAGCCCGACTTGGCACTGGTGCCACCTTGGGTCTGGGAACCATCCTGCGTATAGTGGATTTTAGGGTGCCTGCCGGCCACTCCCAGCCACAGGTCCCCAAACACAAACCAATGCCCTTTTCCCTGGCAAACAAAATTCAGCTGCCCCGCTTCTGGATGGCAGATTGCAGGAGACACTTGGTACTATCAAACCAGCCCGACTTGGCATTGGTGCCAACTTGGGCCTGGGAAGCATCCTGCGTATCGTGCATTTTCAGGGGCCAGCCGGCCACTCCCAGCCACAGGTCCCCAAACACAAACCACGGCGCTTTTCCCTGGAAAACAAAACTCAGCTGCCCCGCTTCTGGATGGCAGATTGCAGGAGCCACTTGGTACTATCAAACCAGCCCAACTTGGCAGTGGTGCCACCTTGGGTCTTGGAACCATCCTGCGTATCGTGGATTTTAAGGGGCCAGCCGGGCTCTCCCAGCCACAGGCCTCCAGAGACAAACCTCGACTCGTTTCTCTGGCAAACAAAACTCAGCTGCCCCGCTTCTGGATAGCAGATTGCAGGAGCCACTTGGTACTATCAAACCAGCCCGACTTGGCACTGGTGCCACCTTGGGTTTGGGAACCATCCTGCGTATCGTGGATTTTCAGGAGCCAGCCGGCCACTCCCAGCTACAGGCCCCCAGACACAAACCACGGCGCTTTTCCCTGGCAAACAAAACTCACCTGTCCCGCTTCTGGATGGCAGATTGCAGGAGCCACTTGGTACTTTCAAACCAGCCCGACTTGGCACTGGTGCCACCCTGGGTCTGGGAACCATCCTGTGTATCATAGATTTTATAGAGCCAGCCGGCCACTCCCTGCTACAGGCCCCCAGACACAAACCACGCCTTTTTCCATAGTAAACAATACTCAGCTGCCTTGCTTCTGGATGGCAGATTGCAGGAGCCACTTGGTACTATCAAACCAGCCCGACTTGGCACTGGTGCCACCTTGGGTCTGGGAACCATCCTGCGTATCGTGGATTTTCAGTGGCCAGTCGGACTCTCCCAGCCACAGGCCCCCAGACACAAACCACGGCCCTTTTCCCTGGCAAACAAAACTCTGCTGCACCGCTTCTGGATGGTAGATTGCAGGGCCCACTTGGTACTATCCAACCAGCCGGACTTGTCACTGGTGCCACCTTGGGTCTGGGAACCATCCTCCATATCGTGGATTTTTAGGGGCCAGCCGGACTCTCCCAGCCACAGGCCCCCAGAGACAAACCACAGCCCGTTTCTCTGGAAAACAAAACTCACCTGTCCCGCTCCTGGATGGCAGATTGCAGGAGCCACTTGGTACTATCAAACCAGCCTGACTTGGCACTGGTGCCACCTTGGGTCTGGGAACCATCCTGCGTATCGTGGATTTTCAGTGGCCAGTCGGACTCTCCCCGCCACAGGTCCCCAAACACAAACCACGGCCCTTTTCCCTGGCAAACAAAACTCAGCTGCCACGCTTGTGGATGGCAGATTGCAGGAGCCACTTGGTACTATCAAACCAGCCCGACTTGGCAGTGATGGCACCTTGGGTCTGGGAACCATCCTGCGTATCGTGGATTTTCAGGTGCCTGCTGGCCACTCCCAGCCACAGGTCCCCAAACACAAACCAAGGCCCTTTTTCCTGGTAAACAAAACTCAGCTGCCCCGCTTCTGGATGACAGATTGCAGGAGCCACTTGGTACTATCAAACCAGCCTGACTTGGCACTGGTGCCACCTTGGGTCTGTAAACCATCGTGCGTATCGTGGATTTTCAGGTGCCTGCCTGCCACTCCCAGCCGCAGGACCCCAGAGACAACCCAGGGCCCGCTTCTCTGGCAAACAAAACTCACCTGTCCCGCTTCTGGATGGCAGATTGCAGGACCCACTTGGTACTATCCAACCAGCCGGACTTGTCACTGGTGCCACCTTGGGTCTGGGAACCATCCTCCGTATCGGGGATTTTTAGGGGCCAGCCGGACTCTCCCAGCCACAGGCCCCCAGAGACAAACCACAGCCCGTTTCTCTGGAAAACAAAACTCACCTGTCCCGCTCCTGGATGGCAGATTGCAGGAGCCACTTGGTGCTATCAAACCAGCCTGACTTGGCACTGGTGCCACCTTGGCTCTTGGAACCATCCTGCGTATCGTGGATTTTCAGTGGCCAGCCGGACTCTCCCAGCCACGGGTCCCCAAACACAAACAACAGCCCGTTTCCCTGGCAAACAAAACTCAGCTGCCACGCTTCTGGATGGCAGATTGCAGGAGCCACTTGGTACTATCAAACCAGCCCGACTTGGCACTGGTGCCACCTTGGGTCTTGGAACCATCCTGCGTATAGTGGATTTTAGGGTGCCTGCCGGCCACTCCCAGCCACAGGTCCCCAAACACAAACAACAGCCCGTTTCCCTGGCAAACAAAATTCAGCTGCCCCGCTTCTGGATGGCAGATTGCAGGAGACACTTGGTACTATCAAACCAGCCCGACTTGGCATTGGTGCCACCTTGGGCCTGGGAAGCATCCTGCGTATCGTGCATTTTCAGGGGCCAGCCGGCCACTCCCAGCCACCGGGCCCCAGACGTAATCCACGGCCTTTTACCCTGGCAAACAACACTCACCTGTCCCGCTTCTGCATGGCAGATTGCAGGAGCCACTTGGTACTATCAAACCAGCCCGACTTGGCACTGGTGCCACCTTGGGTCTGGGAACCATCTTGCGTATCGTGGATTTTCAGGGGCCAGCCGGACTCTCCCAGGAACAGGCCCCCAGACAAAAACCTCAACCCGTTTCTCTGGCAAACAAAACTCGCCTGTCCCACTTCTGGATGGCAGATTGCAGGAGCCACTTGGTACTATCAAACCAGCCCAACTTGGCACTGGTGCAACCTTGGGTCTGGGAACCATCCTGCGTATCGTGGATTTTCAGGAGCCAGCCGGCCACTCCCAGCCACATGCCCCCAGACACAAACCACGGCCCTTTTCCGTGGCAAACAAAATTCAGCTGCCCCGCTTCTGGATGGCAGAATGCAGGAGACACTTGGTACTATCAAACCAGTCCGACTTGGCACTGGTGCCACCTTGAGTCTGGGAACCATCCTGCGTATCGTGGATTTTCAGCAGCCAGACGGCCACTCCCAGCCACAGGCCCCCAGAGACAACCCAGGGCCCGCTTCTCTGGCAAACAAAACTCACCTGCCCCGCTTCTGGATGGCAGATTGCAGGAGACACTTGGTACTATCAAACCAGCCCGACATGGCATTGGTGCCACCTTGGGTCTGGGAACCATCCTGCGTATCGTGGATTTTTAGGGGCCAGCCGCACTCTCCCAGCCACAGGCCCCCAGACACAAACCACGGCCCTTTTCCCTGGCAAACAAAATTCAGCTGCCCCGCTTCTGGATGGCAGATTGCAGGAGCCACTTGGTACTATCAAACCAGCCCGACTTGGTACTGGTGCCACCTTGGGTCTGGGAACCATCCTGCGTATCGTGGATTTTCAGGAGCCAGACGGCCACTCCCAGCCACAGGCCCCCAAACACAAACCAATGCGCTTTTCCCTGGCAAACATAACTCAGCTGCCTCGCTTCTGGATGGCAGATTTCAGGACCCACTTGGTACTATCAAATCACCCCGACTTGGCACTGGTGCCACCTTGGGTTTGGGAACCATCCTGCGTATCGTGGATTTTCAGGAGCCAGCCGGCCACTCCCAGCTACAGGCCCCCAGAAACAAACCACGGCGCTTTTCCCTGGCAAACAAAACTCACCTGTCCCGCTTCTGGATGGCAGATTGCAGGAGCCACTTGGTACTTTCAAACCAGCCCGACTTGGCACTGGTGCCACCCTGGGTCTGGGAACCATCCTGCGTATCATAGATTTTCAAGAGCCAGCCGGCCACTCCCTGCTACGGGCCCCCAGACACAAACCACGGCTTTTTCCATAGTAAACAATACTCAGCTGCCTTGCTTCTGGATGGCAGATTGCAGGAGCCACTTGGTACTATCAAACCAGCCCGACTTGGCATTGGTGCCACCTTGGGTCTGGGAACCATCCTGCGTATCGTGGATTTTCAGGGGCCAGCCGGACTCTCCCAAGAACAGGCCCCCAGACACAAACCTCAACTCGTTTCTCTGGCAAACTAAACTCACCTGTCCCACTTCTGGATGGCATATTGCAGGAGCCACTTGGTACTATCAAAACAGCCCGACTTGGCACTGGTGCCACCTTGGGTCTGGGAACCATCCTGCGTATCGTGGATTTTCAGCAGCCAGAGAGCCACTCCCAGCCACAGTTCCCAAAACACAAACCATGGCCCTTTTCCCTGGAAAAAAAAAAACTCTGCTGCATCTCTTATGGATGGCAGATTGCCGGAGCCACTTGGTACTATCAAACCAGCCCGACTTGGCACTGGTGCCACCTTGGGTCTGGGAACCATCCTGCGTATCGTGGATTTTCAGCAGCCAGACGGCCACTCCCAGCCACAGGACCCCAGAGAACACCCAGGGCCCGCTTCTCTGGCAAACAAAACTCAGCTGCCCTGCTTCTGGATGGCAGATTGCAGGAGCCACTTGGTACTATCAAACCAGCCCGACTTGACATTGGTGCCACCTTGGGTCTGGGAACCATCCTGCGTATCGTGGATTTTTAGGGGCCAGTCGGACTCTCCCAGCCACAGGCCCCCAGAGACAAACCACAGCCCGTTTCTCTGGAAAACAAAACTCACCTGTCCCGCTTCTGGATGGCAGAATGCAGGAGACACTTGGTACTATCAAACCAGCCCGACTTGGCACTGGTGCCACCTTGGGTCTGGGAGCCATCCTGCGTATCGTGGATTTTCAGTGGCCAGTCGGACTCTCCCCGCCACAGGTCCCCAAACACAAACCACGGCCCTTTTCCCTGGCAAACAAAACTCAGCTTCCACGCTTGTGGATGGCAGATTGCAGGAGCCACTTGGTACTATCAAACCAGCCCGACTTGGCAGTGATGGCACCTTGGGTCTGGGAACCATCCTGCGTATCGTGGATTTTCAGGTGCCTGCTGGCCACTCCCAGCCACAGGTCCCCAAACACAAACCAAGGCCCTTTTTCCTGGTAAACAAAACTCAGCTGCCCCGCTTCTGGATGACAGATTGCAGGAGCCACTTGGTACTATCAAACCAGCCTGACTTGGCACTGGTGCCACCTTGGGTCTGTAAACCATCGTGCGTATCGTGGATTTTCAGGTGCCTGCCTGCCACTCCCAGCCGCAGGCCCCCAGAGACAACCCAGGGCCCGCTTCTCTGGCAAACAAAACTCACCTGTCCCGCTTCTGGATGGCAGATTGCAGGACCCACTTGGTACTATCCAACCAGCCGGACTTGTCACTGGTGCCACCTTGGGTCTGGGAACCATCCTCCGTATCGTGGATTTTTAGGGGCCAGCCGGACTCTCCCAGCCACAGGCCCCCAGAGACAAACCACAGCCCGTTTCTCTGGAAAACAAAACTCACCTGTCCCGCTCCTGGATGGCAGATTGCAGGAGCCACTTGGTGCTATCAAACCAGCCTGACTTGGCACTGGTGCCACCTTGGGTCTGGGAACCATCCTACGTATCGTGGATTTTCAGGGGCCAGCCGGACTCTCCCAGCCACAGGTCCTCATACACAAACCACGGCCCTTTTCCCTGGCAAACAAAATTCAGCTGCCCCGCTTCTGGATGGCAGATTGCAGGAGACACTTGGTAATATCAAACCAGCCCGACTTGGCACTCGTGCCACCTTGGGTCTGGGAACCATTCTGCGTATCGTGGATTTTCAGGAGCCAGCCGGCCACTCCCAGCCAAAGGCCCCCAAACACAAACCAATGCGCTTTTCCCTGGCAAACAAAACTCAGCTGCCTCGCTTCTGGATGGCACATTGCAGGACCCACTTGGTACTATCAAATCACCCCGACTTGGCACTGGTGCCACCTTGCGTTTGGGAACCATCCTGCGTACCGTGGATTTTCAGGAGCCAGCCGGCCACTCCCAGCCAAATCCCCCAGACACAAACCACGGCCCTTTTTTCTTGACAAACAAAATTCAGCTGCCCCGCTTCTGGATGGCAGATTGCAGGAGCCACTTGGTACTATCAAAACAGCCCGACTTGGCACTGGTGCCACCTTGGGTCTGTAAACCATCCTGCGTATCGTTGATTTTCAGGGGCCAGCCGGCCACTCCCAGCCACAGGCGCCCAAACACAAACCAAGGCCCTTTTCCCTGGCAAAAAAAACTCAGTTGCCCCGCTTCTGGATGGCAGATCGCAGGAGGCAATTGGTACTATCAAACCAGCCCAACTTGGCACTGGTGCCACCCTGGGTCATGGAACCATCCTGCGTATCGTGGATTTTCAGCAGCCAGACGGCCACTCCCAGCCACAGGTCCAAAAACACAAACCACGGCCCTTTTTCCTGGAAAAAAAAAAACTCTGCTGCATCGCTTATGGATGGCAGATTGCAGGAGCCACTTGGTACTATCAAACCAGCCCGACTTGGCAGTGGCGCCACCTTGGGTCTGGGAAGCATCCTGCTTATCGTGGATTTTCAGGGGCCAGAGAGCCACTCCCAGCCACAGTTCCCAAAACACAAACCATGGCCCTTTTCTCTGGAAAAAAAAAACCCTGCTGCATCTGTTATGGATGGCAGATTGCAGGAGCCAGTTGGTACTATCAAACCAGCCCAAGTTGGCATTGGTGCCACCTTGGGTCTGGGAACCATCCTGCGTATCGTGCATTTTCAGGGGCCAGCCGGCCTTTCCCAGCTACAGGCCCCCAGACACAAACCACGGCGCTT
Organism: Artemisiospiza belli; assembly: GCA_021963965.1. NCBI lineage: Eukaryota > Metazoa > Chordata > Aves > Passeriformes > Passerellidae > Artemisiospiza > Artemisiospiza belli. The sequence continues at coordinate 13,597,972 of JAKDEW010000026.1, forward strand.
TTCCTTGGCAAACAAAACTCAGCTGCCCCGCTTCTGGATGGCAGATTGCAGGAGCCACTTGGTACTATCAAACCAGCCCGACTTGGCACTGGTGCCACCTTGGGTCTGGGAACCATCCGGCGTATCGTGGATTTTAAGGGGCCAGCCGGGCTCTCCCAGCCACAGGCCCCCAGAGAAAAACCTCGATTCTTTTCTCTGGCAAACAAAACTCCCCTGTGCCGCTTCTGGGTGGCAGATTGCAGGAGCCACATGGTACTATCAAACCAGCCCGACTTGGTACTGGTGCCACCTTGGGTCTGGGAACCATCCTGCGTATCGTGGATTTTCAGGAGCCAGACGGCCACTCCCAGCCACAGGCCCCCAGACACAAACCACGGCCCTTTTCCATGGCAAAAAAACTCAGCTGCCCCGCTTCTGGATGGCAGATTGCAGGAGCTACTTGGAACCATCAAACCAGCCCGACTTGGCACTGGTGCCACCTTGGGTCTGGGAACCATTCTGCGTATCGTGGATTTTCAGGAGCCAGCCGGCCACTCCCAGCCAAAGGCCCCCAAACACAAACCAATGCGCTTTTCCCTGGCAAACAAAACTCAGCTGCCTCGCTTCTGGATGGCAGATTGCAGGACCCACTTGGTACTATCAAATCACCCCGACTTGGCACTGGTGCCACCTTGCGTTTGGGAACCATCCTGCGTACCGTGGATTTTCAGGAGCCAGCCGGCCACTCCCAGCCAAAGCCCCCAGACACAAACCACGGCCCTTTTTTCTTGACAAACAAAATTCTTCTGCCCCGCTTCTGGATGGCAGATTGCAGGACCCACTTGGTACTATCCAACCAGCCGGACTTGTCACTGGTGCCACCTTGGGTCTGGGAACCATCCTGCGTATCGTGGATTTTCAGGGGCCAGCCGGACTCTCCCAGCAACAGGCCCCCAGAGACAAACCACAGCCCGTTTCTCGGGAAAACAAAACTCACCTGTCCCGCTTCTGGATGGCAGATTGCAGGAGCCACTTGGTACTATCAAACCAGCCCGACTTAGCACTGGTGCCACCTTGGGTCTGGGAACCATCCTGCGTATCGTGGATTTTCAGCAGCCAGACGGCCACTCCCAGCCACAGTTCCCAAAACAAAAACCACGGCTTTTTCCATAGTAAACAATACTCAGCTGCCCTGCTTCTGGATGGCAGATTGCAGGAGACACTTGGTACTATCAAACCAGCCCGACTTGGCACTGGTGCCACCTTGGGTCTGGGAACCATCCTGCGTATCGTGGATTTTCAGGGGCCAGCCGGACTCTCCCAGCAACAGGCCCCCAGAGACAAACCACAGCCCGTTTCTCGGAAAAACAAAACTCACCTCTCCCGCTTCTGGATGGCAGATTGCAGGAGCCACTTGGTACTATCAAACCAGCCCGACTTGGCACTGGTGCCACCTTGGGTCTGGGAACCATCCTGCGTATCGTGGATTTTCAGCAGCCAGACGGCCACTCCCAGCCACAGGCGCCCAAACACAAACCAAGGCCCTTTTCCCTGGCAAACGAAACTCAGCTGCCCTGCTTCTGGATGGCAGATTGCAGGAGACACTTGGTACTATCAAACCAGCCCGACTTGGCACTGGTGCCACCTTGGGTCTGGGAACCATCCTGCGTATCGTGGATTTTCAGCAGCCATCGAGCCACTCCCAGCCACAGTTCCCAAAATACAAACCACGGCCCTTTTCCCTGGAAAAAAAAAACTCTGCTGCATCTCTTATGGATGGCAGATTGCAGGGGCCACTTCGTACTATCAAACCAGCCCGACTTGGCACTGGTGCCACCTTGGGTCTGGGAACCATCCTGCGTATCGTGCATTTTCAGGGGCAAGCCGGCCACTCCCAGCCACCGGCCCCAGACGCCAACCACGGCCTCTTTCCCTGGCAAACCAAACTCACCTGTCCCGCTTCTGCATGGCAGATTGCAGGAGCCAGTTGGTACTATCAAACCAGCCCGACTTGGCACTGGTGCCACCTTGGGTCTGTAAACCATCCTGTGTATGGTGGATTTTCAGCAGCCAGACGGCCACTCCCAGCCACAGGCGCCCAAACACAAACCAAGGCCCTTTTCCCTGGCAAAAAAAACTCAGATGCCCCGCTTCTGGATGGCAGATCGCAGGAGGCAATTGGTACTATCAAACCAGCCCAACTTGGAACTGGTGCCACTCTGGGTCATGGAACCATCCTGCGTATCGTGGATTTTCAGCAGCCAGACGGCCACTCCCAGCCACAGGTCCAAAAACACAAACCACGGCCCTTTTCCCTGGAAAAAAAAAAACTCTGCTGCATCGCCTATGGATGGCAGATTGCAGGAGCCACTTGGTGCTATCAAACCAGCCCGACTTGGCACTGGTGCCACCTTGGGTCTGTAAACCATCGTGCGTATCGTGGATTTTCAGGTGCCTGCCTGCCACTCCCAGCCGCAGGACCCCAGAGACAACCCAGGGCCCCCCTTCTCTGGCAAACAAAACTCACCTGTCCCGCTTCTGGATGGCAGATTGCAGGACCCACTTGGTACTATCCAACCAGCCGGACTTGTCACTGGTGCCACCTTGGGTCTGGGAACCATCCTCCGTATCGTGGATTTTTAGGGGCCAGCCGGACTCTCCCAGCCACAGGCCCCCAGAGACAAACCACAGCCCGTTTCTCTGGAAAACAAAACTCACCTGTCCCGCTCCTGGATGGCAGATTGCAGGAGCCACTTGGTACTATCAAACCAGCCTGACTTGGCACTGGTGCCACCTTGGGTCTGGGAACCATCCTACGTATCGTGGATTTTCAGGGGCCAGCCGGACTCTCCCAGCCACAGGTCCTCATACACAAACCACGGCCCTTTTCCCTGGCAAACAAAATTCAGCTGCCCCGCTTCTGGATGGCAGATTGCAGGAGACACTTGGTAATATCAAACCAGCCCGACTTGGCATTGGTGCCAACTTGGGCCTGGGAAGCATCCTGCGTATCGTGCATTTTCAGGGGCCAGCCGGCCACTCCCAGCCACAGGTCCCCAAACACAAACCACGGCGCTTTTCCCTGGAAAACAAAACTCAGCTGCCCCGCTTCTGGATGGCAGATTGCAGGAGCCACTTGGTACTATCAAACCAGCCCAACTTGGCAGTGGTGCCACCTTGGGTCTTGGAACCATCCTGCGTATCGTGGATTTTAAGGGGCCAGCCGGGCTCTCCCAGCCACAGGCCTCCAGAGACAAACCTCGACTCGTTTCTCTGGCAAACAAAACTCAGCTGCCCCGCTTCTGGATAGCAGATTGCAGGAGCCACTTGGTACTATCAAACCAGCCCGACTTGGCACTGGTGCCACCTTGGGTTTGGGAACCATCCTGCGTATCGTGGATTTTCAGGAGCCAGCCAGCCACTCCCAGCTACAGGCCCCCAGACACAAACCACGGCGCTTTTCCCTGGCAAACAAAACTCACCTGTCCCGCTTCTGGATGGCAGATTGCAGGAGCCACTTGGTACTTTCAAACCAGCCCGACTTGGCACTGGTGCCACCCTGGGTCTGGGAACCATCCTGTGTATCATAGATTTTCAAGAGCCAGCCGGCCACTCCCTGCTACAGGCCCCCAGACACAAACCACGGCTTTTTCCATAGTAAACAATACTCAGCTGCCTTGCTTCTGGATGGCAGATTGCAGGAGCCACTTGGTACTATCAAACCAGCCCGACTTGGCACTGGTGCCACCTTGGGTCTGGGAACCATCCTGCGTATCGTGGATTTTCAGTGGCCAGTCGGACTCTCCCAGCCACAGGCCCCCAGACACAAACCACGGCCCTTTTCCCTGGCAAACAAAACTCTGCTGCACCGCTTCTGGATGGTAGATTGCAGGGCCCACTTGGTACTATCCAACCAGCCGGACTTGTCACTGGTGCCACCTTGGGTCTGGGAACCATCCTCCATATCGTGGATTTTTAGGGGCCAGCCGGACTCTCCCAGCCACAGGCCCCCAGAGACAAACCACAGCCCGTTTCTCTGGAAAACAAAACTCACCTGTCCCGCTCCTGGATGGCAGATTGCAGGAGCCACTTGGTACTATCAAACCAGCCTGACTTGGCACTGGTGCCACCTTGGGTCTGGGAACCATCCTGCGTATCGTGGATTTTCAGTGGCCAGTCGGACTCTCCCCGCCACAGGTCCCCAAACACAAACCACGGCCCTTTTCCCTGGCAAACAAAACTCAGCTGCCACGCTTGTGGATGGCAGATTGCAGGAGCCACTTGGTACTATCAAACCAGCCCGACTTGGCAGTGATGGCACCTTGGGTCTGGGAACCATCCTGCGTATCGTGGATTTTCAGGTGCCTGCTGGCCACTCCCAGCCACAGGTCCCCAAACACAAACCAAGGCCCTTTTTCCTGGTAAACAAAACTCAGCTGCCCCGCTTCTGGATGACAGATTGCAGGAGCCACTTGGTACTATCAAACCAGCCCGACTTGGCACTGGTGCCACCTTGGGTCTGTAAACCATCGTGCGTATCGTGGATTTTCAGGTGCCTGCCTGCCACTCCCAGCCGCAGGACCCCAGAGACAACCCAGGGCCCGCTTCTCTGGCAAACAAAACTCACCTGTCCCGCTTCTGGATGGCAGATTGCAGGACCCACTTGGTACTATCCAACCAGCCGGACTTGTCACTGGTGCCACCTTGGGTCTGGGAACCATCCTCCGTATCGGGGATTTTTAGGGGCCAGCCGGACTCTCCCAGCCACAGGCCCCCAGAGACAAACCACAGCCCGTTTCTCTGGAAAACAAAACTCACCTGTCCCGCTCCTGGATGGCAGATTGCAGGAGCCACTTGGTGCTATCAAACCAGCCTGACTTGGCACTGGTGCCACCTTGGGTCTTGGAACCATCCTGCGTATCGTGGATTTTCAGTGGCCAGCCGGACTCTCCCAGCCACGGGTCCCCAAACACAAACAACAGCCCGTTTCCCTGGCAAACAAAACTCAGCTGCCACGCTTCTGGATGGCAGATTGCAGGAGCCACTTGGTACTAGCAAACCAGCCCGACTTGGCACTGGTGCCACCTTGGGTCTTGGAACCATCCTGCGTATAGTGGATTTTAGGGTGCCTGCCGGCCACTCCCAGCCACAGGTCCCCAAACACAAACAACAGCCCGTTTCCCTGGCAAACAAAATTCAGCTGCCCCGCTTCTGGATGGCAGATTGCAGGAGACACTTGGTACTATCAAACCAGCCCGACTTGGCATTGGTGCCACCTTGGGCCTGGGAAGCATCCTGCGTATCGTGCATTTTCAGGGGCCAGCCGGCCACTCCCAGCCACCGGGCCCCAGACGTAATCCACGGCCTTTTACCCTGGCAAACAACACTCACCTGTCCCGCTTCTGCATGGCAGATTGCAGGAGCCACTTGGTACTATCAAACCAGCCCGACTTGGCACTGGTGCCACCTTGGGTCTGGGAACCATCTTGCGTATCGTGGATTTTCAGGGGCCAGCCGGACTCTCCCAGGAACAGGCCCCCAGACAAAAACCTCAACCCGTTTCTCTGGCAAACAAAACTCGCCTGTCCCACTTCTGGATGGCAGATTGCAGGAGCCACTTGGTACTATCAAACCAGCCCAACTTGGCACTGGTGCAACCTTGGGTCTGGGAACCATCCTGCGTATCGTGGATTTTCAGGAGCCAGCCGGCCACTCCCAGCCACATGCCCCCAGACACAAACCACGGCCCTTTTCCGTGGCAAACAAAATTCAGCTGCCCCGCTTCTGGATGGCAGAATGCAGGAGACACTTGGTACTATCAAACCAGTCCGACTTGGCACTGGTGCCACCTTGAGTCTGGGAACCATCCTGCGTATCGTGGATTTTCAGCAGCCAGACGGCCACTCCCAGCCACAGGCCCCCAGAGACAACCCAGGGCCCGCTTCTCTGGCAAACAAAACTCACCTGCCCCGCTTCTGGATGGCAGATTGCAGGAGACACTTGGTACTATCAAACCAGCCCGACATGGCATTGGTGCCACCTTGGGTCTGGGAACCATCCTGCGTATCGTGGATTTTTAGGGGCCAGCCGCACTCTCCCAGCCACAGGCCCCCAGACACAAACCACAGCCCGTTTCTCTGGAAAACAAAACTCACCTGTCCCGCTTCTGGATGGCAGAATGCAGGAGCCACTTGGTACTATCAAACCAGCCTGACTTGGCAATGGTGCCACCTTGGGTCTTGGAACCATCCTGCGTATCGTGGATTTTCAGTGGCCAGTCGGACTCTCCCCGCTACAGGTCCCCAAACACAAACCACGGCCCTTTTCCCTGGCAAACAAAATTCAGCTGCCCCGCTTCTGGATGGCAGATTGCAGGAGCCACTTGGTACTATCAAACCAGCCCGACTTGGTACTGGTGCCACCTTGGGTCTGGGAACCATCCTGCGTATCGTGGATTTTCAGGAGCCAGACGGCCACTCCCAGCCACAGGCCCCCAAACACAAACCAATGCGCTTTTCCCTGGCAAACATAACTCAGCTGCCTCGCTTCTGGATGGCAGATTTCAGGACCCACTTGGTACTATCAAATCACCCCGACTTGGCACTGGTGCCACCTTGGGTTTGGGAACCATCCTGCGTATCGTGGATTTTCAGGAGCCAGCCGGCCACTCCCAGCTACAGGCCCCCAGAAACAAACCACGGCGCTTTTCCCTGGCAAACAAAACTCACCTGTCCCGCTTCTGGATGGCAGATTGCAGGAGCCACTTGGTACTTTCAAACCAGCCCGACTTGGCACTGGTGCCACCCTGGGTCTGGGAACCATCCTGCGTATCATAGATTTTCAAGAGCCAGCCGGCCACTCCCTGCTACAGGCCCCCAGACACAAACCACGGCTTTTTCCATAGTAAACAATACTCAGCTGCCTTGCTTCTGGATGGCAGATTGCAGGAGCCACTTGGTACTATCAAACCAGCCCGACTTGGCATTGGTGCCACCTTGGGTCTGGGAACCATCCTGCGTATCGTGGATTTTCAGGGGCCAGCCGGACTCTCCCAAGAACAGGCCCCCAGACACAAACCTCAACTCGTTTCTCTGGCAAACAAAACTCAGCTGCCTCGCTTCTGGATGGCATATTGCAGGAGCCACTTGGTACTATCAAAACAGCCCGACTTGGCACTGGTGCCACCTTGGGTCTGGGAACCATCCTGCGTATCGTGGATTTTCAGCAGCCAGAGAGCCACTCCCAGCCACAGTTCCCAAAACACAAACCACGGCCCTTTTCCCTGGAAAAAAAAAAACTCTGCTGCATCTCTTATGGATGGCAGATTGCCGGAGCCACTTGGTACTATCAAACCAGCCCGACTTGGCACTGGTGCCACCTTGGGTCTGGGAACCATCCTGCGTATCGTGGATTTTCAGCAGCCAGACGGCCACTCCCAGCCACAGGACCCCAGAGAACACCCAGGGCCCGCTTCTCTGGCAAACAAAACTCAGCTGCCCTGCTTCTGGATGGCAGATTGCAGGAGCCACTTGGTACTATCAAACCAGCCCGACTTGACATTGGTGCCACCTTGGGTCTGGGAACCATCCTGCGTATCGTGGATTTTTAGGGGCCAGTCGGACTCTCCCAGCCACAGGCCCCCAGAGACAAACCACAGCCCGTTTCTCTGGAAAACAAAACTCACCTGTCCCGCTTCTGGATGGCAGAATGCAGGAGACACTTGGTACTATCAAACCAGCCCGACTTGCCACTGGTGCCACCTTGGGTCTGGGAGCCATCCTGCGTATCGTGGATTTTCAGTGGCCAGTCGGACTCTCCCCGCCACAGGTCCCCAAACACAAACCACGGCCCTTTTCCCTGGCAAACAAAACTCAGCTGCCACGCTTGTGGATGGCAGATTGCAGGAGCCACTTGGTACTATCAAACCAGCCCGACTTGGCAGTGATGGCACCTTGGGTCTGGGAACCATCCTGCGTATCGTGGATTTTCAGGTGCCTGCTGGCCACTCCCAGCCACAGGTCCCCAAACACAAACCAAGGCCCTTTTTCCTGGTAAACAAAACTCAGCTGCCCCGCTTCTGGATGACAGATTGCAGGAGCCACTTGGTACTATCAAACCAGCCTGACTTGGCACTGGTGCCACCTTGGGTCTGTAAACCATCGTGCGTATCGTGGATTTTCAGGTGCCTGCCTGCCACTCCCAGCCGCAGGCCCCCAGAGACAACCCAGGGCCCGCTTCTCTGGCAAACAAAACTCACCTGTCCCGCTTCTGGATGGCAGATTGCAGGACCCACTTGGTACTATCCAACCAGCCGGACTTGTCACTGGTGCCACCTTGGGTCTGGGAACCATCCTCCGTATCGTGGATTTTTAGGGGCCAGCCGGACTCTCCCAGCCACAGGCCCCCAGAGACAAACCACAGCCCGTTTCTCTGGAAAACAAAACTCACCTGTCCCGCTCCTGGATGGCAGATTGCAGGAGCCACTTGGTGCTATCAAACCAGCCTGACTTGGCACTGGTGCCACCTTGGGTCTGGGAACCATCCTACGTATCGTGGATTTTCAGGGGCCAGCCGGACTCTCCCAGCCACAGGTCCTCATACACAAACCACGGCCCTTTTCCCTGGCAAACAAAATTCAGCTGCCCCGCTTCTGGATGGCAGATTGCAGGAGACACTTGGTAATATCAAACCAGCCCGACTTGGCACTCGTGCCACCTTGGGTCTGGGAACCATTCTGCGTATCGTGGATTTTCAGGAGCCAGCCGGCCACTCCCAGCCAAAGGCCCCCAAACACAAACCAATGCGCTTTTCCCTGGCAAACAAAACTCAGCTGCCTCGCTTCTGGATGGCACATTGCAGGACCCACTTGGTACTATCAAATCACCCCGACTTGGCACTGGTGCCACCTTGCGTTTGGGAACCATCCTGCGTACCGTGGATTTTCAGGAGCCAGCCGGCCACTCCCAGCCAAATCCCCCAGACACAAACCACGGCCCTTTTTTCTTGACAAACAAAATTCAGCTGCCCCGCTTCTGGATGGCAGATTGCAGGAGCCACTTGGTACTATCAAAACAGCCCGACTTGGCACTGGTGCCACCTTGGGTCTGTAAACCATCCTGCGTATCGTTGATTTTCAGGGGCCAGCCGGCCACTCCCAGCCACAGGCGCCCAAACACAAACCAAGGCCCTTTTCCCTGGCAAAAAAAACTCAGTTGCCCCGCTTCTGGATGGCAGATCGCAGGAGGCAATTGGTACTATCAAACCAGCCCAACTTGGCACTGGTGCCACCCTGGGTCATGGAACCATCCTGCGTATCGTGGATTTTCAGCAGCCAGACGGCCACTCCCAGCCACAGGTCCAAAAACACAAACCACGGCCCTTTTTCCTGGAAAAAAAAAAACTCTGCTGCATCGCTTATGGATGGCAGATTGCAGGAGCCACTTGGTACTATCAAACCAGCCCGACTTGGCAGTGGCGCCACCTTGGGTCTGGGAAGCATCCTGCTTATCGTGGATTTTCAGGGGCCAGAGAGCCACTCCCAGCCACAGTTCCCAAAACACAAACCATGGCCCTTTTCTCTGGAAAAAAAAAACCCTGCTGCATCTGTTATGGATGGCAGATTGCAGGAGCCAGTTGGTACTATCAAACCAGCCCAAGTTGGCATTGGTGCCACCTTGGGTCTGGGAACCATCCTGCGTATCGTGCATTTTCAGGGGCCAGCCGGCCTTTCCCAGCTACAGGCCCCCAGACACAAACCACGGCGCTTTTCCTTGGCAAACAAAACTCAGCTGCCCCGCTTCTGGATGGCAGATTGCAGGAGCCACTTGGTACTATCAAACCAGCCCGACTTGGCACTGGTGCCACCTTGGGTCTGGGAACCATCCGGCGTATCGTGGATTTTAAGGGGCCAGCCGGGCTCTCCCAGCCACAGGCCCCCAGAGAAAAACCTCGATTCTTTTCTCTGGCAAACAAAACTCCCCTGTGCCGCTTCTGGGTGGCAGATTGCAGGAGCCACATGGTACTATCAAACCAGCCCGACTTGGTACTGGTGCCACCTTGGGTCTGGGAACCATCCTGCGTATCGTGGATTTTCAGGAGCCAGACGGCCACTCCCAGCCACAGGCCCCCAGACACAAACCACGGCCCTTTTCCATGGCAAAAAAACTCAGCTGCCCCGCTTCTGGATGGCAGATTGCAGGAGCTACTTGGAACCATCAAACCAGCCCGACTTGGCACTGGTGCCACCTTGGGTCTGGGAACCATTCTGCGTATCGTGGATTTTCAGGAGCCAGCCGGCCACTCCCAGCCAAAGGCCCCCAAACACAAACCAATGCGCTTTTCCCTGGCAAACAAAACTCAGCTGCCTCGCTTCTGGATGGCAGATTGCAGGACCCACTTGGTACTATCAAATCACCCCGACTTGGCACTGGTGCCACCTTGCGTTTGGGAACCATCCTGCGTACCGTGGATTTTCAGGAGCCAGCCGGCCACTCCCAGCCAAAGCCCCCAGACACAAACCACGGCCCTTTTTTCTTGACAAACAAAATTCTTCTGCCCCGCTTCTGGATGGCAGATTGCAGGACCCACTTGGTACTATCCAACCAGCCGGACTTGTCACTGGTGCCACCTTGGGTCTGGGAACCATCCTGCGTATCGTGGATTTTCAGGGGCCAGCCGGACTCTCCCAGCAACAGGCCCCCAGAGACAAACCACAGCCCGTTTCTCGGGAAAACAAAACTCACCTGTCCCGCTTCTGGATGGCAGATTGCAGGAGCCACTTGGTACTATCAAACCAGCCCGACTTAGCACTGGTGCCACCTTGGGTCTGGGAACCATCCTGCGTATCGTGGATTTTCAGCAGCCAGACGGCCACTCCCAGCCACAGTTCCCAAAACAAAAACCACGGCTTTTTCCATAGTAAACAATACTCAGCTGCCCTGCTTCTGGATGGCAGATTGCAGGAGACACTTGGTACTATCAAACCAGCCCGACTTGGCACTGGTGCCACCTTGGGTCTGGGAACCATCCTGCGTATCGTGGATTTTCAGGGGCCAGCCGGACTCTCCCAGCAACAGGCCCCCAGAGACAAACCACAGCCCGTTTCTCGGAAAAACAAAACTCACCTCTCCCGCTTCTGGATGGCAGATTGCAGGAGCCACTTGGTACTATCAAACCAGCCCGACTTGGCACTGGTGCCACCTTGGGTCTGGGAACCATCCTGCGTATCGTGGATTTTCAGCAGCCAGACGGCCACTCCCAGCCACAGGCGCCCAAACACAAACCAAGGCCCTTTTCCCTGGCAAACGAAACTCAGCTGCCCTGCTTCTGGATGGCAGATTGCAGGAGACACTTGGTACTATCAAACCAGCCCGACTTGGCACTGGTGCCACCTTGGGTCTGGGAACCATCCTGCGTATCGTGGATTTTCAGCAGCCATCGAGCCACTCCCAGCCACAGTTCCCAAAATACAAACCACGGCCCTTTTCCCTGGAAAAAAAAAACTCTGCTGCATCTCTTATGGATGGCAGATTGCAGGGGCCACTTCGTACTATCAAACCAGCCCGACTTGGCACTGGTGCCACCTTGGGTCTGGGAACCATCCTGCGTATCGTGCATTTTCAGGGGCAAGCCGGCCACTCCCAGCCACCGGCCCCAGACGCCAACCACGGCCTCTTTCCCTGGCAAACCAAACTCACCTGTCCCGCTTCTGCATGGCAGATTGCAGGAGCCAGTTGGTACTATCAAACCAGCCCGACTTGGCACTGGTGCCACCTTGGGTCTGTAAACCATCCTGTGTATGGTGGATTTTCAGCAGCCAGACGGCCACTCCCAGCCACAGGCGCCCAAACACAAACCAAGGCCCTTTTCCCTGGCAAAAAAAACTCAGATGCCCCGCTTCTGGATGGCAGATCGCAGGAGGCAATTGGTACTATCAAACCAGCCCAACTTGGAACTGGTGCCACTCTGGGTCATGGAACCATCCTGCGTATCGTGGATTTTCAGCAGCCAGACGGCCACTCCCAGCCACAGGTCCAAAAACACAAACCACGGCCCTTTTCCCTGGAAAAAAAAAAACTCTGCTGCATCGCCTATGGATGGCAGATTGCAGGAGCCACTTGGTGCTATCAAACCAGCCCGACTTGGCACTGGTGCCACCTTGGGTCTGTAAACCATCGTGCGTATCGTGGATTTTCAGGTGCCTGCCTGCCACTCCCAGCCGCAGGACCCCAGAGACAACCCAGGGCCCCCTTCTCTGGCAAACAAAACTCACCTGTCCCGCTTCTGGATGGCAGATTGCAGGACCCACTTGGTACTATCCAACCAGCCGGACTTGTCACTGGTGCCACCTTGGGTCTGGGAACCATCCTCCGTATCGTGGATTTTTAGGGGCCAGCCGGACTCTCCCAGCCACAGGCCCCCAGAGACAAACCACAGCCCGTTTCTCTGGAAAACAAAACTCACCTGTCCCGCTCCTGGATGGCAGATTGCAGGAGCCACTTGGTACTATCAAACCAGCCTGACTTGGCACTGGTGCCACCTTGGGTCTGGGAACCATCCTACGTATCGTGGATTTTCAGGGGCCAGCCGGACTCTCCCAGCCACAGGTCCTCATACACAAACCACGGCCCTTTTCCCTGGCAAACAAAATTCAGCTGCCCCGCTTCTGGATGGCAGATTGCAGGAGACACTTGGTAATATCAAACCAGCCCGACTTGGCACTGGTGCCACCTTGGGTCTGTAAACCATCCTGCGTATCGTGGATTTTCAGGGGCCAGCCGGCCACTCCCAGCAACAGGCGCCCAAACACAAACCAAGGCCCTTTTCCCTGGCAAAAAAAACTCAGCTGCCCCGCTTCTGGATGGCAGATCGCAGCAGGCAATTGGTACTATCAAAACAGCCCAACTTGGCACTGGTGCCACCCTGGGTCATGGAACCATCCTGCGTATCGTGGATTTTAGGCAGCCAGTTGGCCACTCCCAGCCACAGGTCCAAAAACACAAACCACGGCCCTTTTCCCTGGAAAAAAAAAAACTCTGCTGCATCGCTTATGGATGGCAGATTGCAGGAGCCACTTGGTACTATCAAACCAGCCCGACTTGGCAGTGGGGCCACCTTGGGGCTGGGAAGCATCCTGCGTATCGTGCATTTTCAGGGGCCAGCCGGCCACTCCCAGACACCGGGCCACAGACGTAATCCACGGCCTTTTTCCCTGGCAAACAAAACTCACCTGTCCCGCTTCTGCATGGCAGATTGCAGGAGCCACTTGGTACTATCAAACCAGCCCGACTTGGCACTGGTGCCACCTTGGGTCTGTAAACCATCCTGCGAATCGCGGATTTTCAGGTGCCTGCCGGCCACTCCCAGCCACATGACCCCAGAGACAACCCAGGGCCCGCTTCTCTGGCAAATAAAACTCAGCTGCCCCGCTTCTGGATGGCAGATTGCAGGAGGCACTTGGTACTTTCAAACCAGCCCGACTTGGCACTGGTGCAACCTTGGGTCTGGGAACCATCCTGCGTATCGTGGATTTTTAGGGGCCAGTCGGACTCTCCCAGCCACAGGTCCCCAAACACAAACCACGGCCCTTTTCCCTGGCAAACGAAACTCAGCTGCCCTGCTTCTGGATGGAAGATTGCAGGAGCCACTTGGTACTATCAAAACAGCCCGACTTGGCACTGGTGCCACCTTGGGTCTGGGAACCATCCTGCGTATCGTGGATTTTCAGGGGCCAGTCGGACTCTCCCCGCTACAGGTCCCCAAACACAAACCACGGCCCTTTTCCCTGGCAAACGAAACTCAGCTGCCCCGCTTCTGGATGGCAGATTGCAGGAGCCACTTGGTACTATCAAAACAGCCCGACTTGGCACTGGTGCCACCTTGGGTCTGGGAACCATCCTGCGTATCATGCATTTTCAGGGGCCAGCCGGCCACTCCCAGCCACCGGGCCCCAGACGTAATCCACGGCCTTTTTCCCTGGCAAACAAAACTCACCTGTCCCGCTTCTGGATGGCAGATTGCAGGAGGCACTTGGTACTATCAAACCAGCCCGACTTGGCACTGGTGCCACCTTGGGTCTGTAAACCATCGTGCGTATCGTGGATTTTCAGGTGCCTGCCTGTCACTCCCAGCCACAGGACCCCAGAGACAACCCAGGGCCCGCTTCTCTGGCAAACAAAACTCACCTGTCCCGCTTCTGGATGGCAGATTGCAGGAGGCACTTGGTACTTTCAAACCAGCCCGACTTGGCACTGGTGCCACCTTGGGTCTGGGAACCATCCTGCGTATCGTGGATTTTCAGCAGCCATCGAGCCACTCCCAGCCACAGTTCCCAAAATACAAACCACGGCCCTTTTCCCTGGAAAAAAAAAACTCTGCTGCATCTCTTATGGATGGCAGATTGCAGGGGCCACTTCGTACTATCAAACCAGCCCGACTTGGCACTGGTGCCACCTTGGGTCTGGGAACCATCCTGCGTATCGTGCATTTTCAGGGGCAAGCCGGCCACTCCCAGCCACCGGCCCCAGACGCCAACCACGGCCTCTTTCCCTGGCAAACCAAACTCACCTGTCCCGCTTCTGCATGGCAGATTGCAGGAGCCAGTTGGTACTATCAAACCAGCCCGACTTGGCACTGGTGCCACCTTGGGTCTGTAAACCATCCTGTGTATGGTGGATTTTCAGCAGCCAGACGGCCACTCCCAGCCACAGGCGCCCAAACACAAACCAAGGCCCTTTTCCCTGGCAAAAAAAACTCAGATGCCCCGCTTCTGGATGGCAGATCGCAGGAGGCAATTGGTACTATCAAACCAGCCCAACTTGGAACTGGTGCCACTCTGGGTCATGGAACCATCCTGCGTATCGTGGATTTTCAGCAGCCAGACGGCCACTCCCAGCCACAGGTCCAAAAACACAAACCACGGCCCTTTTCCCTGGAAAAAAAAAAACTCTGCTGCATCGCCTATGGATGGCAGATTGCAGGAGCCACTTGGTGCTATCAAACCAGCCCGACTTGGCACTGGTGCCACCTTGGGTCTGTAAACCATCGTGCGTATCGTGGATTTTCAGGTGCCTGCCTGCCACTCCCAGCCGCAGGACCCCAGAGACAACCCAGGGCCCCCTTCTCTGGCAAACAAAACTCACCTGTCCCGCTTCTGGATGGCAGATTGCAGGACCCACTTGGTACTATCCAACCAGCCGGACTTGTCACTGGTGCCACCTTGGGTCTGGGAACCATCCTCCGTATCGTGGATTTTTAGGGGCCAGCCGGACTCTCCCAGCCACAGGCCCCCAGAGACAAACCACAGCCCGTTTCTCTGGAAAACAAAACTCACCTGTCCCGCTCCTGGATGGCAGATTGCAGGAGCCACTTGGTACTATCAAACCAGCCTGACTTGGCACTGGTGCCACCTTGGGTCTGGGAACCATCCTACGTATCGTGGATTTTCAGGGGCCAGCCGGACTCTCCCAGCCACAGGTCCTCATACACAAACCACGGCCCTTTTCCCTGGCAAACAAAATTCAGCTGCCCCGCTTCTGGATGGCAGATTGCAGGAGACACTTGGTAATATCAAACCAGCCCGACTTGGCATTGGTGCCAACTTGGGCCTGGGAAGCATCCTGCGTATCGTGCATTTTCAGGGGCCAGCCGGCCACTCCCAGCCACAGGTCCCCAAACACAAACCACGGCGCTTTTCCCTGGAAAACAAAACTCAGCTGCCCCGCTTCTGGATGGCAGATTGCAGGAGCCACTTGGTACTATCAAACCAGCCCAACTTGGCAGTGGTGCCACCTTGGGTCTTGGAACCATCCTGCGTATCGTGGATTTTAAGGGGCCAGCCGGGCTCTCCCAGCCACAGGCCTCCAGAGACAAACCTCGACTCGTTTCTCTGGCAAACAAAACCCAGCTGCCCCGCTTCTGGATAGCAGATTGCAGGAGCCACTTGGTACTATCAAACCAGCCCGACTTGGCACTGGTGCCACCTTGGGTTTGGGAACCATCCTGCGTATCGTGGATTTTCAGGAGCCAGCCAGCCACTCCCAGCTACAGGCCCCCAGACACAAACCACGGCGCTTTTCCCTGGCAAACAAAACTCACCTGTCCCGCTTCTGGATGGCAGATTGCAGGAGCCACTTGGTACTTTCAAACCAGCCCGACTTGGCACTGGTGCCACCCTGGGTCTGGGAACCATCCTGTGTATCATAGATTTTCAAGAGCCAGCCGGCCACTCCCTGCTACAGGCCCCCAGACACAAACCACGGCTTTTTCCATAGTAAACAATACTCAGCTGCCTTGCTTCTGGATGGCAGATTGCAGGAGCCACTTGGTACTATCAAACCAGCCCGACTTGGCACTGGTGCCACCTTGGGTCTGGGAACCATCCTGCGTATCGTGGATTTTCAGTGGCCAGTCGGACTCTCCCAGCCACAGGCCCCCAGACACAAACCACGGCCCTTTTCCCTGGCAAACAAAACTCTGCTGCACCGCTTCTGGATGGTAGATTGCAGGGCCCACTTGGTACTATCCAACCAGCCGGACTTGTCACTGGTGCCACCTTGGGTCTGGGAACCATCCTCCATATCGTGGATTTTTAGGGGCCAGCCGGACTCTCCCAGCCACAGGCCCCCAGAGACAAACCACAGCCCGTTTCTCTGGAAAACAAAACTCACCTGTCCCGCTCCTGGATGGCAGATTGCAGGAGCCACTTGGTACTATCAAACCAGCCTGACTTGGCACTGGTGCCACCTTGGGTCTGGGAACCATCCTGCGTATCGTGGATTTTCAGTGGCCAGTCGGACTCTCCCCGCCACAGGTCCCCAAACACAAACCACGGCCCTTTTCCCTGGCAAACAAAACTCAGCTGCCACGCTTGTGGATGGCAGATTGCAGGAGCCACTTGGTACTATCAAACCAGCCCGACTTGGCAGTGATGGCACCTTGGGTCTGGGAACCATCCTGCGTATCGTGGATTTTCAGGTGCCTGCTGGCCACTCCCAGCCACAGGTCCCCAAACACAAACCAAGGCCCTTTTTCCTGGTAAACAAAACTCAGCTGCCCCGCTTCTGGATGACAGATTGCAGGAGCCACTTGGTACTATCAAACCAGCCCGACTTGGCACTGGTGCCACCTTGGGTCTGTAAACCATCGTGCGTATCGTGGATTTTCAGGTGCCTGCCTGCCACTCCCAGCCGCAGGACCCCAGAGACAACCCAGGGCCCGCTTCTCTGGCAAACAAAACTCACCTGTCCCGCTTCTGGATGGCAGATTGCAGGACCCACTTGGTACTATCCAACCAGCCGGACTTGTCACTGGTGCCACCTTGGGTCTGGGAACCATCCTCCGTATCGGGGATTTTTAGGGGCCAGCCGGACTCTCCCAGCCACAGGCCCCCAGAGACAAACCACAGCCCGTTTCTCTGGAAAACAAAACTCACCTGTCCCGCTCCTGGATGGCAGATTGCAGGAGCCACTTGGTGCTATCAAACCAGCCTGACTTGGCACTGGTGCCACCTTGGGTCTTGGAACCATCCTGCGTATCGTGGATTTTCAGTGGCCAGCCGGACTCTCCCAGCCACGGGTCCCCAAACACAAACAACAGCCCGTTTCCCTGGCAAACAAAACTCAGCTGCCACGCTTCTGGATGGCAGATTGCAGGAGCCACTTGGTACTAGCAAACCAGCCCGACTTGGCACTGGTGCCACCTTGGGTCTTGGAACCATCCTGCGTATAGTGGATTTTAGGGTGCCTGCCGGCCACTCCCAGCCACAGGTCCCCAAACACAAACAACAGCCCGTTTCCCTGGCAAACAAAATTCAGCTGCCCCGCTTCTGGATGGCAGATTGCAGGAGACACTTGGTACTATCAAACCAGCCCGACTTGGCATTGGTGCCACCTTGGGCCTGGGAAGCATCCTGCGTATCGTGCATTTTCAGGGGCCAGCCGGCCACTCCCAGCCACCGGGCCCCAGACGTAATCCACGGCCTTTTACCCTGGCAAACAACACTCACCTGTCCCGCTTCTGCATGGCAGATTGCAGGAGCCACTTGGTACTATCAAACCAGCCCGACTTGGCACTGGTGCCACCTTGGGTCTGGGAACCATCTTGCGTATCGTGGATTTTCAGGGGCCAGCCGGACTCTCCCAGGAACAGGCCCCCAGACAAAAACCTCAACCCGTTTCTCTGGCAAACAAAACTCGCCTGTCCCACTTCTGGATGGCAGATTGCAGGAGCCACTTGGTACTATCAAACCAGCCCAACTTGGCACTGGTGCAACCTTGGGTCTGGGAACCATCCTGCGTATCGTGGATTTTCAGGAGCCAGCCGGCCACTCCCAGCCACATGCCCCCAGACACAAACCACGGCCCTTTTCCGTGGCAAACAAAATTCAGCTGCCCCGCTTCTGGATGGCAGAATGCAGGAGACACTTGGTACTATCAAACCAGTCCGACTTGGCACTGGTGCCACCTTGAGTCTGGGAACCATCCTGCGTATCGTGGATTTTCAGCAGCCAGACGGCCACTCCCAGCCACAGGCCCCCAGAGACAACCCAGGGCCCGCTTCTCTGGCAAACAAAACTCACCTGCCCCGCTTCTGGATGGCAGATTGCAGGAGACACTTGGTACTATCAAACCAGCCCGACATGGCATTGGTGCCACCTTGGGTCTGGGAACCATCCTGCGTATCGTGGATTTTTAGGGGCCAGCCGCACTCTCCCAGCCACAGGCCCCCAGACACAAACCACAGCCCGTTTCTCTGGAAAACAAAACTCACCTGTCCCGCTTCTGGATGGCAGAATGCAGGAGCCACTTGGTACTATCAAACCAGCCTGACTTGGCACTGGTGCCACCTTGGGTCTTGGAACCATCCTGCGTATCGTGGATTTTCAGTGGCCAGTCGGACTCTCCCCGCTACAGGTCCCCAAACACAAACCACGGCCCTTTTCCCTGGCAAACAAAATTCAGCTGCCCCGCTTCTGGATGGCAGATTGCAGGAGCCACTTGGTACTATCAAACCAGCCCGACTTGGTACTGGTGCCACCTTGGGTCTGGGAACCATCCTGCGTATCGTGGATTTTCAGGAGCCAGACGGCCACTCCCAGCCACAGGCCCCCAAACACAAACCAATGCGCTTTTCCCTGGCAAACATAACTCAGCTGCCTCGCTTCTGGATGGCAGATTTCAGGACCCACTTGGTACTATCAAATCACCCCGACTTGGCACTGGTGCCACCTTGGGTTTGGGAACCATCCTGCGTATCGTGGATTTTCAGGAGCCAGCCGGCCACTCCCAGCTACAGGCCCCCAGAAACAAACCACGGCGCTTTTCCCTGGCAAACAAAACTCACCTGTCCCGCTTCTGGATGGCAGATTGCAGGAGCCACTTGGTACTTTCAAACCAGCCCGACTTGGCACTGGTGCCACCCTGGGTCTGGGAACCATCCTGCGTATCATAGATTTTCAAGAGCCAGCCGGCCACTCCCTGCTACAGGCCCCCAGACACAAACCACGGCTTTTTCCATAGTAAACAATACTCAGCTGCCTTGCTTCTGGATGGCAGATTGCAGGAGCCACTTGGTACTATCAAACCAGCCCGACTTGGCATTGGTGCCACCTTGGGTCTGGGAACCATCCTGCGTATCGTGGATTTTCAGGGGCCAGCCGGACTCTCCCAAGAACAGGCCCCCAGACACAAACCTCAACTCGTTTCTCTGGCAAACAAAACTCAGCTGCCTCGCTTCTGGATGGCATATTGCAGGAGCCACTTGGTACTATCAAAACAGCCCGACTTGGCACTGGTGCCACCTTGGGTCTGGGAACCATCCTGCGTATCGTGGATTTTCAGCAGCCAGAGAGCCACTCCCAGCCACAGTTCCCAAAACACAAACCACGGCCCTTTTCCCTGGAAAAAAAAAAACTCTGCTGCATCTCTTATGGATGGCAGATTGCCGGAGCCACTTGGTACTATCAAACCAGCCCGACTTGGCACTGGTGCCACCTTGGGTCTGGGAACCATCCTGCGTATCGTGGATTTTCAGCAGCCAGACGGCCACTCCCAGCCACAGGACCCCAGAGAACACCCAGGGCCCGCTTCTCTGGCAAACAAAACTCAGCTGCCCTGCTTCTGGATGGCAGATTGCAGGAGCCACTTGGTACTATCAAACCAGCCCGACTTGACATTGGTGCCACCTTGGGTCTGGGAACCATCCTGCGTATCGTGGATTTTTAGGGGCCAGTCGGACTCTCCCAGCCACAGGCCCCCAGAGACAAACCACAGCCCGTTTCTCTGGAAAACAAAACTCACCTGTCCCGCTTCTGGATGGCAGAATGCAGGAGACACTTGGTACTATCAAACCAGCCCGACTTGCCACTGGTGCCACCTTGGGTCTGGGAGCCATCCTGCGTATCGTGGATTTTCAGTGGCCAGTCGGACTCTCCCCGCCACAGGTCCCCAAACACAAACCACGGCCCTTTTCCCTGGCAAACAAAACAAAGCTGCCACGCTTGTGGATGGCAGATTGCAGGAGCCACTTGGTACTATCAAACCAGCCCGACTTGGCAGTGATGGCACCTTGGGTCTGGGAACCATCCTGCGTATCGTGGATTTTCAGGTGCCTGCTGGCCACTCCCAGCCACAGGTCCCCAAACACAAACCAAGGCCCTTTTTCCTGGTAAACAAAACTCAGCTGCCCCGCTTCTGGATGACAGATTGCAGGAGCCACTTGGTACTATCAAACCAGCCTGACTTGGCACTGGTGCCACCTTGGGTCTGTAAACCATCGTGCGTATCGTGGATTTTCAGGTGCCTGCCTGCCACTCCCAGCCGCAGGCCCCCAGAGACAACCCAGGGCCCGCTTCTCTGGCAAACAAAACTCACCTGTCCCGCTTCTGGATGGCAGATTGCAGGACCCACTTGGTACTATCCAACCAGCCGGACTTGTCACTGGTGCCACCTTGGGTCTGGGAACCATCCTCCGTATCGTGGATTTTTAGGGGCCAGCCGGACTCTCCCAGCCACAGGCCCCCAGAGACAAACCACAGCCCGTTTCTCTGGAAAACAAAACTCACCTGTCCCGCTCCTGGATGGCAGATTGCAGGAGCCACTTGGTGCTATCAAACCAGCCTGACTTGGCACTGGTGCCACCTTGGGTCTGGGAACCATCCTACGTATCGTGGATTTTCAGGGGCCAGCCGGACTCTCCCAGCCACAGGTCCTCATACACAAACCACGGCCCTTTTCCCTGGCAAACAAAATTCAGCTGCCCCGCTTCTGGATGGCAGATTGCAGGAGACACTTGGTAATATCAAACCAGCCCGACTTGGCACTCGTGCCACCTTGGGTCTGGGAACCATTCTGCGTATCGTGGATTTTCAGGAGCCAGCCGGCCACTCCCAGCCAAAGGCCCCCAAACACAAACCAATGCGCTTTTCCCTGGCAAACAAAACTCAGCTGCCTCGCTTCTGGATGGCACATTGCAGGACCCACTTGGTACTATCAAATCACCCCGACTTGGCACTGGTGCCACCTTGCGTTTGGGAACCATCCTGCGTACCGTGGATTTTCAGGAGCCAGCCGGCCACTCCCAGCCAAATCCCCCAGACACAAACCACGGCCCTTTTTTCTTGACAAACAAAATTCAGCTGCCCCGCTTCTGGATGGCAGATTGCAGGAGCCACTTGGTACTATCAAAACAGCCCGACTTGGCACTGGTGCCACCTTGGGTCTGTAAACCATCCTGCGTATCGTTGATTTTCAGGGGCCAGCCGGCCACTCCCAGCCACAGGCGCCCAAACACAAACCAAGGCCCTTTTCCCTGGCAAAAAAAACTCAGTTGCCCCGCTTCTGGATGGCAGATCGCAGGAGGCAATTGGTACTATCAAACCAGCCCAACTTGGCACTGGTGCCACCCTGGGTCATGGAACCATCCTGCGTATCGTGGATTTTCAGCAGCCAGACGGCCACTCCCAGCCACAGGTCCAAAAACACAAACCACGGCCCTTTTTCCTGGAAAAAAAAAAACTCTGCTGCATCGCTTATGGATGGCAGATTGCAGGAGCCACTTGGTACTATCAAACCAGCCCGACTTGGCAGTGGCGCCACCTTGGGTCTGGGAAGCATCCTGCTTATCGTGGATTTTCAGGGGCCAGAGAGCCACTCCCAGCCACAGTTCCCAAAACACAAACCATGGCCCTTTTCTCTGGAAAAAAAAAACCCTGCTGCATCTGTTATGGATGGCAGATTGCAGGAGCCAGTTGGTACTATCAAACCAGCCCAAGTTGGCATTGGTGCCACATTGGGTCTGGGAACCATCCTGCGTATCGTGCATTTTCAGGGGCCAGCCGGCCTTTCCCAGCTACAGGCCCCCAGACACAAACCACGGCGCTTTTCCTTGGCAAACAAAACTCAGCTGCCCCGCTTCTGGATGGCAGATTGCAGGAGCCACTTGGTACTATCAAACCAGCCCGACTTGGCACTGGTGCCACCTTGGGTCTGGGAACCATCCGGCGTATCGTGGATTTTAAGGGGCCAGCCGGGCTCTCCCAGCCACAGGCCCCCAGAGAAAAACCTCGATTCTTTTCTCTGGCAAACAAAACTCCCCTGTGCCGCTTCTGGGTGGCAGATTGCAGGAGCCACATGGTACTATCAAACCAGCCCGACTTGGTACTGGTGCCACCTTGGGTCTGGGAACCATCCTGCGTATCGTGGATTTTCAGGAGCCAGACGGCCACTCCCAGCCACAGGCCCCCAGACACAAACCACGGCCCTTTTCCATGGCAAAAAAACTCAGCTGCCCCGCTTCTGGATGGCAGATTGCAGGAGCTACTTGGAACCATCAAACCAGCCCGACTTGGCACTGGTGCCACCTTGGGTCTGGGAACCATTCTGCGTATCGTGGATTTTCAGGAGCCAGCCGGCCACTCCCAGCCAAAGGCCCCCAAACACAAACCAATGCGCTTTTCCCTGGCAAACAAAACTCAGCTGCCTCGCTTCTGGATGGCAGATTGCAGGACCCACTTGGTACTATCAAATCACCCCGACTTGGCACTGGTGCCACCTTGCGTTTGGGAACCATCCTGCGTACCGTGGATTTTCAGGAGCCAGCCGGCCACTCCCAGCCAAAGCCCCCAGACACAAACCACGGCCCTTTTTTCTTGACAAACAAAATTCTTCTGCCCCGCTTCTGGATGGCAGATTGCAGGACCCACTTGGTACTATCCAACCAGCCGGACTTGTCACTGGTGCCACCTTGGGTCTGGGAACCATCCTGCGTATCGTGGATTTTCAGGGGCCAGCCGGACTCTCCCAGCAACAGGCCCCCAGAGACAAACCACAGCCCGTTTCTCGGGAAAACAAAACTCACCTGTCCCGCTTCTGGATGGCAGATTGCAGGAGCCACTTGGTACTATCAAACCAGCCCGACTTAGCACTGGTGCCACCTTGGGTCTGGGAACCATCCTGCGTATCGTGGATTTTCAGCAGCCAGACGGCCACTCCCAGCCACAGTTCCCAAAACAAAAACCACGGCTTTTTCCATAGTAAACAATACTCAGCTGCCTTGCTTCTGGATGGCAGATTGCAGGAGACACTTGGTACTATCAAACCAGCCCGACTTGGCACTGGTGCCACCTTGGGTCTGGGAACCATCCTGCGTATCGTGGATTTTCAGGGGCCAGCCGGACTCTCCCAGCAACAGGCCCCCAGAGACAAACCACAGCCCGTTTCTCGGAAAAACAAAACTCACCTCTCCCGCTTCTGGATGGCAGATTGCAGGAGCCACTTGGTACTATCAAACCAGCCCGACTTGGCACTGGTGCCACCTTGGGTCTGGGAACCATCCTGCGTATCGTGGATTTTCAGCAGCCAGACGGCCACTCCCAGCCACAGGCGCCCAAACACAAACCAAGGCCCTTTTCCCTGGCAAACGAAACTCAGCTGCCCTGCTTCTGGATGGCAGATTGCAGGAGACACTTGGTACTATCAAACCAGCCCGACTTGGCACTGGTGCCACCTTGGGTCTGGGAACCATCCTGCGTATCGTGGATTTTCAGCAGCCATCGAGCCACTCCCAGCCACAGTTCCCAAAATACAAACCACGGCCCTTTTCCCTGGAAAAAAAAAACTCTGCTGCATCTCTTATGGATGGCAGATTGCAGGGGCCACTTCGTACTATCAAACCAGCCCGACTTGGCACTGGTGCCACCTTGGGTCTGGGAACCATCCTGCGTATCGTGCATTTTCAGGGGCAAGCCGGCCACTCCCAGCCACCGGCCCCAGACGCCAACCACGGCCTCTTTCCCTGGCAAACCAAACTCACCTGTCCCGCTTCTGCATGGCAGATTGCAGGAGCCAGTTGGTACTATCAAACCAGCCCGACTTGGCACTGGTGCCACCTTGGGTCTGTAAACCATCCTGTGTATGGTGGATTTTCAGCAGCCAGACGGCCACTCCCAGCCACAGGCGCCCAAACACAAACCAAGGCCCTTTTCCCTGGCAAAAAAAACTCAGATGCCCCGCTTCTGGATGGCAGATCGCAGGAGGCAATTGGTACTATCAAACCAGCCCAACTTGGAACTGGTGCCACTCTGGGTCATGGAACCATCCTGCGTATCGTGGATTTTCAGCAGCCAGACGGCCACTCCCAGCCACAGGTCCAAAAACACAAACCACGGCCCTTTTCCCTGGAAAAAAAAAAACTCTGCTGCATCGCCTATGGATGGCAGATTGCAGGAGCCACTTGGTGCTATCAAACCAGCCCGACTTGGCACTGGTGCCACCTTGGGTCTGTAAACCATCGTGCGTATCGTGGATTTTCAGGTGCCTGCCTGCCACTCCCAGCCGCAGGACCCCAGAGACAACCCAGGGCCCCCTTCTCTGGCAAACAAAACTCACCTGTCCCGCTTCTGGATGGCAGATTGCAGGACCCACTTGGTACTATCCAACCAGCCGGACTTGTCACTGGTGCCACCTTGGGTCTGGGAACCATCCTCCGTATCGTGGATTTTTAGGGGCCAGCCGGACTCTCCCAGCCACAGGCCCCCAGAGACAAACCACAGCCCGTTTCTCTGGAAAACAAAACTCACCTGTCCCGCTCCTGGATGGCAGATTGCAGGAGCCACTTGGTACTATCAAACCAGCCTGACTTGGCACTGGTGCCACCTTGGGTCTGGGAACCATCCTACGTATCGTGGATTTTCAGGGGCCAGCCGGACTCTCCCAGCCACAGGTCCTCATACACAAACCACGGCCCTTTTCCCTGGCAAACAAAATTCAGCTGCCCCGCTTCTGGATGGCAGATTGCAGGAGACACTTGGTAATATCAAACCAGCCCGACTTGGCACTGGTGCCACCTTGGGTCTGTAAACCATCCTGCGTATCGTGGATTTTCAGGGGCCAGCCGGCCACTCCCAGCAACAGGCGCCCAAACACAAACCAAGGCCCTTTTCCCTGGCAAAAAAAACTCAGCTGCCCCGCTTCTGGATGGCAGATCGCAGCAGGCAATTGGTACTATCAAAACAGCCCAACTTGGCACTGGTGCCACCCTGGGTCATGGAACCATCCTGCGTATCGTGGATTTTAGGCAGCCAGTTGGCCACTCCCAGCCACAGGTCCAAAAACACAAACCACGGCCCTTTTCCCTGGAAAAAAAAAAACTCTGCTGCATCGCTTATGGATGGCAGATTGCAGGAGCCACTTGGTACTATCAAACCAGCCCGACTTGGCAGTGGTGCCACCTTGGGGCTGGGAAGCATCCTGCGTATCGTGCATTTTCAGGGGCCAGCCGGCCACTCCCAGACACCGGGCCACAGACGTAATCCACGGCCTTTTTCCCTGGCAAACAAAACTCACCTGTCCCGCTTCTGCATGGCAGATTGCAGGAGCCACTTGGTACTATCAAACCAGCCCGACTTGGCACTGGTGCCACCTTGGGTCTGTAAACCATCCTGCGAATCGCGGATTTTCAGGTGCCTGCCGGCCACTCCCAGCCACATGACCCCAGAGACAACCCAGGGCCCGCTTCTCTGGCAAATAAAACTCAGCTGCCCCGCTTCTGGATGGCAGATTGCAGGAGGCACTTGGTACTTTCAAACCAGCCCGACTTGGCACTGGTGCAACCTTGGGTCTGGGAACCATCCTGCGTATCGTGGATTTTTAGGGGCCAGTCGGACTCTCCCAGCCACAGGTCCCCAAACACAAACCACGGCCCTTTTCCCTGGCAAACGAAACTCAGCTGCCCTGCTTCTGGATGGAAGATTGCAGGAGCCACTTGGTACTATCAAAACAGCCCGACTTGGCACTGGTGCCACCTTGGGTCTGGGAACCATCCTGCGTATCGTGGATTTTCAGGGGCCAGTCGGACTCTCCCAGCCACAGGTCCCCAAACA
The DNA here is from genome assembly GCA_021963965.1 of Artemisiospiza belli. Classification (NCBI taxonomy): domain Eukaryota; kingdom Metazoa; phylum Chordata; class Aves; order Passeriformes; family Passerellidae; genus Artemisiospiza; species Artemisiospiza belli. Next base: position 13,624,328 of record JAKDEW010000026.1, read on the forward strand.
CAAACCACGGCCCTTTTCCCTGGCAAACGAAACTCAGCTGCCCCGCTTCTGGATGGCAGATTGCAGGAGCCACTTGGTACTATCAAAACAGCCCGACTTGGCACTGGTGCCACCTTGGGTCTGGGAACCATCCTGCGTATCATGCATTTTCAGGGGCCAGCCGGCCACTCCCAGCCACCGGGCCCCAGACGTAATCCACGGCCTTTTTCCCTGGCAAACAAAACTCACCTGTCCCGCTTCTGGATGGCAGATTGCAGGAGGCACTTGGTACTATCAAACCAGCCCGACTTGGCACTGGTGCCACCTTGGGTCTGTAAACCATCGTGCGTATCGTGGATTTTCAGGTGCCTGCCTGTCACTCCCAGCCACAGGACCCCAGAGACAACCCAGGGCCCGCTTCTCTGGCAAACAAAACTCACCTGTCCCGCTTCTGGATGGCAGATTGCAGGAGGCACTTGGTACTTTCAAACCAGCCCGAATTGGCAGTGGTTCCACCTTGGGTCTGGGAACCATCCTGCGTATCGTGGATTTTCAGCAGCCAGACGGCCACTCCCAGCCACAGTTCCCAAAACACAAACCACGGCTTTTTCCATAGTAAAAAATACTCAGCTGCCCTGCTTCTGGATGGCAGATTGCAGGACCCACTTGGTACTATCCAACCAGCCGGACTTGTCACTGGTGCCACCTTGGGTCTGGGAACCATCCTGCGTATCGTGGATTTTCAGGGGCCAGCCGGACTCTCCCAGCAACAGGCCCCCAGAGACAAACCACAGCCCGTTTCTCGGGAAAACAAAACTCACCTCTCCCGCTTCTGGATGGCAGATTGCAGGAGCCACTTGGTACTATCAAACCAGCCCGACTTGGCACTGGCGCCGCCTTGGGTCTGGGAACCATCCTGCGTATCGTGGATTTTCAGCAGCCAGAAGGCCACTCCCAGCCACAGTTCCCAAAACACAAACCACGGCTTTTTCCATAGTAAACAATACTCAGCTGCCCTGCTTCTGGATGGCAGATTGCAGGAGACACTTTGTACTATCAAACCAGCCCGACTTGGCACTGGTGCCACCTTGGGTCTGGGAACCATCCTGCGTATCGTGGATTTTCAGGGGCCAGCCGGACTCTCCCAGGAACAGGCCCCCAGACACAAACCTCGACTAGTTTCTCTGGCAAACAAAACTCACCTGTCCCGCGTCTGGATGGCAGATTGCAGGAGCCACTTGGTACTATAAAACCAGCCCGACTTGGCAGTGGTGCTACCTTGGGTCTGTAAACCATCCTGTGTATGGTGGATTTTCAGGGGCCAGCCGGCCACTCCCAGCCACAGGCGCCCAAACACAAACCAAGGCCCTTTTCCCTGGCAAACGAAACTCAGCTGCCCTGCTTCTGGATGGCAGATTGCAGGAGACACTTGGTACTATCAAACCAGCCCGACTAGGCACTGGTGCCACCTTGGGTCTGGGAACCATCCTGCGTATCGTGGATTTTCAGCAGCCAGAGAGCCACTCCCAGCCACAGTTCCCAAAACACAAACCACGGCCCTTTTCCCTGGAAAAAAAAAGCTCTGCTGCATCTCTTATGGATGGCAGATTACAGGGGCCACTTCGTACTATCAAACCAGCCCGACTTGGCATTGGTGCCACCTTGGGTCTGGGAACCATCCTGCGTATCGTGCATTTTCAGGGGCAAGCCGGCCACTCCCAGCCACCGGCCCCCAGACGCAAACCACGGCCTCTTTCCCTGGCAAACCAAACTCACCTGTCCCGCTTCTGCATGGCAGATTGCAGGAGCCAGTTGGTACTATCAAACCAGCCCGACTTGGCATTGGTGCCACCTTGGGTCTGGGAACCATCCTGCGTATCGTGGATTTTTAGGGGCCAGCCGCACTCTCCCAGCCACAGGCCCCCAGAGACAAACCACAACCCGTTTCTCTGGGAAACAAAACTCACCTGTCCCGCATCTGGATGGCAGAATGCAGGAGACACTTGGTACTCTCAAACCAGCCTGACTTGGCACTGGTGCCACCTTGGGTCTTGGAACCATCCTGCGTATCGTGGATTTTCAGTGGCCAGTCGGACTTTCCCCCCCACAGGTCCCCAAAGACAAACCACGGCCCTTTTCCCTGGCAAAAAAAACTCAGCTGCCCCGCTTCTGGATGGCAGATCGCAGGAGGCAATTGGTACTATCAAACCAGCCCAACTTGGCACTGGTGCCACCCTGGGTCAGGGAACCATCCTGCGTATCGTGGATTTTCAGCAGCCAGACGGCCACTCCCAGCCACAGGTCCAAAAACACAAACCACGGCCCTTTTCCCTGGAAAAAAAAAAACTCTGCTGCATCGCTTATGGATGGCAGATTGCAGGAGCCACTTGGTACTATCAAACCAGCCCGACTTGGCAGTGGTGCCACCTTGGGTCTGTAAACCATCGCGCGTATCGTGCATTTTCAGGTGCCAGCCGGCCACTCCCAGCCACCGGGCCCCAGACGTAATCCACGGCCTTTTTCCCTGGCAAAAAACACTCACCTGTCCCGCTTCTGCATGGCAGATTGCAGGAGCCACTTGGTACTATCAAACCAGCCCGACTTGGCACTGGTGCCACCTTGGGTCTGTAAACCATCCTGCGAATCGTGGATTTTCAGGTGCCTGCCGGCCACTCCCAGCCACATGACCCCAGAGACAACCCCGGGCCCGCTTCTCTGGCAAACAAAACTCACCTGTCCCGCTTCTGGATGGCAGATTGCAGGAGGCACTTGGTACTTTCAAACCAGCCCGACTTGGCAGTGGCTCCACCCTGGGTCTGGGAACCATCCTGCGTATCATAGATTTTCAAGAGGCAGCCGGCCACTCCCAGCCACATGCCCCCAGACACAAACCACGGCCCTTTTCCGTGGCAAACAAAATTCAGGTGCCCCGCTTCTGGATGGCAGAATGCCGGAGACACTTGGTACTATCAAACCAGCCCGACTTGGCACTGGTGCCACCTTGGGTCTTGGAACCATCCTGCGTATCGTGGATTTTCAGTGGCCTATCGGACTCTCCCCGCCACAGGTCCCCAAACACAAACCACGGCCCTTTTCCCTGGCAAACAAAACTCAACTGCCACGCTTCTGGATGGCAGATTGCAGGAGCCACTTGGTACTATCAGACCAGCCTGACTTGGCACTGGTGCCACCTTGGGTCTGGGAACCATCCTGCGTATAGTGGATTTTAGGGTGCCTGCCGGCCACTCCCAGCCACAGTTCCCAAAACAAAAACCATGGCCCATTTCCCTGGAAAAAAAAAACTCTGCTGCATCTCTTATGGATGGCAGATTGCAGGAGCCACTTCGTACTATAAAACCAGCCCGACTTGGCAGTGGTGCCACCTTGGGTCTGGGAACCATCCTGCGTATCGTGGATTTTCAGCAGCCAGACGGCCACTCCCAGGAACAGGCCCCCAGACACAAACCACGGCCCTTTTCCCTGGCAAACAAAACTCTGCTGCACCGCTTCTGGATGGTAGATTGCAGGACCCACTTGGTACTATCCAACCAGCCGGACTTGTCACTGGTGCCACCTTGGGTCTGGGAACCATCCTGCGTATAGTGGATTTTCAGGGGCCAGCCGGACTCTCCCAGCAACAGGCCCCCAGAGACAAACCACAGCCCGTTTCTCTGGAAAACAAAACTCACCTGTCCCGCTTCTGGATGGCAGATTGCAGGAGCCACTTGGTACTATCAAACCAGCCCGACATGGCACTGGTGCCACCTTGGGTCTGGGAACCATCCTGCGTATCGTGCATTTTCAGGGGCCAGCCGGCCACTCCTAGCCACCAGCCCCCAGACGCAAACCACGGCCTCTTTCCCTGGCAAACAAAACTCACCTCTCCCGCTTCTGCATGGCAGATTGCAGGAGCCAGTTGGTACTATCAAACCAGCCCGACTTGGCACTGGTGCCACCTTGGGTCTGTAAACCATCCTGCGTATGGTGGATTTTCAGCGGCCAGCCAGCCACTCCCAGCCACAGGCGCCCAAACACAAACCAAGGCCCTTTTCCCTGGCAAAAAAAACTCAGCTGCCCCGCTTCTGGATGGCAGATCGCAGGAGGCAATTGGTACTATCAAACCAGCCCAACTTGGCACTGGTGCCACCCTGGGTCATGGAACCATCCTGCGTATCGTGGATTTTCAGCAGCCAGACGGCCACTCCCAGCCACAGGTCCAAAAACACAAACCACGGCCCTTTTCCCTGGAAAAAAAAAAACTCTGCTGCATCGCTTATGGATGGCAGATTGCAGGAGCCACTTGGTACTATCAAACCAGCCCGACTTGGCACTGGTGCCACCTTGGGGCTGGGAAGCATCCTGCGTATCGTGGATTTTCAGGGGCCAGCCGGCCACTCCCAGCCACCGGGCCCCAGACGTAATCCACGGCCTTTTTCCCTGGCAAACAAAACTCACCTGTCCCGCTTCTGGATGGCAGATTGCAGGAGGCACTTGGTACTTTCAAACCAGCCCGACTTGGCACTGGTGCCACCTTGGGTCTGGGAACCATCCTGCGTATCGTGGATTTTCAGGGGCCAGTCGGACTCTCCCAGCCTCAGGTCCCCAGAGACAAACCACAGCCCGTTTCCCTGGCAAACAAAATTCAGCTGTCCCGCTTCTGGATGGCAGATTGCAGGAGACACTTGGTACTATCAAACCAGCCCGACTTGGCACTGGTGCCACCTTGGGTCTGGGAACCATCCTGCGTATCGTGGATTTTCAGGGGCCAGCCGGACTCTCCCAGGAACAGGCCCCCAGACACAAACCTCGACTAGTTTCTCTGGCAAACAAAACTCACCTGTCCCACTTCTGGATGGCAGATTGCAGGAGCCACTTGGTACTATCAAACCAGCCCGACATGGCACTGGTGCCACCTTGGGTCTGGGAACCATCCTGCGTATCGTGCATTTTCAGGGGCCAGCCGGCCACTCCTAGCCACCAGCCCCCAGACGCAAACCACGGCCTCTTTCCCTGGCAAACCAAACTCACCTCTCCCGCTTCTGCATGGCAGATTGCAGGAGGCACTTGGTACTTTCAAACCAGCCCGACTTGGCACTGGTGCAACCTTGGGTCTGGGAACCATCCTGCGTATCGTGGATTTTTAGGGGCCAGTCGGACTCTCCCAGCCACAGGTCCCCAAACACAAACCACGGCCCTTTTCCCTGGCAAACGAAACTCAGCTGCCCTGCTTCTGGATGGAAGATTGCAGGAGCCACTTGGTACTATCAAAACAGCCCGACTTGGCACTGGTGCCACCTTGGGTCTGGGAACCATCCTGCGTATCGTGGATTTTCAGGGGCCAGTCGGACTCTCCCAGCCACAGGTCCCCAAACACAAACCACGGCCCTTTTCCCTGGCAAACGAAACTCAGCTGCCCCGCTTCTGGATGGCAGATTGCAGGAGCCACTTGGTACTATCAAAACAGCCCGACTTGGCACTGGTGCCACCTTGGGTCTGGGAACCATCCTGCGTATCATGCATTTTCAGGGGCCAGCCGGCCACTCCCAGCCACCGGGCCCCAGACGTAATCCACGGCCTTTTTCCCTGGCAAACAAAACTCACCTGTCCCGCTTCTGGATGGCAGATTGCAGGAGGCACTTGGTACTATCAAACCAGCCCGACTTGGCACTGGTGCCACCTTGGGTCTGTAAACCATCGTGCGTATCGTGGATTTTCAGGTGCCTGCCTGTCACTCCCAGCCACAGGACCCCAGAGACAACCCAGGGCCCGCTTCTCTGGCAAACAAAACTCACCTGTCCCGCTTCTGGATGGCAGATTGCAGGAGGCACTTGGTACTTTCAAACCAGCCCGAATTGGCAGTGGTTCCACCTTGGGTCTGGGAACCATCCTGCGTATCGTGGATTTTCAGCAGCCAGACGGCCACTCCCAGCCACAGTTCCCAAAACACAAACCACGGCTTTTTCCATAGTAAAAAATACTCAGCTGCCCTGCTTCTGGATGGCAGATTGCAGGACCCACTTGGTACTATCCAACCAGCCGGACTTGTCACTGGTGCCACCTTGGGTCTGGGAACCATCCTGCGTATCGTGGATTTTCAGGGGCCAGCCGGACTCTCCCAGCAACAGGCCCCCAGAGACAAACCACAGCCCGTTTCTCGGGAAAACAAAACTCACCTCTCCCGCTTCTGGATGGCAGATTGCAGGAGCCACTTGGTACTATCAAACCAGCCCGACTTGGCACTGGTGCCGCCTTGGGTCTGGGAACCATCCTGCGTATCGTGGATTTTCAGCAGCCAGAAGGCCACTCCCAGCCACAGTTCCCAAAACACAAACCACGGCTTTTTCCATAGTAAACAATACTCAGCTGCCCTGCTTCTGGATGGCAGATTGCAGGAGACACTTTGTACTATCAAACCAGCCCGACTTGGCACTGGTGCCACCTTGGGTCTGGGAACCATCCTGCGTATCGTGGATTTTCAGGGGCCAGCCGGACTCTCCCAGGAACAGGCCCCCAGACACAAACCTCGACTAGTTTCTCTGGCAAACAAAACTCACCTGTCCCGCGTCTGGATGGCAGATTGCAGGAGCCACTTGGTACTATAAAACCAGCCCGACTTGGCACTGGTGCCACCTTGGGGCTGGGAAGCATCCTGCGTATCGTGGATTTTCAGGGGCCAGCCGGCCACTCCCAGCCACCGGGCCCCAGACGTAATCCACGGCCTTTTTCCCTGGCAAACAAAACTCACCTGTCCCGCTTCTGGATGGCAGATTGCAGGAGGCACTTGGTACTTTCAAACCAGCCCGACTTGGCACTAGTGCCACCTTGGGTCTGGGAACCATCCTGCGTATCGTGGATTTTCAGGGGCCAGTCGGACTCTCCCAGCCTCAGGTCCCCAGAGACAAACCACAGCCCGTTTCCCTGGCAAACAAAATTCAGCTGTCCCGCTTCTGGATGGCAGATTGCAGGAGACACTTGGTACTATCAAACCAGCCCGACTTGGCACTGGTGCCACCTTGGGTCTGGGAACCATCCTGCGTATCGTGGATTTTCAGGGGCCAGCCGGACTCTCCCAGGAACAGGCCCCCAGACACAAACCTCGACTAGTTTCTCTGGCAAACAAAACTCACCTGTCCCACTTCTGGATGGCAGATTGCAGGAGCCACTTGGTACTATCAAACCAGCCCGACATGGCACTGGTGCCACCTTGGGTCTGGGAACCATCCTGCGTATCGTGCATTTTCAGGGGCCAGCCGGCCACTCCTAGCCACCAGCCCCCAGACGCAAACCACGGCCTCTTTCCCTGGCAAACCAAACTCACCTCTCCCGCTTCTGCATGGCAGATTGCAGGAGGCACTTGGTACTTTCAAACCAGCCCGACTTGGCACTGGTGCAACCTTGGGTCTGGGAACCATCCTGCGTATCGTGGATTTTTAGGGGCCAGTCGGACTCTCCCAGCCACAGGTCCCCAAACACAAACCACGGCCCTTTTCCCTGGCAAACGAAACTCAGCTGCCCTGCTTCTGGATGGAAGATTGCAGGAGCCACTTGGTACTATCAAAACAGCCCGACTTGGCACTGGTGCCACCTTGGGTCTGGGAACCATCCTGCGTATCGTGGATTTTCAGGGGCCAGTCGGACTCTCCCAGCCACAGGTCCCCAAACACAAACCACGGCCCTTTTCCCTGGCAAACGAAACTCAGCTGCCCCGCTTCTGGATGGCAGATTGCAGGAGCCACTTGGTACTATCAAAACAGCCCGACTTGGCACTGGTGCCACCTTGGGTCTGGGAACCATCCTGCGTATCATGCATTTTCAGGGGCCAGCCGGCCACTCCCAGCCACCGGGCCCCAGACGTAATCCACGGCCTTTTTCCCTGGCAAACAAAACTCACCTGTCCCGCTTCTGGATGGCAGATTGCAGGAGGCACTTGGTACTATCAAACCAGCCCGACTTGGCACTGGTGCCACCTTGGGTCTGTAAACCATCGTGCGTATCGTGGATTTTCAGGTGCCTGCCTGTCACTCCCAGCCACAGGACCCCAGAGACAACCCAGGGCCCGCTTCTCTGGCAAACAAAACTCACCTGTCCCGCTTCTGGATGGCAGATTGCAGGAGGCACTTGGTACTTTCAAACCAGCCCGAATTGGCAGTGGTTCCACCTTGGGTCTGGGAACCATCCTGCGTATCGTGGATTTTCAGCAGCCAGACGGCCACTCCCAGCCACAGTTCCCAAAACACAAACCACGGCTTTTTCCATAGTAAAAAATACTCAGCTGCCCTGCTTCTGGATGGCAGATTGCAGGACCCACTTGGTACTATCCAACCAGCCGGACTTGTCACTGGTGCCACCTTGGGTCTGGGAACCATCCTGCGTATCGTGGATTTTCAGGGGCCAGCCGGACTCTCCCAGCAACAGGCCCCCAGAGACAAACCACAGCCCGTTTCTCGGGAAAACAAAACTCACCTCTCCCGCTTCTGGATGGCAGATTGCAGGAGCCACTTGGTACTATCAAACCAGCCCGACTTGGCACTGGCGCCGCCTTGGGTCTGGGAACCATCCTGCGTATCGTGGATTTTCAGCAGCCAGAAGGCCACTCCCAGCCACAGTTCCCAAAACACAAACCACGGCTTTTTCCATAGTAAACAATACTCAGCTGCCCTGCTTCTGGATGGCAGATTGCAGGAGACACTTTGTACTATCAAACCAGCCCGACTTGGCACTGGTGCCACCTTGGGTCTGGGAACCATCCTGCGTATCGTGGATTTTCAGGGGCCAGCCGGACTCTCCCAGGAACAGGCCCCCAGACACAAACCTCGACTAGTTTCTCTGGCAAACAAAACTCACCTGTCCCGCGTCTGGATGGCAGATTGCAGGAGCCACTTGGTACTATAAAACCAGCCCGACTTGGCAGTGGTGCTACCTTGGGTCTGTAAACCATCCTGTGTATGGTGGATTTTCAGGGGCCAGCCGGCCACTCCCAGCCACAGGCGCCCAAACACAAACCAAGGCCCTTTTCCCTGGCAAACGAAACTCAGCTGCCCTGCTTCTGGATGGCAGATTGCAGGAGACACTTGGTACTATCAAACCAGCCCGACTAGGCACTGGTGCCACCTTGGGTCTGGGAACCATCCTGCGTATCGTGGATTTTCAGCAGCCAGAGAGCCACTCCCAGCCACAGTTCCCAAAACACAAACCACGGCCCTTTTCCCTGGAAAAAAAAAGCTCTGCTGCATCTCTTATGGATGGCAGATTACAGGGGCCACTTCGTACTATCAAACCAGCCCGACTTGGCATTGGTGCCACCTTGGGTCTGGGAACCATCCTGCGTATCGTGCATTTTCAGGGGCAAGCCGGCCACTCCCAGCCACCGGCCCCCAGACGCAAACCACGGCCTCTTTCCCTGGCAAACCAAACTCACCTGTCCCGCTTCTGCATGGCAGATTGCAGGAGCCAGTTGGTACTATCAAACCAGCCCGACTTGGCATTGGTGCCACCTTGGGTCTGGGAACCATCCTGCGTATCGTGGATTTTTAGGGGCCAGCCGCACTCTCCCAGCCACAGGCCCCCAGAGACAAACCACAACCCGTTTCTCTGGGAAACAAAACTCACCTGTCCCGCATCTGGATGGCAGAATGCAGGAGACACTTGGTACTATCAAACCAGCCCGACTTGGCACTGGTGCCACCTTGGGTCTTGGAACCATCCTGCGTATCGTGGATTTTCAGTGGCCTATCGGACTCTCCCCGCCACAGGTCCCCAAACACAAACCACGGCCCTTTTCCCTGGCAAACAAAACTCAACTGCCACGCTTCTGGATGGCAGATTGCAGGAGCCACTTGGTACTATCAGACCAGCCTGACTTGGCACTGGTGCCACCTTGGGTCTGGGAACCATCCTGCGTATAGTGGATTTTAGGGTGCCTGCCGGCCACTCCCAGCCACAGTTCCCAAAACAAAAACCATGGCCCATTTCCCTGGAAAAAAAAAACTCTGCTGCATCTCTTATGGATGGCAGATTGCAGGAGCCACTTCGTACTATAAAACCAGCCCGACTTGGCAGTGGTGCCACCTTGGGTCTGGGAACCATCCTGCGTATCGTGGATTTTCAGCAGCCAGACGGCCACTCCCAGGAACAGGCCCCCAGACACAAACCACGGCCCTTTTCCCTGGCAAACAAAACTCTGCTGCACCGCTTCTGGATGGTAGATTGCAGGACCCACTTGGTACTATCCAACCAGCCGGACTTGTCACTGGTGCCACCTTGGGTCTGGGAACCATCCTGCGTATAGTGGATTTTCAGGGGCCAGCCGGACTCTCCCAGCAACAGGCCCCCAGAGACAAACCACAGCCCGTTTCTCTGGAAAACAAAACTCACCTGTCCCGCTTCTGGATGGCAGATTGCAGGAGCCACTTGGTACTATCAAACCAGCCCGACATGGCACTGGTGCCACCTTGGGTCTGGGAACCATCCTGCGTATCGTGGATTTTCAGGGGCCAGCCGGCCACTCCCAGCCACAGGCGCCCAAACACAAACCAAGGCCCTTTTCCCTGGCAAAAAAAACTCAGATGCCCCGCTTCTGGATGGCAGATCGCAGGAGGCACTTAGTACTATCAAACCAGCCCAACTTGGCACTGGTGCCACCCTGGGTCATGGAACCATCCTGCGTATCGTGGATTTTCAGCAGCCAGACGGCCACTCCCAGCCACAGGTCCAAAAACACAAACCACAGGCCTTTTTCCCGGGAAAAAAAAAAAACTCTGCTGCATCGCTTATGGATGGCAGATTGCAGGAGCCACTTGGTACTATCAAACCAGCCTGACTTGGCATTGGTGCCACCTTGGGTCTGGGAACCATCCTGCGTATCGTGGATTTTTAGGGGCCAGTCGGACTCTCCCAGCCACAGGCCCCCAGAGACAAACCACAGCCCGTTTCTCTTGAAAACAAAACTCACCTGTCCCGCTTCTGGATGGCAGAATGCAGGAGACAATTGGTACTATCAAACCAGCCTGACTTGGCACTGGTGCCACCTTGGGTCTTGGAACCATCCTGCGTATCATGGATTTTCAGTGGCCAGCCGGACTCTCCCCGCCACAGGTCCCCAAACACAAACCACGGCCCTTTTCCCTGGCAAACAAAACTCAGCTGCCACGCTTCTGGATGGCAGATTGCAGGAGCCACTTGGTACTATCAAACCAGCCTGACTTGGCACTGGTTCCACCTTGGGTCTGGGAACCATACGGCGTATCGTGGATTTTCAGGTGCCTGCCTGCCACTCCCAGCCGCAGGACCCCAGAGACAACCCAGGGCCCGCTTCTCTGGCAAAGAAAACTCACCTGTCCCGCTTCTGGATGGCAGATTGCAGGAGCCACTTGGTTCTATCAAACCAGCCCGACTTGGCAGTGGTGCCACCTTGGGTCTGGGAACCATCCTGCGTATCGTGCATTTTCAGGGGCCAGCCGGCCACTCCCAGCCACCGGGCCACAGACGTAATCCACGGCCTTTTTCCCTAGCAAACAAAACTCACCTGTCCCGCTTCTGCATGGCAGATTGCAGGAGCCACTTGGTACTATGAAACCAGCCCGACTTGGCACTGGTGCCACCTTGGGTCTGCAAACCATCCTGCGAATCGCGGATTTTCAGGTGCCTGCCGGCCACTCCCAGCCACATGACCCCAGAGACAACCTAGGGCCCGCTTCTCTGGCAAACAAAACTCACCTGTCCTGCTTCTGGATGGCAGATTGCAGGAGGCACTTGGTACTTTCAAACCAGCCCGACTTGGCACTGGTGCCGCCTTGGGTCTGGGAACCATCCTGCGTATCGTGGATTTTTAGGGGCCAGTCGGACTCTCCCAGCCACAGGTCCCCAAACACAAACCACGGCCCTTTTCCCTGGCAAACGAAACTCAGCTGCCCTGCTTCTGGATGGCAGATTGCAGGAGCCACTTGGTACTATCAAACCAGCCCGACTTGGCACTGGTGCCACCTTGAGTCTGCAAACCATCCTGCGAATCGCGGATTTTCAGGTGCCTGCCGGCCACTCCCAGCCACATGACCCCAGAGACAACCTAGGGCCCGCTTCTCTGGCAAACAAAACTCACCTGTCCCGCTTCTGGATGGCAGATTGCAGGAGGCACTTGGTACTTTCAAACCAGCCCGACTTGGCACTGGTGCCACCTTGGGTCTGGGAACCATCCTGCGTATCGTGGATTTTTAGGGGCCAGTCGGACTCTCCCAGCCACAGGTCCCCAAACACAAACCACGGCCCTTTTCCCTGGCAAACGAATTTCAGCTGCCCCGCTTCTGGATGGCAGATTGCAGGAGCCACTTGGTACTATCAAAACAGCCCGACTTGGCACTGGTGCCACCTTGGGTCTGGGAACCATCCTGCGTATCGTGGATTTTCAGCAGCCAGAGAGACACTCCCAGCCACAGTTCCCAAAACATAAACCACGGCCCTTTTCCCTGGAAAAAAAAAACTCTGCTCCATCTCTTATGGATGGCAGATTGCAGGAGCCACTTGGTACTAACAAAACAGCCCGACTTGGCACTGGTGCCACCTTGGGTCTTGGAACCATCCTGCGTATCGTGGATTTTCAGTGGCCAGTCGGACTCTCCCCGCCACAGGTCCCCAAAGACAAACCACGACCCTTTTCCCTGGCAAACAAAACTCAACTGCCACGCTTCTGGATGGCAGATTGCAGGAGCCACTTGGTACTATCAAACCAGCCTGACTTGGCACTGGTGCCACCTTGGGTCTGGGAACCATCCTGCGTATAGTGGATTTTAGGGTGCCTGCCGGCCACTCCCAGCCACAGGCCCCCAGACACAAACCACGGCCCTTTTCCATGTCAAAAAATAAACTCTGCGGCATCTCTTATGGATGGCAGATTGCAGGAGACACTCGGTACTATAAAACCAGCCCGACTCGGCAGTGGTGCCACGTTGGGTCTGAGAACCATCCTGCGTATCGTGGATTTTAGGGTGCCTGCCGTCCACTCCCAGCCACATGTCCCCAAACAAAAACCAAGGCCCTTTTTCTTGGTAAACAATATTCAGCTGCCCCGCTTCTGGATGGCAGATTGCAGGAGACACTTGGTACTATCAAACCAGCCCGACTTGGCACTGGTGCCACCTTGGGTCTGTAAACCATCGTGCGTATCGTGGATTTTCAGGTGCCTGCCTGTCACTCCCAGCCACAGGACCCCAGAGACAACCCAGGGCCCGCTTCTCTGGCAAACAAAACTCACCTGTCCCGCTTCTGGATGGCAGATTGCAGGAGGCACTTGGTACTTTCAAACCAGCCCGAATTGGCAGTGGTTCCACCTTGGGTCTGGGAACCATCCTGCGTATCGTGGATTTTCAGCAGCCAGACGGCCACTCCCAGCCACAGTTCCCAAAACACAAACCACGGCTTTTTCCATAGTAAAAAATACTCAGCTGCCCTGCTTCTGGATGGCAGATTGCAGGACCCACTTGGTACTATCCAACCAGCCGGACTTGTCACAGGTGCCACCTTGGGTCTGGGAACCATCCTGCGTATCGTGGATTTTCAGGGGCCAGCCGGACTCTCCCAGCAACAGGTCCCCAAACACAAACCACGGCCTCTTTCCCTGGCAAACCAAACTCACCTGTCCCGCTTCTGCATGGCAGATTGCAGGAGCCAGTTGGTACTATCAAACCAGCCCGACTTGGCATTGGTGCCACCTTGGGTCTGGGAACCATCCTGCGTATCGTGGATTTTTAGGGGCCAGTCGGACTCTCCCAGCCACAGGCCCCCAGAGACAAACCACAACCCGTTTCTCTGGGAAACAAAACTCACCTGTCCCGCATCTGGATGGCAGAATGCAGGAGACACTTGGTACTATCAAACCAGCCTGACTTGGCACTGGTGCCACCTTGGGTCTTGGAACCATCCTGCGTATCGTGGATTTTCAGTGGCCAGTCGGACTTTCCCCCCCACAGGTCCCCAAAGACAAACCACGGCCCTTTTCCCTGGCAAAAAAAACTCAGCTGCCCCGCTTCTGGATGGCAGATCGCAGGAGGCAATTGGTACTATCAAACCAGCCCAACTTGGCACTGGTGCCACCCTGGGTCAGGGAACCATCCTGCGTATCGTGGATTTACAGCAGCCATCGAGCCACTCCCAGCCACAGTTCCCAAAACACAAACCACGGCCCTTTTCCCTGGAAAAAAAAAACTCTGCTGCATCTCTTATGGATGGCAGATTGCAGGGGCCACTTCGTACTATCAAACCAGCCCGACTTGGCACTGGTGCCACCTTGGGTCTGGGAACCATCCTGCGTATCGTGCATTTTCAGGGGCAAGCCGGCCACTCCCAGCCACCGGCCCCAGACGCAAACCACGGCCTCTTTCCCTGGCAAACCAAACTCACCTGTCCCGCTTCTGCATGGCAGATTGCAGGAGCCAGTTGGTACTATCAAACCAGCCCGACTTGGCACTGGTGCCACCTTGGGTCTGGGAACCATCCTGCGTATCGTGGATTTTCAGCAGCCATCGAGCCACTCCCAGCCACAGTTCCCAAAACACAAACCACGGCCCTTTTCCCTGGAAAAAAAAAACTCTGCTGCATCTCTTATGGATGGCAGATTGCAGGGGCCACTTCGTACTATCAAACCAGCCCGACTTGGCACTGGTGCCACCTTGGGTCTGGGAACCATCCTGCGTATCGTGCATTTTCAGGGGCAAGCCGGCCACTCCCAGCCACCGGCCCCAGACGCAAACCACGGCCTCTTTCCCTGGCAAACCAAACTCACCTGTCCCGCTTCTGCATGGCAGATTGCAGGAGCCAGTTGGTACTATCAAACCAGCCCGACTTGGCACTGGTGCCACCTTGGGTCTGTAAACCATCCTGTGTATGGTGGATTTTCAGCAGCCAGACGGCCACTCCCAGCCACAGGCGCCCAAACACAAACCAAGGCCCTTTTCCCTGGCAAAAAAAACTCAGATGCCCCGCTTCTGGATGGCAGATCGCAGGAGGCAATTGGTACTATCAAACCAGCCCAACTTGGAACTGGTGCCACCCTGGGTCATGGAACCATCCTGCGTATCGTGGATTTTCAGCAGCCAGACGGCCACTCCCAGCCACAGGTCCAAAAACACAAACCACGGCCCTTTTCCCTGGAAAAAAAAAAACTCTGCTGCATCGCTTATGGATGGCAGATTGCAGGAGGCACTTGGTACTTTCAAACCAGCCCGACTTGGCACTGGTGCCACCTTGGGTCTGTAAACCATCGTGCGTATCGTGGATTTTCAGGTGCCTGCCTGCCACTCCCAGCCGCAGGACCCCAGAGACAACCCAGGGCCCCCTTCTCTGGCAAACAAAACTCACCTGTCCCGCTTCTGGATGGCAGATTGCAGGACCCACTTGGTACTATCCAACCAGCCGGACTTGTCACTGGTGCCACCTTGGGTCTGGGAACCATCCTCCGTATCGTGGATTTTTAGGGGCCAGCCGGACTCTCCCAGCCACAGGCCCCCAGAGACAAACCACAGCCCGTTTCTCTGGAAAACAAAACTCACCTGTCCCGCTCCTGGATGGCAGATTGCAGGAGCCACTTGGTACTATCAAACCAGCCTGACTTGGCACTGGTGCCACCTTGGGTCTGGGAACCATCCTACGTATCGTGGATTTTCAGGGGCCAGCCGGACTCTCCCAGCCACAGGTCCTCATACACAAACCACGGCCCTTTTCCCTGGCAAACAAAATTCAGCTGCCCCGCTTCTGGATGGCAGATTGCAGGAGACACTTGGTAATATCAAACCAGCCCGACTTGGCACTGGTGCCACCTTGGGTCTGTAAACCATCCTGCGTATCGTGGATTTTCAGGGGCCAGCCGGCCACTCCCAGCAACAGGCGCCCAAACACAAACCAAGGCCCTTTTCCCTGGAAAAAAAAAACTCAGCTGCCCCGCTTCTGGATGGCAGATCGCAGGAGGCAATTGGTACTATCAAAACAGCCCAACTTGGCACTGGTGCCACCCTGGGTCATGGAACCATCCTGCGTATCGTGGATTTTAGGCAGCCAGACGGCCACTCCCAGCCACAGGTCCAAAAACACAAACCACGGCCCTTTTCCCTGGAAAAAAAAAAAACTCTGCTGCATCGCTTATGGATGGCAGATTGCAGGAGCCACTTGGTACTATCAAACCAGCCCGACTTGGCAGTGGTGCCACCTTGGGGCTGGGAAGCATCCTGCGTATCGTGCATTTTCAGGGGCCAGCCGGCCACTCCCAGACACCGGGCCACAGACGTAATCCACGGCCTTTTTCCCTGGCAAACAAAACTCACCTGTCCCGCTTCTGCATGGCAGATTGCAGGAGCCACTTGGTACTTTCAAACCAGCCCGACTTGGCACTGGTGCCACCTTGGGTCTGGGAACCATCCTGAGTATCGTGGATTTTTAGGGGCCAGTCGGACTCTCCCAGCCACAGGTCCCCAAACACAAACCACGGCCCTTTTCGCTGGCAAACGAAACTCAGCTTCCCTGCTTCTGGATGGAAGATTGCAGGAGCCACTTGGTACTATCAAAACAGCCCGACTTGGCACGGGTGCCACCTTGGGTCTGGGAACCATCCTGCGTATCGTGGATTTTCAGGGGCCAGTCGGACTCTCCCAGCCACAGGTCCCCAAACACAAACCACGGCCCTTTTCCCTGGCAAACGAAACTCAGCTGCCCGCTTCTGGATGGCAGATTGCAGGAGCCACTTGGTACTATCAAAACAGCCCGACTTGGCACTGGTGCCACCTTGGGTCTGGGAACCATCCTGCGTATCGTGGATTTTCAGCAGCCAGAGAGCCACTCCCAGCCACAGTTCCCAAAACATAAACCACGGCCCTTTTCCCTGGAAAAAAAAAACTCTGCTCCATCTCTTATGGATGGCAGATTGCAGGAGCCACTTGGTACTATCAAAACAGCCCGACTTGGCACTGGTGCCACCTTGGGTCTTGGAACCATCCTGCGTATCGTGGATTTTCAGTGGCCAGTCGGACTCTCCCCGCCACAGGTCCCCGAAGACAAACCACGGCCCTTTTCCCTGGCAAACAAAACTCAACTGCCACGCTTCTGGATGGCAGATTGCAGGAGCCACTTGGTACTATCAAACCAGCCTGACTTGGCACTGGTGCCACCTTGGGTCTGGGAACCATCCTGCGTATAGTAAATTTTAGGGTGCCTGCCGGCCACTCCCAGCCACAGGACCCCAGAGACAACACAGGGCCCTTTTCCATGGCAAAAAAAAAACTCTGCTGCATCTCTTATGGATGGCAGATTGCAGGAGCCACTTGGTACTATAAAACCAGCCCGACTCGGCAGTGGTGCCACGTTGGGTCTGGGAACCATCCTGCGTATCGTGGATTTTAGGGTGCCTGCCGGCCACTCCCAGCCACATGTCCCCAAACAAAAACCAAGGCCCTTTTTCTTGGTAAACAAAATTCAGCTGCCCCGCTTCTGGATGGCAGATTGGAGGAGACACTTGGTACTATCAAACCAGCCCGACTTGGCACTGGTGCCACCTTGGGTCTGTAAACCATCGTGCGTATCGTGGATTTTCAGGTGCCTGCCTGTCACTCCCAGCCACAGGACCCCAGAGACAACCCAGGGCCCGCTTCTCTGGCAAACAAAACTCACCTGTCCCGCTTCTGGATGGCAGATTGCAGGAGGCACTTGGTACTTTCAAACCAGCCCGAATTGGCAGTGGTTCCACCTTGGGTCTGGGAACCATCCTGCGTATCGTGGATTTTCAGCAGCCAGACGGCCACTCCCAGCCACAGTTCCCAAAACACAAACCACGGCTTTTTCCATAGTAAAAAATACTCAGCTGCCCTGCTTCTGGATGGCAGATTGCAGGACCCACTTGGTACTATCCAACCAGCCGGACTTGTCACTGGTGCCACCTTGGGTCTGGGAACCATCCTGCGTATCGTGGATTTTCAGGGGCCAGCCGGACTCTCCCAGCAACAGGCCCCCAGAGACAAACCACAGCCCGTTTCTCGGGAAAACAAAACTCACCTCTCCCGCTTCTGGATGGCAGATTGCAGGAGCCACTTGGTACTATCAAACCAGCCCGACTTGGCGCTGGTGCCGCCTTGGGTCTGGGAACCATCCTGCGTATCGTGGATTTTCAGCAGCCAGACGGCCACTCCCAGCCACAGTTCCCAAAACACAAACCACGGCTTTTTCCATAGTAAACAATACTCAGCTGCCCTGCTTCTGGATGGCAGATTGCAGGAGACACTTGGTACTATCAAACCAGCCCGACTTGGCACTGGTGCCACCTTGGGTCTGGGAACCATCCTGCGTATCGTGGATTTTCAGGGGCCAGCCGGACTCTCCCAGGAACAGGCCCCCAGACACAAACCTCGACTAGTTTCTCTGGCAAACAAAACTCACCTGTCCCGCGTCTGGATGGCAGATTGCAGGAGCCACTTGGTACTATAAAACCAGCCCGACTTGGCAGTGGTGCTACCTTGGGTCTGTAAACCATCCTGTGTATGGTGGATTTTCAGGGGCCAGCCGGCCACTCCCAGCCACAGGCGCCCAAACACAAACCAAGGCCCTTTTCCCTGGCAAACGAAACTCAGCTGCCCTGCTTCTGGATGGCAGATTGCAGGAGACACTTGGTACTATCAAACCAGCCCGACTAGGCACTGGTGCCACCTTGGGTGTGGGAACCATCCTGCGTATCGTGGATTTTCAGCAGCCAGAGAGCCACTCCCAGCCACAGTTCCCAAAACACAAACCACGGCCCTTTTCCCTGGAAAAAAAAAGCTCTGCTGCATCTCTTATGGATGGCAGATTACAGGGGCCACTTCGTACTATCAAACCAGCCCGACTTGGCATTGGTGCCACCTTGGGTCTGGGAACCATCCTGCGTATCGTGCATTTTCAGGGGCAAGCCGGCCACTCCCAGCCACCGGCCCCCAAACACAAACCACGGCCCTTTTCCCTGGCAAACGAAACTCAGCTGCCCGCTTCTGGATGGCAGATTGCAGGAGCCACTTGGTACTATCAAAACAGCCCGACTTGGCACTGGTGCCACCTTGGGTCTGGGAACCATCCTGCGTATCGTGGATTTTCAGCAGCCAGAGAGCCACTCCCAGCCACAGTTCCCAAAACATAAACCACGGCCCTTTTCCCTGGAAAAAAAAAACTCTGCTCCATCTCTTATGGATGGCAGATTGCAGGAGCCACTTGGTACTATCAAAACAGCCCGACTTGGCACTGGTGCCACCTTGGGTCTTGGAACCATCCTGCGTATCGTGGATTTTCAGTGGCCAGTCGGACTCTCCCCGCCACAGGTCCCCGAAGACAAACCACGGCCCTTTTCCCTGGCAAACAAAACTCAACTGCCACGCTTCTGGATGGCAGATTGCAGGAGCCACTTGGTACTATCAAACCAGCCTGACTTGGCACTGGTGCCACCTTGGGTCTGGGAACCATCCTGCGTATAGTAAATTTTAGGGTGCCTGCCGGCCACTCCCAGCCACAGGACCCCAGAGACAACACAGGGCCCTTTTCCATGGCAAAAAAAAAACTCTGCTGCATCTCTTATGGATGGCAGATTGCAGGAGCCACTTGGTACTATAAAACCAGCCCGACTCGGCAGTGGTGCCACGTTGGGTCTGGGAACCATCCTGCGTATCGTGGATTTTAGGGTGCCTGCCGGCCACTCCCAGCCACATGTCCCCAAACAAAAACCAAGGCCCTTTTTCTTGGTAAACAAAATTCAGCTGCCCCGCTTCTGGATGGCAGATTGGAGGAGACACTTGGTACTATCAAACCAGCCCGACTAGGCACTGGTGCCACCTTGGGTCTGTAAACCATCGTGCGTATCGTGGATTTTCAGGTGCCTGCCTGTCACTCCCAGCCACAGGACCCCAGAGACAACCCAGGGCCCGCTTCTCTGGCAAACAAAACTCACCTGTCCCGCTTCTGGATGGCAGATTGCAGGAGGCACTTGGTACTTTCAAACCAGCCCGAATTGGCAGTGGTTCCACCTTGGGTCTGGGAACCATCCTGCGTATCGTGGATTTTCAGCAGCCAGACGGCCACTCCCAGCCACAGTTCCCAAAACACAAACCACGGCTTTTTCCATAGTAAAAAATACTCAGCTGCCCTGCTTCTGGATGGCAGATTGCAGGACCCACTTGGTACTATCCAACCAGCCGGACTTGTCACTGGTGCCACCTTGGGTCTGGGAACCATCCTGCGTATCGTGGATTTTCAGGGGCCAGCCGGACTCTCCCAGCAACAGGCCCCCAGAGACAAACCACAGCCCGTTTCTCGGGAAAACAAAACTCACCTCTCCCGCTTCTGGATGGCAGATTGCAGGAGCCACTTGGTACTATCAAACCAGCCCGACTTGGCGCTGGTGCCGCCTTGGGTCTGGGAACCATCCTGCGTATCGTGGATTTTCAGCAGCCAGACGGCCACTCCCAGCCACAGTTCCCAAAACACAAACCACGGCTTTTTCTATAGTAAACAATACTCAGCTGCCCTGCTTCTGGATGGCAGATTGCAGGAGACACTTGGTACTATCAAACCAGCCCGACTTGGCACTGGTGCCACCTTGGGTCTGGGAACCATCCTGCGTATCGTGGATTTTCAGGGGCCAGCCGGACTCTCCCAGGAACAGGCCCCCAGACACAAACCTCGACTAGTTTCTCTGGCAAACAAAACTCACCTGTCCCGCGTCTGGATGGCAGATTGCAGGAGCCACTTGGTACTATAAAACCAGCCCGACTTGGCAGTGGTGCTACCTTGGGTCTGTAAACCATCCTGTGTATGGTGGATTTTCAGGGGCCAGCCGGCCACTCCCAGCCACAGGCGCCCAAACACAAACCAAGGCCCTTTTCCCTGGCAAACGAAACTCAGCTGCCCTGCTTCTGGATGGCAGATTGCAGGAGACACTTGGTACTATCAAACCAGCCCGACTAGGCACTGGTGCCACCTTGGGTGTGGGAACCATCCTGCGTATCGTGGATTTTCAGCAGCCAGAGAGCCACTCCCAGCCACAGTTCCCAAAACACAAACCACGGCCCTTTTCCCTGGAAAAAAAAAGCTCTGCTGCATCTCTTATGGATGGCAGATTACAGGGGCCACTTCGTACTATCAAACCAGCCCGACTTGGCATTGGTGCCACCTTGGGTCTGGGAACCATCCTGCGTATCGTGCATTTTCAGGGGCAAGCCGGCCACTCCCAGCCACCGGCCCCCAGACGCAAACCACGGCCTCTTTCCCTGGCAAACCAAACTCACCTGTCCCGCTTCTGCATGGCAGATTGCAGGAGCCAGTTGGTACTATCAAACCAGCCCGACTTGGCATTGGTGCCACCTTGGGTCTGGGAACCATCCTGCGTATCGTGGATTTTTAGGGGCCAGTCGGACTCTCCCAGCCACAGGCCCCCAGAGACAAACCACAACCCGTTTCTCTGGGAAACAAAACTCACCTGTCCCGCTTCTGGATGGCAGAATGCAGGAGACACTTGGTACTATCAAACCAGCCTGACTTGGCACTGGTGCCACCTTGGGTCTTGGAACCATCCTGCGTATCGTGGATTTTCAGTGGCCAGTCGGACTTTCCTCCCCACAGGTCCCCAAACACAAACCACGGCCCTTTTCCCTGGCAAAAAAAACTCAGCTGCCCCGCTTCTGGATGGCAGATCGCAGGAGGCAATTGGTACTATCAAACCAGCCCAACTTGGCACTGGTGCCACCCTGGGTCAGGGAACCATCCTGCGTATCGTGGATTTTCAGCAGCCAGACGGCCACTCCCAGCCACAGGTCCAAAAACACAAACCACGGCCCTTTTCCCTGGAAAAAAAAAAACTCTGCTGCATCGCTTATGGATGGCAGATTGCAGGAGCCACTTGGTACTATCAAACCAGCCCGACTTAGCAGTGGTGCCACCTTGGGGCTGGGAAGCATCCTACGTATCGTGCATTTTCAGGTGCCAGCCGGCCACTCCAAGCCACCGGGCCCCAGACGTAATCCACGGCCTTTTTCCCTGGCAAACAACACTCACCTGTCCCGCTTCTGCATGGCAGATTGCAGGAGCCACTTGGTACTATCAAACCAGCCCGACTTGGCACTGGTGCCACCTTGGGTCTGTAAACAATCCTGCGAATCGTGGATTTTCAGGTGCCTGCCGGCCACTCCCAGCCACATGACCCCAGAGACAACCCAGGGCCCGCTTCTCTGGCAAACAAAACTCACCTGTCCCGCTTCTGGATGGCAGATTGCAGGAGGCACTTGGTACTTTCAAACCAGCCCGACTTGGCAGTGGCTCCACCCTGGGTCTGGGAACCATCCTGCGTATCATAGATTTTCAAGAGGCAGCCGGCCACTCCCAGCCACATGCCCCCAGACACAAACCACGGCCCTTTTCCGTGGCAAACAAAATTCAGGTGCCCCGCTTCTGGATGGCAGAATGCCGGAGACACTTGGTACTATCAAACCAGCCCGACTTGGCACTGGTGCCACCTTGGGTCTTGGAACCATCCTGCGTATCGTGGATTTTCAGTGGCCTATCGGACTCTCCCCGCCACAGGTCCCCAAACACAAACCACGGCCCTTTTCCCTGGCAAACAAAACACAACTGCCACGCTTCTGGATGGCAGATTGCAGGAGCCACTTGGTACTATCAAACCAGCCTGACTTGGCACTGGTTCCACCTTGGGTCTGGGAACCATCCTGCGTATAGTGGATTTTAGGGTGCCTGCCGGCCACTCCCAGCCACAGGCCCCCAGACACAAACCACGGCCCTTTTCCATGGCAAAAAAAAAAACTCTGCTGCATCTCTTATGGATGGCAGATTGCAGGAGCCACTTCGTACTATAAAACCAGCCCGACTTGGCAGTGGTGCCACCTTGGGTCTGGGAACCATCGTGCGTATCGTGGATTTTAAGGTGCCTGCCGGCCACTCCCAGCCACAGGTCCCCAAACACAAACCAAGGCCCTTTTTCTTGGTAAACAAAACTCACCTGTCCCGCTTCTGGATGGCAGATTGCAGAAGGCACTTGGTACTTTCAAACCAGCCCGAATTGGCAGTGGTTCCACCTTGGGTCTGGGAACCATCCTGCGTATCGTGGATTTTCAGCAGCCAGACGGCCACTCCCAGGAACAGGCCCCCAGACACAAACCACGGCCCTTTTCCCTGGCAAACAAAACTCTGCTGCACCGCTTCTGGATGGTAGATTTCAGGACCCACTTGGTACTATCCAACCAGCCGGACTTGTCACTGGTGCCACCTTGGGTCTGGGAACCATCCTGCGTATAGTGGATTTTCAGGGGCCAGCCGGACTCTCCCAGCAACAGGCCCCCAGAGACAAACCACAGCCCGTTTCTCTGGAAAACAAAACTCACCTGTCCCGCTTCTGGATGGCAGATTGCAGGAGCCACTTGGTACTATCAAACCAGCCCGACATGGCACTGGTGCCACCTTGGGTCTGGGAACCATCCTGCGTATCGTGCATTTTCAGGGGCCAGCCGGCCACTCCTAGCCACCAGCCCCCAGACGCAAACCACGGCCTCTTTCCCTGGCAAACAAAACTCACCTCTCCGGCTTCTGCATGGCAGATTGCAGGAGCCAGTTGGTACTATCAAACCAGCCCGACTTGGCACTGGTGCCACCTTGGGTCTGTAAACCATCCTGCGTATGGTGGATTTTCAGCGGCCAGCCAGCCACTCCCAGCCACAGGCGCCCAAACACAAACCAAGGCCCTTTTCCCTGGCAAAAAAAACTCAGCTGCCCCGCTTCTGGATGGCAGATCGCAGGAGGCAATTGGTACTATCAAACCAGCCCAACTTGGCACTGGTGCCACCCTGGGTCATGGAACCATCCTGCGTATCGTGGATTTTCAGCAGCCAGACGGCCACTCCCAGCCACAGGTCCAAAAACACAAACCACGGCCCTTTTCCCTGGAAAAAAAAAAACTCTGCTGCATCGCTTATGGATGGCAGATTGCAGGAGCCACTTGGTACTATCAAACCAGCCCAACTTGGCATTGGTGCCACCTTGGGTCTGGGAACCATCCTGCGTATCGTGGATTTTTAGGGGCCAGCCGGACTCTCCCAGCCACAGGCCCCCAGAGACAAACCACAGCCCGTTTCTCTGGAAAACAAAACTCACCTGTCCCGCTTCTGGATGGCAGAATGCAGGAGACACTTGGTACTATCAAACCAGCCTGACTTGGCACTGGTGCCACCTTGGGTCTTGGAACCATCCTGCGTATCGTGGATTTTCAGTGGCCAGTCGGACTTTCCTCCCCACAGGTCCCCAAACACAAACCACGGCCCTTTTCCCTGGCAAAAAAAACTCAGCTGCCCCGCTTCTGGATGGCAGATCGCAGGAGGCAATTGGTACTATCAAACCAGCCCAACTTGGCACTGGTGCCACCCTGGGTCAGGGAACCATCCTGCGTATCGTGGATTTTCAGCAGCCAGACGGCCACCCCCAGCCACAGGTCCAAAAACACAAACCACGGCCCTTTTCCCTGGAAAAAAAAAAAATCTGCTGCATCGCTTATGGATGGCAGATTGCAGGAGCCACTTGGTACTATCAAACCAGCCCGACTTGGCAGTGGTGCCACCTTGGGGCTGGGAAGCATCCTACGTATCGTGCATTTTCAGGTGCCAGCCGGCCACTCCCAGCCACCGGGCCCCAGACGTAATCCACGGCCTTTTTCCCTGGCAAACAACACTCACCTGTCCCGCTTCTGCATGGCAGATTGCAGGAGCCACTTGGTACTATCAAACCAGCCCGACTTGGCACTGGTGCCACCTTGGGGCTGGGAAGCATCCTGCGTATCATGCATTTTCAGGGGCCAGCCGGCCACTCCCAGCCACCGGGCCCCAGACGTAATCCACGGCCTTTTTCCCTGGCAAACAAAACTCACCTGTCCCGCTTCTGGATGGCAGATTGCAGGAGGCACTTGGTACTTTCAAACCAGCCCGACTTGGCACTGGTGCCACCTTGGGTCTGGGAACCATCCTGCGTATCGTGGATTTTCAGGGGCCAGTCGGACTCTCCCAGCCTCAGGCCCCCAGAGACAAACCACAGCCCGTTTCCCTGGCAAACAAAATTCAGCTGTCCCGCTTCTGGATGGCAGATTGCAGGAGACACTTGGTACTATCAAACCAGCCCGACTTGGCACTGGTGCCACCTGGGGTCTGGGAACCATCCTGCGTATCGTGGATTTTCAGGGGCCAGCCGGACTCTCCCAGGAACAGGCCCCCAGACACAAACCTCGACTAGTTTCTCTGGCAAACAAAACTCACCTGTCCCACTTCTGGATGGCAGATTGCAGGAGCCACTTGGTACTATCAAACCAGCCCGACATGGCACTGGTGCCACCTTGGGTCTGGGAACCACCCTGCGTATCGTGCATTTTCAGGGGCCAGCCGGCCACTCCTAGCCACCAGCCCCCAGACGCAAACCACGGCCTCTTTCCCTGGCAAACCAAACTCACCTCTCCCGCTTCTGCATGGCAGATTGCAGGAGACACTTGGTACTATCAAACCAGCCCGACTTGGCACTGGTGCCACCTTGGGTCTGTAAACCATCGTGCGTATCGTGGATTTTCAGGGGCCAGCCAGCCACTCCCAGCCACAGGCGCCCAAACACAAACCAAGGCCCTTTTCCCTGGCAAAAAAAACTCAGATGCCCCGCTTCTGGATGGCAGATCGCAGGAGGCACTTAGTACTATCAAACCAGCCCAACTTGGCACTGGTGCCACCCTGGGTCATGGAACCATCCTGCGTATCGTGGATTTTCAGCAGCCAGACGGCCACTCCCAGCCACAGGTCCAAAAACACAAACCACAGGCCTTTTTCCCCGGAAAAAAAAAAAACTCTGCTGCATCGCTTATGGATGGCAGATTGCAGGAGCCACTTGGTACTATCAAACCAGCCCAACTTGGCATTGGTGCCACCTTGGGTCTGGGAACCATCCTGCGTATCGTGGATTTTTAGGGGCCAGCCGGACTCTCCCAGCCACAGGCCCCCAGAGACAAACCACAGCCCGTTTCTCTGGAAAACAAAACTCACCTGTCCCGCTTCTGGATGGCAGAATGCAGGAGACACTTGGTACTATCAAACCAGCCTGACTTGGCAGTGGCTCCACCCTGGGTCTGGGAACCATCCTGCGTATCATAGATTTTCAAGAGGCAGCCGGCCACTCCCAGCCACATGCCCCCAGACACAAACCACGGCCCTTTTCCGTGGCAAACAAAATTCAGGTGCCCCGCTTCTGGATGGCAGAATGCCGGAGACACTTGGTACTATCAAACCAGCCCGACTTGGCACTGGTGCCACCTTGGGTCTTGGAACCATCCTGCGTATCGTGGATTTTCAGTGGCCTATCGGACTCTCCCCGCCACAGGTCCCCAAACACAAACCACGGCCCTTTTCCCTGGCAAACAAAACACAACTGCCACGCTTCTGGATGGCAGATTGCAGGAGCCACTTGGTACTATCAAACCAGCCTGACTTGGCACTGGTGCCACCTTGGGTCTGGGAACCATCCTGCGTATAGTGGATTTTAGGGTGCCTGCCGGCCACTCCCAGCCACAGGCCCCCAGACACATACCACGGCCCTTTTCCATGGCAAAAAAAAAACTCTGCTGCATCTCTTATGGATGGCAGATTGCAGGAGCCACTTCGTACTATAAAACCAGCCCGACTTGGCAGTGGTGCCACCTTGGGTCTGGGAACCATCCTGCGTATCGTGGATTTTTAGGTGCCTGCCGGCCACTCCCAGCCACAGGTCCCCAAACACAAACCAAGGCCCTTTTTCTTGGTAAACAAAACTCACCTGTCCCGCTTCTGGATGGCAGATTGCAGAAGGCACTTGGTACTTTCAAACCAGCCCGAATTGGCAGTGGTTCCACCTTGGGTCTGGGAACCATCCTGCGTATCGTGGATTTTCAGCAGCCAGACGGCCACTCCCAGGAACAGGCCCCCAGACACAAACCACGGCCCTTTTCCCTGGCAAACAAAACTCTGCTGCACCGCTTCTGGATGGTAGATTTCAGGACCCACTTGGTACTATCCAACCAGCCGGACTTGTCACTGGTGCCACCTTGGGTCTGGGAACCATCCTGCGTATAGTGGATTTTCAGGGGCCAGCCGGACTCTCCCAGCAACAGGCCCCCAGAGACAAACCACAGCCCGTTTCTCTGGAAAACAAAACTCACCTGTCCCGCTTCTGGATGGCAGATTGCAGGAGCCACTTGGTACTATCAAACCAGCCCGACACGGCACTGGTGCCACCTTGGGTCTGGGAACCATCCTGCGTATCGTGCATTTTCAGGGGCCAGCCGGCCACTCCTAGCCACCAGCCCCCAGACGCAAACCACGGCCTCTTTCCCTGGCAAACAAAACTCACCTCTCCCGCTTCTGCATGGCAGATTGCAGGAGCCAGTTGGTACTATCAAACCAGCCTGACTTGGCACTGGTGCCACCTTGGGTCTGTAAACCATCCTGCGTATGGTGGATTTTCAGCGGCCAGCCAGCCACTCCCAGCCACAGGCGCCCAAACACAAACCAAGGCCCTTTTCCCTGGCAAAAAAAACTCAGCTGCCCCGCTTCTGGATGGCAGATCGCAGGAGGCAATTGGTACTATCAAACCAGCCCAACTTGGCACTGGTGCCACCCTGGGTCATGGAACCATCCTGCGTATCGTGGATTTTCAGCAGCCAGACGGCCACTCCCAGCCACAGGTCCAAAAACACAAACCACGGCCCTTTTCCCTGGAAAAAAAAAAACTCTGCTGCATCGCTTATGGATGGCAGATTGCAGGAGCCACTTGGTACTATCAAACCAGCCCGACTTGGCACTGGTGCCACCTTGGGGCTGGGAAGCATCCTGCGTATCATGCATTTTCAGGGGCCAGCCGGCCACTCCCAGCCACCGGGCCCCAGACGTAATCCACGGCCTTTTTCCCTGGCAAACAAAACTCACCTGTCCCGCTTCTGGATGGCAGATTGCAGGAGGCACTTGGTACTTTCAAACCAGCCCGACTTGGCACTGGTGCCACCTTGGGTCTGGGAACCATCCTGCGTATCGTGGATTTTCAGGGGCCAGTCGGACTCTCCCAGCCTCAGGCCCCCAGAGACAAACCACAGCCCGTTTCCCTGGCAAACAAAATTCAGCTGTCCCGCTTCTGGATGGCAGATTGCAGGAGACACTTGGTACTATCAAACCAGCCCGACTTGGCACTGGTGCCACCTTGGGTCTGGGAACCATCCTGCGTATAGTGGATTTTCAGGGGCCAGCCGGACTCTCCCAGCAACAGGCCCCCAGAGACAAACCACAGCCCGTTTCTCTGGAAAACAAAACTCACCTGTCCCGCTTCTGGATGGCAGATTGCAGGAGCCACTTGGTACTATCAAACCAGCCCGACATGGCACTGGTGCCACCTTGGGTCTGGGAACCATCCTGCGTATCGTGCATTTTCAGGGGCCAGCCGGCCACTCCTAGCCACCAGCCCCCAGACGCAAACCACGGCCTCTTTCCCTGGCAAACAAAACTCACCTCTCCCGCTTCTGCATGGCAGATTGCAGGAGCCAGTTGGTACTATCAAACCAGCCCGACTTGGCACTGGTGCCACCTTGGGTCTGTAAACCATCCTGCGTATGGTGGATTTTCAGCGGCCAGCCAGCCACTCCCAGCCACAGGCGCCCAAACACAAACCAAGGCCCTTTTCCCTGGCAAAAAAAACTCAGCTGCCCCGCTTCTGGATGGCAGATCGCAGGAGGCAATTGGTACTATCAAACCAGCCCAACTTGGCACTGGTGCCACCCTGGGTCATGGAACCATCCTGCGTATCGTGGATTTTCAGCAGCCAGACGGCCACTCCCAGCCACAGGTCCAAAAACACAAACCACGGCCCTTTTCCCTGGAAAAAAAAAAACTCTGCTGCATCGCTTATGGATGGCAGATTGCAGGAGCCACTTGGTACTATCAAACCAGCCCGACTTGGCACTGGTGCCACCTTGGGGCTGGGAAGCATCCTGCGTATCATGCATTTTCAGGGGCCAGCCGGCCACTCCCAGCCACCGGGCCCCAGACGTAATCCACGGCCTTTTTCCCTGGCAAACAAAACTCACCTGTCCCGCTTCTGGATGGCAGATTGCAGGAGGCACTTGGTACTTTCAAACCAGCCCGACTTGGCACTGGTGCCACCTTGGGTCTGGGAACCATCCTGCGTATCGTGGATTTTCAGGGGCCAGTCGGACTCTCCCAGCCTCAGGCCCCCAGAGACAAACCACAGCCCGTTTCCCTGGCAAACAAAATTCAGCTGTCCCGCTTCTGGATGGCAGATTGCAGGAGACACTTGGTACTATCAAACCAGCCCGACTTGGCACTGGTGCCACCTTGGGTCTGGGAACCATCCTGCGTATCGTGGATTTTCAGGGGCCAGCCGGACTCTCCCAGGAACAGGCCCCCAGACACAAACCTCGACTAGTTTCTCTGGCAAACAAAACTCACCTGTTCCACTTCTGGATGGCAGATTGCAGGAGCCACTTGGTACTATCAAACCAGCCCGACATGGCACTGGTGCCACCTTGGGTCTGGGAACCATCCTGCGTATCGTGCATTTTCAGGGGCCAGCCGGCCACTCCTAGCCACCAGCCCCCAGACGCAAACCACGGCCTCTTTCCCTGGCAAACCAAACTCACCTCTCCCGCTTCTGCATGGCAGATTGCAGGAGACACTTGGTACTATCAAACCAGCCCGACTTGGCACTGGTGCCACCTTGGGTCTGGGAACCATCCTGCGTATCGTGGATTTTCAGGGGCCAGCCGGCCACTCCCAGCCACAGGCGCCCAAACACAAACCAAGGCCCTTTTCCCTGGCAAAAAAAACTCAGATGCCCCGCTTCTGGATGGCAGATCGCAGGAGGCACTTAGTACTATCAAACCAGCCCAACTTGGCACTGGTGCCACCCTGGGTCATGGAACCATCCTGCGTATCGTGGATTTTCAGCAGCCAGACGGCCACTCCCAGCCACAGGCCCCCAGAGACAAACCACAGGCCTTTTTCCCCGGGAAAAAAAAACTCTGCTGCATCGCTTATGGATGGCAGATTGCAGGAGCCACTTGGTACTATCAAACCAGCCCAACTTGGCATTGGTGCCACCTTGGGTCTGGGAACCATCCTGCGTATCGTGGATTTTTAGGGGCCAGCCAGACTCTCCCAGCCACAGGCCCCCAGAGACAAACCACAGCCCGTTTCTCTGGAAAACAAAACTCACCTGTCCCGCTTCTGGATGGCAGAATGCAGGAGACACTTGGTACTATCAAACCAGCCTGACTTGGCACTGGTGCCACCTTGGGTCTTGGAACCATCCTGCGTATCGTGGATTTTCAGTGGCCCGTCGGACTCTCCCCGCCACATGCCCCCAAACACAAATCACGGCCCTTTTCCCTGGCAAACAAAACGCACCTGCCCCACTTCTGGGTGGCGGATTGCAGGAGCATCTTGGTACTATCAAACCAGCCGGACTTGGCACTGGTGCCACCTCTGGTCTGGGAACCATCCTGCATATCATAGAATTTCAGGAGCCAGCCTGAACAATTTTTTAGCACCCTTTAACGGTGGTGTTTGACAAACAGGGCTGAAGCAGATCTTCAAAATATCCTGGTGATTAAAATCGTTTGAAGCAAATTCTCCTGGCCAGTCACCTTTCTGCTGCTGCTAATTCACCCTCCATACCAGCTGATCAGGCCTAACAATGCTGCTGCAAAAATATTGTGAAAAAGGTAGGCACATTTTCTCAGAAGCAGGGAAAATCCCCTTGGTTGATGATTCCAAGGCATAACTTGATGGAGCAAGTTATGCAACCTTGTCTACTGACAAAATCTAAGTTGGTGAGTTCACCATCTGTCAGCATCACTTTCGAAAATAAATGTTTGATTCACAAACAAAAATATTTCATATGTCCTGTCTACCTGCTTCATTTCAACCAATGAATAGGCTGCATTCCATCAGCAAAGGGTTTATGATCCTATCTTTCTTTAAACTGGGATAATTCTTTCTTGTTTTCTAAATCAGACACATTCTATTCATAAGATTCAGATGCCCATGGTAGGGGTGTAATTAAATTCACATGTTAAAAATATCCTTCTTGTTATCTTTTCTTTTAATTACCCACACGTAACATCAGTCTGAGAGCTGAAGAAAACCCCTTCATTTGCTGTTTGCCAAGTATCATCTACGTGATACAAATTCTGCTGGAGAAATCACACCCATTCATTGCCATGTAAACAACCTTTTCTTCATCATGAGGTATTTTGGTGAAGTGAATGATTAGAACATAAGCAAGGGCATTTGTTCAAGATGCTCCAGAAAGAGCTGTGGTCTGTTCTCTTCTTTGCTGCCTATGTTAGCACTGAGCTGCAAAAAATGAAAGACTACTAGGAAAAGTGTTACTTTTAGTCTAAATTCGTAAATGATGTTTGAAATAGCCTGTTAAATGAAAAGGTGCTCTTTTAAATGATGGCATCTTAAGGGAAAAAGTCAGCTTTAAAGAGGTTTTGAGACAATTGCTTCTGGAAAAAAAAAATAAAATTGGAGGCATCTAAGGTCTTTAGCCATCCCATCTTGAAGATTGATTCAAAACACAGTTCCTTCATACAGGAAGAAGAGAGGTCCATAGATGGCAACCCATTTGAAAATGGAGTTCTATTTCTTTCTGGTTGGGATTACTGGACACCATTTCTTGTGAAGTCGAGGGACTGCAGTTAGCTCTCCACTAATTTCCTTCCCTGAAATTCATCTGCATTTGCTCCTTTGTCTGGAGTCCCCATTTATTAGTATGCATAGATGGTATACTCCATCGATGCATGAATAACATAGGGGATAATGTGCCTTTTGCTGCTATCTTCTTTTGCTGCTCCATTTTGCTTGCTTTGTTCTTGCTTTCTGTCAAAGAAATGCTAGCAAAAGCCCTCCTCAAGTCTTGCTGTGAAGACAGACTGCCAGAAAGGTAGAGAAACTTCAGACATTTCCAAGACCCATGTAGCACGTGTCTTGGTCAATTTCTATGCAGATCCTTTCTTCCAGCAGGACTTTTTTGCACCGTTAGTGAACACTGAACTGAATCCAATACAAAAGCAGTGGCTAGAGGAACGCTTCTCTTTTCATTTGAATGGTGATAAAAATGCGTATCAAATCAAAGCATTTTAGAGCAGCAGGAAGATTTTCTACGCAGCTAGCAAATCATAACAAGATGCCTATTCACCAGTTGGGTTCATTTCGGAATTTACAAGAATTGCCGTCAGAAAACACAGCTTGGTAATCTACCAATCTAAATCACAATATCTAGAAAGGTGACATGAAAAAGAGCAAGAGGAAGAAAACCAAAAAGAAAACCAAAGGAAGCCAGAAATAAGGCACAACCTCTCCTCCTTTTCTGCTTACTACAGTACCTTAGAAGTACCTTCAAGTTTCCTAACAGTCACATCAGTAGAAAACTGTGCCAAGAACAATTGTGGAAAACTGTGGAAAACCCTTCTATCACAAGAGAAACATAGGGTTTGCTTTCACGACCATTAAATCTGCATGCAATGCATACGGTAAGGGTATGTTTTGTATATTCAAGAACAATTGAAAACTCTTTCTGAATTGAAGGGACTGCTTTTTGCTTGTTATGAATGACTTGGCTAAATATGGCGCATGTTAAAATACTGCAGACATGTGGTTCATTTTAGAGATGCCAACTGCAAAGGAGGGAAGCATTTTGTGTGCTTAAGAAAGTCAAGTATTGGAGAGTGCTTTTGTTACTTCTTTAGAAGGTTAGAATATGCCGAAAAGATGCTAGCTGGGGACTTGCAATTAATGAATTATTTGCTGTAAGTAGGTCAAATGACATTAGCTTTCAAAAAGGAAAAGCAGTCTTATTCCACGTGCCAATTCTAGAGTAGATTAATAAGCCTTAAGCAGAAGATGGATATGAAGAGGGATATGACATGAAAGGTTAAGCAACACTGCTGACAGCAAAAGGCTTACCTGCTGCAGATACAGGAGACAAAATACTATTTTGACACAAACATTGCTATTCAGACGACAGTAAAATTCTGAGTGACAGCAAAATTTACTCAATCATGACAGTAAAATTTGCTCACATCAAAATGTGCTAATCAAATCTTAGTGTAAGCTAAGCACCTTAAGCAAAGGGTAGTTCAAGCATAACTGGTATTTGATGGCAAAAAAGGCAACTTGGCCTGCGTTTCTCACTTCTACTCCATTAAAAAGCTTACTCTGTCTCAGATTCCTTTGGAGGGATACCAACGCAAGCTGCGAAACTGCACAAAAATGATGATTTAAAGAAAGATAGATTAGAAAAATGGAATAATGGTTCATGTTCTTTTCCTTCCAACTTCTTTGTTTGCCCTTTTAAATTTTTGAAGTCCTTTCTGGTGTCACCATGGTTGCACTGCAGCAAGTGTTCGGCTGTAAGCTGTCCATATTGCCAGCTTCTGGACTGCCTTCAGAAAACTTCCCACTGGTTTTGTCTAGAAATCACAAGCAGTAGAGATGACAAAGACTGCAGAAACCTTCTCATCTCCTTCTAGAGCAAGACCATGTCTTTCACCCACTCTTAACTAGACAACTTTCATCAGTCATGAGGGAGTCTCATGTTCAAGAGCTAAGCAGTGACAGCTGTAAATGACAAAAAGCACACTGAAATACTCTTGGGACTCCAGCAGAGAGCAATGAAGGAGGTTGAATTCACCTTCTTGGGAAGTTCTAAAATGCACGTTAACTTGAGCACAGGAGCTAAGCCATGGTAACCTTTGTTGAGTATGTCTGCGTAGACAGAGCTTCCATCACTGCAGAAGCAATATTATTTAACCCACGTTATCATCTCTAGCTGCTAAGCTGCACTTCTTGCAAAGTATCTGCAACGTATTTTACAGGGTGGGCTTTTATGTGTAATCCCTGAGTAATATTGCAAAGAGAAGTACTTGGGGTGTGGGGTGGCGGGGGAACCGCAACTCTTAGGTTTTTCAAATCATGGTTCCATTTGAAAGTCAAAAAAGATGTCAAACCTTTCTTTCCTAGACGTATTACCAGCACAAACTGTACCAGAATTTATGACCCGTAACTGTACCGTGGATGCTCTTTCTCTGGACTATTCCTTAAGAAACAAAGTCCTCACTAGAAATAAAAGAAAATTAGCCAAAGTATTGGCCTGGATTAGTTCCAAGGCTCTGTACTAAAGGCCAAACACGTGTAATAATAGTAACGAGTGGACTAAAAGTTAAATCAATAGAGCATTACTCAGTTCAAAGACATCTTGTGTCCTAATGTTCTCACAGAAGACTGTAAAAACCTGTCTATTTTTGTGGGTTTGTTTTATCCATTTAGTTGTACCTTCTACTTCTCTCCACTGTCTGAGAACATTGATGATAAGGTTGGATGACCTCATGTAAACTTCTAGAAGTAAAGAAAGAGAAGCCAGTAAAGAAAGGCAAATTTGTTAATTGCAGGTGGAAAGAGGGAGGCCAACAAAAGAAAACAAAAGAACAGTAATAATGAAATGCTCCCCTGTCTTCTGTGAAAAGTAAAGGCACAGACAAGAAAGAACAAGTGCAAAATTCTCACTAGAGAAACGCACTTGATCTGACTCAAGTATTTTGCAGTCCATTTCTTGCTGTTTTCTCATGCCAAACATATTAACCATTGAAGGTGTCCCTTTCCTCTTTCTGGAATACAGCTAGGAAGATGGCTGTGTCATTGCTGACAAGCTGCTATTCTCAGAGGTGTCCAGCTGAAAGTCCTAGATCAATTGATTTGCTCTGTCACTTTGATATGGCATGACTTACACTTTCAGCACCTGAACTTGCCAGCCCTACAATTCTTTGCCCCTTGAATGGTTCGATAGGCTCCTTGGCAACTGGCATTTGTAAGGACATGAAACTATGCAGAATTTGCACCATGAGATGATGCCAAATGAGTCTCGCCGGTAGATTAACTAGGGCATGCAAGGCAGAGAGAGGGAAATGAGAGCACAAGAAGAGAGTACACAAGAAGAGAGTACAATCTCCTTTTTCTGAAACACTGTAGAGATCAAAGTGAACACAAATCCTCCTAGGGGTAGTTCTTGCAAAAGACTAAGAGTTCTTTTTGTGTTCACAGGCCTGGAATATTTAGCTTTGGATCACGGCAAAATGCAGATGACAAAACGAGGCCTTGAAGTCCCATCCAGTATGAAGCAGTATGAAAGAGGAAAGCAGCTGAGAGCATCAACCCTGCTAAGTAGTCTCGGTATTCTTCTTGACATTAGCAGAAATTTGAAATGAGTCTCTGAAAATGACAAAGGAGGCAGAAGAAAGGGAGCGATGACTCCTCTGGCATAGTGTTTCCTAACAGGGATCTTCAAAATGTAAAGGTTGTATCATCCTTTCAACTGAAGGAAGGTATGAAAACAACAGGAAGGAAATGGCATCAAATACTCTGGGCAGTGTACTTCTAGACAGAAAGGCCACTGATGGAAAACCAACTCAACTGGCACCAATGCAGCAGCCTTGTACTAAAGCCAGAAATGTCCAGCGCTTCACTCTCTGCCATTCCATTCAGATGCACACAGCAGCTCTGCAGCATTCCTACTGATCATCTCCTTGGCAAACTGGGAGTGAGGGTCCGTGGTGATGCAGAGTCCCCAGGCAGATGCAAAGGAGAGCTGCTTTCTTGCAACAACCAGGCTTTTGAAACACTCAGGCCTTTATCAGTTCCATAGCTTTAAGCCATAACAAACACAATTCAACCAACCACCATGCACCATGCTGTGAACACACCACGGTTCTAGAACTTGTTGATCTACCTCTAATTCAGCTGCCTCACCTTCCCACAGTCCTTTTCTACTTAGCCAAAGTAATGGGCCTCAGCCCAAGGCATTCCTTTTGTAAGCTTCTAGCTATATGCAGCAGCAAACCACTACTTTCTTCTGTGCCAAGACTTTAGGGAGATGATTTGCATCTGCCCTTCCAGTGAAACCTAACGGGGAGAGAAAAGCCTCTCAGAGATGTTCAGTCATTCCATTTTCTAGACAGGCCAAATCAAAAGAAAAGCTATGGGATTGTGTACTTGCTCTTGCAAAACACCTGCTGCCCTCTGACAATCAACAAGCAGAAAACCAGCAAAACTGAGACTTGAGGCAAACAAACCTTTGAAGGGAATAATGATGTCATCAATAAAAACAACACTTTTCAAGGCTACTGAGATATTGGAAATGTCAGCAAAGGCTTGAGAGCAAAGGCTGAACTAATGGGGAAAGGGTAAAAGAATGCCAAGAAAAACATGACCAAAGCTTAAAACAATTCCAAGAAAAACATAGGCAATCAATCTGTTGAAGCCTTCAGGAAATCAGTGGCCGCTGATTTACATAGGCCATTCAAGTTAATTGACCCGTGCACCTTCCACTCCTTTTTCGGCACCATAGGGTGAATTGAGACCATGGAATCACAATTCCTTGGATTCTGTTCTTAACTTTAGGAGAGAAGTACTGCAGCTGAAGTACCTGTTACTGATGTGATACCCAGGAACACCGAGTTGACACATTTCATTCTTGGCCAATCACAACAAGTAAGACTAAGAGGATAAGGCTGGCTTATTTTCATGAAACTTTGCTTGTTTTACGGCCTGCTCTGATTACAGTGAAACTTTTTCCTTAGCTTTTCTCTAAAAGGAGAAAGTCAAGTTAAATGTGCCGCCCTACTGCTGCAAGTATACCATTTGGTTTGTCAAGCCTAAAAATTGAATTGGAAGGTACGATGCTCTCCAGAGCTAAGCGCCGCTCCCGGGCGTCTTTCGGCAGAAGCCGTGCTAAGGGGAGAACTGTGACCGGCAGAATCGTCTTTGCGCAAAGAAGCCGCTTCTTCGCCTCCGCGAGCCGGAGAGAGCGGCAGCTTCGGAAAGGTGAAGAAGCAAGCTGTACAACACTTGGATTGTGTGCGCAGCTTGCCAACTGATAGAAAACAGTACCTTACCACTCTCCTGCCTTTTCCAATCACATGGACATTCGATTGGTAGCTGTTTTGGACAACTTTTGTTTTCTTCCTGCCAAAAACTTGGCAGACCTCTCTGAAACTTCTAGAACACAATGGGAGATGTTTTCTGTGCTGCCACAGTTTCTCCCTGCCAGACATAGTGGAAAAGCTTTCTGCTAAGATGTAGACTACAAAAGTTGCTTAAGACCAAGGTACGATGCTCTCCGGAGCTCAGCGCCGCTCCCGGGCGTCTTTCGGCAGAAGCCGCGCTAAGGAGAGCACTGTGACCGGCAGAATCGTCTTTGCGCAAAGAAGCCGCTTCTTCGCCTCCGCGAGCCGGTGAGAGCGGCAGCTTCGGAAAGCTGAAGAAGGAAGCTGTACAACACTGGGATTGTGTGTGCAGCTTGCCAACTGATAGAAAACAGTACCTTACTTCTCTCCTGCCTTTTCCAATCACATGAACATTCGATTGGTAGCTGTTTTGGACAACTTTTGTTTTCTTCCTGCCAAAAACTTGGCAGACCTCTCTGCAACTTCTAGAACACAATGGGAGATGTTTTCTGTGCTGCCACAGTTTCTCCCTGCCAGACATAGTGGGAAAGCTTTCTGCTAAGATGTAGACTACAAAAGACGCTAAGGACGAAGGTACGATGCACTCCGGAGCTAAGCGCCGCTCCCGGGTGTCTTTCAGCAGAAGCCGCGCTAAGAAGAGCACTGTGACCGGCACAATCGTCTTTGCGCGAAGAAGCCGCTTCTTTGCTTCCGCGAGCCGGAGAGAGCGGCAGCTTCGGAAAGGTGAAGAAGCAAGCTGTACTGAGACAAAGTAAAGATCTATTCTGAATTAGGTGAAGTGTCTAAGAGAGGTGAAAAGTCAGTGAGGCCAAAGCTGAAGGAAGAACTCGCATGCCGAGACAGCAAGGAGACAGAGAAAGAAAAACAGAAAAGACCACAAGGTCGATTTGCCCCCGACTTAGAAATTCCTTTGATAAAGAAGAACTGGTGCTAAATGTCACACGGAATGAATATGTATGGACTTATTGTTAAACTGTATGCATATGCATTTGGAAGGGGGATAAAAGAAGACACGAGGTCTTCAGAGGTACGCATGCCTTGTTGGGGCACTTGCGTCCGGCGCGCGTCGTAAATAAACATACCGGGCTTTACAACTTTTATAAAGTTGTGAGGTTTCTTCTTTTCTCTGCAAAACATTATGGCGAGCCAAGGCAGGAGTTCTCTGTCCCCGCAGGGGCAGGGGGGATAGACGGACCTCCAAGGCGCGCCCTAGGATTTTTTCCTGGTGGGGCTCCGCTCGTCTCAACTTGCCACCTGCGAGGACAGACAAGGACCTGCTGGCCTGCGGAGGAAGATACGGTATGTTCTGATGAGGGGCCCCCGGGGGAGGGAAAGGAGAGCAAGGGAGTAAACCACCCAGAGACGTCTGTGTTCAGCTGATAGAGCAGCTGTATTAGAGATGGGGTTCATCGTTCTGATAGAGCAGACCGCAAGCGGTTCTGGGGGTGAGCCGGGTGAACCCGTGTATGTGTGTGTTGGGGGTTCATTGTTCTGATGGAGCAGAACTGCTGAGCCCGTGTGTGCTTTGGTTGTGTGTGTGTGATGTCCGGACACTGTGTTGCTGTATGGTTAATGTGTGCATTGTGTGGTCAGTGCACTGTGTTTCTAATCGTGCAAGTGTATAAGTGTATGGTGTATAAAAGAGAGTAAATCTACAGTGCCCTACAGTGCGGGGGGGTGAGTTCTACCCGTGTTTGAAGCAGCCGAGCGAGGCCTGAGGCACCGGCTGCAGCAGGCTGCGGGGGCAGGGAGAGAAGTGCCCCGCAGAGAAGCGAGTGGGGGAACGTCAGTGATGGTATTTATCGTGTTTAAATGTAGTGATTTGTGTAGATCTGGTACATTTTAACCGTGAGTATGAGCTCAGAGAGTTCCTTTGCCTTGGATGTTTGATTTGATCTCTAGACTGTATTTTGATTGTGTCCAGGAAAATTGATGTGAGTAAATGCTGAATTATGGTATGCTGTGTTGTGTTGAGAAAAGTGAGGACTTTGAGAAATATGCCCTTTCCCAGTGATTTTGTGTGGTGATTTTCTTCTGCTGCATTGTGGTAATTTGATTCTCAGATTGTATAGTAGTGTTTGTGGAGATTTTAAGATTTTGTTGCAACAAGAGCGGCATTTTACATAGGAGAACTATAGTACGGTGATTTATGCTTAATTACGATAAAGCGAGTTAAAGAAATTCCAAGAATTCTCCCCCTCACAGCAATTCAAGCCTTGGCTCTAGTGAATTTGAGATAAAGGGGGGGTGAGGGTGCGAGTGTTTGTGTCCGTGGGCATATCAGAGTTTCAGCTAAGACAAGCACAGCCTTTTTGCAAAGCAGTAAAACAAGTGTAAGTAGACACAGTGCTTAATTAGATTGTGCAAGAAGAGACCTAGAAAAGACTGATATTTTGTTTGATCAGAACATATTGTCTATGTCACGTTTTTGATTAGCATGCTGTGTGAGGTGACAGTGGCTGTCCCCTGGGCACAGGGACAGCTCTGGCTGCCCCATCTCCCCAGGGAACACGAGAATGGCCTGTGGGCAAAAGCTGGATGTGCAGGTATTATTGCAGTGCGGTGTTTATGAGAAGCACTGGAATTGCTGTTTTGCTGTTCTAATAAGTGTCAGGGCACATGTAAATTAGAGGTTTCTGGTCAAGCGGATTCAGAACCTAAGGTCTTAGAGCTTGTGTGTGGGAACCACATCTGATACCTGCCACCTGGAGCTGTGTGTGTGTAGGAGGAAAACTGAGAAACTACTGTGAAGGTCTGTGAAAAGGTTTGAGTGGAAGCGAGATAGGGCAAGGAGAAATAAATAATGAAAACTGACCAGAGCAAAGAGGTTCCTAAATTAGCCCCTTTTGGGAGGGGCTCACTGGGAGAAGGCTGCCAGTAGGAGCAGCTCAGAAAATAAAAAGATTTATAATACTTCATTGCTGTTAGTACTGTTTTAAAATAGGAAGATAAATGGGATAGAGTTTTGTATGCTGAAATGTCTTTGTGTTTTAAGAAATCACCCAGAATGGCAAAGGGACTGTAAGATCAGACGGCCCTCTGGTCATGGCCCTTGAAAAAGGAAAACAAGGCAAAGAGAAAGCAAATCAAACATGTTGTTCAGCACGCAGGATAAGATAGCAACGTATGACATCAGGCAAGGATTATCATGCTGAAATGCAAAGCAATAACAGTTCACAAAATGAGTACATATGATTTGCTAAAGGCTCCTCCCAAGGTAAGGGAGGAAGGGTAAAGATGACCTCCCGAAAAGGGAAGAAGTTTTGTTGACACAAGGGCTATATATTCAGTTTTAAATAAAGCTTTAGTACCTGTAGAGAATGTTTATGTTGCAGTGTGGGGAACAACTGAACAACTGGCCAGTCTGAGAAGGCATACTTGTGCAAACCTTTAAAGTAACATGTGTACTATGTGTACCTAAAAACTTTTGTACAATTCACTCAATTTGCTAAACATTCTCAAATGAGAAAGGTTACTCTGGAGGCAAATGATATAAAGATGTTAGGCTTAACATTAACAGACACTGAAATTAAAGACATTAGTAGGGAAATATTAGAATAAGTAAATAAGTGTTTTCAAGGGTATGGGCCTCTGCTGTACCAGGGAGAGTGAAAGATGCTCCCCCATGAGCATCAAGCTTAAGGAAAGAACACAACCAGTGAGAACTGAGTAGTACCCTCAAAAGGAAGATAAGGAAGGAATCAGCCCAATAACTGATAGTACTGGACTAGGGGCTGTTAATAAGATAACACAGAATTTATACCCTGTGGTAGCAAATCCATATACCTTACTAACTTGTTTAACACCTGAGCTAACCTGGTTCACTGTTTTAGGCCTAAGAGATGCCTTCTTTTGCCTCCCTATCCACGAAGCCAGCCAGAAAATTTTGCATTCAAACACAAGCTCACATAGTCCATGTGCCTGAAGGCTTCAAGATTCCCCACTCCAATTGGAGAACAGCTTGCAAAGACCCAGAGTCCCGCGAAGCTCCACAAGAGGAAAGGAGGCTGTTGCAGTACGTGGACGATCTTCTAGTAGCCACTCGGACGAGGGAAGCGAGAGAAGCCTGGACGGTAAGCCTTTTGAATTTCCTAAGACTCCAAGAACGCAGACTCTCAAAGAAAAGGCACAGGTAGTGAAACAGAAGGTAATCTACCTGGGGTAAGAAATGAGTGCTGAGCAGCAGACTTTAAAGCAAAGAAGCCGTACGCCAAACCCTGAAACCCCAGATAATGAGAGAACTCCAAACCCTCTTAGG
Source organism: Artemisiospiza belli (assembly GCA_021963965.1). Lineage (NCBI taxonomy): Eukaryota > Metazoa > Chordata > Aves > Passeriformes > Passerellidae > Artemisiospiza > Artemisiospiza belli. The sequence continues at coordinate 13,665,649 of JAKDEW010000026.1, forward strand.
CATGGCAGGGTAGTGCCAGCTGTGGGTTCATAATTATGGACTGTTCGCCAGACCCCTCTATGCTCTTATTGCCAATGGAAACAGAGATCTCCAGTGGACAAAAGACACCTGGACCTTTTGCCAGCTAGAGAGAGTGACCTCATGTCGGCTCCAGCTTTGAAACTTCCAGATGTAAGTAAACCATTCTCTCTATTTTTCCACGCAAGGAATTGCCATGGGAATATTGGCTCAGGACTTGGGCCCATACTGAAGGGTAGTTGCCTACTTCTCTAAGCAACTAGATGCAACAGCCAAAGGATGGCCAGGTCGCCTCAGAGCTGTAGCAGCAGTCGTGCTGAATATTCAAGAGGCATGCAAGTTTACCCTGGGACAAAATGACTGTGCTAGTGTCCCACACAGTGTGTGCAGCACTGGAAGTAAAGGGTGGCCACTGGCTCTCACCACAGAGGTTTCTGAAATGCCAGGCCATCATGGTAGAGCAAGATGATGTAGAGATAGTGGTGACTAATATTGTCAACCCAGCTTCTTTTCTCAGTGTAATCAAGGAGAAGCAGTACACCATAGTTGCTTAGAGACCACCGAAGCTACCTACTCCAGCCGTCCAGACTTAAGGGACACTCCTGCGGACGATGCAGAGACCTGGTTCACTGACAGGGCAAAGTTCAGAGTGACTACCTGCAGAGAGGTAATCAAGTCTGGACCCTTACCAACAGGTACCTCTGAGCAGAAGGCTGAGATAATTGCCCTGACCCATGCCCTGGAAAGGGCAAAAGGGAGGAGAATAACCATCTACACAGACCCAAGGAATGCATTTGGAGTCATACATGCACATGGAGCCATCTGGAAAGAGAGGAGACTGCTGACCTCACAGGGAAAGAAGAGACAATCCAGCTGCTGGAAGCAGTTCAGCTACCTGAAAAGGCATATTAAGGCACACCAGAGAGTGAGCTTAAAATTGGAGGAAAGAAATGAGCTGGCGGATGGAGAGGCAAAGAAAGCAGCAAAGGGTGAGGTACAGATTTTCCTCGAAGGTAAGCCATAATACAATAATACTAACCCAAAGAGACGTACAACTGCAAGGGGTGGGCTACCATTGAAAGAGAGATAGTAATCCCTTCCCATTTTCGTGGTTACTAGTGAAGGAAGGGCACTAGAAAACACACTAGGGCCTAACTACTTAAAAGCCTTTTATAGAGTGTGGCTCCTTTCTCAAAATGACCAAGGCTGCGAGTGATACAGAGTGCATTGAAATGAAGTGTTGACTTTGAAGCAGTAATTTCCACAGGCTTTCTAGAACACACATCTGATTGAAAGAATCGTTGTATCGTTGTCAGGAATTTATAGCCACTATCACTCAGGTGAGCCGACAGTGTGATCCTTGCCTCCAGACTAACCCCAAAATACCCCCGGCCAAAACTCGGTCAGACTGGGAGAGGCCATGGGCCTGTACAGCAGTGGCAAATTAACTTTTCAGAACTCCCAAGGAAAGGGGGGTATCAGTATTTACTGGTATTGATAGATACATTTCCAGGGTGGCCAGAAACATTCCCCACTAGAACTGTCAAAGCTCAAGAGGTGACCAGATTATTTTTACAAAAAATAATACCACACTTCAGAGTTCCAGCCACGATATCCTCAAATAAAGAATCACATTTCATTTCCAAAATAGTGCAACAGATTAGTAGCCATCTGGGCACAGATCAGGAACTTCACACCCCATACCACCCCCAATCAAGCGGCCAGGTGGAGACAATGAATAAGACTGGGGCAAGAAGTTAATCTACCCTAGCCCAAGCTCTTCCACTAGCAATATTGCAAATTCAAACTAAACCTTGAGCTAAAGGAATGCTGAGTCCTTTTGGAATGCCTTATAGAAGACCATATAAAATACAAAGGGAATGTCCAGAATGTCCACCTACATGGTGGCATTAAGCAAACAGCTCAGAGTAATTGAGAAACATGTGGCTGGAACTTGGAGCAGGGAGTTAGATAGCCTGGGGATAATGTATATGTTAAGTCTCTTACAGGGAAGACTTCGGAACCACAGTGGGACAGACCACTGTGAGTACTTCTTACCACCTTCACTGCAATCAAAATCAAGGAGCAGAATGCCTGGATCCATCATTCTCGGGTGAAGAAGGCCCAGAAACCCCTTAAGGAGTGACGCCAGGAGACAATGAACTGAGATTAAAACTTACTCGGGCAAAATGAGTATATTGCGGTCGGGAGTAGCTCATATTTTAGTTTGTAGAATTGTATTGTGTGTAATCATAACTGAAGTTTCAGAACTTGAGAGTACCTCTGTTCAAAGTAATACTAAATGGCCTTGGTCCCTGGCATTTAATCAGTATACTGGATCCATAGGAAAACCTTCTGAGATAAAAGATTTAAACATATCTACTGTAGTAATCCACGAGAATCAGGTATGTGAGGAGCAAGAATGGCAAGAACAGGAACTGTGGACTCTTCAAGGAATCAGAGGAGAAGAAATCAAAGTAGGGTGCCAGGTCATCAATAGGGTAGCTTATGAGAGACCAGATGTAATTAGTGTCTGAACATCCCCTAGTGTATATGAACACCAGGACTTTTGTGCTGAGTGTTTCAAGTAGCAGAAACCTGATCCCAGTTTCTTCTCAGGCGCTGCAATGAATTTAGGCTCTTCTCTTAGACTTCCCCTTCATTATTTACTTGAGGCTTGGACCTGAAGCTAGGGGCAAGGTGGGTGAGGTTTCGTAGGCCAGGAGAGACATTCCTGCTTGCCACACATCTGGGAAATCAGGTGCTTTGGAGGGGGAAGGAGATTCCTGAGGTCTCTACATTTCAGAACAAACATCTGCCTCAAATATGACCTAAACCTCTGTCAGATACACTTGTGAAGTGTGTCTGAATTTGCAGTGTGAGCCCAGCACATCCCTCTGGCAGGGAGGGATGGTCATAAACAGAAAGCAGTTCCTGTTCCCCATAACAAACATCTAACTGGTATATTAGGGACAAGATTAGGAGTTTTAAATGGAATTGATTCAGAAATACTGGTGAATAAACTGGCCACTGCAGCAGGTAGCCTAACAAAATTGAAGCAGCCTTTATAGAAATCTCTATTGGCATTAGGAACTAGCCAGTGACAAATTTCAAAAGTACTGCCAAAGTAAGGAAGTATGAAAAGTCCGGGGACCAAGACCACAAGTTGATAGTAGAAGCACTTTGTATAGTTCAAGATAATGTGTCTTTAGCTTTCAGTTGTATACAAGCACAGTTATGGATACAAGCAACAGCAGCTCTCATCATATGGGAAAGGAGTGAAGGTAATGTGAAGGTAATTTTCCAGCTGAAATTCAAGAAATTGTGTGGGATAATGCAATTGATATTGAAAGGAAGTTTCAATCCTGGCGGACTATGGTGAATTTCACCTATGATCCTGTTTCTAATGTGGCAATTGCCTTTGTGCTTACCATACATAATGCCACTGTTTATGTTATCCATCCCATCGTTGCTCTAGGATCAAACCATGAAAAAACAACACTCTATCCTTCAGAACATAGAGTGTGGGCACGAAAGATGAATGGGAAGTGGCAGACAGTAAACTTAGAATCCTGCACTGCTAGAGAACAGATGGGATTCATTTGTGAAAGCAATACTATTAATGCTCAGGTTGTGTGTTTGGACACTGAGCAGAGTATTTGTCACTTCGAAATTCATCCAGTCACTGACCAGAAAACTGTGCTCGTACATACTGGAAAAGGGGGTATGCTTGAGAACTGCTTGTGCTGCTGTACAAATTGATAGCAATGATGGTATTCTGTCTAGTAGAAACCATTCTAATCTCTGTATATGTAATTTTGTTAAGATTATTGGATGTGATCTTTGGGTGGTCACCAACTGCAAATGGAATCTTTAATAAGTTGTGCCACCCCATCGTAGTTTTACTACTATTAGTTGGGGTAAGCTTAGGATTATCTATTATATTGTTAATGTGGAACTGGAAAATGTTACAACAAATAGCTGTACTAACATCTTTGTCAAAAGCACATGGTGAAGCACTAAAAGACACTTACTGTTGTGAAGGTTTTCATTAAGTAAAAGAATTTACTTATTTCCTAGGAAAGGGGGGAATGAGACAAAGTAAAGATCCATTCTGAATTAGGTGAAGTGTCTAAGAGAGGTGAAAAGTCAGTGAGGCCAAAGCTGAAGGAAGAACTCGCATGCCGAGACAGAAAGGAGACAGAGAAAGAAAAACAGAAAAGACCACAAGGTCGATTTGCCCCCGACTTAGAAATTCCTTTGATAAAGAAGAACTGGTGCTAAATGTCACACGGAATGAATATGTATGAACTTATTGTGAAACTGTATGCCTATGCATTTGGAAGGGGGATAAAAGAAGACCCGAGGTCTTCAGAGGAACGCATGCCTTGTTGGGGCACTTGCGTCCGGGTCGTGTCGTAAAAAAACATACCGGACTTTACAAATTTATAAAGTTGTGAGGCTCCTTCTTTTCTCCGCAAAACAGTACAACACTGGGATTGTGTGCGCAGCTTGCCAACTGATAGAAAACAGTACCTTAACACTCTCCTGACTTTTCCAATCACATGAACATTCGATTGGTAGCTGTTTTGGAAACTTTTGTTTTCTTCCTGCCAAACACTTGGCAGACCTCTCTGCAACTTCTAGAACATGATGGGAGATGTTTTCCGTGCTGGCACAGTTTCTCCCTTCCAGACATAGTGGAAAAGCTTTCTGCTAAGATGTACACTACAAAAAACGCTACAGAAGAAGGTACGATGCTCTCCGGAGCTAAGCGCCGCTCCCGGGCGTCTTTCGGCAGAAGCCGCGCTAAGAAGAGCACTGTGTCCGGCACAATCGTCTTTGCACAAAGAAGCCGCTTCTTTGCCTCCGCGAGCCGGAGAGAGCGGCAGCTTCGGAAAGGTGAAGAAGCAAGCTGTACAACACAGGGATTGTGTGCGCAGCTTGCCAACTGACAGAAAACAGTACCTTACCACTCTCCTGACTTTTCCAATCACATGAACATTCGATTGGTAGCTGTTTTGGACAATTTTTGTTTTCTTCCTGCCAAACACTTGGCAGACTTCTCTTCAGCTTTTAGAACACGATGGGAGATGTTTTCTGTGCTGGCACAGTTTCTCCCTGCAAGAAATAGTGGAAAAGCTTTCTGCTAAGATGTAGACTACAAAAGACGCTAAAGACGAAGGTACGATGCTCTCCTAAGCTAAGCGCCGCTCCCGGGCGTCTTTCGGCAGAAGCCGCTCTAAGGAGAGCACTGTGTCCGGCACAATCGTCTTTGCGCGAAAAAGTCGCTTCTTCGCCTCCGGGAGCCGGAGAGAGCGGCAGCTCCGGAAAGGTGAAGAAGCAAGCTGTACAACACTGGGATTTTGTGCGCAACCTGCCAACTGATAGAAAACAGTACCTTAACACTCTCCTGCCTTTTCCAATCACATAAACATTCGATTGGTAGCTATTTCGGACAATTTATGTTTTCTTCCTGCCAAACACTTTGCAGACCTCTCTGCAGCTTCTAGAACACGTTGGGAGATGTTTTCTGTGCTGAGACAGTTTCTCCCTGCCAGACATAGTGCAAAAGTTTTCTGCTAAGATGTAGACTACAAAAGACGCTAAAGACGAAGGTACGATGCTCTCTGGAGCTCAGCGCCGCTCCCGGGCGTCTTTCGGCTGAAGCCGCACTAAGGAGAGCACTGCGACCAGCACAATCGTCTTTGCGCGAAGAAGCCGCTTCTTCGCCTCCGCGAGCCGGAGAGAGCGGCAGCTTCGGAAAGGTTAAGAAGCAAGCTCTAACACTGGGATTGTGTGCGCAGCTTGCCAACTGATAGAAAACAGTACCTTTCCACCCTCCTGACTTTTCCAATCACATGACTATTTGATTGGTAGCTGTTTTGGACAACTCTTCTTTGCTTCCTTCCAAACACTCGGCAGACCTCTCTGCAGCTTCTAGAACACCATGGGAGATGTTTTCTGTGCTGGCACCGTTTCTCCCTGCAAGACATAGTGGAAAAGCTTTCTTCTAAGATGTAGACTACAAATGACGCTAAAGAGGAAGGTACTATGATCTCCGGAGCTAAGCGCCGCTCCCGGGCGTCTTTCGGCAGAAGCCGCTCTTAGGAGAGCACTGTGTCCGGCACAATCGTCTTTGCACAAAGAAGCCGCTTCTTCGCCTCCGGTAGACGGAGAGAGCGGCAGCTTCGTAAAGGTGAAGAAGCAAGCTGTACAACACTGGGATTTTGTGCGCAGCCTGCCAACTGATAGAAAACAGTACCTTACCACTCTCCTGCCTTTTCCAATCACATGAACATTCGATTGGTACCTTTTTTGGTCAACTCTTCTTTGCTTCCTTCCAAACACTTTGCAGACCTCTCTGCATCTTCTAGAACACGATGGGAGATGCTTTCTGTGCTGGCACAGTTTCTCCCTGCCAGACATAGTGGAAAAGCTTTCTGCTAAGATTTAGACTGCCAAAGGCACTAAAGACGAAGGTACGATGCTCTCCGGAGCTATGGGCCACTCCCGAGCGTGTTTCGGCAGAAGCCGCGCTAAGGAGAGCACTGTGACCGGCGGAATCGCCTTTGCGCGAAGAAGCCGCTTCTTCGCCTCCGGGAGCCGGAGAGAGCGGCATCTTCGGAAAGGTGAAGAAGCAAGCTCTAACACACTGGGATTGTGTGAGCAGCTTGCCAACTGATAGAGAAGAGTACCTTACCACACTCCTGACTTTTCCAATCACATGAAAATTCGGTTGGTAGCTGTTTAGACAATTTTTGTTTTCTTCCTGCCAAACACTTGGCAGACCTCTCTGCAACTTCTAGAACACGATGGGAGATGTTTTCAGTGCTGGCACAGTTTCTCCCTGCCAGACATAGTGGAAAAGCTTTCTGCTAAGATGTAGACTACAAAAGACGCTAAAGACGAAGGTACGATGCTCTCCAGGGGTAAGCGCTGCTCCCGGGCGTCTTGCGGCAGAAGCCGCGCTAAGGAGAGCACTGTGACCGGCGGAATCGCCTTTGCGCGAAGAAGCCACTTCTTCGCCTCCGCAAGCCGGTGAGAGCGGCAGATTCTGAAAGGTGAAGAAGCAAGCTGTATAACACTGGGATTGTGTGCGCAGCTTGCCAACTGATAGAAAATAGTACCTTACCACTCCCCTGCCTTTTCCAATCACATGAACATTCGATTGGTAGCTGTTCCGGACGATTTTGTTTTCTTTCTGCCAAACACTTTGTAGACCTCTCTGCAACTTCTAGAACACGATGGGAGATGTTTTCAGTGCTGGCACAGTTTCTCCCTGCCAGACATAGTGGAAAAGCTTTCTGCTAAGATGTAGACTACAAAAGACGCTAAAGACGAAGGTACGATGCTCTCCGGAGCTCAGCGCCGCTCCCGGGCGTCTTTCGGCAGAAGCCGCGCTAAGGATAGCACTGTGTCCGGCACAATCGTCTTTGCGCGAAGAAGCCGCTTCTTCGCCTGCGGGAGCCGGAGAGAGCGGAAGCTTCGGAAAGGTGAAGGAGCAAGCTGTAAAACACTGGGATTGGGTGCGCAGCTTGCCAACTGATAGAAAAGAGTACGTTACCACTCTCCTGACTTTTCCAATCACATGAATATTCTATTGTTAGCTGTTTTAAACATCTTTTTTTGTCTTCCTTCCAAACACTTGGAAGACCTCTCTGAAACTTCTAGAACATGATGGGAGATGTTTTCTGTGCTGGCACAGTTTCTCCCTGCCAGACATAGTGGAAAAGCTTTTTGCTAAGATTTAGACTACCAAAGACACTAAAGACGAAGGTACGTTGCTCGCTGGAGCTAAGCGCCGCTCCCAGGCGTCTATAGACAGAAGCCACGTTAAAGAGAGCCCTGTTATCGGCACAATCGTCTTTGCGCAAAGAATCCACTTCCTCGCCTCCGCGAGTCGGAGAGAGCGGCAGTTTCTGAAAGGTGCAGAAGGAAGCTGTACAACACTGGGATTGTGTGCGCAGCTTGCCAACTGATTGAAAGAAGTACCTTACCACTCTCCTGACTTTTCCAATCACATGAACATTCGATTGGTAGCTGTTTTGGACAACTCTTCTTTGCTTCCTTCCAAACACTTGGAAGACCTCTCTGCAGCTTCTAGAACAGGATGGGAGATGTTTTCTGTGCTGGCACAGTTTCTCCCTGCCAGACATAGTGGAAAAGCTCTCTGCTAAGATGTAGACTACAAAAGACGCTAAACACGAAGGTACGATGCTCTCCGCAGCTAAGCGCCGCTCCCGGGCGTCTTTCGGCAGAAGCCGCGCTAAGGAGAGCACTGTGTCCGGCACAATCGTCTTTGCGCGAAAAAGTCGCTTCTTCGCCTCCGGGAGCCGGAGAGAGCGGCAGCTTCAGAAAAGTGAGGAAGCCAGCTGTATAACACTGGGATTGTGTGCGCAGCTTGCCAACTGATAGAAAACAGTACCTTACCACTCTCCTGACTTTTCCAATCACATGAACATTCGATTGGTAGCTGTTTTGGACAATTTTTGTTTTCTTTCTGCCAAACATTTGGCAGACCTCTCTGCAACTTCTAGAACACGATGGGAGATGTTTTCGGTGCTGGCACAGTTTCTCCCTGCCAGACATAGTGGAAAAGCTTTCTGCTTAGATGCAGACGACAAATGACGCTAAAGACGAAGGTACGATGCTCTCCGGAGCTAAGGGCCGCTCCCGGGCGTCTTTCGGCAGAAGCCGCGCTAAGGAGAGCACTGTGTCCGGCACAATCGTCTTTGAGCGAAGAAGCCGCTTCTTCGCCTCCCCGAGCTGGAGAGAGCGGAAGCTTCGGAAAGGTGAAGGAGCAAGCTGTAAAACACTGGGATTGGGTGCGCAGCTTGCCAACTGATAGAAAACAGTACCTTACCACTCTCCTGACTTTTCCAATCACATGAATATTCTATTGTTAGCTGTTTTAAACATCTTTTTTTGTCTTCCTTCCAAACACTTGGAAGACCTCTCTGAAACTTCTAGAACATGATGGGAGATGTTTTCTGTGCTGGCACAGTTTCTCCCTGCCAGACATAGTGGAAAAGCTTTCTGCTAAGATGTAGACTTCAAAAGACGCGAAAGACGAAGGTACGATGCTCTCCTAAGCTAAGCGCCGCTCCCGGGCGTCTTTCGGCAGAAGCCGCTCTAAGGAGAGCACTGTGTCCGGCACAATCGTCTTTGCGCGAAAAAGTCGCTTCTTCGCCTCCGCGAGCCGGTGAGAGCGGCAGATTCTGAAAGGTGAAGAAGGAAGCTGTACAACCCTGGGATTGTGTGCGCAGCTTGCCAACTGATAGAAAAGAGTACCTTACCACTCTCCGGACTTTTCCAATCACATGAACATTCGATTGGTAGCTGTTTTGGACAATTTTTGTTTTCTTTCTGCCAAAAACTTGGCAGACCTCTCTGCAACTTCTAGAACACGATGGGAGATGTTTTCTGTGCTGGCACAGTTTCTCCCTGTCAGACATAGTGGAAAAGCTTTCTAAGAAGATGTAGACTACAAAAACGCTAAAGACGAATGTACGATTTTCTCCTAAGCTAAGCGCCGCTCCCGGGCGTCTTTCGGCAGAAGCCGCGCTAAGGAGAGCACTGTGTCCGGCACAATCGTCTTTGGGAAAGGAAGCAGCTTCTTCGCCTCCGCGAGCCGGTGAGAGCGGCAGCTTCGGAAAGGTGAAGAAAGAAGCTGTACAACACTGGGATTGTGTGCGCAGCTTGCCCACTGATAGAAAACAGTACCTTACCACTCTCCTGACTTTTCCAATCACATGAACATTCGATTGGTAGCTGTTCTGGAAAACTTTTGTTTTCTTTCTGCCAAACACTTTGCAGACCACTCTGCAACTTCTTGAACACGATGGGAGATGTTTTCTGTGCTGGCACAGTTTCTCCCTGCCAGACATAGTGGAAAAGCTTTCTGCTAAGATTTAGACTGCCAAAGGCACTAAAGACGAAGGTACGATGCTCTCCGGAGCTAAGCACCGCTCCCGGGCGTCTTTCGGCAGAAGCCGCGCTAAGGAGAGCACTGTGACTGTCACAATCGTCTTTGAACGAAGAAGCAGCTTCTTCGCCTCCGCGAGCCGGAGAGAGCGGCAGCTTTGGAGAGGCGAAGAAGCAACCTGTACAACACTAGGATTGTGTGCGCAGCTTGCCAACTGATAGAAAACAGTACCTTACCACTCTCCTGACTTTTCCAATCACATGAACATTCGATTGGTAGCTATTTTGGACAATTTTTGTTTTCTTCCTGCCAAACACTTGGCAGACCTCTCTGCAGCTTCTAGAACAGGATGGGAGATGTTTTCTGTGCTGGCACGGGTTTTCCTTGCCAGACATAGTGCAAAAGTGTTCTGCTAAGATGTAGACTACAAAAGACGCTAAAGACGAAAGTACGGTGCTCTCCGGAGGTAAGCGCCGCTCCCGGGCGTCTTTTGGCAGAAGCCGCGCTAAGGAGAGCACTGTGACCGGCACAATCGTCTTTGCGCGAAAAAGTCGCTTCTTCGCCTCCGCGAGCCGGAGAGAGCGGCAGCTTCAGAAAAGTGAGGAAGCCAGCTGTATAACACTGGGATTCTGTGCGCAGCTTGCCAACTGATAGAAAACAGTACCTTACCACTCTCCTGACTTTTCCAATCACATGAACATTCGATTGGTAGCTGTTTTGGACAATTTTTGTTTTCTTTCTGCCAAAAACTTGGCAGACCTCTCTGCAACTTCTAGAACACGATGGGAGATGTTTTCTGTGCTGGCACAGTTTCTCCCTGCCAGACATAGTGGAAAAGCTTTCTGCTAAGATTTAGACTGCCAAAGGCACTAAAGACGAAGGTACGATGCTCTCCGGAGCTAAGGGCAGCTCCCGGGCGTCTTTAGGCAGTAGCCGCGCTAAGGAGAGCACTGTGACCGGCACAATCGTCTTTGCGCGAAGAAGCCGCTTCTTCGCCTCCGGGAGCCGGAGAGAGCGGCATCTTCGGAAAGGTGAAGAAGCTAGCTCTAACACACTGGGATTGTGTGCGCAGCTTGCCAACTGATAGAAAACAGTACCTTACCACTCTCCTGACTTTTCCAATCACATGAACATTCGATTGGTAGCTGTTCTGGACAATTTTTGTTTTCTTCCTGCCAAACACTTTGCAGACCTCTCTGCAGCTTCTAGAACACGATGGGAAATGTTTTCTGTTCTGGCACAGTTTCTCCCTGCCAGACATAGTGGAAAAGCTTTCTGCTAAGATGTAGACTACCAAAGCCACTAAAGACGAAGGTACGATGCTCTCCAGGGGTACGCGCCGCTCCCGGGCGTCTTTAGGCAGAAGCCGCGCTAAGGAGAGCACTGTGACCGGCACAATCGTCTTTGCGCGAAGAAGCCGCTTCTTCGCCTCCGGGAGCCGGAGAGAGCGGCATCTTCGGAAAGGTGAAGAAGCAAGCTCTAACACACTGGGATTGTGTGCGCAGCTTGCCAACTGATAGAGAAGATTACCGTACCACTCTCCTGACTTTTCCAATCACATGAAAATTCGGTTGGTAGCTGTTTAGACAATTTTTGTTTTCTTCCTGCCAAACACTTGGCAGACCTCTCTGCAACTTCTAGAACACGATGGGAGATGTTTTCTGTGCTGGCACAGTTTCTCCCTGTCAGACATAGTGGAAAAGCTTTCTGCTAAGATGTAGACTACAAAAGACGCTAAAGACGAAGGTACGATTTTCTCCTAAGAGAAGCGCCGCTCCCGGGCGTCTTTCGGCAGAAGCCGCGCTAAGGAGAGCACTGTGGCCGGCACAATCGTCTTTGCGGGAAGAAGCCACTTCTTCGCCTCGGCGAGCCGGAGAGAGCGGCAACTTCAGAAAGGTGAAGAAGCAAGCTGTATAACACTGGGATTGTGTGCGCAGCTTGCCCACTGATAGAAAACAGTACCTTACCACTCTCCTGCCTTTTCCAATCACATGAACATTCGATTGGTAGCTGTTCTGGACGATTTTGTTTTCTTTCTGCCAAACACTTTGCAGACCTCTCTGCAACTTCTAGAAAACGATGGGAGATGTTTTCAGTGCTGGCACAGTTTCTCCCTGTCAGACATAGTGGAAAAGCTTTCTAAGAAGATGTAGACTACAAAAGACGCTAAAGACGAAGGTACGATGCTCTCCGGAGCTAAGCGCCGCTCCCGGGCGTCTTTAGGCAGTAGCCGCGCTAAGGAGAGCACTGTGACCGGCACAATCGTCTTTGCGCGAAGAAGCCGCTTCTTCGCCTCCGGGAGCCGGAGAGAGCGGCATCTTCGGAAAGGTGAAGAAGCAAGCTCTAACACACTGGGATTGTGTGAGCAGCTTGCCAACTGATAGAGAAGAGTACCTTACCACACTCCTGACTTTTCCAATCACATGAAAATTCGGTTGGTAGCTGTTTAGACAATTTTTGTTTTCTTCCTGCCAAACACTTGGCAGACCTCTCTGCGACTTCTAGAACACGATGGGAGATGTTTTCTGTTCTGGCACAGTTTCTCCCTGCCAGACATAGTGGAAAAGCTTTCTGCTAAGATGTAGACTACCAAAGCCACTAAAGACGAAGGTACGATGCTCTCCAGGGGTAAGCGCCGCTCCCGGGCGTCTTTCGGCAGTAGCCGCGCTAAGGAGAGCACTGTGACCGGCACAATCGTCTTTGCGCGAAGAAGCCGCTTCTCCGCCTCCGGGAGCCGGAGAGAGCGGCATCTTCGGAAAGGTGAAGAAGCAAGCTCTAACACACTGGGATTGTGTGAGCAGCTTGCCAACTGATAGAGAAGAGTACCTTACCACTCCCCTGCCTTTTCCAATCACATGAACATTCGATTGGTAGCTGTTCCGGACGATTTTGTTTTCTTTCTGGCAAACGCTTTGCAGACCTCTCTGCAGCTTCTAGAACACGATGGGAGATGTTTTCTGTGCTGGCACAGTTTCTCCCTGCCAGACATAGTGCAAAAGTTTTCTGCTAAGATGTAGACTACAAAAGACGCTAAAGACGAAAGTACGGTGCTCTCCGGAGGTAAGCGCCGCTCCCGGGCGTCTTTTGGCAGAAGCCGCGCTAAGGAGAGCACTGTGACCGGCACAATCGTCTTTGCGCGAAAAAGTCGCTTCTTCGCCTCCGCGAGCCGGAGAGAGCGGCAGCTTCAGAAAAGTGAGGAAGCCAGCTGTATAACACTGGGATTCTGTGCGCAGCTTGCCAACTGATAGAAAAGAGTACCTTACCACTCTCCTGACTTTTCCAATCACATGAACATTCGATTGGTAGCTGTTTTGGACAATTTTTGTTTTCTTTCTGCCAAAAACTTGGCAGACCTCTCTGCAACTTCTAGAACACGATGGGAGATGTTTTCTGTGCTGGCACAGTTTCTCCCTGTCAGACATAGTGGAAAAGCTTTCTAAGAAGATGTAGACTACAAAAACGCTAAAGACGAATGTACGATTTTCTCCTAAGCTAAGCGCCGCTCCCGGGCGTCTTTCGGCAGAAGCCGCGCTAAGGAGAGCACTGTGTCCGGCACAATCGTCTTTGGGAAAGGAAGCAGCTTCTTCGCATCCGCGAGCCGGTGAGAGCGGCAGCTTCAGAAAGGTGAAGAAAGAAGCTGTACAACACTGGGATTGTGTGCGCAGCTTGCCAACTGATAGAAAACAGTACCTTACCACTCTCCTGACTTTTCCAATCACATGAACATTCGATTGGTAGCTGTTCTGGAAAACTTTTGTTTTCTTTCTGCCAAACACTTTGCAGACCACTCTGCAACTTCTAGAACACGATGGGAGATGTTTTCTGTGCTGGCACAGTTTCTCCCTGCCAGACATAGTGGAAAAGCTTTCTGCTAAGATTTAGACTGCCAAAGGCACTAAAGACGAAGGTACGATGCTCTCCAGGGGTAAGCGCCGCTCCCGGGCGTCTTTCGGCAGTAGCCGCGCTAAGGAGAGCACTGTGACCGGCACAATCGTCTTTGCGCGAAGAAGCCGCTTCTCCGCCTCCGGGAGCCGGAGAGAGCGGCATCTTCGGAAAGGTGAAGAAGCAAGCTCTAACACACTGGGATTGTGTGAGCAGCTTGCCAACTGATAGAGAAGAGTACCTTACCACACTCCTGACTTTTCCAATCACATGAAAATTCGGTTGGTAGCTGTTTAGACAATTTTTGTTTTCTTCCTGCCAAACACTTGGCAGACCTCTCTGCGACTTCTAGAACACGATGGGAGATGTTTTCAGTGCTGGCACAGTTTCTCCCTGCCAGACATAGTGGAAAAGCTTTCTGCTAAGATGTAGACTACAAAAGACGCTAAAGACGAAGGTACGATGCTCTCCGGAGCTCAGCGCCGCTCCCGGGCGTCTTTCGGCAGAAGCCGCGCTAAGGAGAGCACTGTGACCGGCACAATCGTCTTTGCGCGAAGAAGCCGCTTCTTCGCCTCCGCGAGCCGGAGAGAGCGGCAGCTTCTGAAAGGCGAAGAAGCAAGCTGTACAACACTGGGATTGTGTGCGCAGTTAGCCAACTGATAGAAAACAGTACCTTACCACTCTCCTGACTTTTCCAATCACATGAACATTCGATTGGTAGCTGTTCTGGACGATTTTTGTTTTCTTCCTGCCAAACACTTTGCAGACCTCTCTGCAGCTTCTAGAACACGATGGGAAATGTTTTCTGTTCTGGCACAGTTTCTCCCTGCCAGACATAGTGGAAAAGCTTTCTGCTAAGATGTAGACTACCAAAGCCACTAAAGACGAAGGTACGATGCTCTCCAGGGGTAAGCGCCGCTCCCGGGCGTCTTTCGGCAGAAGCCGCGCAAAGGAGAGCACTGTGACCGGCACAATCGTCTTTGCGCGAAGAAGCCACTTCTTCGCCTCCGCCAGCCGGAGAGAGCGGCAGCTTCTGAAAGGTGAAGAAGCAAGCTGTACAACACTGGGATTGTGTGCGCAGCTTGCCAACTGACAGAAAACAGTACCTTACCACTCTCCTGACTTTTCCAATCACATGAACATTCGATTGGTAGCTGTTCTGGACAATTTTTGTTTTCTTCCTGCCAAACACTTGGCAGACATCTCTGCAACTTCTAGAACACGATGGGAGATGTTTTCTGCGCTCACACAGTTTCTCCCTGCCAGACATAGTGGAAAAGCTTTCTGCGAAGATGTAGACTACAAAAGACTCTAAAGGCGAAGGTATTATGATCTCCGGAGCTAAGCGCCGCTCCCGGGCGTCTTTCGGCAGAAGCTGCGCTAGGGAGAGCACTGTGACCGGTACAATCATCTTGGCCCAAAGAAGCCGCTTTTTGGCCTCCGCGAGCCGGAGAGAGCGTCAGCTTCGGAAAGGTGAAGAAGCAAGCTGAACAACACTGGGATTGTGTGTGCAGCCTGCCAACTGATAGAAAACAGCACCTTACCACTCTCCAGACTTTTCCAATCACATGAAAATTCGGTTGGTAGCTGTTTTGGACATCTGTTTTTGTCTTCCTTCCAAACACTTGGAAGACCTCTGTGCAACTTCTAGAGCATGATGGGAGATGTTTTCTGTGCTGGCACAGTTTCTCATAGCCAGACATAGTGGAAAAGCATTGTGCTAAGATGTAGACTACAAATTATGCTAAAGACGAAGGTACAATGCTCCCCGGAGCTAAGCGCCACTCCCGGGCGTCTTGCGGCAGAAGCCGCTCTAAGGAGAGCACTGTGTCCGGCACAATCGTCTTTGCGCGAAGAAGCCGCTTCTTCGCCTGCGGGAGCCGGAGAGAGCTGCAGCTTCGGAATGGTGAAGAAGCAAGCTGTACAACACTGGGATTGTGTGCGCAGCCTGCCCACTGATAGAAAACAGTACCTTACCACTCTCCTGCCTTTTCCAATCACATGAACATTCGATTGGTAGCTTTTTTGGACAACTCTTCTTTGCTTCATTCCAAACACTTGGCAGACCTCTCTGCAACTTCTAGAACACGATGGGAGATGTTTTCAGTGCTGGCACAGTTTCTCCCTGCCAGACATAGTGGAAAAGCTTTTTGCTAGGATTTAGACTACCAAAGACACTAAAGACGAAGGTACGTTGCTCTCTGGAGCTAAGCGCCGCTCCCAGGCGTCTATAGACAGAAGCCACGTTAAAGAGAGCCCTGTTACCGGCACAATCGTCTTTGCGCAAAGAATCCACTTCTTCGCCTCCGCGAGTCGGAGAGAGCGGCAGATTCTGAAAGGTGAAGAAGCAAGCTGTAGAACACTGGGATTGTATGCGCAGCTTGCCAACTGATAGAAAACAGTACCTTACCACTCTCCTGACTTTTCCAATCACATGAACATTCGATTGGTAGCTGTTCTGGACATATTTTGTTTTCTTCCTGCCAAACACTTGGAAGAACTCTCTGCAACTTCTAGAATACGATGGGAGATGTTTTCTGTGCTGGCACAGTTTCTCCCTGTCAGACATAGTGGAAAAGCTTTCTGCGAAGATGTAGACTACAAAAGACGCTAAAGAGGAAGGTACGATTTTCTCCTAAGCTAAGCACCGCTCCCGGGCGTCTTTCGGCAGAAGCCGCGCTAAGGATAGCACTGTGTCCGGCACAATCGTCTTTGCGCGAAGAAGCCGCTTCTTCGCCTCCGCGAGCCGGAGAGAGCGGCAGCTTCGGAAAGGTGAAGAAGCAAGCTGTACAACACTGGGATTGTGTGCGCAGCTTGCCAACTGATAGAAAACAGTACGTTACCACTCTCCTGACTTTTCCAATCACATGAACATTCGATTGGTAGCTGTTTTGGACAACTCTTATTTTCTTCCTTCCAAACACTTGGCAGACATCTCTGCAACTTCTAGAACACGATGGGAGATGTTTTCTGAGCTCACACATTTTCTCCCTGCCAGACATAGTGGAAAAGCTTTCTGCGAAGATGTAGACTACAAAAGACTCTAAAGGCGAAGGTATTATGATCTCCGGAGCTAAGCGCCGCTCCCGGGCGTCTTTCGGCAGAAGCTGCGCTAGGGAGAGCACTGTGACCAGTACAATCATCTTGGCCCAAAGAAGCCGCTTTTTGGCCTCCGCGAGCCGGAGAGAGCGGCAGCTTCGGAAAGGTGAAGAAGCAAGCTGAACAACACTGGGATTGTGTGTGCAGCCTGCCAACTGATAGAAAACAGCACCTTACCACTCTCCAGACTTTTCCAATCACATGAAAATTCGGTTGGTAGCTGTTTTGGACATCTGTTTTTGTCTTCCTTCCAAACACTTGGAAGACCTCTCTGCAACTTCTAGAGCATGATGGGAGATGTTTTCTGTGCTGGCACAGTTTCACATAGCCAGACATAGTGGAAAAGCATTGTGCTAAGATGTAGACTACAAATGATGCTAAAGACGAAGGTACAATGCTCCCCGGAGCTAAGCGCCAATCCCGGGCGTCTTGCGGCAGAAGCCGCGCTAAGGAGAGCACTGTGTCCGGCACAATCGTCTTTGCGCGAAGAAGCCGCTTCTTCGCCTGCGGGAGCCGGAGAGAGCTGCAGCTTCGGAATGGTGAAGAAGCAAGCTGTACAACACTGGGATTGTGTGCGCAGCCTGCCCACTGATAGAAAACAGTACCTTACCACTCTCCTGCCTTTTCCAATCACATGAACATTCGATTGGTAGCTTTTTTGGACAACTCTTCTTTGCTTCATTCCAAACACTTGGCAGACCTCTCTGCAACTTCTAGAACACGATGGGAGATGTTTTCAGTGCTGGCACAGTTTCTCCCTGCCAGACATAGTGGAAAAGCTTTTTGCTAAGATTTAGACTACCAAAGACACTAAAGACGAAGGTACGTTGCTCTCTGGAGCTAAGCGCCGCTCCCAGGCGTCTTGCGGCAGAAGCCGCTCTAAGGAGAGCACTGTGTCCGGCACAATCGTCTTTGCGCAAAGAATCCACTTCTTCGCCTCCGCGAGTCGGAGAGAGCGGCAGTTTCTGAAAGGTGCAGAAGGAAGCTGTACAACACTGGGATTGTGTGCGCAGCTTGCCAACTGATTGAAAGAAGTACCTTACCACTCTCCTGACTTTTCCAATCACATGAACATTCGATTGGTAGCTGTTTTGGACAACTCTTCTTTGCTTCCTTCCAAACACTTGGAAGACCACTCTGCAGCTTCTAGAACACGATGGGAGATGTTTTCTGTACTGGCACAGTTTCTCCCTGCCAGACATAGTGGAAAAGCTCTCTGCTAAGATGTAGACTACAAAAGACGCGAAAGACGAAGGTACTCTCCTCTCCGGAGCTAAGCACCGCTCCCGGGCGTCTTTCGGCAGAAGCCGCGCTAAGGAGAGCACTGTGACTGTCACAATCGTCTTTGAACGAAGAAGCAGCTTCTTCGCCTCCGCGAGCCGGAGAGAGCGGCAGCTTTGGAGAGGTGAAGAAGCAACCTGTACAACACTAGGATTGTGTGCGCAGCTTAACAACTGATTGAAAACAGTACCTTGCCACTCTCCTGCCTTTTCCAATCACATGAACATTCGATTGGTAGCTATTTTGGAAAATTTTTGTTTTCTTCCTGCCAAACACTTGGCAGACCTCTCTGCAGCTTCTAGAACAGGATGGGAGATGCTTTCTGTGCTGGCACAGTTTCTCCCTGCCAGACATAGTGCAAAAGTTTTCTGCTAAGATGTAGACTGCAAAAGACGCTAAAGACGAAAGTACGGTGCTCTCCGGAGGTAAGCGCCGCTCCCGGGCGTCTTTTGGCAGAAGCCGCGCTAAGGAGAGCACTGTGACCGGCACAATCGTCTTTGCGCGAAAAAGTCGCTTCTTCGCCTCCGCGAGCCGGAGAGAGCGGCAGCTTCAGAAAAGTGAGGAAGCCAGCTGTATAACACTGGGATTCTGTGCGCAGCTTGCCAACTGATAGAAAACAGTACCTTACCACTCTCCTGACTTTTCCAATCACATGAACATTCGATTGGTAGCTGTTTTGGACAATTTTTGTTTTCTTTCTGCCAAACATTTGGCAGACCTCTCTGCAACTTCTAGAACACGATGGGAGATGTTTTCGGTGCTGGCACAGTTTCTCCCTGCCAGACATAGTGGAAAAGCTTTCTGCTTAGATGCAGACTACAAAAGACGCTAAAGGCCAAGGTACGATGCTCTCCGGAGCTAAGCGCCGCTCCCGGGCGTCTTTCGGCAGAAGCCGCGCTAAGGAGAGCACTGTGACCAGCAGAATCGTCTTTGCGCGAAGAAGCCGCTTCTTCGCCTCCGAGAGCCGGTGAGAGCGGCAGATTCTGAAAGGTGAAGAAGCAAGCTGTACAACCCTGGGATTGTGTGCGCAGCTTGCCCACTGATAGAA
The DNA here is from genome assembly GCA_021963965.1 of Artemisiospiza belli. NCBI lineage: Eukaryota > Metazoa > Chordata > Aves > Passeriformes > Passerellidae > Artemisiospiza > Artemisiospiza belli. The sequence goes on from JAKDEW010000026.1 coordinate 13,684,905, forward strand.
AACAGTACCTTACCACTCTCCTGACTTTTCCAATCACATGAACATTCGATTGGTAGCTGTTTTGGACAATTTTTGTTTTCTTCCTGCCAAACACTTGGCAGACCTCTCTGCGACTTCTAGAACACGATGGGAGATGTTTTCTGTGCTGGCACAGTTTCTCCCTGTCAGACATAGTGGAAAAGCTTTCTGCGAAGATGTAGACTACAAAAGACGCTAAAGACGAAGGTACGATGCTCTCCGGAGCAAAGCGCCGCTCCCGGGCGTCTTCCGGCAGAAGCCGCGCTAAGGAGAGCACTGTGACCGGCAGAATCGCCTTTGCGCGAAGAAGCCGCTTCTTCGCCTCCGGGAGCCGGAGAGAGCGGCATCTTCGGAAAGGTGAAGAAGGAAGCTGTACAACACTGGGATTGTGTGCGCAGCTTGCCAACTGATAGAAAACAGTACCTTACCACTCTCCTGACACTTCCAATCACACGAACATTCGATTGGAAGCTGTTTTGGACAACTTTTCTTTTCTTCCTTCCAAACACTTGGCAGACCTCTCTGCAACTTCTAGAACACGATGGGAGTTGTTTTCTGTGCTGGCACGGGTTTTCCTTGCCAGACATAGTGGAAAATCTTTCTGCTAAGATGTAGACTACAAAAGACGCTAAAGACGAAGGTGCGATGCTCTCCGGAGCTAAGCGCCGCTCCCGGGCGCCTTTCGGCAGAAGCCGCGCTAAGGAGAGCACTGTGACCGGCAGAATCGCTTTTGCGCGAAGAAGCCGCTTCTTCGCCTCCGGGAGCCAGAGAGCGCGGCATCTTCGGAAAGGTGAAGAAGGACGCTTTCCAACACTGGGATTGTGTGCGCAGCTTGCCAACTGATAGAAAACAGTACCTTACCAATCTCCTGACACTTCCAATCACATGAACATTCGATTGGAAGCTGTTTTGGACAACTTTTCTTTTCTTCTTTGCAATAACTTGGCAGACCTCTCTGCAATTTCTAGAACATGATGGGAGTTGTTTTCTGTGCTGGCACGGGTTTTCCTTGCCAGACATAGTGGAAAAGCTTTCTGCTAAGATCTAAACTACAAAAGACGCTAAAGACGAAGGTACGATGCTCTCCGGAGCTAAGCGCCGCTCCCGGGCGCCTTTCGGCAGAAGCCGCGCTAAGGAGAGCACTGTGACCGGCAGAATCGCTTTTGCGCGAAGAAGCCGCTTCTTCGCCTCTGGGAGCCGGAGAGAGCTTCCTTGGATTCGGTTCTTAACTTTAGGAGAGAAGTACAGCAGCTGAAGTACCTGTTACTGATGTGATACCCAGGAACACCGAGTGGACACATTTCATTCTTGGCCAATCGCAACGAGCAAGACTAAGAGGATAAGGCTGGCTTATTTTCATGACACTATTTTGTTTTAAAGCCTGCTCTGATTCCGGTGAAACTTTTTCATTAGCTTCTCTCTAAAAGGGGAAAGTCAAGTTCAATGTGCCGCCCTACTGCTACAAGTATACCATTTGGTTAGTCGAGCCTAAAAATTGAATTGGAAGGTGCGGAGCCCCCCGGAGCTAAGAGCCGCTCCCGGGCGTCTTTCGGCAGAAGCCGCGCTAAGGAGAGCACTGTGACCGGCGGAATCGCCTTTGCGCGAAGAAGCCGCTTCTTCGCCTCCGGGAGCCGGAGAGAGCGGCAGCTTCGGAAAGGTGAAGAAGGAAGCTGTACAACACTGGGATTGTGTGCGCAGCTTGCCAACTGATAGAAAACAGTACCTTACCACTCTCCTGACATTTCCAATCACATGAACATTCGATTGGAAGCTGTTTTGGACAACTTTTCTTTTCTTCCTGCCAAAAACTTGGCAGACATCTCTGCAACTTCTAGAACACGATGGGAGTTGTTTTCTGTGCTGGCACGGGTTTTCCTTGCCAGACATAGTCTAAAAGCTATCTGCTAAGATGTAGACTACAAAAGACGCTAAAGACGAAGGTACGATGCTCTCCGGAGCTAAGCGCCGCTCCCGGGCGTCTTTCGGCAGAAGCCGCTCTAAGGAGAGCACTGTGACCGGCAGAATCGCTTTTGCGCGAAGAAGCCGCTTCTTCGCCTCCGGGAGCCGGAGAGAGCGGCAGCTTCGGAAAGGTGAAGAAGGAAGCTGTACAACACTGGGATTGTGTGCGCAGCTTGCCAACTGATAGAAAACAGTACCTTACCACTCTCCTGACACTTCCAATCACATGAACATTCGATTGGAAGCTGTTTTGGACAACTTTGCTTTTCTTCCTTCCAAACACTTGGCAGACCTCTCTGCAACTTCTAGAACACCATGGGAGTTGTTTTCTGTGCTGGCACGGGTTTTCCTTGCCAGACATAGTGGAAAAGCTTTCTGCTTAGATGTAGACTACAAAAGACGCTAAAGACGAAGGTGCGATGCTCTCCGGAGCTAAGCGCCGCTTCCGGGCGTCTTTCGGCAGAAGCCGCTCTAAGGAGAGCACTGTGACCGGCAGAATCGCCTTTGCGCGAAGAAGCCGCTTCTTCGCCTCCGGGAGCCGGAGAGAGCGGCAGCTTCGGAAAGGTGAAGAAGGAAGCTGTACAACACTGGGATTGTGTGCGCAGCTTGCCAACTGATAGAAAACAGTACCTTACCACTCTCCTGACATTTCCAATCACATGAACATTCGATTGGAAGCTGTTTTGGACAACTTTTCTTTTCTTCCTTCCAAACACTTGGCAGACCTCTCTGCAACTTCTAGAACACGATGGGAGTTGTTTTCTGTGCTGGCACGGGTTTTCCTTGCCAGACATAGTGGAAAAGCTTTCTGCTAAGATCTAAACTACAAAAGACGCTAAAGACGAAGGTACGATGCTCTCCGGAGCTAAGAGCCGCTCCCGGGCCTCTTTCGGCAGAAGCCGCGCTAAGGAGAGCACTGTGACCGGCAGAATCGCTTTTGCGCGAAGAAGCCGCTTGTTCGCCTCCGGGAGCCGGAGAGAGCGGCAGCTTCGGAAAGGTGAAGAAGGAAGCTGTACAACACTGGGATTGTGTGCGCAGCTTGCCAACTGATAGAAAACAGTACCTTACCACTCTCCTGACACTTCCAATCACACGAACATTCGATTGGAAGCTGTTTTGGACAACTTTTCTTTTCTTCCTTCCAAACACTTGGCAGACCTCTCTGCAACTTCTAGAACACGATGGGAGTTGTTTTCTGTGCTGGCACGGGTTTTCCTTTGCCAGACATAGTGGAAAAGCTTTCTGCTAAGATGTAGACTACAAAAGACGCTAAAGACGAAGGTGCGATGCTCTCCGGAGCTAAGCGCCGCTCCCGGGCGCCTTTCGGCAGAAGCCGCTCTAAGGAGAGCACTGTGACCGGCAGAATCGCTTTTGCGCGAAGAAGCCGCTTCTTCGCCTCCGGGAGCCGGAGAGAGCGGCATCTTCGGAAAGGTGAAGAAGGAAGCTTTCCAACACTGGGATTGTGTGCGCAGCTTGCCAACTGATAGAAAACAGTACCTTACCACTCTCCTGACTATTCCAATCACATGAACATTCGATTGGAAGCTGTTTTGGACAACTTTTCTTTTCTTCCTTCCAAACACTTGGCAGACCTCTCTGCAACTTCTAGAACACGATGGGAGTTGTTTTCTGTGCTGGCACGGGTTTTCCTTGCCAGACATAGTGGAAAAGCTTTCTGCTAAAATTTAGGCTACAACAGAGGGTAAAGACTGGATGAAAGCAAATGACACCCATCTTCAAAAAAGGCAGTTAGGAGGACTCGGAAAAGTGCAAACCAGCCAGACTCTTTTTTATCCCCGGGAAGTTGATGAAGCAGCGCTTCCTGGAAAACCTTGCCAGGCACCTGAAAGACGACACAATAATGTAGTTAGCATGATTTTCCAGGGCAATTTCATGCTGAGCATCTCTTTAAACTCCTCTAATGAATCAACTTGACTGGTAGATGAATGGAATATTGTCTGCCTGGGCTTCAGGGAGGTTTTTGACATATCTCTACATGGCAGCACACATACATACTGGAAGCAATAGTGCAAAGGGGAGAGAACCAGTGTCTTTTCGGTGATGCTGTGTGAAAAGACAAGAGGCAGGCGGTGGGCACACACTGAAATACAGGAGATTGCCTTTGAACATCAGCAAATGATTTTTTTACTCTGAGGGTGACTGCACCACGGCACAGACTGCCCAGAAAGATTGTGGAGCCTGGATCTTTGAAGACATTAAAAGTACACCCAGATAGAATCCTGGGCAAGAGGCTCTAGGTATCCTGGTTTAGGCAGGGGGCTTGGGCCTGCTTAGCCCCACCAATCCCTTCCACTCTCATTCATTCTGTGCTAGTGAATTCTCTTCGAGATGCATTTCAAGCACTGGCATGACAAAGTTCTGTGCAGACAGAGATCCAAATGGACATGGCATCTAAGTTCCTTAAGCGGCGTTCAAGAAGAATGTAAAACTCAGGGACAAGTGTCTCTTCCCTAACTGAATCCCTTTCATGGGAAAATTCCCAGCTCTAGAAAGATCTTCTGATACGCATGCTTAAGACTGACACTGGCTGAGCAAATTTCTCCCTATGTGTATCTAAGAGCAGTTAGGATCTTCACCCAAAAGTGCTGTCAACATAGTCACAGAATGTGTGTTGTTAAGAAGTGACAACTTCCATCAGAATGGCAAATATTGGTCCACAAAATGGATTAATGGATGGGAATTATCTACTTGGGTTAAAAACAAAAATCAAGAGTTGGTCTTTATTTATCAATTTCATTGCAATATTGATAAGGGAAGAAAAAGACCTAAGTCCTTGACTTTCTTAACTCGAGGAAAGATTTTAAAAATTCCTTGTAAAAACGTATTATCACGATCAGAGTATTGAAACCATTTGAGTTGGGAAAAAAGTTCCAAAATTGTCTAGATAGTGGCAAAGAAGCCAAGAAAACAGGAAAGAAAGAAAAAGAGAGCAAAAGAGTCAGCTTCAGTGTACAAGCTCGTTCTAGAAGTAGTCTGCTGGGAAAAGGAACCCCCAGTTGAATTTCCAATGTATTCCAGCGCTTGATTCAGTAACTGCTCAAGGCAAAACCCAATCCTTTTGTACAACTTCTCCCAGCAACAAAAACTCCAACAGGTTGACACTACCATCATGCCTGTTCCAGACATATTTAAAAGAGAAATGATGATTTTCTTGAAAACCTACTTGCATCAAAGTTGCAAGATGGTGGAGGGATTCCCACATCCTCCTTCCTCCATCTGGCTTGAAAGTATATTTGATAAAATATGCAACAAAGCACATGATTTATAAGGTAGAGTCAAATGGATGATTTGGGAATTGATCTCTTGTTGATAGTAAACTTCATATCCACTCTGTGTGACCTTTCTAAAACAAAATGTGGATCTGAGGCATGAATCTGCCACAACAATTGTTAAGCAAACATACACACTCCCCTTCACATGCCCCCCCTTCCACACACACCTAGGCACACACAGAGATCAGCATAGCAGATCATGAGCACCTTGGAAAAGACTGAAATGCTACATGCCTCTCTTTATGGGCAAAAGAGCTGGTGCAGTAATTCAAATGCCTGGTACAAAAATTCTGTTTACTATTTAGCTCCTCTTTAAAACACAGCTTTTCATTTCATTCCATTTACAGAATATTTTCATTTCATTTGTTTCTTTCAAATTACTTAGTTCTCACGTCTTGTATGTCTAGGAATATTTTCTTTGACACAGCAGAAAACATTGGTTGATACAATTTTAAACCATCATGATATGGAAGAATTGTTCTGTCCCTCTCTAAGGTGCAAGAAGCATTTGGATCACAGATCATCTACCATGAAATACTTGACATGTTTAAGATGCTTTCAATCAATTTTGATTGTCAATTGCTTATTGGTTGTAAACAGTAATTTTTCAGTGAAGGGAAAGTGTGTGTGGTATATCTACATGATGTTCAAACCCAGTTCCTACTAATGGCCAGGCTGAACTCCAGTAAATAATGTCCCGAATGATATTTTGCTCCCTTCTTTGGCACTTCATGAAATCTTACCATGATGAAGTGTTGAAACACAGAGATTTTCTCTTAGAGAGTGTCTCATGTTGTAACCCATCCCATGGATTTTATGCTGTAATTCTTATCTCTTTTAAAATTTGCTATCTTCTGTACAGTTTTCATGAACCTTTCTGTTACAGTAGTGAAAATCACAGATAAATGTCATTTGGTACAACTTTGAATTTACCCCAAGAGCTGAGAGAAAACTTGCTCCTATACTTCAATCCGAGTTTCTTCTATAGTCCAACTTTGTTTCTCTACCATCAAGCTTCTCCTTTGTTGCTGCTCCAAGCCCCGTCCAAGCTGACCTTGAATACTTTCAGGGATGGGACACCCACAACTTCTCTGGGCAACCTGTTCCAGTGTTCCAGCACTCCCACAGTAAAAAAGGCCTTCCTTTCATCTAATATGTGTAGGAAATCATCAATCTAGGCATAGAAACTTGGAGTGCAAATTTGAAATTCTTTGGATTTGAAGCACATTTTATATGAATACTGACTTACAGATGACTAAAAGATGTTGATGGGCATTTGAGCTGACAAGTTTTGAAAAAGTGCACGGAAATTAAAACTGAAACCAGTAAAATTAAAAACTTCTTGCCATTTTCTTTTTCCTCTCCTATTCAAAATTGCATATGTCAGATATCAGTGCTTCAGGCAAACCTCTCAGATGCTCTCAGAGAAAAAGCTTTTCTTTCAGACTAAGTTGCGGTTGACGTAGAACACTAGTAGTAGTGAAAGTTTTTCTGGGCATCGGGGCAGCACCTTCTCCTTGGATTTGTGTGCAGAATGCATTTTATCCAAACTGGAAAATTGATGCCAGCTCTGTTCTATTCATCATTCTTACTGCATCAGGCCTGAAGATTCTGTGAAAAGTAGCCTGTGGACCTTGAAGACAGCGCATGAGAAACAGATGAGAGGTGATGGAGAAGCTGAGGGAGAGAAGAAAGAGCATATGGCCCAGTACGGACACCAGAAAGTATTTCTTCACGTGATCACGGCAGATTGCAGGAGCCACTTGGTACTATCAAACCAGCCCGACTTGGCACTGGTGCCACCTTGGGTCTTGGAACCATCCTGCGTATCGTGGATTTTCAGGAGGCAGCCGGCCACACCCAGCCACAGGCCCCCAAACAGAAACCACGGCCCTTTTCCCTGGCAAACCAAACTCACCTGCCCCGCTTCTGCATGGCAGATTGCAGCAGCCACTTGGTACTATCAAACCAGCCCGACTTGGCACTGGTGCCACCTTGCGTCTGGGAACTATCCTGCATATCAAAGAATTTCAGGAGCCAGCCTGAACAATTGTTTAGCACCCTTTAAAGGTGGTGTTTGACAAACAGGGCTGAAGCAGATCTTCAAAACATCCAGGAGATCAAAATCCATTGAAGCAAATTCTCCTGGCCAGTCACCTTGCTGCTGCTGCTAATTCACCCTCCATACCAGCTGATCAGGCCTACCAATGCTGCTGCAAAAATATTGTGAAAAAGGTAGGCACATTTTCACAGATGCAGGGAAAATCCCCTTGGATGATGATTCCAAGGCATAACTTGTTGGAGCAAGTTATGCAACCTTGTCTACTGGCAATATCTAAGCTGGTGAGTTCACCATCTGTCAGCATCACTTTCGAAAATAAATGTTTGATCCACAAACAAAAATATTTCATATGTCCTGTCTTCCTGCTTCATTTCAACCAATGAATAGGCTACATTCCATCAGCAAAGGGTTTATGATCCTATCTTTCTTTAAACTGGGATAATTCTTTATTTTTTTCTAAATCAGACACTGTCTATTCATAAGATTCAGATGCCCGTGGTAGGGGTGTAATTAAATTCACATGTTAAAAATATCCTTCTTGTTATCTTTTCTTTTAATTACCCACACGTAACATCAGTCTGAGAGCTGAAGAAAACCCCTTCATTTGCTGTTTGCCAAGTATCATCTACGTGATACAAATTCTACTGGAGAAATCACACCCATTCATTGCCATGTAAACAACCTTTTCTTCATCATGAGGTATTTTGGTGAAGTGAATGATTAGAACATAAGCAAGGGCATTTGTTCAAGATGCTCCAGAAAGAGCTGTGGTCTGTTCTCTTCTTTGCTGCCTATGTTAGCACTGAGCTGCAAAAAATGAAAGACTACTAGGAAAAGTGTTACTTTTAGTCTAAATTCGTAAATGATGTTTGAAATAGCCTGTTAAATGAAAAGGTGCTCTTTTAAATGATGGCATCTTAAGGGAAAAAGTCAGCTTTAAAGAGGTTTTGAGACAATTGCTTCTGGAAAAAAAAAAAAAATAAAATTGGAGGCATCTAAGGTCTTTAGCCATCCCATCTTGAAGATTGATTCAAAACACAGTTCCTTCATACAGGAAGAAGAGAGGACCATAGATGGCAACCCATTTGAAAATGGAGTTCTATTTCTTTCTGGTTGGGATTACCGGACACCATTTCTTGTGAAGTCGAGGGACTGCAGTTAGCTCTCCACTAACTTCCTTCCCTGAAATTCATCTGCATTTGCTCCTTTGTCTGGAGTCCCCATTTATTAGTATGCATAGATGGTATACTCCATCGATGCATGAATAACAGAGGGGATAATGTGCCTTTTGCTGCTATCTTCTTTTGCTGCTCCATTTTGCTTGCTTTGTTCTTGCTTTCTGTCAAAGAAATGCTAGCAAAAGCCCTCCTCAAGTCTTGCTGTGAAGACAGACTGCCAGAAAGGTAGAGAAACTTCAGACATTTCCAAGACCCATGTAGCACGTGTCTTGGTCAATTTCTATGCAGATCCTTTCTTCCAGCAGGACTTTTTTGCACCGTTAGCCAACACTGAACTGAATCCAATACAAAAGCAGTGGCTAGAGGAACGCTTCTCTTTTCATTTGAATGGTGATAAAAATGCGTATCAAATCAAAGCATTTTAGAGCAGCAGGAAGATTTTCTATGCAGCTAGCAAATCATAACAAGATGCCTATTCACCAGTTGGGTTCCTTTCGGAATTTACAAGAATTCCCAACAGAAAACACAGCTTAGTAAGCTACCAATCTAAATCACAATATCTAGAAAGGGGACATGAAAAAGAGCAAGAGGAAGAGAACAAAAAAGAAAACCAAAGGAAGCCAGAAATAAGGCACAACCTCTCCTCCTTTTCTGCTTACTACAGTACCTTAGAAGTACCTTCAAGTTTCCTAACGGTCACATCGGTAGAAAACTGTGCCAAGAACAATTGTGGAAAACTGTGCAAAACCCTTCTATCACAAGAGAAACATAGGGTTTGCTTTCACGACCATTAAATCTGCATGCAATGCGTACGGTAAGGGTATGTTTTGTATATTCAAGAACAATTGAAAACTAGTTCTGAATCGAAGGGACTGCTTTTTGTTTGTTATGAATGACTTGGCTAAATATGGCGCCTGTTAAAATACTGCAGACATGTGGTTCATTTTAGAGATGCCAGCTGCAAAGGAGGGAAGCATTTTGTGTGCTTAAGAAAGTCAAGTATTGGAGAGTGCTTTTGTTACTTCTTTAGAAGGTTAGAATATGCCGAAAAGATGCTAGCTGGGGACTTGCAATTAATGAATTATTTGCTGTAAGTAGGTCAAATGACATTAGCTTTCAAAAAGGAAAAGTAGTCTTATTCCACGTGCCAATTCTAGAGTAGATTAATAAGCCTTAAGCAGAAGATGGATATGAAGAGGGATATGACATGAAAGGTTAAGCAACACTGCTGACAGCAAAAGGCTTACCTGCTGCAGATACAGGAGACAAAATACTATTTTGACACAAACATTGCTATTCAGACGACAGTAAAATTCTGAGTGACAGCAAAATTTACTCAGTCATGACGGTAAAATTTGCTCACATCAAAATGTGCTAATCAATTCTTAGTGTAAGCTAAGCACCTTAAGCAAAGGCTAGTTCAAGCATAACTGGTATTTGATGGCAAAAAAGGCAACCTGGCCTGCGTTTCTCACTTCTACTCCATTAAAAAGCTTACTCTGTCTCAGATTCCTTTGGAGGGATACCAACGCAAGCCGCGAAACTGCACGGAAATGATGATTTAAAGAAAGATAGATTAGAAAAATGGAAGAACGGTTCATGTTCTTTTCCTTCCAACTGCTTTGTTTGCCCTTTTAAAGTTTTGAAGTCCTTTCTGGTGTCACCATGGTTGCACTGCAGCAAGTGTTCGGCTGTAAGCTGTCCATATTGCCAGCTTCTGGACTGCCTCCAGAAAACTTCCCACTGGTTTTGTCTAGAAATCACAAGCAGTAGAGATGACAAAGACTGCAGAAACCTTCTCATCTCCTTCTAGAGCAAGACCATGTCTTTCACCCACTCTTAACTAGACAACTTTCATCAGTCATGAGGGAGTCTCATGTTCAAGAGCTAAGCAGTGACAGCTGTAAATGACAAAAAGCACACTGAAATACTCTTGGGACTCCAGCAGAGAGCAATGAAGGAGGTTGAATTCACCTTCTTGGGAAGTTCTAAAATGCACGTTAACTTGAGCACAGGAGCTAAGCCATGGTAACCTTTGTTGAGTATGTCTGCGTAGACAGAGCTTCCATCACTGCAGAAGCAATATTATTTAACCCACGTTATCATCTCTAGCTGCTAAGCTGCACTTCTTGCAAAGTATCTGCAACGTATTTTACAGGGTGGGCTTTTATGTGTAATCCCTGAGTAATATTGCAAAGAGAAGTACTTGGGGTGTGGGGTGGCGGGGGAACCGCAACTCTTAGGTTTTTCAAATCATGGTTCCATTTGAAAGTCAAAAAAGATGTCAAACCTTTCTTTCCTAGACGTATTACCAGCACAAACTGTACCAGAATTTATGACCCGTAACTCTACCGTGGACGCTCTTTCTCTGGACTATTCCTTAAGAAACAAAGTCCTCACTAGAAATAAAAGAAAATTAGCCAAAGTATTGGCCTGGATTAGTTCCAAGGCTCTGTACTAAAGGCCAAACACGTGTAATAATAGTAACGAGTGGACTAAAAGTTAAATCAATAGAACATTACTCAGTTCAAAGACATCTTGTGTCCTAATGTTCTCACAGAAGACTGTAAAAACCTGTCTATTTTTGTGGGTTTGTTTTATTCATTTAGTTGTACCTTCTACTTCTCTCCACTGTCTGAGAACATTGATGAAGTAAAGAAAGAGAAGCCAGTAAAGAAAGGCAAATTGGTTAATTGCAGGTGGAAAGAGGGAGGCCAACAAAAGAAAACAAAAGAACAGTAATAATGAAATGCTCCCCTGTCATCTGTGAAAAGCAAAGGCACAGACAAGAAAGAACAAGTGCAAAATTCTCACTAGAGAAACGCACTTGATCTGACTCAAGTATTTTGCGGTCCATTTCTTGCTGTTTTCTCCTGCCAAACATATTAACCATTGAAGGTGTCCCTTTCCTCTTTCTGGAATACAGCTAGGAAGATGGCTGTGTCATTGCTGACAAGCTGCTATTCTCAGAGGTGTCCAGCTGAAAGTCCTAGATCAATTGATTTGCTCTGTCACTTTGATATGGCATGACTTACACTTTCAGCACCTGAACTTGCCAGCCCTACAATTCTTTGCCCCTTGAATGGTTCGATAGGCTCCTTGGCAACTGGCATTTGTAAGGACATGAAACTATGCAGAATTTGCACCATGAGATGATGCCAAATGAGTCTCGCCGGTAGATTAACTAGGGCATGCAAGGCAGAGAGAGGGAAATGAGAGCACAAGAAGAGAGTACACAAGAAGAGAGTACAATCTCCTTTTTTCTGAAACACTGTAGAGATCAAAGTGAACACAAATCCTCCTAGGGGTAGTTCTTGCAAAAGACTAAGAGTTCTTTTTGTGTTCACAGGCCTGGAATATTTAGCTTTGGATCACGGCAAAATGCAGATGACAAAACGAGGCCTTGAAGTCCCATCCAGTATGAAGCAGTATGAAAGAGGAAAGCAGCTGAGAGCATCAACCCTGCTAAGTAGTCTCGGTATTCTTCTTGACATTAGCAGAAATTTGAAATGAGTCTCTGAAAATGACAAAGGAGGCAGAAGAAAAGGGAGCGATGACTCCTCTGGCATAGTGTTTCCTAACAGGGATCTTCAAAATGTAAAGGTTGTATCATCCTTTCAACTGAAGGAAGGTATGAAAACAACAGGAAGGAAATGGCATCAAATGCTAGAAAGACTCTGGGCAGTGTACTTCTAGACAGAAAGGCCACTGATGGAAAACCAACTCAACTGGCACCAATGCAGCAGCCTTGTACTAAAGCCAGAAATGTCCAGCGCTTCACTCTCTGCCATTCCATTCAGATGCACACAGCAGCTCTGCAACATTCCTACTGATCATCTCCTTGGCAAACTGGGAGTGAGGCTCCGTGGTGATGCAGAGTCCCCAGGCAGATGCAAAGGAGAGCTGCTTTCTTGCAACAACCAGGCTTTTGAAACACTCAGGCCTTTATCAGTTCCATAGCTTTAAGCCATAACAAACACAATTCAACCAACCACCATGCACCACGCTGTCAACACACCACGGTTCTAGAACTTGTTGATCTACCTCTAACTCAGCTGCCTCACCTTCCCACAGTCCTTTTCTACTTAGCCAAAGTAATGGGCCTCAGCCCAAGGCCTTCCTTTTGGAAGCTTCTAGCTATATGCAGCAGCAAACCACTACTTTCTTCTGTGCCAAGACTTTAAGGTAGACGATTTGCATCTGCCCTTCCAGTGAAACCTAATGGGGAGAGAAAAGCCTCTCAGAGATGTTCAGTCATTCCATTTTCTAGACAGGCCAAATCAAAAGAAAAGCAAGCTATGGGATTGTGTACTTGCTCTTACAAAACACCTGCTGCCCTCTGACAATCAACTAGCAGAAAACCAGCAAAACTGAGACTTGAGGCAAACAACCCTTGGAAGGGAATAATGATGTGATCAATAAAGACAACACTTTGCCAGGCTACCGAGGTATTGGAAATGTCAGCAAAGGCTTGAGAGCAAAGGCTGAACTAATGGGGAAAGGGTAAAAGAATCCCAAGGAAAACATGACCAAAGGTTAAAACAATTCCAAGAAAAACATAGGCAACTAACCTGTTGAAGCCTTCAGGAAATCAGTGGCCGCTGATTTACATAGGCCATTCAAGTTAATTGACCCGTGCACCTTCCACTCCTTTTTCGGCACCATAGGGTGAATTGAGACCATGGAATCACAATTCCTTGGATTCGGTTCTTAACTTTAGGAGAGAAGTACAGCAGCTGAAGTACCTGTTACTGATGTGATACCCAGGAACACCGAGTGGACACATTTCATTCTTGGCCAATCGCAACGAGCAAGACTAAGAGGATAAGGCTGGCTTATTTTCATGACACTATTTTGTTTTAAAGCCTGCTCTGATTCCGGTGAAACTTTTTCATTAGCTTCTCTCTAAAAGGGGAAAGTCAAGTTCAATGTGCCGCCCTACTGCTACAAGTATACCATTTGGTTAGTCGAGCCTAAAAATTGAATTGGAAGGTGCGGAGCCCCCCGGAGCTAAGAGCCGCTCCCGGGCGTCTTTCGGCAGAAGCCGCGCTAAGGAGAGCACTGTGACCGGCGGAATCGCCTTTGCGCGAAGAAGCCGCTTCTTCGCCTCCGGGAGCCGGAGAGAGCGGCAGCTTCGGAAAGGTGAAGAAGGAAGCTGTACAACACTGGGATTGTGTGCGCAGCTTGCCAACTGATAGAAAACAGTACCTTACCACTCTCCTGACATTTCCAATCACATGAACATTCGATTGGAAGCTGTTTTGGACAACTTTTCTTTTCTTCCTGCCAAAAACTTGGCAGACATCTCTGCAACTTCTAGAACACGATGGGAGTTGTTTTCTGTGCTGGCACGGGTTTTCCTTGCCAGACATAGTCTAAAAGCTATCTGCTAAGATGTAGACTACAAAAGACGCTAAAGACGAAGGTACGATGCTCTCCGGAGCTAAGCGCCGCTCCCGGGCGTCTTTCGGCAGAAGCCGCTCTAAGGAGAGCACTGTGACCGGCAGAATCGCTTTTGCGCGAAGAAGCCGCTTCTTCGCCTCCGGGAGCCGGAGAGAGCGGCAGCTTCGGAAAGGTGAAGAAGGAAGCTGTACAACACTGGGATTGTGTGCGCAGCTTGCCAACTGATAGAAAACAGTACCTTACCACTCTCCTGACACTTCCAATCACATGAACATTCGATTGGAAGCTGTTTTGGACAACTTTGCTTTTCTTCCTTCCAAACACTTGGCAGACCTCTCTGCAACTTCTAGAACACCATGGGAGTTGTTTTCTGTGCTGGCACGGGTTTTCCTTGCCAGACATAGTGGAAAAGCTTTCTGCTTAGATGTAGACTACAAAAGACGCTAAAGACGAAGGTGCGATGCTCTCCGGAGCTAAGCGCCGCTTCCGGGCGTCTTTCGGCAGAAGCCGCTCTAAGGAGAGCACTGTGACCGGCAGAATCGCCTTTGCGCGAAGAAGCCGCTTCTTCGCCTCCGGGAGCCGGAGAGAGCGGCAGCTTCGGAAAGGTGAAGAAGGAAGCTGTACAACACTGGGATTGTGTGCGCAGCTTGCCAACTGATAGAAAACAGTACCTTACCACTCTCCTGACATTTCCAATCACATGAACATTCGATTGGAAGCTGTTTTGGACAACTTTTCTTTTCTTCCTTCCAAACACTTGGCAGACCTCTCTGCAACTTCTAGAACACGATGGGAGTTGTTTTCTGTGCTGGCACGGGTTTTCCTTGCCAGACATAGTGGAAAAGCTTTCTGCTAAGATCTAAACTACAAAAGACGCTAAAGACGAAGGTACGATGCTCTCCGGAGCTAAGAGCCGCTCCCGGGCCTCTTTCGGCAGAAGCCGCGCTAAGGAGAGCACTGTGACCGGCAGAATCGCTTTTGCGCGAAGAAGCCGCTTGTTCGCCTCCGGGAGCCGGAGAGAGCGGCAGCTTCGGAAAGGTGAAGAAGGAAGCTGTACAACACTGGGATTGTGTGCGCAGCTTGCCAACTGATAGAAAACAGTACCTTACCACTCTCCTGACACTTCCAATCACACGAACATTCGATTGGAAGCTGTTTTGGACAACTTTTCTTTTCTTCCTTCCAAACACTTGGCAGACCTCTCTGCAACTTCTAGAACACGATGGGAGTTGTTTTCTGTGCTGGCACGGGTTTTCCTTTGCCAGACATAGTGGAAAAGCTTTCTGCTAAGATGTAGACTACAAAAGACGCTAAAGACGAAGGTGCGATGCTCTCCGGAGCTAAGCGCCGCTCCCGGGCGCCTTTCGGCAGAAGCCGCTCTAAGGAGAGCACTGTGACCGGCAGAATCGCTTTTGCGCGAAGAAGCCGCTTCTTCGCCTCCGGGAGCCGGAGAGAGCGGCATCTTCGGAAAGGTGAAGAAGGAAGCTTTCCAACACTGGGATTGTGTGCGCAGCTTGCCAACTGATAGAAAACAGTACCTTACCACTCTCCTGACTATTCCAATCACATGAACATTCGATTGGAAGCTGTTTTGGACAACTTTTCTTTTCTTCCTTCCAAACACTTGGCAGACCTCTCTGCAACTTCTAGAACACGATGGGAGTTGTTTTCTGTGCTGGCACGGGTTTTCCTTGCCAGACATAGTGGAAAAGCTTTCTGCTAAAATTTAGGCTACAACAGAGGGTAAAGACTGGATGAAAGCAAATGACACCCATCTTCAAAAAAGGCAGTTAGGAGGACTCGGAAAAGTGCAAACCAGCCAGACTCTTTTTTATCCCCGGGAAGTTGATGAAGCAGCGCTTCCTGGAAAACCTTGCCAGGCACCTGAAAGACGACACAATAATGTAGTTAGCATGATTTTCCAGGGCAATTTCATGCTGAGCATCTCTTTAAACTCCTCTAATGAATCAACTTGACTGGTAGATGAATGGAATATTGTCTGCCTGGGCTTCAGGGAGGTTTTTGACATATCTCTACATGGCAGCACACATACATACTGGAAGCAATAGTGCAAAGGGGAGAGAACCAGTGTCTTTTCGGTGATGCTGTGTGAAAAGACAAGAGGCAGGCGGTGGGCACACACTGAAATACAGGAGATTGCCTTTGAACATCAGCAAATGATTTTTTTACTCTGAGGGTGACTGCACCACGGCACAGACTGCCCAGAAAGATTGTGGAGCCTGGATCTTTGAAGACATTAAAAGTACACCCAGATAGAATCCTGGGCAAGAGGCTCTAGGTATCCTGGTTTAGGCAGGGGGCTTGGGCCTGCTTAGCCCCACCAATCCCTTCCACTCTCATTCATTCTGTGCTAGTGAATTCTCTTCGAGATGCATTTCAAGCACTGGCATGACAAAGTTCTGTGCAGACAGAGATCCAAATGGACATGGCATCTAAGTTCCTTAAGCGGCGTTCAAGAAGAATGTAAAACTCAGGGACAAGTGTCTCTTCCCTAACTGAATCCCTTTCATGGGAAAATTCCCAGCTCTAGAAAGATCTTCTGATACGCATGCTTAAGACTGACACTGGCTGAGCAAATTTCTCCCTATGTGTATCTAAGAGCAGTTAGGATCTTCACCCAAAAGTGCTGTCAACATAGTCACAGAATGTGTGTTGTTAAGAAGTGACAACTTCCATCAGAATGGCAAATATTGGTCCACAAAATGGATTAATGGATGGGAATTATCTACTTGGGTTAAAAACAAAAATCAAGAGTTGGTCTTTATTTATCAATTTCATTGCAATATTGATAAGGGAAGAAAAAGACCTAAGTCCTTGACTTTCTTAACTCGAGGAAAGATTTTAAAAATTCCTTGTAAAAACGTATTATCACGATCAGAGTATTGAAACCATTTGAGTTGGGAAAAAAGTTCCAAAATTGTCTAGATAGTGGCAAAGAAGCCAAGAAAACAGGAAAGAAAGAAAAAGAGAGCAAAAGAGTCAGCTTCAGTGTACAAGCTCGTTCTAGAAGTAGTCTGCTGGGAAAAGGAACCCCCAGTTGAATTTCCAATGTATTCCAGCGCTTGATTCAGTAACTGCTCAAGGCAAAACCCAATCCTTTTGTACAACTTCTCCCAGCAACAAAAACTCCAACAGGTTGACACTACCATCATGCCTGTTCCAGACATATTTAAAAGAGAAATGATGATTTTCTTGAAAACCTACTTGCATCAAAGTTGCAAGATGGTGGAGGGATTCCCACATCCTCCTTCCTCCATCTGGCTTGAAAGTATATTTGATAAAATATGCAACAAAGCACATGATTTATAAGGTAGAGTCAAATGGATGATTTGGGAATTGATCTCTTGTTGATAGTAAACTTCATATCCACTCTGTGTGACCTTTCTAAAACAAAATGTGGATCTGAGGCATGAATCTGCCACAACAATTGTTAAGCAAACATACACACTCCCCTTCACATGCCCCCCCTTCCACACACACCTAGGCACACACAGAGATCAGCATAGCAGATCATGAGCACCTTGGAAAAGACTGAAATGCTACATGCCTCTCTTTATGGGCAAAAGAGCTGGTGCAGTAATTCAAATGCCTGGTACAAAAATTCTGTTTACTATTTAGCTCCTCTTTAAAACACAGCTTTTCATTTCATTCCATTTACAGAATATTTTCATTTCATTTGTTTCTTTCAAATTACTTAGTTCTCACGTCTTGTATGTCTAGGAATATTTTCTTTGACACAGCAGAAAACATTGGTTGATACAATTTTAAACCATCATGATATGGAAGAATTGTTCTGTCCCTCTCTAAGGTGCAAGAAGCATTTGGATCACAGATCATCTACCATGAAATACTTGACATGTTTAAGATGCTTTCAATCAATTTTGATTGTCAATTGCTTATTGGTTGTAAACAGTAATTTTTCAGTGAAGGGAAAGTGTGTGTGGTATATCTACATGATGTTCAAACCCAGTTCCTACTAATGGCCAGGCTGAACTCCAGTAAATAATGTCCCGAATGATATTTTGCTCCCTTCTTTGGCACTTCATGAAATCTTACCATGATGAAGTGTTGAAACACAGAGATTTTCTCTTAGAGAGTGTCTCATGTTGTAACCCATCCCATGGATTTTATGCTGTAATTCTTATCTCTTTTAAAATTTGCTATCTTCTGTACAGTTTTCATGAACCTTTCTGTTACAGTAGTGAAAATCACAGATAAATGTCATTTGGTACAACTTTGAATTTACCCCAAGAGCTGAGAGAAAACTTGCTCCTATACTTCAATCCGAGTTTCTTCTATAGTCCAACTTTGTTTCTCTACCATCAAGCTTCTCCTTTGTTGCTGCTCCAAGCCCCGTCCAAGCTGACCTTGAATACTTTCAGGGATGGGACACCCACAACTTCTCTGGGCAACCTGTTCCAGTGTTCCAGCACTCCCACAGTAAAAAAGGCCTTCCTTTCATCTAATATGTGTAGGAAATCATCAATCTAGGCATAGAAACTTGGAGTGCAAATTTGAAATTCTTTGGATTTGAAGCACATTTTATATGAATACTGACTTACAGATGACTAAAAGATGTTGATGGGCATTTGAGCTGACAAGTTTTGAAAAAGTGCACGGAAATTAAAACTGAAACCAGTAAAATTAAAAACTTCTTGCCATTTTCTTTTTCCTCTCCTATTCAAAATTGCATATGTCAGATATCAGTGCTTCAGGCAAACCTCTCAGATGCTCTCAGAGAAAAAGCTTTTCTTTCAGACTAAGTTGCGGTTGACGTAGAACACTAGTAGTAGTGAAAGTTTTTCTGGGCATCGGGGCAGCACCTTCTCCTTGGATTTGTGTGCAGAATGCATTTTATCCAAACTGGAAAATTGATGCCAGCTCTGTTCTATTCATCATTCTTACTGCATCAGGCCTGAAGATTCTGTGAAAAGTAGCCTGTGGACCTTGAAGACAGCGCATGAGAAACAGATGAGAGGTGATGGAGAAGCTGAGGGAGAGAAGAAAGAGCATATGGCCCAGTACGGACACCAGAAAGTATTTCTTCACGTGATCACGGCAGATTGCAGGAGCCACTTGGTACTATCAAACCGGCCCGACTTGGCACTGGTGCCACCTTGGGTCTTGGAACCATCCTGCGTATCGTGGATTTTCAGGAGGCAGCCGGCCACACCCAGCCACAGGCCCCCAAACAGAAACCACGGCCCTTTTCCCTGGCAAACCAAACTCACCTGCCCCGCTTCTGCATGGCAGATTGCAGCAGCCACTTGGTACTATCAAACCAGCCCGACTTGGCACTGGTGCCACCTTGCGTCTGGGAACTATCCTGCATATCAAAGAATTTCAGGAGCCAGCCTGAACAATTGTTTAGCACCCTTTAAAGGTGGTGTTTGACAAACAGGGCTGAAGCAGATCTTCAAAACATCCAGGAGATCAAAATCCATTGAAGCAAATTCTCCTGGCCAGTCACCTTGCTGCTGCTGCTAATTCACCCTCCATACCAGCTGATCAGGCCTACCAATGCTGCTGCAAAAATATTGTGAAAAAGGTAGGCACATTTTCACAGATGCAGGGAAAATCCCCTTGGATGATGATTCCAAGGCATAACTTGTTGGAGCAAGTTATGCAACCTTGTCTACTGGCAATATCTAAGCTGGTGAGTTCACCATCTGTCAGCATCACTTTCGAAAATAAATGTTTGATCCACAAACAAAAATATTTCATATGTCCTGTCTTCCTGCTTCATTTCAACCAATGAATAGGCTACATTCCATCAGCAAAGGGTTTATGATCCTATCTTTCTTTAAACTGGGATAATTCTTTATTTTTTTCTAAATCAGACACTGTCTATTCATAAGATTCAGATGCCCGTGGTAGGGGTGTAATTAAATTCACATGTTAAAAATATCCTTCTTGTTATCTTTTCTTTTAATTACCCACACGTAACATCAGTCTGAGAGCTGAAGAAAACCCCTTCATTTGCTGTTTGCCAAGTATCATCTACGTGATACAAATTCTACTGGAGAAATCACACCCATTCATTGCCATGTAAACAACCTTTTCTTCATCATGAGGTATTTTGGTGAAGTGAATGATTAGAACATAAGCAAGGGCATTTGTTCAAGATGCTCCAGAAAGAGCTGTGGTCTGTTCTCTTCTTTGCTGCCTATGTTAGCACTGAGCTGCAAAAAATGAAAGACTACTAGGAAAAGTGTTACTTTTAGTCTAAATTCGTAAATGATGTTTGAAATAGCCTGTTAAATGAAAAGGTGCTCTTTTAAATGATGGCATCTTAAGGGAAAAAGTCAGCTTTAAAGAGGTTTTGAGACAATTGCTTCTGGAAAAAAAAAAAAAATAAAATTGGAGGCATCTAAGGTCTTTAGCCATCCCATCTTGAAGATTGATTCAAAACACAGTTCCTTCATACAGGAAGAAGAGAGGACCATAGATGGCAACCCATTTGAAAATGGAGTTCTATTTCTTTCTGGTTGGGATTACCGGACACCATTTCTTGTGAAGTCGAGGGACTGCAGTTAGCTCTCCACTAACTTCCTTCCCTGAAATTCATCTGCATTTGCTCCTTTGTCTGGAGTCCCCATTTATTAGTATGCATAGATGGTATACTCCATCGATGCATGAATAACAGAGGGGATAATGTGCCTTTTGCTGCTATCTTCTTTTGCTGCTCCATTTTGCTTGCTTTGTTCTTGCTTTCTGTCAAAGAAATGCTAGCAAAAGCCCTCCTCAAGTCTTGCTGTGAAGACAGACTGCCAGAAAGGTAGAGAAACTTCAGACATTTCCAAGACCCATGTAGCACGTGTCTTGGTCAATTTCTATGCAGATCCTTTCTTCCAGCAGGACTTTTTTGCACCGTTAGCCAACACTGAACTGAATCCAATACAAAAGCAGTGGCTAGAGGAACGCTTCTCTTTTCATTTGAATGGTGATAAAAATGCGTATCAAATCAAAGCATTTTAGAGCAGCAGGAAGATTTTCTATGCAGCTAGCAAATCATAACAAGATGCCTATTCACCAGTTGGGTTCCTTTCGGAATTTACAAGAATTCCCAACAGAAAACACAGCTTAGTAAGCTACCAATCTAAATCACAATATCTAGAAAGGGGACATGAAAAAGAGCAAGAGGAAGAGAACAAAAAAGAAAACCAAAGGAAGCCAGAAATAAGGCACAACCTCTCCTCCTTTTCTGCTTACTACAGTACCTTAGAAGTACCTTCAAGTTTCCTAACGGTCACATCGGTAGAAAACTGTGCCAAGAACAATTGTGGAAAACTGTGCAAAACCCTTCTATCACAAGAGAAACATAGGGTTTGCTTTCACGACCATTAAATCTGCATGCAATGCGTACGGTAAGGGTATGTTTTGTATATTCAAGAACAATTGAAAACTAGTTCTGAATCGAAGGGACTGCTTTTTGTTTGTTATGAATGACTTGGCTAAATATGGCGCCTGTTAAAATACTGCAGACATGTGGTTCATTTTAGAGATGCCAGCTGCAAAGGAGGGAAGCATTTTGTGTGCTTAAGAAAGTCAAGTATTGGAGAGTGCTTTTGTTACTTCTTTAGAAGGTTAGAATATGCCGAAAAGATGCTAGCTGGGGACTTGCAATTAATGAATTATTTGCTGTAAGTAGGTCAAATGACATTAGCTTTCAAAAAGGAAAAGTAGTCTTATTCCACGTGCCAATTCTAGAGTAGATTAATAAGCCTTAAGCAGAAGATGGATATGAAGAGGGATATGACATGAAAGGTTAAGCAACACTGCTGACAGCAAAAGGCTTACCTGCTGCAGATACAGGAGACAAAATACTATTTTGACACAAACATTGCTATTCAGACGACAGTAAAATTCTGAGTGACAGCAAAATTTACTCAGTCATGACGGTAAAATTTGCTCACATCAAAATGTGCTAATCAATTCTTAGTGTAAGCTAAGCACCTTAAGCAAAGGCTAGTTCAAGCATAACTGGTATTTGATGGCAAAAAAGGCAACCTGGCCTGCGTTTCTCACTTCTACTCCATTAAAAAGCTTACTCTGTCTCAGATTCCTTTGGAGGGATACCAACGCAAGCCGCGAAACTGCACGGAAATGATGATTTAAAGAAAGATAGATTAGAAAAATGGAAGAACGGTTCATGTTCTTTTCCTTCCAACTGCTTTGTTTGCCCTTTTAAAGTTTTGAAGTCCTTTCTGGTGTCACCATGGTTGCACTGCAGCAAGTGTTCGGCTGTAAGCTGTCCATATTGCCAGCTTCTGGACTGCCTCCAGAAAACTTCCCACTGGTTTTGTATAGAAATCACAAGCAGTAGAGATGACAAAGACTGCAGAAACCTTCTCATCTCCTTCTAGAGCAAGACCATGTCTTTCACCCACTCTTAACTAGACAACTTTCATCAGTCATGAGGGAGTCTCATGTTCAAGAGCTAAGCAGTGACAGCTGTAAATGACAAAAAGCACACTGAAATACTCTTGGGACTCCAGCAGAGAGCAATGAAGGAGGTTGAATTCACCTTCTTGGGAAGTTCTAAAATGCACGTTAACTTGAGCACAGGAGCTAAGCCATGGTAACCTTTGTTGAGTATGTCTGCGTAGACAGAGCTTCCATCACTGCAGAAGCAATATTATTTAACCCACGTTATCATCTCTAGCTGCTAAGCTGCACTTCTTGCAAAGTATCTGCAACGTATTTTACAGGGTGGGCTTTTATGTGTAATCCCTGAGTAATATTGCAAAGAGAAGTACTTGGGGTGTGGGGTGGCGGGGGAACCGCAACTCTTAGGTTTTTCAAATCATGGTTCCATTTGAAAGTCAAAAAAGATGTCAAACCTTTCTTTCCTAGACGTATTACCAGCACAAACTGTACCAGAATTTATGACCCGTAACTCTACCGTGGACGCTCTTTCTCTGGACTATTCCTTAAGAAACAAAGTCCTCACTAGAAATAAAAGAAAATTAGCCAAAGTATTGGCCTGGATTAGTTCCAAGGCTCTGTACTAAAGGCCAAACACGTGTAATAATAGTAACGAGTGGACTAAAAGTTAAATCAATAGAACATTACTCAGTTCAAAGACATCTTGTGTCCTAATGTTCTCACAGAAGACTGTAAAAACCTGTCTATTTTTGTGGGTTTGTTTTATTCATTTAGTTGTACCTTCTACTTCTCTCCACTGTCTGAGAACATTGATGAAGTAAAGAAAGAGAAGCCAGTAAAGAAAGGCAAATTGGTTAATTGCAGGTGGAAAGAGGGAGGCCAACAAAAGAAAACAAAAGAACAGTAATAATGAAATGCTCCCCTGTCATCTGTGAAAAGCAAAGGCACAGACAAGAAAGAACAAGTGCAAAATTCTCACTAGAGAAACGCACTTGATCTGACTCAAGTATTTTGCGGTCCATTTCTTGCTGTTTTCTCCTGCCAAACATATTAACCATTGAAGGTGTCCCTTTCCTCTTTCTGGAATACAGCTAGGAAGATGGCTGTGTCATTGCTGACAAGCTGCTATTCTCAGAGGTGTCCAGCTGAAAGTCCTAGATCAATTGATTTGCTCTGTCACTTTGATATGGCATGACTTACACTTTCAGCACCTGAACTTGCCAGCCCTACAATTCTTTGCCCCTTGAATGGTTCGATAGGCTCCTTGGCAACTGGCATTTGTAAGGACATGAAACTATGCAGAATTTGCACCATGAGATGATGCCAAATGAGTCTCGCCGGTAGATTAACTAGGGCATGCAAGGCAGAGAGAGGGAAATGAGAGCACAAGAAGAGAGTACACAAGAAGAGAGTACAATCTCCTTTTTTCTGAAACACTGTAGAGATCAAAGTGAACACAAATCCTCCTAGGGGTAGTTCTTGCAAAAGACTAAGAGTTCTTTTTGTGTTCACAGGCCTGGAATATTTAGCTTTGGATCACGGCAAAATGCAGATGACAAAACGAGGCCTTGAAGTCCCATCCAGTATGAAGCAGTATGAAAGAGGAAAGCAGCTGAGAGCATCAACCCTGCTAAGTAGTCTCGGTATTCTTCTTGACATTAGCAGAAATTTGAAATGAGTCTCTGAAAATGACAAAGGAGGCAGAAGAAAAGGGAGCGATGACTCCTCTGGCATAGTGTTTCCTAACAGGGATCTTCAAAATGTAAAGGTTGTATCATCCTTTCAACTGAAGGAAGGTATGAAAACAACAGGAAGGAAATGGCATCAAATGCTAGAAAGACTCTGGGCAGTGTACTTCTAGACAGAAAGGCCACTGATGGAAAACCAACTCAACTGGCACCAATGCAGCAGCCTTGTACTAAAGCCAGAAATGTCCAGCGCTTCACTCTCTGCCATTCCATTCAGATGCACACAGCAGCTCTGCAACATTCCTACTGATCATCTCCTTGGCAAACTGGGAGTGAGGCTCCGTGGTGATGCAGAGTCCCCAGGCAGATGCAAAGGAGAGCTGCTTTCTTGCAACAACCAGGCTTTTGAAACACTCAGGCCTTTATCAGTTCCATAGCTTTAAGCCATAACAAACACAATTCAACCAACCACCATGCACCACGCTGTCAACACACCACGGTTCTAGAACTTGTTGATCTACCTCTAACTCAGCTGCCTCACCTTCCCACAGTCCTTTTCTACTTAGCCAAAGTAATGGGCCTCAGCCCAAGGCCTTCCTTTTGGAAGCTTCTAGCTATATGCAGCAGCAAACCACTACTTTCTTCTGTGCCAAGACTTTAAGGTAGACGATTTGCATCTGCCCTTCCAGTGAAACCTAATGGGGAGAGAAAAGCCTCTCAGAGATGTTCAGTCATTCCATTTTCTAGACAGGCCAAATCAAAAGAAAAGCAAGCTATGGGATTGTGTACTTGCTCTTACAAAACACCTGCTGCCCTCTGACAATCAACTAGCAGAAAACCAGCAAAACTGAGACTTGAGGCAAACAACCCTTGGAAGGGAATAATGATGTGATCAATAAAGACAACACTTTGCCAGGCTACCGAGGTATTGGAAATGTCAGCAAAGGCTTGAGAGCAAAGGCTGAACTAATGGGGAAAGGGTAAAAGAATCCCAAGGAAAACATGACCAAAGGTTAAAACAATTCCAAGAAAAACATAGGCAACTAACCTGTTGAAGCCTTCAGGAAATCAGTGGCCGCTGATTTACATAGGCCATTCAAGTTAATTGACCCGTGCACCTTCCACTCCTTTTTCGGCACCATAGGGTGAATTGAGACCATGGAATCACAATTCCTTGGATTCGGTTCTTAACTTTAGGAGAGAAGTACAGCAGCTGAAGTACCTGTTACTGATGTGATACCCAGGAACACCGAGTGGACACATTTCATTCTTGGCCAATCGCAACGAGCAAGACTAAGAGGATAAGGCTGGCTTATTTTCATGACACTATTTTGTTTTAAAGCCTGCTCTGATTCCGGTGAAACTTTTTCATTAGCTTCTCTCTAAAAGGGGAAAGTCAAGTTCAATGTGCCGCCCTACTGCTACAAGTATACCATTTGGTTAGTCGAGCCTAAAAATTGAATTGGAAGGTGCGGAGCCCCCCGGAGCTAAGAGCCGCTCCCGGGCGTCTTTCGGCAGAAGCCGCGCTAAGGAGAGCACTGTGACCGGCGGAATCGCCTTTGCGCGAAGAAGCCGCTTCTTCGCCTCCGGGAGCCGGAGAGAGCGGCAGCTTCGGAAAGGTGAAGAAGGAAGCTGTACAACACTGGGATTGTGTGCGCAGCTTGCCAACTGATAGAAAACAGTACCTTACCACTCTCCTGACATTTCCAATCACATGAACATTCGATTGGAAGCTGTTTTGGACAACTTTTCTTTTCTTCCTGCCAAAAACTTGGCAGACATCTCTGCAACTTCTAGAACACGATGGGAGTTGTTTTCTGTGCTGGCACGGGTTTTCCTTGCCAGACATAGTCTAAAAGCTATCTGCTAAGATGTAGACTACAAAAGACGCTAAAGACGAAGGTACGATGCTCTCCGGAGCTAAGCGCCGCTCCCGGGCGTCTTTCGGCAGAAGCCGCTCTAAGGAGAGCACTGTGACCGGCAGAATCGCTTTTGCGCGAAGAAGCCGCTTCTTCGCCTCCGGGAGCCGGAGAGAGCGGCAGCTTCGGAAAGGTGAAGAAGGAAGCTGTACAACACTGGGATTGTGTGCGCAGCTTGCCAACTGATAGAAAACAGTACCTTACCACTCTCCTGACACTTCCAATCACATGAACATTCGATTGGAAGCTGTTTTGGACAACTTTGCTTTTCTTCCTTCCAAACACTTGGCAGACCTCTCTGCAACTTCTAGAACACCATGGGAGTTGTTTTCTGTGCTGGCACGGGTTTTCCTTGCCAGACATAGTGGAAAAGCTTTCTGCTTAGATGTAGACTACAAAAGACGCTAAAGACGAAGGTGCGATGCTCTCCGGAGCTAAGCGCCGCTTCCGGGCGTCTTTCGGCAGAAGCCGCTCTAAGGAGAGCACTGTGACCGGCAGAATCGCCTTTGCGCGAAGAAGCCGCTTCTTCGCCTCCGGGAGCCGGAGAGAGCGGCAGCTTCGGAAAGGTGAAGAAGGAAGCTGTACAACACTGGGATTGTGTGCGCAGCTTGCCAACTGATAGAAAACAGTACCTTACCACTCTCCTGACACTTCGAATCACATGAACATTCGATTGGAAGCTGTTTTGGACAACTTTTCTTTTCTTCCTTCCAAACACTTGGCAGACCTCTCTGCAACTTCTAGAACACGATGGGAGTTGTTTTCTGTGCTGGCACGGGTTTTCCTTGCCAGACATAGTGGAAAAGATTTCTGCTAAGATGTAGACTACAAAAGACGCTAAAGACGAAGGTGCGATGCTCTCCGGAGCTAAGCGCCGCTCCCGGGCGCCTTTCGGCAGAAGCCGCGCTAAGGAGAGCACTGTGACCGGCAGAATCGCTTTTGCGCGAAGAAGCCGCTTCTTCGCCTCCGGGAGCCAGAGAGCGCGGCATCTTCGGAAAGGTGAAGAAGGAAGCTGTACAACACTGGGATTGTGTGCGCAGCTTGCCAACTGATAGAAAACAGTACCTTACCACTCTCCTGACACTTCGAATCACATGAACATTCGATTGGAAGCTGTTTTGGACAACTTTTCTTTTCTTCCTTCCAAACACTTGGCAGACCTCTCTGCAACTTCTAGAACACGATGGGAGTTGTTTTCTGTGCTGGCACGGGTTTTCCTTGCCAGACATAGTGGAAAAGCTTTCTGCTAAGATCTAAACTACAAAAGACGCTAAAGACGAAGGTACGATGCTCTCCGGAGCTAAGAGCCGCTCCCGGGCCTCTTTCGGCAGAAGCCGCGCTAAGGAGAGCACTGTGACCGGCAGAATCGCTTTTGCGCGAAGAAGCCGCTTGTTCGCCTCCGGGAGCCGGAGAGAGCGGCAGCTTCGGAAAGGTGAAGAAGGAAGCTGTACAACACTGGGATTGTGTGCGCAGCTTGCCAACTGATAGAAAACAGTACCTTACCACTCTCCTGACACTTCCAATCACACGAACATTCGATTGGAAGCTGTTTTGGACAACTTTTCTTTTCTTCCTTCCAAACACTTGGCAGACCTCTCTGCAACTTCTAGAACACGATGGGAGTTGTTTTCTGTGCTGGCACGGGTTTTCCTTTGCCAGACATAGTGGAAAAGCTTTCTGCTAAGATGTAGACTACAAAAGACGCTAAAGACGAAGGTGCGATGCTCTCCGGAGCTAAGCGCCGCTCCCGGGCGCCTTTCGGCAGAAGCCGCTCTAAGGAGAGCACTGTGACCGGCAGAATCGCTTTTGCGCGAAGAAGCCGCTTCTTCGCCTCCGGGAGCCAGAGAGAGCGGCATCTTCGGAAAGGTGAAGAAGGACGCTTTCCAACACTGGGATTGTGTGCGCAGCTTGCCAACTGATAGAAAACAGTACCTTACCACTCTCCTGACACTTCCAATCACACGAACATTCGATTGGAAGCTGTTTTGGACAACTTTTCTTTTCTTCCTTCCAAACACTTGGCAGACCTCTCTGCAACTTCTAGAACACGATGGGAGTTGTTTTCTGTGCTGGCACGGGTTTTCCTTTGCCAGACATAGTGGAAAATCTTTCTGCTAAGATGTAGACTACAAAAGACGCTAAAGACAAAGGTGCGATGCTCTCCGGAGCTAAGCGCCGCTCCCGGGCGCCTTTCGGCAGAAGCCGCGCTAAGGAGAGCACTGTGACCGGCAGAATCGCTTTTGCGCGAAGAAGCCGCTTCTTCGCCTCCGGGAGCCAGAGAGAGCGGCATCTTCGGAAAGGTGAAGAAGGAAGCTGTACAACACTGGGATTGTGTGCGCAGCTTGCCAACTGATAGAAAACAGTACCTTACCACTCTCCTGACACTTCCAATCACATGAACATTCGATTGGAAGCTGTTTTGGACAACTTTTCTTTTCTTCCTTCCAAACACTTGGCAGACCTCTCTGCAACTTCTAGAACACGATGGGAGTTGTTTTCTGTGCTGGCACGGGTTTTCCTTGCCAGACATAGTGGAAAATCTTTCTGCTAAGATGTAGACTACAAAAGACGCTAAAGACGAAGGTGCGATGCTCTCCGGAGCTAAGCGCCGCTCCCGGGCGCCTTTCGGCAGAAGCCGCGCTAAGGAGAGCACTGTGACCGGCAGAATCGCTTTTGCGCGAAGAAGCCGCTTCTTCGCCTCCGGGAGCCAGAGAGCGCGGCATCTTCGGAAAGGTGAAGAAGGACGCTTTCCAACACTGGGATTGTGTGCGCAGCTTGCCAACTGATAGAAAACAGTACCTTACCAATCTCCTGACACTTCCAATCACATGAACATTCGATTGGAAGCTGTTTTGGACAACTTTTCTTTTCTTCTTTGCAATAACTTGGCAGACCTCTCTGCAATTTCTAGAACATGATGGGAGTTGTTTTCTGTGCTGGCACGGGTTTTCCTTGCCAGACATAGTGGAAAAGCTTTCTGCTAAGATCTAAACTACAAAAGACGCTAAAGACGAAGGTACGATGCTCTCCGGAGCTAAGCGCCGCTCCCGGGCGCCTTTCGGCAGAAGCCGCGCTAAGGAGAGCACTGTGACCGGCAGAATCGCTTTTGCGCGAAGAAGCCGCTTCTTCGCCTCTGGGAGCCGGAGAGAGCGGCAGCTTCGGAAAGGTGAAGAAGGAAGCTGTACAACACTGGGATTGTGTGCGCAGCTTGCCAACTGATAGAAAACAGTACCTTACCACTCTCCTGACATTTCCAATCACATGAACATTCGATTGGAAGCTGTTTTGGACAACTTTTCTTTTCTTCCTTCCAAACACTTGGCAGACCTCTCTGCAACTTCTAGAACCCGATGGGAGTTGTTTTCTGTGCTGGCACGGGTTTTCCTTGCCAGACATAGTGGAAAAGCTTTCTGCTAAGATCTAAACTACAAAAGACGCTAAAGACGAAGGTACGATGCTCTCCGGAGCTAAGAGCCGCTCCCGGGCCTCTTTCGGCAGAAGCCGCTCTAAGGAGAGCACTGTGACCGGCAGAATCGCTTTTGCGCGAAGAAGCCGCTTCTTCGCCTCCGGGAGCCGGAGAGAGCGGCAGCTTCGGAAAGGTGAAGAAGGAAGCTGTACAACACTGGGATTGTGTGCGCAGCTTGCCAACTGATAGAAAACAGTACCTTACCACTCT
The DNA here is from genome assembly GCA_021963965.1 of Artemisiospiza belli. Classification (NCBI taxonomy): domain Eukaryota; kingdom Metazoa; phylum Chordata; class Aves; order Passeriformes; family Passerellidae; genus Artemisiospiza; species Artemisiospiza belli. The sequence continues at coordinate 13,714,510 of JAKDEW010000026.1, forward strand.
CCTGACACTTCCAATCACACGAACATTCGATTGGAAGCTGTTTTGGACAACTTTTCTTTTCTTCCTTCCAAACACTTGGCAGACCTCTCTGCAACTTCTAGAACACGATGGGAGTTGTTTTCTGTGCTGGCACGGGTTTTCCTTTGCCAGACATAGTGGAAAAGCTTTCTGCTAAGATGTAGACTACAAAAGACGCTAAAGACGAAGGTGCGATGCTCTCCGGAGCTAAGCGCCGCTCCCGGGCGCCTTTCGGCAGAAGCCGCTCTAAGGAGAGCACTGTGACCGGCAGAATCGCTTTTGCGCGAAGAAGCCGCTTCTTCGCCTCCGGGAGCCGGAGAGAGCGGCATCTTCGGAAAGGTGAAGAAGGAAGCTTTCCAACACTGGGATTGTGTGCGCAGCTTGCCAACTGATAGAAAACAGTACCTTACCACTCTCCTGACTATTCCAATCACATGAACATTCGATTGGAAGCTGTTTTGGACAACTTTTCTTTTCTTCCTTCCAAACACTTGGCAGACCTCTCTGCAACTTCTAGAACACGATGGGAGTTGTTTTCTGTGCTGGCACGGGTTTTCCTTGCCAGACATAGTGGAAAAGCTTTCTGCTAAAATTTAGGCTACAACAGAGGGTAAAGACTGGATGAAAGCAAATGACACCCATCTTCAAAAAAGGCAGTTAGGAGGACTCGGAAAAGTGCAAACCAGCCAGACTCTTTTTTATCCCCGGGAAGTTGATGAAGCAGCGCTTCCTGGAAAACCTTGCCAGGCACCTGAAAGACGACACAATAATGTAGTTAGCATGATTTTCCAGGGCAATTTCATGCTGAGCATCTCTTTAAACTCCTCTAATGAATCAACTTGACTGGTAGATGAATGGAATATTGTCTGCCTGGGCTTCAGGGAGGTTTTTGACATATCTCTACATGGCAGCACACATACATACTGGAAGCAATAGTGCAAAGGGGAGAGAACCAGTGTCTTTTCGGTGATGCTGTGTGAAAAGACAAGAGGCAGGCGGTGGGCACACACTGAAATACAGGAGATTGCCTTTGAACATCAGCAAATGATTTTTTTACTCTGAGGGTGACTGCACCACGGCACAGACTGCCCAGAAAGATTGTGGAGCCTGGATCTTTGAAGACATTAAAAGTACACCCAGATAGAATCCTGGGCAAGAGGCTCTAGGTATCCTGGTTTAGGCAGGGGGCTTGGGCCTGCTTAGCCCCACCAATCCCTTCCACTCTCATTCATTCTGTGCTAGTGAATTCTCTTCGAGATGCATTTCAAGCACTGGCATGACAAAGTTCTGTGCAGACAGAGATCCAAATGGACATGGCATCTAAGTTCCTTAAGCGGCGTTCAAGAAGAATGTAAAACTCAGGGACAAGTGTCTCTTCCCTAACTGAATCCCTTTCATGGGAAAATTCCCAGCTCTAGAAAGATCTTCTGATACGCATGCTTAAGACTGACACTGGCTGAGCAAATTTCTCCCTATGTGTATCTAAGAGCAGTTAGGATCTTCACCCAAAAGTGCTGTCAACATAGTCACAGAATGTGTGTTGTTAAGAAGTGACAACTTCCATCAGAATGGCAAATATTGGTCCACAAAATGGATTAATGGATGGGAATTATCTACTTGGGTTAAAAACAAAAATCAAGAGTTGGTCTTTATTTATCAATTTCATTGCAATATTGATAAGGGAAGAAAAAGACCTAAGTCCTTGACTTTCTTAACTCGAGGAAAGATTTTAAAAATTCCTTGTAAAAACGTATTATCACGATCAGAGTATTGAAACCATTTGAGTTGGGAAAAAAGTTCCAAAATTGTCTAGATAGTGGCAAAGAAGCCAAGAAAACAGGAAAGAAAGAAAAAGAGAGCAAAAGAGTCAGCTTCAGTGTACAAGCTCGTTCTAGAAGTAGTCTGCTGGGAAAAGGAACCCCCAGTTGAATTTCCAATGTATTCCAGCGCTTGATTCAGTAACTGCTCAAGGCAAAACCCAATCCTTTTGTACAACTTCTCCCAGCAACAAAAACTCCAACAGGTTGACACTACCATCATGCCTGTTCCAGACATATTTAAAAGAGAAATGATGATTTTCTTGAAAACCTACTTGCATCAAAGTTGCAAGATGGTGGAGGGATTCCCACATCCTCCTTCCTCCATCTGGCTTGAAAGTATATTTGATAAAATATGCAACAAAGCACATGATTTATAAGGTAGAGTCAAATGGATGATTTGGGAATTGATCTCTTGTTGATAGTAAACTTCATATCCACTCTGTGTGACCTTTCTACAACAAAATGTGGATCTGAGGCATGAATCTGCCACAACAATTGTTAAGCAAACATACACACTCCCCTTCACATGCCCCCCCTTCCACACACACCTAGGCACACACAGAGATCAGCATAGCAGATCATGAGCACCTTGGAAAAGACTGAAATGCTACATGCCTCTCTTTATGGGCAAAAGAGCTGGTGCAGTAATTCAAATGCCTGGTACAAAAATTCTGTTTACTATTTAGCTCCTCTTTAAAACACAGCTTTTCATTTCATTCCATTTACAGAATATTTTCATTTCATTTGTTTCTTTCAAATTACTTAGTTCTCACGTCTTGTATGTCTAGGAATATTTTCTTTGACACAGCAGAAAACATTGGTTGATACAATTTTAAACCATCATGATATGGAAGAATTGTTCTGTCCCTCTCTAAGGTGCAAGAAGCATTTGGATCACAGATCATCTACCATGAAATACTTGACATGTTTAAGATGCTTTCAATCAATTTTGATTGTCAATTGCTTATTGGTTGTAAACAGTAATTTTTCAGTGAAGGGAAAGTGTGTGTGGTATATCTACATGATGTTCAAACCCAGTTCCTACTAATGGCCAGGCTGAACTCCAGTAAATAATGTCCCGAATGATATTTTGCTCCCTTCTTTGGCACTTCATGAAATCTTACCATGATGAAGTGTTGAAACACAGAGATTTTCTCTTAGAGAGTGTCTCATGTTGTAACCCATCCCATGGATTTTATGCTGTAATTCTTATCTCTTTTAAAATTTGCTATCTTCTGTACAGTTTTCATGAACCTTTCTGTTACAGTAGTGAAAATCACAGATAAATGTCATTTGGTACAACTTTGAATTTACCCCAAGAGCTGAGAGAAAACTTGCTCCTATACTTCAATCCGAGTTTCTTCTATAGTCCAACTTTGTTTCTCTACCATCAAGCTTCTCCTTTGTTGCTGCTCCAAGCCCCGTCCAAGCTGACCTTGAATACTTTCAGGGATGGGACACCCACAACTTCTCTGGGCAACCTGTTCCAGTGTTCCAGCACTCCCACAGTAAAAAAGGCCTTCCTTTCATCTAATATGTGTAGGAAATCATCAATCTAGGCATAGAAACTTGGAGTGCAAATTTGAAATTCTTTGGATTTGAAGCACATTTTATATGAATACTGACTTACAGATGACTAAAAGATGTTGATGGGCATTTGAGCTGACAAGTTTTGAAAAAGTGCACGGAAATTAAAACTGAAACCAGTAAAATTAAAAACTTCTTGCCATTTTCTTTTTCCTCTCCTATTCAAAATTGCATATGTCAGATATCAGTGCTTCAGGCAAACCTCTCAGATGCTCTCAGAGAAAAAGCTTTTCTTTCAGACTAAGTTGCGGTTGACGTAGAACACTAGTAGTAGTGAAAGTTTTTCTGGGCATCGGGGCAGCACCTTCTCCTTGGATTTGTGTGCAGAATGCATTTTATCCAAACTGGAAAATTGATGCCAGCTCTGTTCTATTCATCATTCTTACTGCATCAGGCCTGAAGATTCTGTGAAAAGTAGCCTGTGGACCTTGAAGACAGCGCATGAGAAACAGATGAGAGGTGATGGAGAAGCTGAGGGAGAGAAGAAAGAGCATATGGCCCAGTACGGACACCAGAAAGTATTTCTTCACGTGATCACGGCAGATTGCAGGAGCCACTTGGTACTATCAAACCGGCCCGACTTGGCACTGGTGCCACCTTGGGTCTTGGAACCATCCTGCGTATCGTGGATTTTCAGGAGGCAGCCGGCCACACCCAGCCACAGGCCCCCAAACAGAAACCACGGCCCTTTTCCCTGGCAAACCAAACTCACTTGCCCCGCTTCTGCATGGCAGATTGCAGCAGCCACTTGGTACTATCAAACCAGCCCGACTTGGCACTGGTGCCACCTTGCGTCTGGGAACTATCCTGCATATCAAAGAATTTCAGGAGCCAGCCTGAACAATTGTTTAGCACCCTTTAAAGGTGGTGTTTGACAAACAGGGCTGAAGCAGATCTTCAAAACATCCAGGAGATCAAAATCCATTGAAGCAAATTCTCCTGGCCAGTCACCTTGCTGCTGCTGCTAATTCACCCTCCATACCAGCTGATCAGGCCTACCAATGCTGCTGCAAAAATATTGTGAAAAAGGTAGGCACATTTTCACAGATGCAGGGAAAATCCCCTTGGATGATGATTCCAAGGCATAACTTGTTGGAGCAAGTTATGCAACCTTGTCTACTGGCAATATCTAAGCTGGTGAGTTCACCATCTGTCAGCATCACTTTCGAAAATAAATGTTTGATCCACAAACAAAAATATTTCATATGTCCTGTCTTCCTGCTTCATTTCAACCAATGAATAGGCTACATTCCATCAGCAAAGGGTTTATGATCCTATCTTTCTTTAAACTGGGATAATTCTTTATTTTTTTCTAAATCAGACACTGTCTATTCATAAGATTCAGATGCCCGTGGTAGGGGTGTAATTAAATTCACATGTTAAAAATATCCTTCTTGTTATCTTTTCTTTTAATTACCCACACGTAACATCAGTCTGAGAGCTGAAGAAAACCCCTTCATTTGCTGTTTGCCAAGTATCATCTACGTGATACAAATTCTACTGGAGAAATCACACCCATTCATTGCCATGTAAACAACCTTTTCTTCATCATGAGGTATTTTGGTGAAGTGAATGATTAGAACATAAGCAAGGGCATTTGTTCAAGATGCTCCAGAAAGAGCTGTGGTCTGTTCTCTTCTTTGCTGCCTATGTTAGCACTGAGCTGCAAAAAATGAAAGACTACTAGGAAAAGTGTTACTTTTAGTCTAAATTCGTAAATGATGTTTGAAATAGCCTGTTAAATGAAAAGGTGCTCTTTTAAATGATGGCATCTTAAGGGAAAAAGTCAGCTTTAAAGAGGTTTTGAGACAATTGCTTCTGGAAAAAAAAAAAAAATAAAATTGGAGGCATCTAAGGTCTTTAGCCATCCCATCTTGAAGATTGATTCAAAACACAGTTCCTTCATACAGGAAGAAGAGAGGACCATAGATGGCAACCCATTTGAAAATGGAGTTCTATTTCTTTCTGGTTGGGATTACCGGACACCATTTCTTGTGAAGTCGAGGGACTGCAGTTAGCTCTCCACTAACTTCCTTCCCTGAAATTCATCTGCATTTGCTCCTTTGTCTGGAGTCCCCATTTATTAGTATGCATAGATGGTATACTCCATCGATGCATGAATAACAGAGGGGATAATGTGCCTTTTGCTGCTATCTTCTTTTGCTGCTCCATTTTGCTTGCTTTGTTCTTGCTTTCTGTCAAAGAAATGCTAGCAAAAGCCCTCCTCAAGTCTTGCTGTGAAGACAGACTGCCAGAAAGGTAGAGAAACTTCAGACATTTCCAAGACCCATGTAGCACGTGTCTTGGTCAATTTCTATGCAGATCCTTTCTTCCAGCAGGACTTTTTTGCACCGTTAGCCAACACTGAACTGAATCCAATACAAAAGCAGTGGCTAGAGGAACGCTTCTCTTTTCATTTGAATGGTGATAAAAATGCGTATCAAATCAAAGCATTTTAGAGCAGCAGGAAGATTTTCTATGCAGCTAGCAAATCATAACAAGATGCCTATTCACCAGTTGGGTTCCTTTCGGAATTTACAAGAATTCCCAACAGAAAACACAGCTTAGTAAGCTACCAATCTAAATCACAATATCTAGAAAGGGGACATGAAAAAGAGCAAGAGGAAGAGAACAAAAAAGAAAACCAAAGGAAGCCAGAAATAAGGCACAACCTCTCCTCCTTTTCTGCTTACTACAGTACCTTAGAAGTACCTTCAAGTTTCCTAACGGTCACATCGGTAGAAAACTGTGCCAAGAACAATTGTGGAAAACTGTGCAAAACCCTTCTATCACAAGAGAAACATAGGGTTTGCTTTCACGACCATTAAATCTGCATGCAATGCGTACGGTAAGGGTATGTTTTGTATATTCAAGAACAATTGAAAACTAGTTCTGAATCGAAGGGACTGCTTTTTGTTTGTTATGAATGACTTGGCTAAATATGGCGCCTGTTAAAATACTGCAGACATGTGGTTCATTTTAGAGATGCCAGCTGCAAAGGAGGGAAGCATTTTGTGTGCTTAAGAAAGTCAAGTATTGGAGAGTGCTTTTGTTACTTCTTTAGAAGGTTAGAATATGCCGAAAAGATGCTAGCTGGGGACTTGCAATTAATGAATTATTTGCTGTAAGTAGGTCAAATGACATTAGCTTTCAAAAAGGAAAAGTAGTCTTATTCCACGTGCCAATTCTAGAGTAGATTAATAAGCCTTAAGCAGAAGATGGATATGAAGAGGGATATGACATGAAAGGTTAAGCAACACTGCTGACAGCAAAAGGCTTACCTGCTGCAGATACAGGAGACAAAATACTATTTTGACACAAACATTGCTATTCAGACGACAGTAAAATTCTGAGTGACAGCAAAATTTACTCAGTCATGACGGTAAAATTTGCTCACATCAAAATGTGCTAATCAATTCTTAGTGTAAGCTAAGCACCTTAAGCAAAGGCTAGTTCAAGCATAACTGGTATTTGATGGCAAAAAAGGCAACCTGGCCTGCGTTTCTCACTTCTACTCCATTAAAAAGCTTACTCTGTCTCAGATTCCTTTGGAGGGATACCAACGCAAGCCGCGAAACTGCACGGAAATGATGATTTAAAGAAAGATAGATTAGAAAAATGGAAGAACGGTTCATGTTCTTTTCCTTCCAACTGCTTTGTTTGCCCTTTTAAAGTTTTGAAGTCCTTTCTGGTGTCACCATGGTTGCACTGCAGCAAGTGTTCGGCTGTAAGCTGTCCATATTGCCAGCTTCTGGACTGCCTCCAGAAAACTTCCCACTGGTTTTGTATAGAAATCACAAGCAGTAGAGATGACAAAGACTGCAGAAACCTTCTCATCTCCTTCTAGAGCAAGACCATGTCTTTCACCCACTCTTAACTAGACAACTTTCATCAGTCATGAGGGAGTCTCATGTTCAAGAGCTAAGCAGTGACAGCTGTAAATGACAAAAAGCACACTGAAATACTCTTGGGACTCCAGCAGAGAGCAATGAAGGAGGTTGAATTCACCTTCTTGGGAAGTTCTAAAATGCACGTTAACTTGAGCACAGGAGCTAAGCCATGGTAACCTTTGTTGAGTATGTCTGCGTAGACAGAGCTTCCATCACTGCAGAAGCAATATTATTTAACCCACGTTATCATCTCTAGCTGCTAAGCTGCACTTCTTGCAAAGTATCTGCAACGTATTTTACAGGGTGGGCTTTTATGTGTAATCCCTGAGTAATATTGCAAAGAGAAGTACTTGGGGTGTGGGGTGGCGGGGGAACCGCAACTCTTAGGTTTTTCAAATCATGGTTCCATTTGAAAGTCAAAAAAGATGTCAAACCTTTCTTTCCTAGACGTATTACCAGCACAAACTGTACCAGAATTTATGACCCGTAACTCTACCGTGGACGCTCTTTCTCTGGACTATTCCTTAAGAAACAAAGTCCTCACTAGAAATAAAAGAAAATTAGCCAAAGTATTGGCCTGGATTAGTTCCAAGGCTCTGTACTAAAGGCCAAACACGTGTAATAATAGTAACGAGTGGACTAAAAGTTAAATCAATAGAACATTACTCAGTTCAAAGACATCTTGTGTCCTAATGTTCTCACAGAAGACTGTAAAAACCTGTCTATTTTTGTGGGTTTGTTTTATTCATTTAGTTGTACCTTCTACTTCTCTCCACTGTCTGAGAACATTGATGAAGTAAAGAAAGAGAAGCCAGTAAAGAAAGGCAAATTGGTTAATTGCAGGTGGAAAGAGGGAGGCCAACAAAAGAAAACAAAAGAACAGTAATAATGAAATGCTCCCCTGTCATCTGTGAAAAGCAAAGGCACAGACAAGAAAGAACAAGTGCAAAATTCTCACTAGAGAAACGCACTTGATCTGACTCAAGTATTTTGCGGTCCATTTCTTGCTGTTTTCTCCTGCCAAACATATTAACCATTGAAGGTGTCCCTTTCCTCTTTCTGGAATACAGCTAGGAAGATGGCTGTGTCATTGCTGACAAGCTGCTATTCTCAGAGGTGTCCAGCTGAAAGTCCTAGATCAATTGATTTGCTCTGTCACTTTGATATGGCATGACTTACACTTTCAGCACCTGAACTTGCCAGCCCTACAATTCTTTGCCCCTTGAATGGTTCGATAGGCTCCTTGGCAACTGGCATTTGTAAGGACATGAAACTATGCAGAATTTGCACCATGAGATGATGCCAAATGAGTCTCGCCGGTAGATTAACTAGGGCATGCAAGGCAGAGAGAGGGAAATGAGAGCACAAGAAGAGAGTACACAAGAAGAGAGTACAATCTCCTTTTTTCTGAAACACTGTAGAGATCAAAGTGAACACAAATCCTCCTAGGGGTAGTTCTTGCAAAAGACTAAGAGTTCTTTTTGTGTTCACAGGCCTGGAATATTTAGCTTTGGATCACGGCAAAATGCAGATGACAAAACGAGGCCTTGAAGTCCCATCCAGTATGAAGCAGTATGAAAGAGGAAAGCAGCTGAGAGCATCAACCCTGCTAAGTAGTCTCGGTATTCTTCTTGACATTAGCAGAAATTTGAAATGAGTCTCTGAAAATGACAAAGGAGGCAGAAGAAAAGGGAGCGATGACTCCTCTGGCATAGTGTTTCCTAACAGGGATCTTCAAAATGTAAAGGTTGTATCATCCTTTCAACTGAAGGAAGGTATGAAAACAACAGGAAGGAAATGGCATCAAATGCTAGAAAGACTCTGGGCAGTGTACTTCTAGACAGAAAGGCCACTGATGGAAAACCAACTCAACTGGCACCAATGCAGCAGCCTTGTACTAAAGCCAGAAATGTCCAGCGCTTCACTCTCTGCCATTCCATTCAGATGCACACAGCAGCTCTGCAACATTCCTACTGATCATCTCCTTGGCAAACTGGGAGTGAGGCTCCGTGGTGATGCAGAGTCCCCAGGCAGATGCAAAGGAGAGCTGCTTTCTTGCAACAACCAGGCTTTTGAAACACTCAGGCCTTTATCAGTTCCATAGCTTTAAGCCATAACAAACACAATTCAACCAACCACCATGCACCACGCTGTCAACACACCACGGTTCTAGAACTTGTTGATCTACCTCTAACTCAGCTGCCTCACCTTCCCACAGTCCTTTTCTACTTAGCCAAAGTAATGGGCCTCAGCCCAAGGCCTTCCTTTTGGAAGCTTCTAGCTATATGCAGCAGCAAACCACTACTTTCTTCTGTGCCAAGACTTTAAGGTAGACGATTTGCATCTGCCCTTCCAGTGAAACCTAATGGGGAGAGAAAAGCCTCTCAGAGATGTTCAGTCATTCCATTTTCTAGACAGGCCAAATCAAAAGAAAAGCAAGCTATGGGATTGTGTACTTGCTCTTACAAAACACCTGCTGCCCTCTGACAATCAACTAGCAGAAAACCAGCAAAACTGAGACTTGAGGCAAACAACCCTTGGAAGGGAATAATGATGTGATCAATAAAGACAACACTTTGCCAGGCTACCGAGGTATTGGAAATGTCAGCAAAGGCTTGAGAGCAAAGGCTGAACTAATGGGGAAAGGGTAAAAGAATCCCAAGGAAAACATGACCAAAGGTTAAAACAATTCCAAGAAAAACATAGGCAACTAACCTGTTGAAGCCTTCAGGAAATCAGTGGCCGCTGATTTACATAGGCCATTCAAGTTAATTGACCCGTGCACCTTCCACTCCTTTTTCGGCACCATAGGGTGAATTGAGACCATGGAATCACAATTCCTTGGATTCGGTTCTTAACTTTAGGAGAGAAGTACAGCAGCTGAAGTACCTGTTACTGATGTGATACCCAGGAACACCGAGTGGACACATTTCATTCTTGGCCAATCGCAACGAGCAAGACTAAGAGGATAAGGCTGGCTTATTTTCATGACACTATTTTGTTTTAAAGCCTGCTCTGATTCCGGTGAAACTTTTTCATTAGCTTCTCTCTAAAAGGGGAAAGTCAAGTTCAATGTGCCGCCCTACTGCTACAAGTATACCATTTGGTTAGTCGAGCCTAAAAATTGAATTGGAAGGTGCGGAGCCCCCCGGAGCTAAGAGCCGCTCCCGGGCGTCTTTCGGCAGAAGCCGCGCTAAGGAGAGCACTGTGACCGGCGGAATCGCCTTTGCGCGAAGAAGCCGCTTCTTCGCCTCCGGGAGCCGGAGAGAGCGGCAGCTTCGGAAAGGTGAAGAAGGAAGCTGTACAACACTGGGATTGTGTGCGCAGCTTGCCAACTGATAGAAAACAGTACCTTACCACTCTCCTGACATTTCCAATCACATGAACATTCGATTGGAAGCTGTTTTGGACAACTTTTCTTTTCTTCCTGCCAAAAACTTGGCAGACATCTCTGCAACTTCTAGAACACGATGGGAGTTGTTTTCTGTGCTGGCACGGGTTTTCCTTGCCAGACATAGTCTAAAAGCTATCTGCTAAGATGTAGACTACAAAAGACGCTAAAGACGAAGGTACGATGCTCTCCGGAGCTAAGCGCCGCTCCCGGGCGTCTTTCGGCAGAAGCCGCTCTAAGGAGAGCACTGTGACCGGCAGAATCGCTTTTGCGCGAAGAAGCCGCTTCTTCGCCTCCGGGAGCCGGAGAGAGCGGCAGCTTCGGAAAGGTGAAGAAGGAAGCTGTACAACACTGGGATTGTGTGCGCAGCTTGCCAACTGATAGAAAACAGTACCTTACCACTCTCCTGACACTTCCAATCACATGAACATTCGATTGGAAGCTGTTTTGGACAACTTTGCTTTTCTTCCTTCCAAACACTTGGCAGACCTCTCTGCAACTTCTAGAACACCATGGGAGTTGTTTTCTGTGCTGGCACGGGTTTTCCTTGCCAGACATAGTGGAAAAGCTTTCTGCTTAGATGTAGACTACAAAAGACGCTAAAGACGAAGGTGCGATGCTCTCCGGAGCTAAGCGCCGCTTCCGGGCGTCTTTCGGCAGAAGCCGCTCTAAGGAGAGCACTGTGACCGGCAGAATCGCCTTTGCGCGAAGAAGCCGCTTCTTCGCCTCCGGGAGCCGGAGAGAGCGGCAGCTTCGGAAAGGTGAAGAAGGAAGCTGTACAACACTGGGATTGTGTGCGCAGCTTGCCAACTGATAGAAAACAGTACCTTACCACTCTCCTGACACTTCGAATCACATGAACATTCGATTGGAAGCTGTTTTGGACAACTTTTCTTTTCTTCCTTCCAAACACTTGGCAGACCTCTCTGCAACTTCTAGAACACGATGGGAGTTGTTTTCTGTGCTGGCACGGGTTTTCCTTGCCAGACATAGTGGAAAAGATTTCTGCTAAGATGTAGACTACAAAAGACGCTAAAGACGAAGGTGCGATGCTCTCCGGAGCTAAGCGCCGCTCCCGGGCGCCTTTCGGCAGAAGCCGCGCTAAGGAGAGCACTGTGACCGGCAGAATCGCTTTTGCGCGAAGAAGCCGCTTCTTCGCCTCCGGGAGCCAGAGAGCGCGGCATCTTCGGAAAGGTGAAGAAGGACGCTTTCCAACACTGGGATTGTGTGCGCAGCTTGCCAACTGATAGAAAACAGTACCTTACCAATCTCCTGACACTTCCAATCACATGAACATTCGATTGGAAGCTGTTTTGGACAACTTTTCTTTTCTTCTTTGCAATAACTTGGCAGACCTCTCTGCAATTTCTAGAACATGATGGGAGTTGTTTTCTGTGCTGGCACGGGTTTTCCTTGCCAGACATAGTGGAAAAGCTTTCTGCTAAGATGTAGACTACAAAAGACGCTAAAGACGAAGGTGCGATGCTCTCCGGAGCTAAGCGCCGCTCCCGGGCGCCTTTCGGCAGAAGCCGCGCTAAGGAGAGCACTGTGACCGGCAGAATCGCTTTTGCGCGAAGAAGCCGCTTCTTCGCCTCCGGGAGCCAGAGAGAGCGGCATCTTCGGAAAGGTGAAGAAGGACGCTTTCCAACACTGGGATTGTGTGCGCAGCTTGCCAACTGATAGAAAACAGTACCTTACCACTCTCCTGACACTTCCAATCACACGAACATTCGATTGGAAGCTGTTTTGGACAACTTTTCTTTTCTTCCTTCCAAACACTTGGCAGACCTCTCTGCAACTTCTAGAACACGATGGGAGTTGTTTTCTGTGCTGGCACGGGTTTTCCTTTGCCAGACATAGTGGAAAATCTTTCTGCTAAGATGTAGACTACAAAAGACGCTAAAGACAAAGGTGCGATGCTCTCCGGAGCTAAGCGCCGCTCCCGGGCGCCTTTCGGCAGAAGCCGCGCTAAGGAGAGCACTGTGACCGGCAGAATCGCTTTTGCGCGAAGAAGCCGCTTCTTCGCCTCCGGGAGCCAGAGAGAGCGGCATCTTCGGAAAGGTGAAGAAGGAAGCTGTACAACACTGGGATTGTGAGCGCAGCTTGCCAACTGATAGAAAACAGTACCTTACCACTCTCCTGACACTTCCAATCACATGAACATTCGATTGGAAGCTGTTTTGGACAACTTTTCTTTTCTTCCTTCCAAACACTTGGCAGACCTCTCTGCAACTTCTAGAACACGATGGGAGTTGTTTTCGGTGCTGGCACGGGTTTTCCTTGCCAGACATAGTGGAAAAGCTTTCTTCTAAGATGTAGACTACAAAAGACGCTAAAGACGAAGGTACGATGCTCTCCGGAGCTAAGCGCCGCTCCCGGGCGTCTTCCGGCAGAAGCCGCGCTAAGGAGAGCACTGTGACCGGCAGAATCGCCTTTGCGCGAAGAAGCCGCTTCTTCGCCTCCGGGAGCCGGAGAGAGCGGCATCTTCGGAAAGGTGAAGAAGGAAGCTGTACAACACTGGGATTGTGTGCGCAGCTTGCCAACTGATAGAAAACAGTACCTTACCACTCTCCTGACACTTCCAATCACATGAACATTCGATTGGAAGCTGTTTTGGACAACTTTTCTTTTCTTCCTTCCAAACACTTGGCAGACCTCTCTGCAACTTCTAGAACACGATGGGAGTTGTTTTCTGTGCTGGCACGGGTTTTCCTTGCCAGACATAGTGGAAAATCTTTCTGCTAAGATGTAGACTACAAAAGACGCTAAAGACGAAGGTGCGATGCTCTCCGGAGCTAAGCGCCGCTCCCGGGCGCCTTTCGGCAGAAGCCGCGCTAAGGAGAGCACTGTGACCGGCAGAATCGCTTTTGCGCGAAGAAGCCGCTTCTTCGCCTCCGGGAGCCAGAGAGCGCGGCATCTTCGGAAAGGTGAAGAAGGACGCTTTCCAACACTGGGATTGTGTGCGCAGCTTGCCAACTGATAGAAAACAGTACCTTACCAATCTCCTGACACTTCCAATCACATGAACATTCGATTGGAAGCTGTTTTGGACAACTTTTCTTTTCTTCTTTGCAATAACTTGGCAGACCTCTCTGCAATTTCTAGAACATGATGGGAGTTGTTTTCTGTGCTGGCACGGGTTTTCCTTGCCAGACATAGTGGAAAAGCTTTCTGCTAAGATCTAAACTACAAAAGACGCTAAAGACGAAGGTGCGATGCTCTCCGGAGCTAAGCGCCGCTCCCGGGCGCCTTTCGGCAGAAGCCGCGCTAAGGAGAGCACTGTGACCGGCAGAATCGCCTTTGCGCGAAGAAGCCGCTTCTTCGCCTCCGGGAGCCGGAGAGAGCGGCAGCTTCGGAAAGGTGAAGAAGGAAGCTGTACAACACTGGGATTGTGTGCGCAGCTTGCCAACTGATAGAAAACAGTACCTTACCACTCTCCTGACACTTCGAATCACATGAACATTCGATTGGAAGCTGTTTTGGACAACTTTTCTTTTCTTCCTTCCAAACACTTGGCAGACCTCTCTGCAACTTCTAGAACACGATGGGAGTTGTTTTCTGTGCTGGCACGGGTTTTCCTTGCCAGACATAGTGGAAAAGCTTTCTGCTAAGATCTAAACTACAAAAGACGCTAAAGACGAAGGTACGATGCTCTCCGGAGCTAAGAGCCGCTCCCGGGCCTCTTTCGGCAGAAGCCGCGCTAAGGAGAGCACTGTGACCGGCAGAATCGCTTTTGCGCGAAGAAGCCGCTTGTTCGCCTCCGGGAGCCGGAGAGAGCGGCAGCTTCGGAAAGGTGAAGAAGGAAGCTGTACAACACTGGGATTGTGTGCGCAGCTTGCCAACTGATAGAAAACAGTACCTTACCACTCTCCTGACACTTCCAATCACACGAACATTCGATTGGAAGCTGTTTTGGACAACTTTTCTTTTCTTCCTTCCAAACACTTGGCAGACCTCTCTGCAACTTCTAGAACACGATGGGAGTTGTTTTCTGTGCTGGCACGGGTTTTCCTTTGCCAGACATAGTGGAAAAGCTTTCTGCTAAGATGTAGACTACAAAAGACGCTAAAGACGAAGGTGCGATGCTCTCCGGAGCTAAGCGCCGCTCCCGGGCGCCTTTCGGCAGAAGCCGCTCTAAGGAGAGCACTGTGACCGGCAGAATCGCTTTTGCGCGAAGAAGCCGCTTCTTCGCCTCCGGGAGCCGGAGAGAGCGGCATCTTCGGAAAGGTGAAGAAGGAAGCTTTCCAACACTGGGATTGTGTGCGCAGCTTGCCAACTGATAGAAAACAGTACCTTACCACTCTCCTGACTATTCCAATCACATGAACATTCGATTGGAAGCTGTTTTGGACAACTTTTCTTTTCTTCCTTCCAAACACTTGGCAGACCTCTCTGCAACTTCTAGAACACGATGGGAGTTGTTTTCTGTGCTGGCACGGGTTTTCCTTGCCAGACATAGTGGAAAAGCTTTCTGCTAAAATTTAGGCTACAACAGAGGGTAAAGACTGGATGAAAGCAAATGACACCCATCTTCAAAAAAGGCAGTTAGGAGGACTCGGAAAAGTGCAAACCAGCCAGACTCTTTTTTATCCCCGGGAAGTTGATGAAGCAGCGCTTCCTGGAAAACCTTGCCAGGCACCTGAAAGACGACACAATAATGTAGTTAGCATGATTTTCCAGGGCAATTTCATGCTGAGCATCTCTTTAAACTCCTCTAATGAATCAACTTGACTGGTAGATGAATGGAATATTGTCTGCCTGGGCTTCAGGGAGGTTTTTGACATATCTCTACATGGCAGCACACATACATACTGGAAGCAATAGTGCAAAGGGGAGAGAACCAGTGTCTTTTCGGTGATGCTGTGTGAAAAGACAAGAGGCAGGCGGTGGGCACACACTGAAATACAGGAGATTGCCTTTGAACATCAGCAAATGATTTTTTTACTCTGAGGGTGACTGCACCACGGCACAGACTGCCCAGAAAGATTGTGGAGCCTGGATCTTTGAAGACATTAAAAGTACACCCAGATAGAATCCTGGGCAAGAGGCTCTAGGTATCCTGGTTTAGGCAGGGGGCTTGGGCCTGCTTAGCCCCACCAATCCCTTCCACTCTCATTCATTCTGTGCTAGTGAATTCTCTTCGAGATGCATTTCAAGCACTGGCATGACAAAGTTCTGTGCAGACAGAGATCCAAATGGACATGGCATCTAAGTTCCTTAAGCGGCGTTCAAGAAGAATGTAAAACTCAGGGACAAGTGTCTCTTCCCTAACTGAATCCCTTTCATGGGAAAATTCCCAGCTCTAGAAAGATCTTCTGATACGCATGCTTAAGACTGACACTGGCTGAGCAAATTTCTCCCTATGTGTATCTAAGAGCAGTTAGGATCTTCACCCAAAAGTGCTGTCAACATAGTCACAGAATGTGTGTTGTTAAGAAGTGACAACTTCCATCAGAATGGCAAATATTGGTCCACAAAATGGATTAATGGATGGGAATTATCTACTTGGGTTAAAAACAAAAATCAAGAGTTGGTCTTTATTTATCAATTTCATTGCAATATTGATAAGGGAAGAAAAAGACCTAAGTCCTTGACTTTCTTAACTCGAGGAAAGATTTTAAAAATTCCTTGTAAAAACGTATTATCACGATCAGAGTATTGAAACCATTTGAGTTGGGAAAAAAGTTCCAAAATTGTCTAGATAGTGGCAAAGAAGCCAAGAAAACAGGAAAGAAAGAAAAAGAGAGCAAAAGAGTCAGCTTCAGTGTACAAGCTCGTTCTAGAAGTAGTCTGCTGGGAAAAGGAACCCCCAGTTGAATTTCCAATGTATTCCAGCGCTTGATTCAGTAACTGCTCAAGGCAAAACCCAATCCTTTTGTACAACTTCTCCCAGCAACAAAAACTCCAACAGGTTGACACTACCATCATGCCTGTTCCAGACATATTTAAAAGAGAAATGATGATTTTCTTGAAAACCTACTTGCATCAAAGTTGCAAGATGGTGGAGGGATTCCCACATCCTCCTTCCTCCATCTGGCTTGAAAGTATATTTGATAAAATATGCAACAAAGCACATGATTTATAAGGTAGAGTCAAATGGATGATTTGGGAATTGATCTCTTGTTGATAGTAAACTTCATATCCACTCTGTGTGACCTTTCTACAACAAAATGTGGATCTGAGGCATGAATCTGCCACAACAATTGTTAAGCAAACATACACACTCCCCTTCACATGCCCCCCCTTCCACACACACCTAGGCACACACAGAGATCAGCATAGCAGATCATGAGCACCTTGGAAAAGACTGAAATGCTACATGCCTCTCTTTATGGGCAAAAGAGCTGGTGCAGTAATTCAAATGCCTGGTACAAAAATTCTGTTTACTATTTAGCTCCTCTTTAAAACACAGCTTTTCATTTCATTCCATTTACAGAATATTTTCATTTCATTTGTTTCTTTCAAATTACTTAGTTCTCACGTCTTGTATGTCTAGGAATATTTTCTTTGACACAGCAGAAAACATTGGTTGATACAATTTTAAACCATCATGATATGGAAGAATTGTTCTGTCCCTCTCTAAGGTGCAAGAAGCATTTGGATCACAGATCATCTACCATGAAATACTTGACATGTTTAAGATGCTTTCAATCAATTTTGATTGTCAATTGCTTATTGGTTGTAAACAGTAATTTTTCAGTGAAGGGAAAGTGTGTGTGGTATATCTACATGATGTTCAAACCCAGTTCCTACTAATGGCCAGGCTGAACTCCAGTAAATAATGTCCCGAATGATATTTTGCTCCCTTCTTTGGCACTTCATGAAATCTTACCATGATGAAGTGTTGAAACACAGAGATTTTCTCTTAGAGAGTGTCTCATGTTGTAACCCATCCCATGGATTTTATGCTGTAATTCTTATCTCTTTTAAAATTTGCTATCTTCTGTACAGTTTTCATGAACCTTTCTGTTACAGTAGTGAAAATCACAGATAAATGTCATTTGGTACAACTTTGAATTTACCCCAAGAGCTGAGAGAAAACTTGCTCCTATACTTCAATCCGAGTTTCTTCTATAGTCCAACTTTGTTTCTCTACCATCAAGCTTCTCCTTTGTTGCTGCTCCAAGCCCCGTCCAAGCTGACCTTGAATACTTTCAGGGATGGGACACCCACAACTTCTCTGGGCAACCTGTTCCAGTGTTCCAGCACTCCCACAGTAAAAAAGGCCTTCCTTTCATCTAATATGTGTAGGAAATCATCAATCTAGGCATAGAAACTTGGAGTGCAAATTTGAAATTCTTTGGATTTGAAGCACATTTTATATGAATACTGACTTACAGATGACTAAAAGATGTTGATGGGCATTTGAGCTGACAAGTTTTGAAAAAGTGCACGGAAATTAAAACTGAAACCAGTAAAATTAAAAACTTCTTGCCATTTTCTTTTTCCTCTCCTATTCAAAATTGCATATGTCAGATATCAGTGCTTCAGGCAAACCTCTCAGATGCTCTCAGAGAAAAAGCTTTTCTTTCAGACTAAGTTGCGGTTGACGTAGAACACTAGTAGTAGTGAAAGTTTTTCTGGGCATCGGGGCAGCACCTTCTCCTTGGATTTGTGTGCAGAATGCATTTTATCCAAACTGGAAAATTGATGCCAGCTCTGTTCTATTCATCATTCTTACTGCATCAGGCCTGAAGATTCTGTGAAAAGTAGCCTGTGGACCTTGAAGACAGCGCATGAGAAACAGATGAGAGGTGATGGAGAAGCTGAGGGAGAGAAGAAAGAGCATATGGCCCAGTACGGACACCAGAAAGTATTTCTTCACGTGATCACGGCAGATTGCAGGAGCCACTTGGTACTATCAAACCGGCCCGACTTGGCACTGGTGCCACCTTGGGTCTTGGAACCATCCTGCGTATCGTGGATTTTCAGGAGGCAGCCGGCCACACCCAGCCACAGGCCCCCAAACAGAAACCACGGCCCTTTTCCCTGGCAAACCAAACTCACTTGCCCCGCTTCTGCATGGCAGATTGCAGCAGCCACTTGGTACTATCAAACCAGCCCGACTTGGCACTGGTGCCACCTTGCGTCTGGGAACTATCCTGCATATCAAAGAATTTCAGGAGCCAGCCTGAACAATTGTTTAGCACCCTTTAAAGGTGGTGTTTGACAAACAGGGCTGAAGCAGATCTTCAAAACATCCAGGAGATCAAAATCCATTGAAGCAAATTCTCCTGGCCAGTCACCTTGCTGCTGCTGCTAATTCACCCTCCATACCAGCTGATCAGGCCTACCAATGCTGCTGCAAAAATATTGTGAAAAAGGTAGGCACATTTTCACAGATGCAGGGAAAATCCCCTTGGATGATGATTCCAAGGCATAACTTGTTGGAGCAAGTTATGCAACCTTGTCTACTGGCAATATCTAAGCTGGTGAGTTCACCATCTGTCAGCATCACTTTCGAAAATAAATGTTTGATCCACAAACAAAAATATTTCATATGTCCTGTCTTCCTGCTTCATTTCAACCAATGAATAGGCTACATTCCATCAGCAAAGGGTTTATGATCCTATCTTTCTTTAAACTGGGATAATTCTTTATTTTTTTCTAAATCAGACACTGTCTATTCATAAGATTCAGATGCCCGTGGTAGGGGTGTAATTAAATTCACATGTTAAAAATATCCTTCTTGTTATCTTTTCTTTTAATTACCCACACGTAACATCAGTCTGAGAGCTGAAGAAAACCCCTTCATTTGCTGTTTGCCAAGTATCATCTACGTGATACAAATTCTACTGGAGAAATCACACCCATTCATTGCCATGTAAACAACCTTTTCTTCATCATGAGGTATTTTGGTGAAGTGAATGATTAGAACATAAGCAAGGGCATTTGTTCAAGATGCTCCAGAAAGAGCTGTGGTCTGTTCTCTTCTTTGCTGCCTATGTTAGCACTGAGCTGCAAAAAATGAAAGACTACTAGGAAAAGTGTTACTTTTAGTCTAAATTCGTAAATGATGTTTGAAATAGCCTGTTAAATGAAAAGGTGCTCTTTTAAATGATGGCATCTTAAGGGAAAAAGTCAGCTTTAAAGAGGTTTTGAGACAATTGCTTCTGGAAAAAAAAAAAAAATAAAATTGGAGGCATCTAAGGTCTTTAGCCATCCCATCTTGAAGATTGATTCAAAACACAGTTCCTTCATACAGGAAGAAGAGAGGACCATAGATGGCAACCCATTTGAAAATGGAGTTCTATTTCTTTCTGGTTGGGATTACCGGACACCATTTCTTGTGAAGTCGAGGGACTGCAGTTAGCTCTCCACTAACTTCCTTCCCTGAAATTCATCTGCATTTGCTCCTTTGTCTGGAGTCCCCATTTATTAGTATGCATAGATGGTATACTCCATCGATGCATGAATAACAGAGGGGATAATGTGCCTTTTGCTGCTATCTTCTTTTGCTGCTCCATTTTGCTTGCTTTGTTCTTGCTTTCTGTCAAAGAAATGCTAGCAAAAGCCCTCCTCAAGTCTTGCTGTGAAGACAGACTGCCAGAAAGGTAGAGAAACTTCAGACATTTCCAAGACCCATGTAGCACGTGTCTTGGTCAATTTCTATGCAGATCCTTTCTTCCAGCAGGACTTTTTTGCACCGTTAGCCAACACTGAACTGAATCCAATACAAAAGCAGTGGCTAGAGGAACGCTTCTCTTTTCATTTGAATGGTGATAAAAATGCGTATCAAATCAAAGCATTTTAGAGCAGCAGGAAGATTTTCTATGCAGCTAGCAAATCATAACAAGATGCCTATTCACCAGTTGGGTTCCTTTCGGAATTTACAAGAATTCCCAACAGAAAACACAGCTTAGTAAGCTACCAATCTAAATCACAATATCTAGAAAGGGGACATGAAAAAGAGCAAGAGGAAGAGAACAAAAAAGAAAACCAAAGGAAGCCAGAAATAAGGCACAACCTCTCCTCCTTTTCTGCTTACTACAGTACCTTAGAAGTACCTTCAAGTTTCCTAACGGTCACATCGGTAGAAAACTGTGCCAAGAACAATTGTGGAAAACTGTGCAAAACCCTTCTATCACAAGAGAAACATAGGGTTTGCTTTCACGACCATTAAATCTGCATGCAATGCGTACGGTAAGGGTATGTTTTGTATATTCAAGAACAATTGAAAACTAGTTCTGAATCGAAGGGACTGCTTTTTGTTTGTTATGAATGACTTGGCTAAATATGGCGCCTGTTAAAATACTGCAGACATGTGGTTCATTTTAGAGATGCCAGCTGCAAAGGAGGGAAGCATTTTGTGTGCTTAAGAAAGTCAAGTATTGGAGAGTGCTTTTGTTACTTCTTTAGAAGGTTAGAATATGCCGAAAAGATGCTAGCTGGGGACTTGCAATTAATGAATTATTTGCTGTAAGTAGGTCAAATGACATTAGCTTTCAAAAAGGAAAAGTAGTCTTATTCCACGTGCCAATTCTAGAGTAGATTAATAAGCCTTAAGCAGAAGATGGATATGAAGAGGGATATGACATGAAAGGTTAAGCAACACTGCTGACAGCAAAAGGCTTACCTGCTGCAGATACAGGAGACAAAATACTATTTTGACACAAACATTGCTATTCAGACGACAGTAAAATTCTGAGTGACAGCAAAATTTACTCAGTCATGACGGTAAAATTTGCTCACATCAAAATGTGCTAATCAATTCTTAGTGTAAGCTAAGCACCTTAAGCAAAGGCTAGTTCAAGCATAACTGGTATTTGATGGCAAAAAAGGCAACCTGGCCTGCGTTTCTCACTTCTACTCCATTAAAAAGCTTACTCTGTCTCAGATTCCTTTGGAGGGATACCAACGCAAGCCGCGAAACTGCACGGAAATGATGATTTAAAGAAAGATAGATTAGAAAAATGGAAGAACGGTTCATGTTCTTTTCCTTCCAACTGCTTTGTTTGCCCTTTTAAAGTTTTGAAGTCCTTTCTGGTGTCACCATGGTTGCACTGCAGCAAGTGTTCGGCTGTAAGCTGTCCATATTGCCAGCTTCTGGACTGCCTCCAGAAAACTTCCCACTGGTTTTGTCTAGAAATCACAAGCAGTAGAGATGACAAAGACTGCAGAAACCTTCTCATCTCCTTCTAGAGCAAGACCATGTCTTTCACCCACTCTTAACTAGACAACTTTCATCAGTCATGAGGGAGTCTCATGTTCAAGAGCTAAGCAGTGACAGCTGTAAATGACAAAAAGCACACTGAAATACTCTTGGGACTCCAGCAGAGAGCAATGAAGGAGGTTGAATTCACCTTCTTGGGAAGTTCTAAAATGCACGTTAACTTGAGCACAGGAGCTAAGCCATGGTAACCTTTGTTGAGTATGTCTGCGTAGACAGAGCTTCCATCACTGCAGAAGCAATATTATTTAACCCACGTTATCATCTCTAGCTGCTAAGCTGCACTTCTTGCAAAGTATCTGCAACGTATTTTACAGGGTGGGCTTTTATGTGTAATCCCTGAGTAATATTGCAAAGAGAAGTACTTGGGGTGTGGGGTGGCGGGGGAACCGCAACTCTTAGGTTTTTCAAATCATGGTTCCATTTGAAAGTCAAAAAAGATGTCAAACCTTTCTTTCCTAGACGTATTACCAGCACAAACTGTACCAGAATTTATGACCCGTAACTCTACCGTGGACGCTCTTTCTCTGGACTATTCCTTAAGAAACAAAGTCCTCACTAGAAATAAAAGAAAATTAGCCAAAGTATTGGCCTGGATTAGTTCCAAGGCTCTGTACTAAAGGCCAAACACGTGTAATAATAGTAACGAGTGGACTAAAAGTTAAATCAATAGAACATTACTCAGTTCAAAGACATCTTGTGTCCTAATGTTCTCACAGAAGACTGTAAAAACCTGTCTATTTTTGTGGGTTTGTTTTATTCATTTAGTTGTACCTTCTACTTCTCTCCACTGTCTGAGAACATTGATGAAGTAAAGAAAGAGAAGCCAGTAAAGAAAGGCAAATTGGTTAATTGCAGGTGGAAAGAGGGAGGCCAACAAAAGAAAACAAAAGAACAGTAATAATGAAATGCTCCCCTGTCATCTGTGAAAAGCAAAGGCACAGACAAGAAAGAACAAGTGCAAAATTCTCACTAGAGAAACGCACTTGATCTGACTCAAGTATTTTGCGGTCCATTTCTTGCTGTTTTCTCCTGCCAAACATATTAACCATTGAAGGTGTCCCTTTCCTCTTTCTGGAATACAGCTAGGAAGATGGCTGTGTCATTGCTGACAAGCTGCTATTCTCAGAGGTGTCCAGCTGAAAGTCCTAGATCAATTGATTTGCTCTGTCACTTTGATATGGCATGACTTACACTTTCAGCACCTGAACTTGCCAGCCCTACAATTCTTTGCCCCTTGAATGGTTCGATAGGCTCCTTGGCAACTGGCATTTGTAAGGACATGAAACTATGCAGAATTTGCACCATGAGATGATGCCAAATGAGTCTCGCCGGTAGATTAACTAGGGCATGCAAGGCAGAGAGAGGGAAATGAGAGCACAAGAAGAGAGTACACAAGAAGAGAGTACAATCTCCTTTTTTCTGAAACACTGTAGAGATCAAAGTGAACACAAATCCTCCTAGGGGTAGTTCTTGCAAAAGACTAAGAGTTCTTTTTGTGTTCACAGGCCTGGAATATTTAGCTTTGGATCACGGCAAAATGCAGATGACAAAACGAGGCCTTGAAGTCCCATCCAGTATGAAGCAGTATGAAAGAGGAAAGCAGCTGAGAGCATCAACCCTGCTAAGTAGTCTCGGTATTCTTCTTGACATTAGCAGAAATTTGAAATGAGTCTCTGAAAATGACAAAGGAGGCAGAAGAAAAGGGAGCGATGACTCCTCTGGCATAGTGTTTCCTAACAGGGATCTTCAAAATGTAAAGGTTGTATCATCCTTTCAACTGAAGGAAGGTATGAAAACAACAGGAAGGAAATGGCATCAAATGCTAGAAAGACTCTGGGCAGTGTACTTCTAGACAGAAAGGCCACTGATGGAAAACCAACTCAACTGGCACCAATGCAGCAGCCTTGTACTAAAGCCAGAAATGTCCAGCGCTTCACTCTCTGCCATTCCATTCAGATGCACACAGCAGCTCTGCAACATTCCTACTGATCATCTCCTTGGCAAACTGGGAGTGAGGCTCCGTGGTGATGCAGAGTCCCCAGGCAGATGCAAAGGAGAGCTGCTTTCTTGCAACAACCAGGCTTTTGAAACACTCAGGCCTTTATCAGTTCCATAGCTTTAAGCCATAACAAACACAATTCAACCAACCACCATGCACCACGCTGTCAACACACCACGGTTCTAGAACTTGTTGATCTACCTCTAACTCAGCTGCCTCACCTTCCCACAGTCCTTTTCTACTTAGCCAAAGTAATGGGCCTCAGCCCAAGGCCTTCCTTTTGGAAGCTTCTAGCTATATGCAGCAGCAAACCACTACTTTCTTCTGTGCCAAGACTTTAAGGTAGACGATTTGCATCTGCCCTTCCAGTGAAACCTAATGGGGAGAGAAAAGCCTCTCAGAGATGTTCAGTCATTCCATTTTCTAGACAGGCCAAATCAAAAGAAAAGCAAGCTATGGGATTGTGTACTTGCTCTTACAAAACACCTGCTGCCCTCTGACAATCAACTAGCAGAAAACCAGCAAAACTGAGACTTGAGGCAAACAACCCTTGGAAGGGAATAATGATGTGATCAATAAAGACAACACTTTGCCAGGCTACCGAGGTATTGGAAATGTCAGCAAAGGCTTGAGAGCAAAGGCTGAACTAATGGGGAAAGGGTAAAAGAATCCCAAGGAAAACATGACCAAAGGTTAAAACAATTCCAAGAAAAACATAGGCAACTAACCTGTTGAAGCCTTCAGGAAATCAGTGGCCGCTGATTTACATAGGCCATTCAAGTTAATTGACCCGTGCACCTTCCACTCCTTTTTCGGCACCATAGGGTGAATTGAGACCATGGAATCACAATTCCTTGGATTCGGTTCTTAACTTTAGGAGAGAAGTACAGCAGCTGAAGTACCTGTTACTGATGTGATACCCAGGAACACCGAGTGGACACATTTCATTCTTGGCCAATCGCAACGAGCAAGACTAAGAGGATAAGGCTGGCTTATTTTCATGACACTATTTTGTTTTAAAGCCTGCTCTGATTCCGGTGAAACTTTTTCATTAGCTTCTCTCTAAAAGGGGAAAGTCAAGTTCAATGTGCCGCCCTACTGCTACAAGTATACCATTTGGTTAGTCGAGCCTAAAAATTGAATTGGAAGGTGCGGAGCCCCCCGGAGCTAAGAGCCGCTCCCGGGCGTCTTTCGGCAGAAGCCGCGCTAAGGAGAGCACTGTGACCGGCGGAATCGCCTTTGCGCGAAGAAGCCGCTTCTTCGCCTCCGGGAGCCGGAGAGAGCGGCAGCTTCGGAAAGGTGAAGAAGGAAGCTGTACAACACTGGGATTGTGTGCGCAGCTTGCCAACTGATAGAAAACAGTACCTTACCACTCTCCTGACATTTCCAATCACATGAACATTCGATTGGAAGCTGTTTTGGACAACTTTTCTTTTCTTCCTGCCAAAAACTTGGCAGACATCTCTGCAACTTCTAGAACACGATGGGAGTTGTTTTCTGTGCTGGCACGGGTTTTCCTTGCCAGACATAGTCTAAAAGCTATCTGCTAAGATGTAGACTACAAAAGACGCTAAAGACGAAGGTACGATGCTCTCCGGAGCTAAGCGCCGCTCCCGGGCGTCTTTCGGCAGAAGCCGCTCTAAGGAGAGCACTGTGACCGGCAGAATCGCTTTTGCGCGAAGAAGCCGCTTCTTCGCCTCCGGGAGCCGGAGAGAGCGGCAGCTTCGGAAAGGTGAAGAAGGAAGCTGTACAACACTGGGATTGTGTGCGCAGCTTGCCAACTGATAGAAAACAGTACCTTACCACTCTCCTGACACTTCCAATCACATGAACATTCGATTGGAAGCTGTTTTGGACAACTTTGCTTTTCTTCCTTCCAAACACTTGGCAGACCTCTCTGCAACTTCTAGAACACCATGGGAGTTGTTTTCTGTGCTGGCACGGGTTTTCCTTGCCAGACATAGTGGAAAAGCTTTCTGCTTAGATGTAGACTACAAAAGACGCTAAAGACGAAGGTGCGATGCTCTCCGGAGCTAAGCGCCGCTTCCGGGCGTCTTTCGGCAGAAGCCGCTCTAAGGAGAGCACTGTGACCGGCAGAATCGCCTTTGCGCGAAGAAGCCGCTTCTTCGCCTCCGGGAGCCGGAGAGAGCGGCAGCTTCGGAAAGGTGAAGAAGGAAGCTGTACAACACTGGGATTGTGTGCGCAGCTTGCCAACTGATAGAAAACAGTACCTTACCACTCTCCTGACACTTCGAATCACATGAACATTCGATTGGAAGCTGTTTTGGACAACTTTTCTTTTCTTCCTTCCAAACACTTGGCAGACCTCTCTGCAACTTCTAGAACACGATGGGAGTTGTTTTCTGTGCTGGCACGGGTTTTCCTTGCCAGACATAGTGGAAAAGCTTTCTGCTAAGATCTAAACTACAAAAGACGCTAAAGACGAAGGTACGATGCTCTCCGGAGCTAAGAGCCGCTCCCGGGCCTCTTTCGGCAGAAGCCGCGCTAAGGAGAGCACTGTGACCGGCAGAATCGCTTTTGCGCGAAGAAGCCGCTTGTTCGCCTCCGGGAGCCGGAGAGAGCGGCAGCTTCGGAAAGGTGAAGAAGGAAGCTGTACAACACTGGGATTGTGTGCGCAGCTTGCCAACTGATAGAAAACAGTACCTTACCACTCTCCTGACACTTCCAATCACACGAACATTCGATTGGAAGCTGTTTTGGACAACTTTTCTTTTCTTCCTTCCAAACACTTGGCAGACCTCTCTGCAACTTCTAGAACACGATGGGAGTTGTTTTCTGTGCTGGCACGGGTTTTCCTTTGCCAGACATAGTGGAAAAGCTTTCTGCTAAGATGTAGACTACAAAAGACGCTAAAGACGAAGGTGCGATGCTCTCCGGAGCTAAGCGCCGCTCCCGGGCGCCTTTCGGCAGAAGCCGCTCTAAGGAGAGCACTGTGACCGGCAGAATCGCTTTTGCGCGAAGAAGCCGCTTCTTCGCCTCCGGGAGCCGGAGAGAGCGGCATCTTCGGAAAGGTGAAGAAGGAAGCTTTCCAACACTGGGATTGTGTGCGCAGCTTGCCAACTGATAGAAAACAGTACCTTACCACTCTCCTGACTATTCCAATCACATGAACATTCGATTGGAAGCTGTTTTGGACAACTTTTCTTTTCTTCCTTCCAAACACTTGGCAGACCTCTCTGCAACTTCTAGAACACGATGGGAGTTGTTTTCTGTGCTGGCACGGGTTTTCCTTGCCAGACATAGTGGAAAAGCTTTCTGCTAAAATTTAGGCTACAACAGAGGGTAAAGACTGGATGAAAGCAAATGACACCCATCTTCAAAAAAGGCAGTTAGGAGGACTCGGAAAAGTGCAAACCAGCCAGACTCTTTTTTATCCCCGGGAAGTTGATGAAGCAGCGCTTCCTGGAAAACCTTGCCAGGCACCTGAAAGACGACACAATAATGTAGTTAGCATGATTTTCCAGGGCAATTTCATGCTGAGCATCTCTTTAAACTCCTCTAATGAATCAACTTGACTGGTAGATGAATGGAATATTGTCTGCCTGGGCTTCAGGGAGGTTTTTGACATATCTCTACATGGCAGCACACATACATACTGGAAGCAATAGTGCAAAGGGGAGAGAACCAGTGTCTTTTCGGTGATGCTGTGTGAAAAGACAAGAGGCAGGCGGTGGGCACACACTGAAATACAGGAGATTGCCTTTGAACATCAGCAAATGATTTTTTTACTCTGAGGGTGACTGCACCACGGCACAGACTGCCCAGAAAGATTGTGGAGCCTGGATCTTTGAAGACATTAAAAGTACACCCAGATAGAATCCTGGGCAAGAGGCTCTAGGTATCCTGGTTTAGGCAGGGGGCTTGGGCCTGCTTAGCCCCACCAATCCCTTCCACTCTCATTCATTCTGTGCTAGTGAATTCTCTTCGAGATGCATTTCAAGCACTGGCATGACAAAGTTCTGTGCAGACAGAGATCCAAATGGACATGGCATCTAAGTTCCTTAAGCGGCGTTCAAGAAGAATGTAAAACTCAGGGACAAGTGTCTCTTCCCTAACTGAATCCCTTTCATGGGAAAATTCCCAGCTCTAGAAAGATCTTCTGATACGCATGCTTAAGACTGACACTGGCTGAGCAAATTTCTCCCTATGTGTATCTAAGAGCAGTTAGGATCTTCACCCAAAAGTGCTGTCAACATAGTCACAGAATGTGTGTTGTTAAGAAGTGACAACTTCCATCAGAATGGCAAATATTGGTCCACAAAATGGATTAATGGATGGGAATTATCTACTTGGGTTAAAAACAAAAATCAAGAGTTGGTCTTTATTTATCAATTTCATTGCAATATTGATAAGGGAAGAAAAAGACCTAAGTCCTTGACTTTCTTAACTCGAGGAAAGATTTTAAAAATTCCTTGTAAAAACGTATTATCACGATCAGAGTATTGAAACCATTTGAGTTGGGAAAAAAGTTCCAAAATTGTCTAGATAGTGGCAAAGAAGCCAAGAAAACAGGAAAGAAAGAAAAAGAGAGCAAAAGAGTCAGCTTCAGTGTACAAGCTCGTTCTAGAAGTAGTCTGCTGGGAAAAGGAACCCCCAGTTGAATTTCCAATGTATTCCAGCGCTTGATTCAGTAACTGCTCAAGGCAAAACCCAATCCTTTTGTACAACTTCTCCCAGCAACAAAAACTCCAACAGGTTGACACTACCATCATGCCTGTTCCAGACATATTTAAAAGAGAAATGATGATTTTCTTGAAAACCTACTTGCATCAAAGTTGCAAGATGGTGGAGGGATTCCCACATCCTCCTTCCTCCATCTGGCTTGAAAGTATATTTGATAAAATATGCAACAAAGCACATGATTTATAAGGTAGAGTCAAATGGATGATTTGGGAATTGATCTCTTGTTGATAGTAAACTTCATATCCACTCTGTGTGACCTTTCTACAACAAAATGTGGATCTGAGGCATGAATCTGCCACAACAATTGTTAAGCAAACATACACACTCCCCTTCACATGCCCCCCCTTCCACACACACCTAGGCACACACAGAGATCAGCATAGCAGATCATGAGCACCTTGGAAAAGACTGAAATGCTACATGCCTCTCTTTATGGGCAAAAGAGCTGGTGCAGTAATTCAAATGCCTGGTACAAAAATTCTGTTTACTATTTAGCTCCTCTTTAAAACACAGCTTTTCATTTCATTCCATTTACAGAATATTTTCATTTCATTTGTTTCTTTCAAATTACTTAGTTCTCACGTCTTGTATGTCTAGGAATATTTTCTTTGACACAGCAGAAAACATTGGTTGATACAATTTTAAACCATCATGATATGGAAGAATTGTTCTGTCCCTCTCTAAGGTGCAAGAAGCATTTGGATCACAGATCATCTACCATGAAATACTTGACATGTTTAAGATGCTTTCAATCAATTTTGATTGTCAATTGCTTATTGGTTGTAAACAGTAATTTTTCAGTGAAGGGAAAGTGTGTGTGGTATATCTACATGATGTTCAAACCCAGTTCCTACTAATGGCCAGGCTGAACTCCAGTAAATAATGTCCCGAATGATATTTTGCTCCCTTCTTTGGCACTTCATGAAATCTTACCATGATGAAGTGTTGAAACACAGAGATTTTCTCTTAGAGAGTGTCTCATGTTGTAACCCATCCCATGGATTTTATGCTGTAATTCTTATCTCTTTTAAAATTTGCTATCTTCTGTACAGTTTTCATGAACCTTTCTGTTACAGTAGTGAAAATCACAGATAAATGTCATTTGGTACAACTTTGAATTTACCCCAAGAGCTGAGAGAAAACTTGCTCCTATACTTCAATCCGAGTTTCTTCTATAGTCCAACTTTGTTTCTCTACCATCAAGCTTCTCCTTTGTTGCTGCTCCAAGCCCCGTCCAAGCTGACCTTGAATACTTTCAGGGATGGGACACCCACAACTTCTCTGGGCAACCTGTTCCAGTGTTCCAGCACTCCCACAGTAAAAAAGGCCTTCCTTTCATCTAATATGTGTAGGAAATCATCAATCTAGGCATAGAAACTTGGAGTGCAAATTTGAAATTCTTTGGATTTGAAGCACATTTTATATGAATACTGACTTACAGATGACTAAAAGATGTTGATGGGCATTTGAGCTGACAAGTTTTGAAAAAGTGCACGGAAATTAAAACTGAAACCAGTAAAATTAAAAACTTCTTGCCATTTTCTTTTTCCTCTCCTATTCAAAATTGCATATGTCAGATATCAGTGCTTCAGGCAAACCTCTCAGATGCTCTCAGAGAAAAAGCTTTTCTTTCAGACTAAGTTGCGGTTGACGTAGAACACTAGTAGTAGTGAAAGTTTTTCTGGGCATCGGGGCAGCACCTTCTCCTTGGATTTGTGTGCAGAATGCATTTTATCCAAACTGGAAAATTGATGCCAGCTCTGTTCTATTCATCATTCTTACTGCATCAGGCCTGAAGATTCTGTGAAAAGTAGCCTGTGGACCTTGAAGACAGCGCATGAGAAACAGATGAGAGGTGATGGAGAAGCTGAGGGAGAGAAGAAAGAGCATATGGCCCAGTACGGACACCAGAAAGTATTTCTTCACGTGATCACGGCAGATTGCAGGAGCCACTTGGTACTATCAAACCGGCCCGACTTGGCACTGGTGCCACCTTGGGTCTTGGAACCATCCTGCGTATCGTGGATTTTCAGGAGGCAGCCGGCCACACCCAGCCACAGGCCCCCAAACAGAAACCACGGCCCTTTTCCCTGGCAAACCAAACTCACTTGCCCCGCTTCTGCATGGCAGATTGCAGCAGCCACTTGGTACTATCAAACCAGCCCGACTTGGCACTGGTGCCACCTTGCGTCTGGGAACTATCCTGCATATCAAAGAATTTCAGGAGCCAGCCTGAACAATTGTTTAGCACCCTTTAAAGGTGGTGTTTGACAAACAGGGCTGAAGCAGATCTTCAAAACATCCAGGAGATCAAAATCCATTGAAGCAAATTCTCCTGGCCAGTCACCTTGCTGCTGCTGCTAATTCACCCTCCATACCAGCTGATCAGGCCTACCAATGCTGCTGCAAAAATATTGTGAAAAAGGTAGGCACATTTTCACAGATGCAGGGAAAATCCCCTTGGATGATGATTCCAAGGCATAACTTGTTGGAGCAAGTTATGCAACCTTGTCTACTGGCAATATCTAAGCTGGTGAGTTCACCATCTGTCAGCATCACTTTCGAAAATAAATGTTTGATCCACAAACAAAAATATTTCATATGTCCTGTCTTCCTGCTTCATTTCAACCAATGAATAGGCTACATTCCATCAGCAAAGGGTTTATGATCCTATCTTTCTTTAAACTGGGATAATTCTTTATTTTTTTCTAAATCAGACACTGTCTATTCATAAGATTCAGATGCCCGTGGTAGGGGTGTAATTAAATTCACATGTTAAAAATATCCTTCTTGTTATCTTTTCTTTTAATTACCCACACGTAACATCAGTCTGAGAGCTGAAGAAAACCCCTTCATTTGCTGTTTGCCAAGTATCATCTACGTGATACAAATTCTACTGGAGAAATCACACCCATTCATTGCCATGTAAACAACCTTTTCTTCATCATGAGGTATTTTGGTGAAGTGAATGATTAGAACATAAGCAAGGGCATTTGTTCAAGATGCTCCAGAAAGAGCTGTGGTCTGTTCTCTTCTTTGCTGCCTATGTTAGCACTGAGCTGCAAAAAATGAAAGACTACTAGGAAAAGTGTTACTTTTAGTCTAAATTCGTAAATGATGTTTGAAATAGCCTGTTAAATGAAAAGGTGCTCTTTTAAATGATGGCATCTTAAGGGAAAAAGTCAGCTTTAAAGAGGTTTTGAGACAATTGCTTCTGGAAAAAAAAAAAAAATAAAATTGGAGGCATCTAAGGTCTTTAGCCATCCCATCTTGAAGATTGATTCAAAACACAGTTCCTTCATACAGGAAGAAGAGAGGACCATAGATGGCAACCCATTTGAAAATGGAGTTCTATTTCTTTCTGGTTGGGATTACCGGACACCATTTCTTGTGAAGTCGAGGGACTGCAGTTAGCTCTCCACTAACTTCCTTCCCTGAAATTCATCTGCATTTGCTCCTTTGTCTGGAGTCCCCATTTATTAGTATGCATAGATGGTATACTCCATCGATGCATGAATAACAGAGGGGATAATGTGCCTTTTGCTGCTATCTTCTTTTGCTGCTCCATTTTGCTTGCTTTGTTCTTGCTTTCTGTCAAAGAAATGCTAGCAAAAGCCCTCCTCAAGTCTTGCTGTGAAGACAGACTGCCAGAAAGGTAGAGAAACTTCAGACATTTCCAAGACCCATGTAGCACGTGTCTTGGTCAATTTCTATGCAGATCCTTTCTTCCAGCAGGACTTTTTTGCACCGTTAGCCAACACTGAACTGAATCCAATACAAAAGCAGTGGCTAGAGGAACGCTTCTCTTTTCATTTGAATGGTGATAAAAATGCGTATCAAATCAAAGCATTTTAGAGCAGCAGGAAGATTTTCTATGCAGCTAGCAAATCATAACAAGATGCCTATTCACCAGTTGGGTTCCTTTCGGAATTTACAAGAATTCCCAACAGAAAACACAGCTTAGTAAGCTACCAATCTAAATCACAATATCTAGAAAGGGGACATGAAAAAGAGCAAGAGGAAGAGAACAAAAAAGAAAACCAAAGGAAGCCAGAAATAAGGCACAACCTCTCCTCCTTTTCTGCTTACTACAGTACCTTAGAAGTACCTTCAAGTTTCCTAACGGTCACATCGGTAGAAAACTGTGCCAAGAACAATTGTGGAAAACTGTGCAAAACCCTTCTATCACAAGAGAAACATAGGGTTTGCTTTCACGACCATTAAATCTGCATGCAATGCGTACGGTAAGGGTATGTTTTGTATATTCAAGAACAATTGAAAACTAGTTCTGAATCGAAGGGACTGCTTTTTGTTTGTTATGAATGACTTGGCTAAATATGGCGCCTGTTAAAATACTGCAGACATGTGGTTCATTTTAGAGATGCCAGCTGCAAAGGAGGGAAGCATTTTGTGTGCTTAAGAAAGTCAAGTATTGGAGAGTGCTTTTGTTACTTCTTTAGAAGGTTAGAATATGCCGAAAAGATGCTAGCTGGGGACTTGCAATTAATGAATTATTTGCTGTAAGTAGGTCAAATGACATTAGCTTTCAAAAAGGAAAAGTAGTCTTATTCCACGTGCCAATTCTAGAGTAGATTAATAAGCCTTAAGCAGAAGATGGATATGAAGAGGGATATGACATGAAAGGTTAAGCAACACTGCTGACAGCAAAAGGCTTACCTGCTGCAGATACAGGAGACAAAATACTATTTTGACACAAACATTGCTATTCAGACGACAGTAAAATTCTGAGTGACAGCAAAATTTACTCAGTCATGACGGTAAAATTTGCTCACATCAAAATGTGCTAATCAATTCTTAGTGTAAGCTAAGCACCTTAAGCAAAGGCTAGTTCAAGCATAACTGGTATTTGATGGCAAAAAAGGCAACCTGGCCTGCGTTTCTCACTTCTACTCCATTAAAAAGCTTACTCTGTCTCAGATTCCTTTGGAGGGATACCAACGCAAGCCGCGAAACTGCACGGAAATGATGATTTAAAGAAAGATAGATTAGAAAAATGGAAGAACGGTTCATGTTCTTTTCCTTCCAACTGCTTTGTTTGCCCTTTTAAAGTTTTGAAGTCCTTTCTGGTGTCACCATGGTTGCACTGCAGCAAGTGTTCGGCTGTAAGCTGTCCATATTGCCAGCTTCTGGACTGCCTCCAGAAAACTTCCCACTGGTTTTGTCTAGAAATCACAAGCAGTAGAGATGACAAAGACTGCAGAAACCTTCTCATCTCCTTCTAGAGCAAGACCATGTCTTTCACCCACTCTTAACTAGACAACTTTCATCAGTCATGAGGGAGTCTCATGTTCAAGAGCTAAGCAGTGACAGCTGTAAATGACAAAAAGCACACTGAAATACTCTTGGGACTCCAGCAGAGAGCAATGAAGGAGGTTGAATTCACCTTCTTGGGAAGTTCTAAAATGCACGTTAACTTGAGCACAGGAGCTAAGCCATGGTAACCTTTGTTGAGTATGTCTGCGTAGACAGAGCTTCCATCACTGCAGAAGCAATATTATTTAACCCACGTTATCATCTCTAGCTGCTAAGCTGCACTTCTTGCAAAGTATCTGCAACGTATTTTACAGGGTGGGCTTTTATGTGTAATCCCTGAGTAATATTGCAAAGAGAAGTACTTGGGGTGTGGGGTGGCGGGGGAACCGCAACTCTTAGGTTTTTCAAATCATGGTTCCATTTGAAAGTCAAAAAAGATGTCAAACCTTTCTTTCCTAGACGTATTACCAGCACAAACTGTACCAGAATTTATGACCCGTAACTCTACCGTGGACGCTCTTTCTCTGGACTATTCCTTAAGAAACAAAGTCCTCACTAGAAATAAAAGAAAATTAGCCAAAGTATTGGCCTGGATTAGTTCCAAGGCTCTGTACTAAAGGCCAAACACGTGTAATAATAGTAACGAGTGGACTAAAAGTTAAATCAATAGAACATTACTCAGTTCAAAGACATCTTGTGTCCTAATGTTCTCACAGAAGACTGTAAAAACCTGTCTATTTTTGTGGGTTTGTTTTATTCATTTAGTTGTACCTTCTACTTCTCTCCACTGTCTGAGAACATTGATGAAGTAAAGAAAGAGAAGCCAGTAAAGAAAGGCAAATTGGTTAATTGCAGGTGGAAAGAGGGAGGCCAACAAAAGAAAACAAAAGAACAGTAATAATGAAATGCTCCCCTGTCATCTGTGAAAAGCAAAGGCACAGACAAGAAAGAACAAGTGCAAAATTCTCACTAGAGAAACGCACTTGATCTGACTCAAGTATTTTGCGGTCCATTTCTTGCTGTTTTCTCCTGCCAAACATATTAACCATTGAAGGTGTCCCTTTCCTCTTTCTGGAATACAGCTAGGAAGATGGCTGTGTCATTGCTGACAAGCTGCTATTCTCAGAGGTGTCCAGCTGAAAGTCCTAGATCAATTGATTTGCTCTGTCACTTTGATATGGCATGACTTACACTTTCAGCACCTGAACTTGCCAGCCCTACAATTCTTTGCCCCTTGAATGGTTCGATAGGCTCCTTGGCAACTGGCATTTGTAAGGACATGAAACTATGCAGAATTTGCACCATGAGATGATGCCAAATGAGTCTCGCCGGTAGATTAACTAGGGCATGCAAGGCAGAGAGAGGGAAATGAGAGCACAAGAAGAGAGTACACAAGAAGAGAGTACAATCTCCTTTTTTCTGAAACACTGTAGAGATCAAAGTGAACACAAATCCTCCTAGGGGTAGTTCTTGCAAAAGACTAAGAGTTCTTTTTGTGTTCACAGGCCTGGAATATTTAGCTTTGGATCACGGCAAAATGCAGATGACAAAACGAGGCCTTGAAGTCCCATCCAGTATGAAGCAGTATGAAAGAGGAAAGCAGCTGAGAGCATCAACCCTGCTAAGTAGTCTCGGTATTCTTCTTGACATTAGCAGAAATTTGAAATGAGTCTCTGAAAATGACAAAGGAGGCAGAAGAAAAGGGAGCGATGACTCCTCTGGCATAGTGTTTCCTAACAGGGATCTTCAAAATGTAAAGGTTGTATCATCCTTTCAACTGAAGGAAGGTATGAAAACAACAGGAAGGAAATGGCATCAAATGCTAGAAAGACTCTGGGCAGTGTACTTCTAGACAGAAAGGCCACTGATGGAAAACCAACTCAACTGGCACCAATGCAGCAGCCTTGTACTAAAGCCAGAAATGTCCAGCGCTTCACTCTCTGCCATTCCATTCAGATGCACACAGCAGCTCTGCAACATTCCTACTGATCATCTCCTTGGCAAACTGGGAGTGAGGCTCCGTGGTGATGCAGAGTCCCCAGGCAGATGCAAAGGAGAGCTGCTTTCTTGCAACAACCAGGCTTTTGAAACACTCAGGCCTTTATCAGTTCCATAGCTTTAAGCCATAACAAACACAATTCAACCAACCACCATGCACCACGCTGTCAACACACCACGGTTCTAGAACTTGTTGATCTACCTCTAACTCAGCTGCCTCACCTTCCCACAGTCCTTTTCTACTTAGCCAAAGTAATGGGCCTCAGCCCAAGGCCTTCCTTTTGGAAGCTTCTAGCTATATGCAGCAGCAAACCACTACTTTCTTCTGTGCCAAGACTTTAAGGTAGACGATTTGCATCTGCCCTTCCAGTGAAACCTAATGGGGAGAGAAAAGCCTCTCAGAGATGTTCAGTCATTCCATTTTCTAGACAGGCCAAATCAAAAGAAAAGCAAGCTATGGGATTGTGTACTTGCTCTTACAAAACACCTGCTGCCCTCTGACAATCAACTAGCAGAAAACCAGCAAAACTGAGACTTGAGGCAAACAACCCTTGGAAGGGAATAATGATGTGATCAATAAAGACAACACTTTGCCAGGCTACCGAGGTATTGGAAATGTCAGCAAAGGCTTGAGAGCAAAGGCTGAACTAATGGGGAAAGGGTAAAAGAATCCCAAGGAAAACATGACCAAAGGTTAAAACAATTCCAAGAAAAACATAGGCAACTAACCTGTTGAAGCCTTCAGGAAATCAGTGGCCGCTGATTTACATAGGCCATTCAAGTTAATTGACCCGTGCACCTTCCACTCCTTTTTCGGCACCATAGGGTGAATTGAGACCATGGAATCACAATTCCTTGGATTCGGTTCTTAACTTTAGGAGAGAAGTACAGCAGCTGAAGTACCTGTTACTGATGTGATACCCAGGAACACCGAGTGGACACATTTCATTCTTGGCCAATCGCAACGAGCAAGACTAAGAGGATAAGGCTGGCTTATTTTCATGACACTATTTTGTTTTAAAGCCTGCTCTGATTCCGGTGAAACTTTTTCATTAGCTTCTCTCTAAAAGGGGAAAGTCAAGTTCAATGTGCCGCCCTACTGCTACAAGTATACCATTTGGTTAGTCGAGCCTAAAAATTGAATTGGAAGGTGCGGAGCCCCCCGGAGCTAAGAGCCGCTCCCGGGCGTCTTTCGGCAGAAGCCGCGCTAAGGAGAGCACTGTGACCGGCGGAATCGCCTTTGCGCGAAGAAGCCGCTTCTTCGCCTCCGGGAGCCGGAGAGAGCGGCAGCTTCGGAAAGGTGAAGAAGGAAGCTGTACAACACTGGGATTGTGTGCGCAGCTTGCCAACTGATAGAAAACAGTACCTTACCACTCTCCTGACATTTCCAATCACATGAACATTCGATTGGAAGCTGTTTTGGACAACTTTTCTTTTCTTCCTGCCAAAAACTTGGCAGACATCTCTGCAACTTCTAGAACACGATGGGAGTTGTTTTCTGTGCTGGCACGGGTTTTCCTTGCCAGACATAGTCTAAAAGCTATCTGCTAAGATGTAGACTACAAAAGACGCTAAAGACGAAGGTGCGATGCTCTCCGGAGCTAAGCGCCGCTCCCGGGCGTCTTTCGGCAGAAGCCGCTCTAAGGAGAGCACTGTGACCGGCAGAATCGCTTTTGCGCGAAGAAGCCGCTTCTTCGCCTCCGGGAGCCGGAGAGAGCGGCAGCTTCGGAAAGGTGAAGAAGGAAGCTGTACAACACTGGGATTGTGTGCGCAGCTTGCCAACTGATAGAAAACAGTACCTTACCACTCTCCTGACACTTCCAATCACATGAACATTCGATTGGAAGCTGTTTTGGACAACTTTGCTTTTCTTCCTTCCAAACACTTGGCAGACCTCTCTGCAACTTCTAGAACACCATGGGAGTTGTTTTCTGTGCTGGCACGGGTTTTCCTTGCCAGACATAGTGGAAAAGCTTTCTGCTTAGATGTAGACTACAAAAGACGCTAAAGACGAAGGTGCGATGCTCTCCGGAGCTAAGCGCCGCTTCCGGGCGTCTTTCGGCAGAAGCCGCTCTAAGGAGAGCACTGTGACCGGCAGAATCGCCTTTGCGCGAAGAAGCCGCTTCTTCGCCTCCGGGAGCCGGAGAGAGCGGCAGCTTCGGAAAGGTGAAGAAGGAAGCTGTACAACACTGGGATTGTGTGCGCAGCTTGCCAACTGATAGAAAACAGTACCTTACCACTCTCCTGACACTTCGAATCACATGAACATTCGATTGGAAGCTGTTTTGGACAACTTTTCTTTTCTTCCTTCCAAACACTTGGCAGACCTCTCTGCAACTTCTAGAACACGATGGGAGTTGTTTTCTGTGCTGGCACGGGTTTTCCTTGCCAGACATAGTGGAAAAGCTTTCTGCTAAGATCTAAACTACAAAAGACGCTAAAGACGAAGGTACGATGCTCTCCGGAGCTAAGAGCCGCTCCCGGGCCTCTTTCGGCAGAAGCCGCGCTAAGGAGAGCACTGTGACCGGCAGAATCGCTTTTGCGCGAAGAAGCCGCTTGTTCGCCTCCGGGAGCCGGAGAGAGCGGCAGCTTCGGAAAGGTGAAGAAGGAAGCTGTACAACACTGGGATTGTGTGCGCAGCTTGCCAACTGATAGAAAACAGTACCTTACCACTCTCCTGACACTTCCAATCACACGAACATTCGATTGGAAGCTGTTTTGGACAACTTTTCTTTTCTTCCTTCCAAACACTTGGCAGACCTCTCTGCAACTTCTAGAACACGATGGGAGTTGTTTTCTGTGCTGGCACGGGTTTTCCTTTGCCAGACATAGTGGAAAAGCTTTCTGCTAAGATGTAGACTACAAAAGACGCTAAAGACGAAGGTGCGATGCTCTCCGGAGCTAAGCGCCGCTCCCGGGCGCCTTTCGGCAGAAGCCGCTCTAAGGAGAGCACTGTGACCGGCAGAATCGCTTTTGCGCGAAGAAGCCGCTTCTTCGCCTCCGGGAGCCGGAGAGAGCGGCATCTTCGGAAAGGTGAAGAAGGAAGCTTTCCAACACTGGGATTGTGTGCGCAGCTTGCCAACTGATAGAAAACAGTACCTTACCACTCTCCTGACTATTCCAATCACATGAACATTCGATTGGAAGCTGTTTTGGACAACTTTTCTTTTCTTCCTTCCAAACACTTGGCAGACCTCTCTGCAACTTCTAGAACACGATGGGAGTTGTTTTCTGTGCTGGCACGGGTTTTCCTTGCCAGACATAGTGGAAAAGCTTTCTGCTAAAATTTAGGCTACAACAGAGGGTAAAGACTGGATGAAAGCAAATGACACCCATCTTCAAAAAAGGCAGTTAGGAGGACTCGGAAAAGTGCAAACCAGCCAGACTCTTTTTTATCCCCGGGAAGTTGATGAAGCAGCGCTTCCTGGAAAACCTTGCCAGGCACCTGAAAGACGACACAATAATGTAGTTAGCATGATTTTCCAGGGCAATTTCATGCTGAGCATCTCTTTAAACTCCTCTAATGAATCAACTTGACTGGTAGATGAATGGAATATTGTCTGCCTGGGCTTCAGGGAGGTTTTTGACATATCTCTACATGGCAGCACACATACATACTGGAAGCAATAGTGCAAAGGGGAGAGAACCAGTGTCTTTTCGGTGATGCTGTGTGAAAAGACAAGAGGCAGGCGGTGGGCACACACTGAAATACAGGAGATTGCCTTTGAACATCAGCAAATGATTTTTTTACTCTGAGGGTGACTGCACCACGGCACAGACTGCCCAGAAAGATTGTGGAGCCTGGATCTTTGAAGACATTAAAAGTACACCCAGATAGAATCCTGGGCAAGAGGCTCTAGGTATCCTGGTTTAGGCAGGGGGCTTGGGCCTGCTTAGCCCCACCAATCCCTTCCACTCTCATTCATTCTGTGCTAGTGAATTCTCTTCGAGATGCATTTCAAGCACTGGCATGACAAAGTTCTGTGCAGACAGAGATCCAAATGGACATGGCATCTAAGTTCCTTAAGCGGCGTTCAAGAAGAATGTAAAACTCAGGGACAAGTGTCTCTTCCCTAACTGAATCCCTTTCATGGGAAAATTCCCAGCTCTAGAAAGATCTTCTGATACGCATGCTTAAGACTGACACTGGCTGAGCAAATTTCTCCCTATGTGTATCTAAGAGCAGTTAGGATCTTCACCCAAAAGTGCTGTCAACATAGTCACAGAATGTGTGTTGTTAAGAAGTGACAACTTCCATCAGAATGGCAAATATTGGTCCACAAAATGGATTAATGGATGGGAATTATCTACTTGGGTTAAAAACAAAAATCAAGAGTTGGTCTTTATTTATCAATTTCATTGCAATATTGATAAGGGAAGAAAAAGACCTAAGTCCTTGACTTTCTTAACTCGAGGAAAGATTTTAAAAATTCCTTGTAAAAACGTATTATCACGATCAGAGTATTGAAACCATTTGAGTTGGGAAAAAAGTTCCAAAATTGTCTAGATAGTGGCAAAGAAGCCAAGAAAACAGGAAAGAAAGAAAAAGAGAGCAAAAGAGTCAGCTTCAGTGTACAAGCTCGTTCTAGAAGTAGTCTGCTGGGAAAAGGAACCCCCAGTTGAATTTCCAATGTATTCCAGCGCTTGATTCAGTAACTGCTCAAGGCAAAACCCAATCCTTTTGTACAACTTCTCCCAGCAACAAAAACTCCAACAGGTTGACACTACCATCATGCCTGTTCCAGACATATTTAAAAGAGAAATGATGATTTTCTTGAAAACCTACTTGCATCAAAGTTGCAAGATGGTGGAGGGATTCCCACATCCTCCTTCCTCCATCTGGCTTGAAAGTATATTTGATAAAATATGCAACAAAGCACATGATTTATAAGGTAGAGTCAAATGGATGATTTGGGAATTGATCTCTTGTTGATAGTAAACTTCATATCCACTCTGTGTGACCTTTCTACAACAAAATGTGGATCTGAGGCATGAATCTGCCACAACAATTGTTAAGCAAACATACACACTCCCCTTCACATGCCCCCCCTTCCACACACACCTAGGCACACACAGAGATCAGCATAGCAGATCATGAGCACCTTGGAAAAGACTGAAATGCTACATGCCTCTCTTTATGGGCAAAAGAGCTGGTGCAGTAATTCAAATGCCTGGTACAAAAATTCTGTTTACTATTTAGCTCCTCTTTAAAACACAGCTTTTCATTTCATTCCATTTACAGAATATTTTCATTTCATTTGTTTCTTTCAAATTACTTAGTTCTCACGTCTTGTATGTCTAGGAATATTTTCTTTGACACAGCAGAAAACATTGGTTGATACAATTTTAAACCATCATGATATGGAAGAATTGTTCTGTCCCTCTCTAAGGTGCAAGAAGCATTTGGATCACAGATCATCTACCATGAAATACTTGACATGTTTAAGATGCTTTCAATCAATTTTGATTGTCAATTGCTTATTGGTTGTAAACAGTAATTTTTCAGTGAAGGGAAAGTGTGTGTGGTATATCTACATGATGTTCAAACCCAGTTCCTACTAATGGCCAGGCTGAACTCCAGTAAATAATGTCCCGAATGATATTTTGCTCCCTTCTTTGGCACTTCATGAAATCTTACCATGATGAAGTGTTGAAACACAGAGATTTTCTCTTAGAGAGTGTCTCATGTTGTAACCCATCCCATGGATTTTATGCTGTAATTCTTATCTCTTTTAAAATTTGCTATCTTCTGTACAGTTTTCATGAACCTTTCTGTTACAGTAGTGAAAATCACAGATAAATGTCATTTGGTACAACTTTGAATTTACCCCAAGAGCTGAGAGAAAACTTGCTCCTATACTTCAATCCGAGTTTCTTCTATAGTCCAACTTTGTTTCTCTACCATCAAGCTTCTCCTTTGTTGCTGCTCCAAGCCCCGTCCAAGCTGACCTTGAATACTTTCAGGGATGGGACACCCACAACTTCTCTGGGCAACCTGTTCCAGTGTTCCAGCACTCCCACAGTAAAAAAGGCCTTCCTTTCATCTAATATGTGTAGGAAATCATCAATCTAGGCATAGAAACTTGGAGTGCAAATTTGAAATTCTTTGGATTTGAAGCACATTTTATATGAATACTGACTTACAGATGACTAAAAGATGTTGATGGGCATTTGAGCTGACAAGTTTTGAAAAAGTGCACGGAAATTAAAACTGAAACCAGTAAAATTAAAAACTTCTTGCCATTTTCTTTTTCCTCTCCTATTCAAAATTGCATATGTCAGATATCAGTGCTTCAGGCAAACCTCTCAGATGCTCTCAGAGAAAAAGCTTTTCTTTCAGACTAAGTTGCGGTTGACGTAGAACACTAGTAGTAGTGAAAGTTTTTCTGGGCATCGGGGCAGCACCTTCTCCTTGGATTTGTGTGCAGAATGCATTTTATCCAAACTGGAAAATTGATGCCAGCTCTGTTCTATTCATCATTCTTACTGCATCAGGCCTGAAGATTCTGTGAAAAGTAGCCTGTGGACCTTGAAGACAGCGCATGAGAAACAGATGAGAGGTGATGGAGAAGCTGAGGGAGAGAAGAAAGAGCATATGGCCCAGTACGGACACCAGAAAGTATTTCTTCACGTGATCACGGCAGATTGCAGGAGCCACTTGGTACTATCAAACCGGCCCGACTTGGCACTGGTGCCACCTTGGGTCTTGGAACCATCCTGCGTATCGTGGATTTTCAGGAGGCAGCCGGCCACACCCAGCCACAGGCCCCCAAACAGAAACCACGGCCCTTTTCCCTGGCAAACCAAACTCACTTGCCCCGCTTCTGCATGGCAGATTGCAGCAGCCACTTGGTACTATCAAACCAGCCCGACTTGGCACTGGTGCCACCTTGCGTCTGGGAACTATCCTGCATATCAAAGAATTTCAGGAGCCAGCCTGAACAATTGTTTAGCACCCTTTAAAGGTGGTGTTTGACAAACAGGGCTGAAGCAGATCTTCAAAACATCCAGGAGATCAAAATCCATTGAAGCAAATTCTCCTGGCCAGTCACCTTGCTGCTGCTGCTAATTCACCCTCCATACCAGCTGATCAGGCCTACCAATGCTGCTGCAAAAATATTGTGAAAAAGGTAGGCACATTTTCACAGATGCAGGGAAAATCCCCTTGGATGATGATTCCAAGGCATAACTTGTTGGAGCAAGTTATGCAACCTTGTCTACTGGCAATATCTAAGCTGGTGAGTTCACCATCTGTCAGCATCACTTTCGAAAATAAATGTTTGATCCACAAACAAAAATATTTCATATGTCCTGTCTTCCTGCTTCATTTCAACCAATGAATAGGCTACATTCCATCAGCAAAGGGTTTATGATCCTATCTTTCTTTAAACTGGGATAATTCTTTATTTTTTTCTAAATCAGACACTGTCTATTCATAAGATTCAGATGCCCGTGGTAGGGGTGTAATTAAATTCACATGTTAAAAATATCCTTCTTGTTATCTTTTCTTTTAATTACCCACACGTAACATCAGTCTGAGAGCTGAAGAAAACCCCTTCATTTGCTGTTTGCCAAGTATCATCTACGTGATACAAATTCTACTGGAGAAATCACACCCATTCATTGCCATGTAAACAACCTTTTCTTCATCATGAGGTATTTTGGTGAAGTGAATGATTAGAACATAAGCAAGGGCATTTGTTCAAGATGCTCCAGAAAGAGCTGTGGTCTGTTCTCTTCTTTGCTGCCTATGTTAGCACTGAGCTGCAAAAAATGAAAGACTACTAGGAAAAGTGTTACTTTTAGTCTAAATTCGTAAATGATGTTTGAAATAGCCTGTTAAATGAAAAGGTGCTCTTTTAAATGATGGCATCTTAAGGGAAAAAGTCAGCTTTAAAGAGGTTTTGAGACAATTGCTTCTGGAAAAAAAAAAAAAATAAAATTGGAGGCATCTAAGGTCTTTAGCCATCCCATCTTGAAGATTGATTCAAAACACAGTTCCTTCATACAGGAAGAAGAGAGGACCATAGATGGCAACCCATTTGAAAATGGAGTTCTATTTCTTTCTGGTTGGGATTACCGGACACCATTTCTTGTGAAGTCGAGGGACTGCAGTTAGCTCTCCACTAACTTCCTTCCCTGAAATTCATCTGCATTTGCTCCTTTGTCTGGAGTCCCCATTTATTAGTATGCATAGATGGTATACTCCATCGATGCATGAATAACAGAGGGGATAATGTGCCTTTTGCTGCTATCTTCTTTTGCTGCTCCATTTTGCTTGCTTTGTTCTTGCTTTCTGTCAAAGAAATGCTAGCAAAAGCCCTCCTCAAGTCTTGCTGTGAAGACAGACTGCCAGAAAGGTAGAGAAACTTCAGACATTTCCAAGACCCATGTAGCACGTGTCTTGGTCAATTTCTATGCAGATCCTTTCTTCCAGCAGGACTTTTTTGCACCGTTAGCCAACACTGAACTGAATCCAATACAAAAGCAGTGGCTAGAGGAACGCTTCTCTTTTCATTTGAATGGTGATAAAAATGCGTATCAAATCAAAGCATTTTAGAGCAGCAGGAAGATTTTCTATGCAGCTAGCAAATCATAACAAGATGCCTATTCACCAGTTGGGTTCCTTTCGGAATTTACAAGAATTCCCAACAGAAAACACAGCTTAGTAAGCTACCAATCTAAATCACAATATCTAGAAAGGGGACATGAAAAAGAGCAAGAGGAAGAGAACAAAAAAGAAAACCAAAGGAAGCCAGAAATAAGGCACAACCTCTCCTCCTTTTCTGCTTACTACAGTACCTTAGAAGTACCTTCAAGTTTCCTAACGGTCACATCGGTAGAAAACTGTGCCAAGAACAA
The DNA here is from genome assembly GCA_021963965.1 of Artemisiospiza belli. Classification (NCBI taxonomy): domain Eukaryota; kingdom Metazoa; phylum Chordata; class Aves; order Passeriformes; family Passerellidae; genus Artemisiospiza; species Artemisiospiza belli. Next base: position 13,759,226 of record JAKDEW010000026.1, read on the forward strand.
TTGTGGAAAACTGTGCAAAACCCTTCTATCACAAGAGAAACATAGGGTTTGCTTTCACGACCATTAAATCTGCATGCAATGCGTACGGTAAGGGTATGTTTTGTATATTCAAGAACAATTGAAAACTAGTTCTGAATCGAAGGGACTGCTTTTTGTTTGTTATGAATGACTTGGCTAAATATGGCGCCTGTTAAAATACTGCAGACATGTGGTTCATTTTAGAGATGCCAGCTGCAAAGGAGGGAAGCATTTTGTGTGCTTAAGAAAGTCAAGTATTGGAGAGTGCTTTTGTTACTTCTTTAGAAGGTTAGAATATGCCGAAAAGATGCTAGCTGGGGACTTGCAATTAATGAATTATTTGCTGTAAGTAGGTCAAATGACATTAGCTTTCAAAAAGGAAAAGTAGTCTTATTCCACGTGCCAATTCTAGAGTAGATTAATAAGCCTTAAGCAGAAGATGGATATGAAGAGGGATATGACATGAAAGGTTAAGCAACACTGCTGACAGCAAAAGGCTTACCTGCTGCAGATACAGGAGACAAAATACTATTTTGACACAAACATTGCTATTCAGACGACAGTAAAATTCTGAGTGACAGCAAAATTTACTCAGTCATGACGGTAAAATTTGCTCACATCAAAATGTGCTAATCAATTCTTAGTGTAAGCTAAGCACCTTAAGCAAAGGCTAGTTCAAGCATAACTGGTATTTGATGGCAAAAAAGGCAACCTGGCCTGCGTTTCTCACTTCTACTCCATTAAAAAGCTTACTCTGTCTCAGATTCCTTTGGAGGGATACCAACGCAAGCCGCGAAACTGCACGGAAATGATGATTTAAAGAAAGATAGATTAGAAAAATGGAAGAACGGTTCATGTTCTTTTCCTTCCAACTGCTTTGTTTGCCCTTTTAAAGTTTTGAAGTCCTTTCTGGTGTCACCATGGTTGCACTGCAGCAAGTGTTCGGCTGTAAGCTGTCCATATTGCCAGCTTCTGGACTGCCTCCAGAAAACTTCCCACTGGTTTTGTATAGAAATCACAAGCAGTAGAGATGACAAAGACTGCAGAAACCTTCTCATCTCCTTCTAGAGCAAGACCATGTCTTTCACCCACTCTTAACTAGACAACTTTCATCAGTCATGAGGGAGTCTCATGTTCAAGAGCTAAGCAGTGACAGCTGTAAATGACAAAAAGCACACTGAAATACTCTTGGGACTCCAGCAGAGAGCAATGAAGGAGGTTGAATTCACCTTCTTGGGAAGTTCTAAAATGCACGTTAACTTGAGCACAGGAGCTAAGCCATGGTAACCTTTGTTGAGTATGTCTGCGTAGACAGAGCTTCCATCACTGCAGAAGCAATATTATTTAACCCACGTTATCATCTCTAGCTGCTAAGCTGCACTTCTTGCAAAGTATCTGCAACGTATTTTACAGGGTGGGCTTTTATGTGTAATCCCTGAGTAATATTGCAAAGAGAAGTACTTGGGGTGTGGGGTGGCGGGGGAACCGCAACTCTTAGGTTTTTCAAATCATGGTTCCATTTGAAAGTCAAAAAAGATGTCAAACCTTTCTTTCCTAGACGTATTACCAGCACAAACTGTACCAGAATTTATGACCCGTAACTCTACCGTGGACGCTCTTTCTCTGGACTATTCCTTAAGAAACAAAGTCCTCACTAGAAATAAAAGAAAATTAGCCAAAGTATTGGCCTGGATTAGTTCCAAGGCTCTGTACTAAAGGCCAAACACGTGTAATAATAGTAACGAGTGGACTAAAAGTTAAATCAATAGAACATTACTCAGTTCAAAGACATCTTGTGTCCTAATGTTCTCACAGAAGACTGTAAAAACCTGTCTATTTTTGTGGGTTTGTTTTATTCATTTAGTTGTACCTTCTACTTCTCTCCACTGTCTGAGAACATTGATGAAGTAAAGAAAGAGAAGCCAGTAAAGAAAGGCAAATTGGTTAATTGCAGGTGGAAAGAGGGAGGCCAACAAAAGAAAACAAAAGAACAGTAATAATGAAATGCTCCCCTGTCATCTGTGAAAAGCAAAGGCACAGACAAGAAAGAACAAGTGCAAAATTCTCACTAGAGAAACGCACTTGATCTGACTCAAGTATTTTGCGGTCCATTTCTTGCTGTTTTCTCCTGCCAAACATATTAACCATTGAAGGTGTCCCTTTCCTCTTTCTGGAATACAGCTAGGAAGATGGCTGTGTCATTGCTGACAAGCTGCTATTCTCAGAGGTGTCCAGCTGAAAGTCCTAGATCAATTGATTTGCTCTGTCACTTTGATATGGCATGACTTACACTTTCAGCACCTGAACTTGCCAGCCCTACAATTCTTTGCCCCTTGAATGGTTCGATAGGCTCCTTGGCAACTGGCATTTGTAAGGACATGAAACTATGCAGAATTTGCACCATGAGATGATGCCAAATGAGTCTCGCCGGTAGATTAACTAGGGCATGCAAGGCAGAGAGAGGGAAATGAGAGCACAAGAAGAGAGTACACAAGAAGAGAGTACAATCTCCTTTTTTCTGAAACACTGTAGAGATCAAAGTGAACACAAATCCTCCTAGGGGTAGTTCTTGCAAAAGACTAAGAGTTCTTTTTGTGTTCACAGGCCTGGAATATTTAGCTTTGGATCACGGCAAAATGCAGATGACAAAACGAGGCCTTGAAGTCCCATCCAGTATGAAGCAGTATGAAAGAGGAAAGCAGCTGAGAGCATCAACCCTGCTAAGTAGTCTCGGTATTCTTCTTGACATTAGCAGAAATTTGAAATGAGTCTCTGAAAATGACAAAGGAGGCAGAAGAAAAGGGAGCGATGACTCCTCTGGCATAGTGTTTCCTAACAGGGATCTTCAAAATGTAAAGGTTGTATCATCCTTTCAACTGAAGGAAGGTATGAAAACAACAGGAAGGAAATGGCATCAAATGCTAGAAAGACTCTGGGCAGTGTACTTCTAGACAGAAAGGCCACTGATGGAAAACCAACTCAACTGGCACCAATGCAGCAGCCTTGTACTAAAGCCAGAAATGTCCAGCGCTTCACTCTCTGCCATTCCATTCAGATGCACACAGCAGCTCTGCAACATTCCTACTGATCATCTCCTTGGCAAACTGGGAGTGAGGCTCCGTGGTGATGCAGAGTCCCCAGGCAGATGCAAAGGAGAGCTGCTTTCTTGCAACAACCAGGCTTTTGAAACACTCAGGCCTTTATCAGTTCCATAGCTTTAAGCCATAACAAACACAATTCAACCAACCACCATGCACCACGCTGTCAACACACCACGGTTCTAGAACTTGTTGATCTACCTCTAACTCAGCTGCCTCACCTTCCCACAGTCCTTTTCTACTTAGCCAAAGTAATGGGCCTCAGCCCAAGGCCTTCCTTTTGGAAGCTTCTAGCTATATGCAGCAGCAAACCACTACTTTCTTCTGTGCCAAGACTTTAAGGTAGACGATTTGCATCTGCCCTTCCAGTGAAACCTAATGGGGAGAGAAAAGCCTCTCAGAGATGTTCAGTCATTCCATTTTCTAGACAGGCCAAATCAAAAGAAAAGCAAGCTATGGGATTGTGTACTTGCTCTTACAAAACACCTGCTGCCCTCTGACAATCAACTAGCAGAAAACCAGCAAAACTGAGACTTGAGGCAAACAACCCTTGGAAGGGAATAATGATGTGATCAATAAAGACAACACTTTGCCAGGCTACCGAGGTATTGGAAATGTCAGCAAAGGCTTGAGAGCAAAGGCTGAACTAATGGGGAAAGGGTAAAAGAATCCCAAGGAAAACATGACCAAAGGTTAAAACAATTCCAAGAAAAACATAGGCAACTAACCTGTTGAAGCCTTCAGGAAATCAGTGGCCGCTGATTTACATAGGCCATTCAAGTTAATTGACCCGTGCACCTTCCACTCCTTTTTCGGCACCATAGGGTGAATTGAGACCATGGAATCACAATTCCTTGGATTCGGTTCTTAACTTTAGGAGAGAAGTACAGCAGCTGAAGTACCTGTTACTGATGTGATACCCAGGAACACCGAGTGGACACATTTCATTCTTGGCCAATCGCAACGAGCAAGACTAAGAGGATAAGGCTGGCTTATTTTCATGACACTATTTTGTTTTAAAGCCTGCTCTGATTCCGGTGAAACTTTTTCATTAGCTTCTCTCTAAAAGGGGAAAGTCAAGTTCAATGTGCCGCCCTACTGCTACAAGTATACCATTTGGTTAGTCGAGCCTAAAAATTGAATTGGAAGGTGCGGAGCCCCCCGGAGCTAAGAGCCGCTCCCGGGCGTCTTTCGGCAGAAGCCGCGCTAAGGAGAGCACTGTGACCGGCGGAATCGCCTTTGCGCGAAGAAGCCGCTTCTTCGCCTCCGGGAGCCGGAGAGAGCGGCAGCTTCGGAAAGGTGAAGAAGGAAGCTGTACAACACTGGGATTGTGTGCGCAGCTTGCCAACTGATAGAAAACAGTACCTTACCACTCTCCTGACATTTCCAATCACATGAACATTCGATTGGAAGCTGTTTTGGACAACTTTTCTTTTCTTCCTGCCAAAAACTTGGCAGACATCTCTGCAACTTCTAGAACACGATGGGAGTTGTTTTCTGTGCTGGCACGGGTTTTCCTTGCCAGACATAGTCTAAAAGCTATCTGCTAAGATGTAGACTACAAAAGACGCTAAAGACAAAGGTGCGATGCTCTCCGGAGCTAAGCGCCGCTCCCGGGCGCCTTTCGGCAGAAGCCGCGCTAAGGAGAGCACTGTGACCGGCAGAATCGCTTTTGCGCGAAGAAGCCGCTTCTTCGCCTCCGGGAGCCAGAGAGAGCGGCATCTTCGGAAAGGTGAAGAAGGAAGCTGTACAACACTGGGATTGTGAGCGCAGCTTGCCAACTGATAGAAAACAGTACCTTACCACTCTCCTGACACTTCCAATCACATGAACATTCGATTGGAAGCTGTTTTGGACAACTTTTCTTTTCTTCCTTCCAAACACTTGGCAGACCTCTCTGCAACTTCTAGAACACGATGGGAGTTGTTTTCTGTGCTGGCACGGGTTTTCCTTGCCAGACATAGTGGAAAAGCTTTCTTCTAAGATGTAGACTACAAAAGACGCTAAAGACGAAGGTACGATGCTCTCCGGAGCTAAGCGCCGCTCCCGGGCGTCTTCCGGCAGAAGCCGCGCTAAGGAGAGCACTGTGACCGGCAGAATCGCCTTTGCGCGAAGAAGCCGCTTCTTCGCCTCCGGGAGCCGGAGAGAGCGGCATCTTCGGAAAGGTGAAGAAGGAAGCTGTACAACACTGGGATTGTGTGCGCAGCTTGCCAACTGATAGAAAACAGTACCTTACCACTCTCCTGACACTTCCAATCACATGAACATTCGATTGGAAGCTGTTTTGGACAACTTTTCTTTTCTTCCTTCCAAACACTTGGCAGACCTCTCTGCAACTTCTAGAACACGATGGGAGTTGTTTTCTGTGCTGGCACGGGTTTTCCTTGCCAGACATAGTGGAAAATCTTTCTGCTAAGATGTAGACTACAAAAGACGCTAAAGACGAAGGTGCGATGCTCTCCGGAGCTAAGCGCCGCTCCCGGGCGCCTTTCGGCAGAAGCCGCGCTAAGGAGAGCACTGTGACCGGCAGAATCGCTTTTGCGCGAAGAAGCCGCTTCTTCGCCTCCGGGAGCCAGAGAGCGCGGCATCTTCGGAAAGGTGAAGAAGGACGCTTTCCAACACTGGGATTGTGTGCGCAGCTTGCCAACTGATAGAAAACAGTACCTTACCAATCTCCTGACACTTCCAATCACATGAACATTCGATTGGAAGCTGTTTTGGACAACTTTTCTTTTCTTCTTTGCAATAACTTGGCAGACCTCTCTGCAATTTCTAGAACATGATGGGAGTTGTTTTCTGTGCTGGCACGGGTTTTCCTTGCCAGACATAGTGGAAAAGCTTTCTGCTAAGATCTAAACTACAAAAGACGCTAAAGACGAAGGTACGATGCTCTCCGGAGCTAAGCGCCGCTCCCGGGCGCCTTTCGGCAGAAGCCGCGCTAAGGAGAGCACTGTGACCGGCAGAATCGCTTTTGCGCGAAGAAGCCGCTTCTTCGCCTCTGGGAGCCGGAGAGAGCGGCAGCTTCGGAAAGGTGAAGAAGGAAGCTGTACAACACTGGGATTGTGTGCGCAGCTTGCCAACTGATAGAAAACAGTACCTTACCACTCTCCTGACATTTCCAATCACATGAACATTCGATTGGAAGCTGTTTTGGACAACTTTTCTTTTCTTCCTTCCAAACACTTGGCAGACCTCTCTGCAACTTCTAGAACCCGATGGGAGTTGTTTTCTGTGCTGGCACGGGTTTTCCTTGCCAGACATAGTGGAAAAGCTTTCTGCTAAGATCTAAACTACAAAAGACGCTAAAGACGAAGGTACGATGCTCTCCGGAGCTAAGAGCCGCTCCCGGGCCTCTTTCGGCAGAAGCCGCTCTAAGGAGAGCACTGTGACCGGCAGAATCGCTTTTGCGCGAAGAAGCCGCTTCTTCGCCTCCGGGAGCCGGAGAGAGCGGCAGCTTCGGAAAGGTGAAGAAGGAAGCTGTACAACACTGGGATTGTGTGCGCAGCTTGCCAACTGATAGAAAACAGTACCTTACCACTCTCCTGACACTTCCAATCACACGAACATTCGATTGGAAGCTGTTTTGGACAACTTTTCTTTTCTTCCTTCCAAACACTTGGCAGACCTCTCTGCAACTTCTAGAACACGATGGGAGTTGTTTTCTGTGCTGGCACGGGTTTTCCTTTGCCAGACATAGTGGAAAAGCTTTCTGCTAAGATGTAGACTACAAAAGACGCTAAAGACGAAGGTGCGATGCTCTCCGGAGCTAAGCGCCGCTCCCGGGCGCCTTTCGGCAGAAGCCGCTCTAAGGAGAGCACTGTGACCGGCAGAATCGCTTTTGCGCGAAGAAGCCGCTTCTTCGCCTCCGGGAGCCGGAGAGAGCGGCATCTTCGGAAAGGTGAAGAAGGAAGCTTTCCAACACTGGGATTGTGTGCGCAGCTTGCCAACTGATAGAAAACAGTACCTTACCACTCTCCTGACTATTCCAATCACATGAACATTCGATTGGAAGCTGTTTTGGACAACTTTTCTTTTCTTCCTTCCAAACACTTGGCAGACCTCTCTGCAACTTCTAGAACACGATGGGAGTTGTTTTCTGTGCTGGCACGGGTTTTCCTTGCCAGACATAGTGGAAAAGCTTTCTGCTAAAATTTAGGCTACAACAGAGGGTAAAGACTGGATGAAAGCAAATGACACCCATCTTCAAAAAAGGCAGTTAGGAGGACTCGGAAAAGTGCAAACCAGCCAGACTCTTTTTTATCCCCGGGAAGTTGATGAAGCAGCGCTTCCTGGAAAACCTTGCCAGGCACCTGAAAGACGACACAATAATGTAGTTAGCATGATTTTCCAGGGCAATTTCATGCTGAGCATCTCTTTAAACTCCTCTAATGAATCAACTTGACTGGTAGATGAATGGAATATTGTCTGCCTGGGCTTCAGGGAGGTTTTTGACATATCTCTACATGGCAGCACACATACATACTGGAAGCAATAGTGCAAAGGGGAGAGAACCAGTGTCTTTTCGGTGATGCTGTGTGAAAAGACAAGAGGCAGGCGGTGGGCACACACTGAAATACAGGAGATTGCCTTTGAACATCAGCAAATGATTTTTTTACTCTGAGGGTGACTGCACCACGGCACAGACTGCCCAGAAAGATTGTGGAGCCTGGATCTTTGAAGACATTAAAAGTACACCCAGATAGAATCCTGGGCAAGAGGCTCTAGGTATCCTGGTTTAGGCAGGGGGCTTGGGCCTGCTTAGCCCCACCAATCCCTTCCACTCTCATTCATTCTGTGCTAGTGAATTCTCTTCGAGATGCATTTCAAGCACTGGCATGACAAAGTTCTGTGCAGACAGAGATCCAAATGGACATGGCATCTAAGTTCCTTAAGCGGCGTTCAAGAAGAATGTAAAACTCAGGGACAAGTGTCTCTTCCCTAACTGAATCCCTTTCATGGGAAAATTCCCAGCTCTAGAAAGATCTTCTGATACGCATGCTTAAGACTGACACTGGCTGAGCAAATTTCTCCCTATGTGTATCTAAGAGCAGTTAGGATCTTCACCCAAAAGTGCTGTCAACATAGTCACAGAATGTGTGTTGTTAAGAAGTGACAACTTCCATCAGAATGGCAAATATTGGTCCACAAAATGGATTAATGGATGGGAATTATCTACTTGGGTTAAAAACAAAAATCAAGAGTTGGTCTTTATTTATCAATTTCATTGCAATATTGATAAGGGAAGAAAAAGACCTAAGTCCTTGACTTTCTTAACTCGAGGAAAGATTTTAAAAATTCCTTGTAAAAACGTATTATCACGATCAGAGTATTGAAACCATTTGAGTTGGGAAAAAAGTTCCAAAATTGTCTAGATAGTGGCAAAGAAGCCAAGAAAACAGGAAAGAAAGAAAAAGAGAGCAAAAGAGTCAGCTTCAGTGTACAAGCTCGTTCTAGAAGTAGTCTGCTGGGAAAAGGAACCCCCAGTTGAATTTCCAATGTATTCCAGCGCTTGATTCAGTAACTGCTCAAGGCAAAACCCAATCCTTTTGTACAACTTCTCCCAGCAACAAAAACTCCAACAGGTTGACACTACCATCATGCCTGTTCCAGACATATTTAAAAGAGAAATGATGATTTTCTTGAAAACCTACTTGCATCAAAGTTGCAAGATGGTGGAGGGATTCCCACATCCTCCTTCCTCCATCTGGCTTGAAAGTATATTTGATAAAATATGCAACAAAGCACATGATTTATAAGGTAGAGTCAAATGGATGATTTGGGAATTGATCTCTTGTTGATAGTAAACTTCATATCCACTCTGTGTGACCTTTCTACAACAAAATGTGGATCTGAGGCATGAATCTGCCACAACAATTGTTAAGCAAACATACACACTCCCCTTCACATGCCCCCCCTTCCACACACACCTAGGCACACACAGAGATCAGCATAGCAGATCATGAGCACCTTGGAAAAGACTGAAATGCTACATGCCTCTCTTTATGGGCAAAAGAGCTGGTGCAGTAATTCAAATGCCTGGTACAAAAATTCTGTTTACTATTTAGCTCCTCTTTAAAACACAGCTTTTCATTTCATTCCATTTACAGAATATTTTCATTTCATTTGTTTCTTTCAAATTACTTAGTTCTCACGTCTTGTATGTCTAGGAATATTTTCTTTGACACAGCAGAAAACATTGGTTGATACAATTTTAAACCATCATGATATGGAAGAATTGTTCTGTCCCTCTCTAAGGTGCAAGAAGCATTTGGATCACAGATCATCTACCATGAAATACTTGACATGTTTAAGATGCTTTCAATCAATTTTGATTGTCAATTGCTTATTGGTTGTAAACAGTAATTTTTCAGTGAAGGGAAAGTGTGTGTGGTATATCTACATGATGTTCAAACCCAGTTCCTACTAATGGCCAGGCTGAACTCCAGTAAATAATGTCCCGAATGATATTTTGCTCCCTTCTTTGGCACTTCATGAAATCTTACCATGATGAAGTGTTGAAACACAGAGATTTTCTCTTAGAGAGTGTCTCATGTTGTAACCCATCCCATGGATTTTATGCTGTAATTCTTATCTCTTTTAAAATTTGCTATCTTCTGTACAGTTTTCATGAACCTTTCTGTTACAGTAGTGAAAATCACAGATAAATGTCATTTGGTACAACTTTGAATTTACCCCAAGAGCTGAGAGAAAACTTGCTCCTATACTTCAATCCGAGTTTCTTCTATAGTCCAACTTTGTTTCTCTACCATCAAGCTTCTCCTTTGTTGCTGCTCCAAGCCCCGTCCAAGCTGACCTTGAATACTTTCAGGGATGGGACACCCACAACTTCTCTGGGCAACCTGTTCCAGTGTTCCAGCACTCCCACAGTAAAAAAGGCCTTCCTTTCATCTAATATGTGTAGGAAATCATCAATCTAGGCATAGAAACTTGGAGTGCAAATTTGAAATTCTTTGGATTTGAAGCACATTTTATATGAATACTGACTTACAGATGACTAAAAGATGTTGATGGGCATTTGAGCTGACAAGTTTTGAAAAAGTGCACGGAAATTAAAACTGAAACCAGTAAAATTAAAAACTTCTTGCCATTTTCTTTTTCCTCTCCTATTCAAAATTGCATATGTCAGATATCAGTGCTTCAGGCAAACCTCTCAGATGCTCTCAGAGAAAAAGCTTTTCTTTCAGACTAAGTTGCGGTTGACGTAGAACACTAGTAGTAGTGAAAGTTTTTCTGGGCATCGGGGCAGCACCTTCTCCTTGGATTTGTGTGCAGAATGCATTTTATCCAAACTGGAAAATTGATGCCAGCTCTGTTCTATTCATCATTCTTACTGCATCAGGCCTGAAGATTCTGTGAAAAGTAGCCTGTGGACCTTGAAGACAGCGCATGAGAAACAGATGAGAGGTGATGGAGAAGCTGAGGGAGAGAAGAAAGAGCATATGGCCCAGTACGGACACCAGAAAGTATTTCTTCACGTGATCACGGCAGATTGCAGGAGCCACTTGGTACTATCAAACCGGCCCGACTTGGCACTGGTGCCACCTTGGGTCTTGGAACCATCCTGCGTATCGTGGATTTTCAGGAGGCAGCCGGCCACACCCAGCCACAGGCCCCCAAACAGAAACCACGGCCCTTTTCCCTGGCAAACCAAACTCACTTGCCCCGCTTCTGCATGGCAGATTGCAGCAGCCACTTGGTACTATCAAACCAGCCCGACTTGGCACTGGTGCCACCTTGCGTCTGGGAACTATCCTGCATATCAAAGAATTTCAGGAGCCAGCCTGAACAATTGTTTAGCACCCTTTAAAGGTGGTGTTTGACAAACAGGGCTGAAGCAGATCTTCAAAACATCCAGGAGATCAAAATCCATTGAAGCAAATTCTCCTGGCCAGTCACCTTGCTGCTGCTGCTAATTCACCCTCCATACCAGCTGATCAGGCCTACCAATGCTGCTGCAAAAATATTGTGAAAAAGGTAGGCACATTTTCACAGATGCAGGGAAAATCCCCTTGGATGATGATTCCAAGGCATAACTTGTTGGAGCAAGTTATGCAACCTTGTCTACTGGCAATATCTAAGCTGGTGAGTTCACCATCTGTCAGCATCACTTTCGAAAATAAATGTTTGATCCACAAACAAAAATATTTCATATGTCCTGTCTTCCTGCTTCATTTCAACCAATGAATAGGCTACATTCCATCAGCAAAGGGTTTATGATCCTATCTTTCTTTAAACTGGGATAATTCTTTATTTTTTTCTAAATCAGACACTGTCTATTCATAAGATTCAGATGCCCGTGGTAGGGGTGTAATTAAATTCACATGTTAAAAATATCCTTCTTGTTATCTTTTCTTTTAATTACCCACACGTAACATCAGTCTGAGAGCTGAAGAAAACCCCTTCATTTGCTGTTTGCCAAGTATCATCTACGTGATACAAATTCTACTGGAGAAATCACACCCATTCATTGCCATGTAAACAACCTTTTCTTCATCATGAGGTATTTTGGTGAAGTGAATGATTAGAACATAAGCAAGGGCATTTGTTCAAGATGCTCCAGAAAGAGCTGTGGTCTGTTCTCTTCTTTGCTGCCTATGTTAGCACTGAGCTGCAAAAAATGAAAGACTACTAGGAAAAGTGTTACTTTTAGTCTAAATTCGTAAATGATGTTTGAAATAGCCTGTTAAATGAAAAGGTGCTCTTTTAAATGATGGCATCTTAAGGGAAAAAGTCAGCTTTAAAGAGGTTTTGAGACAATTGCTTCTGGAAAAAAAAAAAAAATAAAATTGGAGGCATCTAAGGTCTTTAGCCATCCCATCTTGAAGATTGATTCAAAACACAGTTCCTTCATACAGGAAGAAGAGAGGACCATAGATGGCAACCCATTTGAAAATGGAGTTCTATTTCTTTCTGGTTGGGATTACCGGACACCATTTCTTGTGAAGTCGAGGGACTGCAGTTAGCTCTCCACTAACTTCCTTCCCTGAAATTCATCTGCATTTGCTCCTTTGTCTGGAGTCCCCATTTATTAGTATGCATAGATGGTATACTCCATCGATGCATGAATAACAGAGGGGATAATGTGCCTTTTGCTGCTATCTTCTTTTGCTGCTCCATTTTGCTTGCTTTGTTCTTGCTTTCTGTCAAAGAAATGCTAGCAAAAGCCCTCCTCAAGTCTTGCTGTGAAGACAGACTGCCAGAAAGGTAGAGAAACTTCAGACATTTCCAAGACCCATGTAGCACGTGTCTTGGTCAATTTCTATGCAGATCCTTTCTTCCAGCAGGACTTTTTTGCACCGTTAGCCAACACTGAACTGAATCCAATACAAAAGCAGTGGCTAGAGGAACGCTTCTCTTTTCATTTGAATGGTGATAAAAATGCGTATCAAATCAAAGCATTTTAGAGCAGCAGGAAGATTTTCTATGCAGCTAGCAAATCATAACAAGATGCCTATTCACCAGTTGGGTTCCTTTCGGAATTTACAAGAATTCCCAACAGAAAACACAGCTTAGTAAGCTACCAATCTAAATCACAATATCTAGAAAGGGGACATGAAAAAGAGCAAGAGGAAGAGAACAAAAAAGAAAACCAAAGGAAGCCAGAAATAAGGCACAACCTCTCCTCCTTTTCTGCTTACTACAGTACCTTAGAAGTACCTTCAAGTTTCCTAACGGTCACATCGGTAGAAAACTGTGCCAAGAACAATTGTGGAAAACTGTGCAAAACCCTTCTATCACAAGAGAAACATAGGGTTTGCTTTCACGACCATTAAATCTGCATGCAATGCGTACGGTAAGGGTATGTTTTGTATATTCAAGAACAATTGAAAACTAGTTCTGAATCGAAGGGACTGCTTTTTGTTTGTTATGAATGACTTGGCTAAATATGGCGCCTGTTAAAATACTGCAGACATGTGGTTCATTTTAGAGATGCCAGCTGCAAAGGAGGGAAGCATTTTGTGTGCTTAAGAAAGTCAAGTATTGGAGAGTGCTTTTGTTACTTCTTTAGAAGGTTAGAATATGCCGAAAAGATGCTAGCTGGGGACTTGCAATTAATGAATTATTTGCTGTAAGTAGGTCAAATGACATTAGCTTTCAAAAAGGAAAAGTAGTCTTATTCCACGTGCCAATTCTAGAGTAGATTAATAAGCCTTAAGCAGAAGATGGATATGAAGAGGGATATGACATGAAAGGTTAAGCAACACTGCTGACAGCAAAAGGCTTACCTGCTGCAGATACAGGAGACAAAATACTATTTTGACACAAACATTGCTATTCAGACGACAGTAAAATTCTGAGTGACAGCAAAATTTACTCAGTCATGACGGTAAAATTTGCTCACATCAAAATGTGCTAATCAATTCTTAGTGTAAGCTAAGCACCTTAAGCAAAGGCTAGTTCAAGCATAACTGGTATTTGATGGCAAAAAAGGCAACCTGGCCTGCGTTTCTCACTTCTACTCCATTAAAAAGCTTACTCTGTCTCAGATTCCTTTGGAGGGATACCAACGCAAGCCGCGAAACTGCACGGAAATGATGATTTAAAGAAAGATAGATTAGAAAAATGGAAGAACGGTTCATGTTCTTTTCCTTCCAACTGCTTTGTTTGCCCTTTTAAAGTTTTGAAGTCCTTTCTGGTGTCACCATGGTTGCACTGCAGCAAGTGTTCGGCTGTAAGCTGTCCATATTGCCAGCTTCTGGACTGCCTCCAGAAAACTTCCCACTGGTTTTGTATAGAAATCACAAGCAGTAGAGATGACAAAGACTGCAGAAACCTTCTCATCTCCTTCTAGAGCAAGACCATGTCTTTCACCCACTCTTAACTAGACAACTTTCATCAGTCATGAGGGAGTCTCATGTTCAAGAGCTAAGCAGTGACAGCTGTAAATGACAAAAAGCACACTGAAATACTCTTGGGACTCCAGCAGAGAGCAATGAAGGAGGTTGAATTCACCTTCTTGGGAAGTTCTAAAATGCACGTTAACTTGAGCACAGGAGCTAAGCCATGGTAACCTTTGTTGAGTATGTCTGCGTAGACAGAGCTTCCATCACTGCAGAAGCAATATTATTTAACCCACGTTATCATCTCTAGCTGCTAAGCTGCACTTCTTGCAAAGTATCTGCAACGTATTTTACAGGGTGGGCTTTTATGTGTAATCCCTGAGTAATATTGCAAAGAGAAGTACTTGGGGTGTGGGGTGGCGGGGGAACCGCAACTCTTAGGTTTTTCAAATCATGGTTCCATTTGAAAGTCAAAAAAGATGTCAAACCTTTCTTTCCTAGACGTATTACCAGCACAAACTGTACCAGAATTTATGACCCGTAACTCTACCGTGGACGCTCTTTCTCTGGACTATTCCTTAAGAAACAAAGTCCTCACTAGAAATAAAAGAAAATTAGCCAAAGTATTGGCCTGGATTAGTTCCAAGGCTCTGTACTAAAGGCCAAACACGTGTAATAATAGTAACGAGTGGACTAAAAGTTAAATCAATAGAACATTACTCAGTTCAAAGACATCTTGTGTCCTAATGTTCTCACAGAAGACTGTAAAAACCTGTCTATTTTTGTGGGTTTGTTTTATTCATTTAGTTGTACCTTCTACTTCTCTCCACTGTCTGAGAACATTGATGAAGTAAAGAAAGAGAAGCCAGTAAAGAAAGGCAAATTGGTTAATTGCAGGTGGAAAGAGGGAGGCCAACAAAAGAAAACAAAAGAACAGTAATAATGAAATGCTCCCCTGTCATCTGTGAAAAGCAAAGGCACAGACAAGAAAGAACAAGTGCAAAATTCTCACTAGAGAAACGCACTTGATCTGACTCAAGTATTTTGCGGTCCATTTCTTGCTGTTTTCTCCTGCCAAACATATTAACCATTGAAGGTGTCCCTTTCCTCTTTCTGGAATACAGCTAGGAAGATGGCTGTGTCATTGCTGACAAGCTGCTATTCTCAGAGGTGTCCAGCTGAAAGTCCTAGATCAATTGATTTGCTCTGTCACTTTGATATGGCATGACTTACACTTTCAGCACCTGAACTTGCCAGCCCTACAATTCTTTGCCCCTTGAATGGTTCGATAGGCTCCTTGGCAACTGGCATTTGTAAGGACATGAAACTATGCAGAATTTGCACCATGAGATGATGCCAAATGAGTCTCGCCGGTAGATTAACTAGGGCATGCAAGGCAGAGAGAGGGAAATGAGAGCACAAGAAGAGAGTACACAAGAAGAGAGTACAATCTCCTTTTTTCTGAAACACTGTAGAGATCAAAGTGAACACAAATCCTCCTAGGGGTAGTTCTTGCAAAAGACTAAGAGTTCTTTTTGTGTTCACAGGCCTGGAATATTTAGCTTTGGATCACGGCAAAATGCAGATGACAAAACGAGGCCTTGAAGTCCCATCCAGTATGAAGCAGTATGAAAGAGGAAAGCAGCTGAGAGCATCAACCCTGCTAAGTAGTCTCGGTATTCTTCTTGACATTAGCAGAAATTTGAAATGAGTCTCTGAAAATGACAAAGGAGGCAGAAGAAAAGGGAGCGATGACTCCTCTGGCATAGTGTTTCCTAACAGGGATCTTCAAAATGTAAAGGTTGTATCATCCTTTCAACTGAAGGAAGGTATGAAAACAACAGGAAGGAAATGGCATCAAATGCTAGAAAGACTCTGGGCAGTGTACTTCTAGACAGAAAGGCCACTGATGGAAAACCAACTCAACTGGCACCAATGCAGCAGCCTTGTACTAAAGCCAGAAATGTCCAGCGCTTCACTCTCTGCCATTCCATTCAGATGCACACAGCAGCTCTGCAACATTCCTACTGATCATCTCCTTGGCAAACTGGGAGTGAGGCTCCGTGGTGATGCAGAGTCCCCAGGCAGATGCAAAGGAGAGCTGCTTTCTTGCAACAACCAGGCTTTTGAAACACTCAGGCCTTTATCAGTTCCATAGCTTTAAGCCATAACAAACACAATTCAACCAACCACCATGCACCACGCTGTCAACACACCACGGTTCTAGAACTTGTTGATCTACCTCTAACTCAGCTGCCTCACCTTCCCACAGTCCTTTTCTACTTAGCCAAAGTAATGGGCCTCAGCCCAAGGCCTTCCTTTTGGAAGCTTCTAGCTATATGCAGCAGCAAACCACTACTTTCTTCTGTGCCAAGACTTTAAGGTAGACGATTTGCATCTGCCCTTCCAGTGAAACCTAATGGGGAGAGAAAAGCCTCTCAGAGATGTTCAGTCATTCCATTTTCTAGACAGGCCAAATCAAAAGAAAAGCAAGCTATGGGATTGTGTACTTGCTCTTACAAAACACCTGCTGCCCTCTGACAATCAACTAGCAGAAAACCAGCAAAACTGAGACTTGAGGCAAACAACCCTTGGAAGGGAATAATGATGTGATCAATAAAGACAACACTTTGCCAGGCTACCGAGGTATTGGAAATGTCAGCAAAGGCTTGAGAGCAAAGGCTGAACTAATGGGGAAAGGGTAAAAGAATCCCAAGGAAAACATGACCAAAGGTTAAAACAATTCCAAGAAAAACATAGGCAACTAACCTGTTGAAGCCTTCAGGAAATCAGTGGCCGCTGATTTACATAGGCCATTCAAGTTAATTGACCCGTGCACCTTCCACTCCTTTTTCGGCACCATAGGGTGAATTGAGACCATGGAATCACAATTCCTTGGATTCGGTTCTTAACTTTAGGAGAGAAGTACAGCAGCTGAAGTACCTGTTACTGATGTGATACCCAGGAACACCGAGTGGACACATTTCATTCTTGGCCAATCGCAACGAGCAAGACTAAGAGGATAAGGCTGGCTTATTTTCATGACACTATTTTGTTTTAAAGCCTGCTCTGATTCCGGTGAAACTTTTTCATTAGCTTCTCTCTAAAAGGGGAAAGTCAAGTTCAATGTGCCGCCCTACTGCTACAAGTATACCATTTGGTTAGTCGAGCCTAAAAATTGAATTGGAAGGTGCGGAGCCCCCCGGAGCTAAGAGCCGCTCCCGGGCGTCTTTCGGCAGAAGCCGCGCTAAGGAGAGCACTGTGACCGGCGGAATCGCCTTTGCGCGAAGAAGCCGCTTCTTCGCCTCCGGGAGCCGGAGAGAGCGGCAGCTTCGGAAAGGTGAAGAAGGAAGCTGTACAACACTGGGATTGTGTGCGCAGCTTGCCAACTGATAGAAAACAGTACCTTACCACTCTCCTGACATTTCCAATCACATGAACATTCGATTGGAAGCTGTTTTGGACAACTTTTCTTTTCTTCCTGCCAAAAACTTGGCAGACATCTCTGCAACTTCTAGAACACGATGGGAGTTGTTTTCTGTGCTGGCACGGGTTTTCCTTGCCAGACATAGTCTAAAAGCTATCTGCTAAGATGTAGACTACAAAAGACGCTAAAGACGAAGGTACGATGCTCTCCGGAGCTAAGCGCCGCTCCCGGGCGTCTTTCGGCAGAAGCCGCTCTAAGGAGAGCACTGTGACCGGCAGAATCGCTTTTGCGCGAAGAAGCCGCTTGTTCGCCTCCGGGAGCCGGAGAGAGCGGCAGCTTCGGAAAGGTGAAGAAGGAAGCTGTACAACACTGGGATTGTGTGCGCAGCTTGCCAACTGATAGAAAACAGTACCTTACCACTCTCCTGACACTTCCAATCACATGAACATTCGATTGGAAGCTGTTTTGGACAACTTTGCTTTTCTTCCTTCCAAACACTTGGCAGACCTCTCTGCAACTTCTAGAACACCATGGGAGTTGTTTTCTGTGCTGGCACGGGTTTTCCTTGCCAGACATAGTGGAAAAGCTTTCTGCTTAGATGTAGACTACAAAAGACGCTAAAGACGAAGGTGCGATGCTCTCCGGAGCTAAGCGCCGCTTCCGGGCGTCTTTCGGCAGAAGCCGCTCTAAGGAGAGCACTGTGACCGGCAGAATCGCCTTTGCGCGAAGAAGCCGCTTCTTCGCCTCCGGGAGCCGGAGAGAGCGGCAGCTTCGGAAAGGTGAAGAAGGAAGCTGTACAACACTGGGATTGTGTGCGCAGCTTGCCAACTGATAGAAAACAGTACCTTACCACTCTCCTGACATTTCCAATCACATGAACATTCGATTGGAAGCTGTTTTGGACAACTTTTCTTTTCTTCCTTCCAAACACTTGGCAGACCTCTCTGCAACTTCTAGAACACGATGGGAGTTGTTTTCTGTGCTGGCACGGGTTTTCCTTGCCAGACATAGTGGAAAAGCTTTCTGCTAAGATCTAAACTACAAAAGACGCTAAAGACGAAGGTACGATGCTCTCCGGAGCTAAGAGCCGCTCCCGGGCCTCTTTCGGCAGAAGCCGCGCTAAGGAGAGCACTGTGACCGGCAGAATCGCTTTTGCGCGAAGAAGCCGCTTGTTCGCCTCCGGGAGCCGGAGAGAGCGGCAGCTTCGGAAAGGTGAAGAAGGAAGCTGTACAACACTGGGATTGTGTGCGCAGCTTGCCAACTGATAGAAAACAGTACCTTACCACTCTCCTGACACTTCCAATCACACGAACATTCGATTGGAAGCTGTTTTGGACAACTTTTCTTTTCTTCCTTCCAAACACTTGGCAGACCTCTCTGCAACTTCTAGAACACGATGGGAGTTGTTTTCTGTGCTGGCACGGGTTTTCCTTTGCCAGACATAGTGGAAAAGCTTTCTGCTAAGATGTAGACTACAAAAGACGCTAAAGACGAAGGTGCGATGCTCTCCGGAGCTAAGCGCCGCTCCCGGGCGCCTTTCGGCAGAAGCCGCTCTAAGGAGAGCACTGTGACCGGCAGAATCGCTTTTGCGCGAAGAAGCCGCTTCTTCGCCTCCGGGAGCCGGAGAGAGCGGCAGCTTCGGAAAGGTGAAGAAGGAAGCTTTCCAACACTGGGATTGTGTGCGCAGCTTGCCAACTGATAGAAAACAGTACCTTACCACTCTCCTGACTATTCCAATCACATGAACATTCGATTGGAAGCTGTTTTGGACAACTTTTCTTTTCTTCCTTCCAAACACTTGGCAGACCTCTCTGCAACTTCTAGAACACGATGGGAGTTGTTTTCTGTGCTGGCACGGGTTTTCCTTGCCAGACATAGTGGAAAAGCTTTCTGCTAAAATTTAGGCTACAACAGAGGGTAAAGACTGGATGAAAGCAAATGACACCCATCTTCAAAAAAGGCAGTTAGGAGGACTCGGAAAAGTGCAAACCAGCCAGACTCTTTTTTATCCCCGGGAAGTTGATGAAGCAGCGCTTCCTGGAAAACCTTGCCAGGCACCTGAAAGACGACACAATAATGTAGTTAGCATGATTTTCCAGGGCAATTTCATGCTGAGCATCTCTTTAAACTCCTCTAATGAATCAACTTGACTGGTAGATGAATGGAATATTGTCTGCCTGGGCTTCAGGGAGGTTTTTGACATATCTCTACATGGCAGCACACATACATACTGGAAGCAATAGTGCAAAGGGGAGAGAACCAGTGTCTTTTCGGTGATGCTGTGTGAAAAGACAAGAGGCAGGCGGTGGGCACACACTGAAATACAGGAGATTGCCTTTGAACATCAGCAAATGATTTTTTTACTCTGAGGGTGACTGCACCACGGCACAGACTGCCCAGAAAGATTGTGGAGCCTGGATCTTTGAAGACATTAAAAGTACACCCAGATAGAATCCTGGGCAAGAGGCTCTAGGTATCCTGGTTTAGGCAGGGGGCTTGGGCCTGCTTAGCCCCACCAATCCCTTCCACTCTCATTCATTCTGTGCTAGTGAATTCTC
The DNA here is from genome assembly GCA_021963965.1 of Artemisiospiza belli. Lineage (NCBI taxonomy): Eukaryota > Metazoa > Chordata > Aves > Passeriformes > Passerellidae > Artemisiospiza > Artemisiospiza belli. The sequence goes on from JAKDEW010000026.1 coordinate 13,779,129, forward strand.
TTCGAGATGCATTTCAAGCACTGGCATGACAAAGTTCTGTGCAGACAGAGATCCAAATGGACATGGCATCTAAGTTCCTTAAGCGGCGTTCAAGAAGAATGTAAAACTCAGGGACAAGTGTCTCTTCCCTAACTGAATCCCTTTCATGGGAAAATTCCCAGCTCTAGAAAGATCTTCTGATACGCATGCTTAAGACTGACACTGGCTGAGCAAATTTCTCCCTATGTGTATCTAAGAGCAGTTAGGATCTTCACCCAAAAGTGCTGTCAACATAGTCACAGAATGTGTGTTGTTAAGAAGTGACAACTTCCATCAGAATGGCAAATATTGGTCCACAAAATGGATTAATGGATGGGAATTATCTACTTGGGTTAAAAACAAAAATCAAGAGTTGGTCTTTATTTATCAATTTCATTGCAATATTGATAAGGGAAGAAAAAGACCTAAGTCCTTGACTTTCTTAACTCGAGGAAAGATTTTAAAAATTCCTTGTAAAAACGTATTATCACGATCAGAGTATTGAAACCATTTGAGTTGGGAAAAAAGTTCCAAAATTGTCTAGATAGTGGCAAAGAAGCCAAGAAAACAGGAAAGAAAGAAAAAGAGAGCAAAAGAGTCAGCTTCAGTGTACAAGCTCGTTCTAGAAGTAGTCTGCTGGGAAAAGGAACCCCCAGTTGAATTTCCAATGTATTCCAGCGCTTGATTCAGTAACTGCTCAAGGCAAAACCCAATCCTTTTGTACAACTTCTCCCAGCAACAAAAACTCCAACAGGTTGACACTACCATCATGCCTGTTCCAGACATATTTAAAAGAGAAATGATGATTTTCTTGAAAACCTACTTGCATCAAAGTTGCAAGATGGTGGAGGGATTCCCACATCCTCCTTCCTCCATCTGGCTTGAAAGTATATTTGATAAAATATGCAACAAAGCACATGATTTATAAGGTAGAGTCAAATGGATGATTTGGGAATTGATCTCTTGTTGATAGTAAACTTCATATCCACTCTGTGTGACCTTTCTAAAACAAAATGTGGATCTGAGGCATGAATCTGCCACAACAATTGTTAAGCAAACATACACACTCCCCTTCACATGCCCCCCCTTCCACACACACCTAGGCACACACAGAGATCAGCATAGCAGATCATGAGCACCTTGGAAAAGACTGAAATGCTACATGCCTCTCTTTATGGGCAAAAGAGCTGGTGCAGTAATTCAAATGCCTGGTACAAAAATTCTGTTTACTATTTAGCTCCTCTTTAAAACACAGCTTTTCATTTCATTCCATTTACAGAATATTTTCATTTCATTTGTTTCTTTCAAATTACTTAGTTCTCACGTCTTGTATGTCTAGGAATATTTTCTTTGACACAGCAGAAAACATTGGTTGATACAATTTTAAACCATCATGATATGGAAGAATTGTTCTGTCCCTCTCTAAGGTGCAAGAAGCATTTGGATCACAGATCATCTACCATGAAATACTTGACATGTTTAAGATGCTTTCAATCAATTTTGATTGTCAATTGCTTATTGGTTGTAAACAGTAATTTTTCAGTGAAGGGAAAGTGTGTGTGGTATATCTACATGATGTTCAAACCCAGTTCCTACTAATGGCCAGGCTGAACTCCAGTAAATAATGTCCCGAATGATATTTTGCTCCCTTCTTTGGCACTTCATGAAATCTTACCATGATGAAGTGTTGAAACACAGAGATTTTCTCTTAGAGAGTGTCTCATGTTGTAACCCATCCCATGGATTTTATGCTGTAATTCTTATCTCTTTTAAAATTTGCTATCTTCTGTACAGTTTTCATGAACCTTTCTGTTACAGTAGTGAAAATCACAGATAAATGTCATTTGGTACAACTTTGAATTTACCCCAAGAGCTGAGAGAAAACTTGCTCCTATACTTCAATCCGAGTTTCTTCTATAGTCCAACTTTGTTTCTCTACCATCAAGCTTCTCCTTTGTTGCTGCTCCAAGCCCCGTCCAAGCTGACCTTGAATACTTTCAGGGATGGGACACCCACAACTTCTCTGGGCAACCTGTTCCAGTGTTCCAGCACTCCCACAGTAAAAAAGGCCTTCCTTTCATCTAATATGTGTAGGAAATCATCAATCTAGGCATAGAAACTTGGAGTGCAAATTTGAAATTCTTTGGATTTGAAGCACATTTTATATGAATACTGACTTACAGATGACTAAAAGATGTTGATGGGCATTTGAGCTGACAAGTTTTGAAAAAGTGCACGGAAATTAAAACTGAAACCAGTAAAATTAAAAACTTCTTGCCATTTTCTTTTTCCTCTCCTATTCAAAATTGCATATGTCAGATATCAGTGCTTCAGGCAAACCTCTCAGATGCTCTCAGAGAAAAAGCTTTTCTTTCAGACTAAGTTGCGGTTGACGTAGAACACTAGTAGTAGTGAAAGTTTTTCTGGGCATCGGGGCAGCACCTTCTCCTTGGATTTGTGTGCAGAATGCATTTTATCCAAACTGGAAAATTGATGCCAGCTCTGTTCTATTCATCATTCTTACTGCATCAGGCCTGAAGATTCTGTGAAAAGTAGCCTGTGGACCTTGAAGACAGCGCATGAGAAACAGATGAGAGGTGATGGAGAAGCTGAGGGAGAGAAGAAAGAGCATATGGCCCAGTACGGACACCAGAAAGTATTTCTTCACGTGATCACGGCAGATTGCAGGAGCCACTTGGTACTATCAAACCGGCCCGACTTGGCACTGGTGCCACCTTGGGTCTTGGAACCATCCTGCGTATCGTGGATTTTCAGGAGGCAGCCGGCCACACCCAGCCACAGGCCCCCAAACAGAAACCACGGCCCTTTTCCCTGGCAAACCAAACTCACCTGCCCCGCTTCTGCATGGCAGATTGCAGCAGCCACTTGGTACTATCAAACCAGCCCGACTTGGCACTGGTGCCACCTTGCGTCTGGGAACTATCCTGCATATCAAAGAATTTCAGGAGCCAGCCTGAACAATTGTTTAGCACCCTTTAAAGGTGGTGTTTGACAAACAGGGCTGAAGCAGATCTTCAAAACATCCAGGAGATCAAAATCCATTGAAGCAAATTCTCCTGGCCAGTCACCTTGCTGCTGCTGCTAATTCACCCTCCATACCAGCTGATCAGGCCTACCAATGCTGCTGCAAAAATATTGTGAAAAAGGTAGGCACATTTTCACAGATGCAGGGAAAATCCCCTTGGATGATGATTCCAAGGCATAACTTGTTGGAGCAAGTTATGCAACCTTGTCTACTGGCAATATCTAAGCTGGTGAGTTCACCATCTGTCAGCATCACTTTCGAAAATAAATGTTTGATCCACAAACAAAAATATTTCATATGTCCTGTCTTCCTGCTTCATTTCAACCAATGAATAGGCTACATTCCATCAGCAAAGGGTTTATGATCCTATCTTTCTTTAAACTGGGATAATTCTTTATTTTTTTCTAAATCAGACACTGTCTATTCATAAGATTCAGATGCCCGTGGTAGGGGTGTAATTAAATTCACATGTTAAAAATATCCTTCTTGTTATCTTTTCTTTTAATTACCCACACGTAACATCAGTCTGAGAGCTGAAGAAAACCCCTTCATTTGCTGTTTGCCAAGTATCATCTACGTGATACAAATTCTACTGGAGAAATCACACCCATTCATTGCCATGTAAACAACCTTTTCTTCATCATGAGGTATTTTGGTGAAGTGAATGATTAGAACATAAGCAAGGGCATTTGTTCAAGATGCTCCAGAAAGAGCTGTGGTCTGTTCTCTTCTTTGCTGCCTATGTTAGCACTGAGCTGCAAAAAATGAAAGACTACTAGGAAAAGTGTTACTTTTAGTCTAAATTCGTAAATGATGTTTGAAATAGCCTGTTAAATGAAAAGGTGCTCTTTTAAATGATGGCATCTTAAGGGAAAAAGTCAGCTTTAAAGAGGTTTTGAGACAATTGCTTCTGGAAAAAAAAAAAAAATAAAATTGGAGGCATCTAAGGTCTTTAGCCATCCCATCTTGAAGATTGATTCAAAACACAGTTCCTTCATACAGGAAGAAGAGAGGACCATAGATGGCAACCCATTTGAAAATGGAGTTCTATTTCTTTCTGGTTGGGATTACCGGACACCATTTCTTGTGAAGTCGAGGGACTGCAGTTAGCTCTCCACTAACTTCCTTCCCTGAAATTCATCTGCATTTGCTCCTTTGTCTGGAGTCCCCATTTATTAGTATGCATAGATGGTATACTCCATCGATGCATGAATAACAGAGGGGATAATGTGCCTTTTGCTGCTATCTTCTTTTGCTGCTCCATTTTGCTTGCTTTGTTCTTGCTTTCTGTCAAAGAAATGCTAGCAAAAGCCCTCCTCAAGTCTTGCTGTGAAGACAGACTGCCAGAAAGGTAGAGAAACTTCAGACATTTCCAAGACCCATGTAGCACGTGTCTTGGTCAATTTCTATGCAGATCCTTTCTTCCAGCAGGACTTTTTTGCACCGTTAGCCAACACTGAACTGAATCCAATACAAAAGCAGTGGCTAGAGGAACGCTTCTCTTTTCATTTGAATGGTGATAAAAATGCGTATCAAATCAAAGCATTTTAGAGCAGCAGGAAGATTTTCTATGCAGCTAGCAAATCATAACAAGATGCCTATTCACCAGTTGGGTTCCTTTCGGAATTTACAAGAATTCCCAACAGAAAACACAGCTTAGTAAGCTACCAATCTAAATCACAATATCTAGAAAGGGGACATGAAAAAGAGCAAGAGGAAGAGAACAAAAAAGAAAACCAAAGGAAGCCAGAAATAAGGCACAACCTCTCCTCCTTTTCTGCTTACTACAGTACCTTAGAAGTACCTTCAAGTTTCCTAACGGTCACATCGGTAGAAAACTGTGCCAAGAACAATTGTGGAAAACTGTGCAAAACCCTTCTATCACAAGAGAAACATAGGGTTTGCTTTCACGACCATTAAATCTGCATGCAATGCGTACGGTAAGGGTATGTTTTGTATATTCAAGAACAATTGAAAACTAGTTCTGAATCGAAGGGACTGCTTTTTGTTTGTTATGAATGACTTGGCTAAATATGGCGCCTGTTAAAATACTGCAGACATGTGGTTCATTTTAGAGATGCCAGCTGCAAAGGAGGGAAGCATTTTGTGTGCTTAAGAAAGTCAAGTATTGGAGAGTGCTTTTGTTACTTCTTTAGAAGGTTAGAATATGCCGAAAAGATGCTAGCTGGGGACTTGCAATTAATGAATTATTTGCTGTAAGTAGGTCAAATGACATTAGCTTTCAAAAAGGAAAAGTAGTCTTATTCCACGTGCCAATTCTAGAGTAGATTAATAAGCCTTAAGCAGAAGATGGATATGAAGAGGGATATGACATGAAAGGTTAAGCAACACTGCTGACAGCAAAAGGCTTACCTGCTGCAGATACAGGAGACAAAATACTATTTTGACACAAACATTGCTATTCAGACGACAGTAAAATTCTGAGTGACAGCAAAATTTACTCAGTCATGACGGTAAAATTTGCTCACATCAAAATGTGCTAATCAATTCTTAGTGTAAGCTAAGCACCTTAAGCAAAGGCTAGTTCAAGCATAACTGGTATTTGATGGCAAAAAAGGCAACCTGGCCTGCGTTTCTCACTTCTACTCCATTAAAAAGCTTACTCTGTCTCAGATTCCTTTGGAGGGATACCAACGCAAGCCGCGAAACTGCACGGAAATGATGATTTAAAGAAAGATAGATTAGAAAAATGGAAGAACGGTTCATGTTCTTTTCCTTCCAACTGCTTTGTTTGCCCTTTTAAAGTTTTGAAGTCCTTTCTGGTGTCACCATGGTTGCACTGCAGCAAGTGTTCGGCTGTAAGCTGTCCATATTGCCAGCTTCTGGACTGCCTCCAGAAAACTTCCCACTGGTTTTGTATAGAAATCACAAGCAGTAGAGATGACAAAGACTGCAGAAACCTTCTCATCTCCTTCTAGAGCAAGACCATGTCTTTCACCCACTCTTAACTAGACAACTTTCATCAGTCATGAGGGAGTCTCATGTTCAAGAGCTAAGCAGTGACAGCTGTAAATGACAAAAAGCACACTGAAATACTCTTGGGACTCCAGCAGAGAGCAATGAAGGAGGTTGAATTCACCTTCTTGGGAAGTTCTAAAATGCACGTTAACTTGAGCACAGGAGCTAAGCCATGGTAACCTTTGTTGAGTATGTCTGCGTAGACAGAGCTTCCATCACTGCAGAAGCAATATTATTTAACCCACGTTATCATCTCTAGCTGCTAAGCTGCACTTCTTGCAAAGTATCTGCAACGTATTTTACAGGGTGGGCTTTTATGTGTAATCCCTGAGTAATATTGCAAAGAGAAGTACTTGGGGTGTGGGGTGGCGGGGGAACCGCAACTCTTAGGTTTTTCAAATCATGGTTCCATTTGAAAGTCAAAAAAGATGTCAAACCTTTCTTTCCTAGACGTATTACCAGCACAAACTGTACCAGAATTTATGACCCGTAACTCTACCGTGGACGCTCTTTCTCTGGACTATTCCTTAAGAAACAAAGTCCTCACTAGAAATAAAAGAAAATTAGCCAAAGTATTGGCCTGGATTAGTTCCAAGGCTCTGTACTAAAGGCCAAACACGTGTAATAATAGTAACGAGTGGACTAAAAGTTAAATCAATAGAACATTACTCAGTTCAAAGACATCTTGTGTCCTAATGTTCTCACAGAAGACTGTAAAAACCTGTCTATTTTTGTGGGTTTGTTTTATTCATTTAGTTGTACCTTCTACTTCTCTCCACTGTCTGAGAACATTGATGAAGTAAAGAAAGAGAAGCCAGTAAAGAAAGGCAAATTGGTTAATTGCAGGTGGAAAGAGGGAGGCCAACAAAAGAAAACAAAAGAACAGTAATAATGAAATGCTCCCCTGTCATCTGTGAAAAGCAAAGGCACAGACAAGAAAGAACAAGTGCAAAATTCTCACTAGAGAAACGCACTTGATCTGACTCAAGTATTTTGCGGTCCATTTCTTGCTGTTTTCTCCTGCCAAACATATTAACCATTGAAGGTGTCCCTTTCCTCTTTCTGGAATACAGCTAGGAAGATGGCTGTGTCATTGCTGACAAGCTGCTATTCTCAGAGGTGTCCAGCTGAAAGTCCTAGATCAATTGATTTGCTCTGTCACTTTGATATGGCATGACTTACACTTTCAGCACCTGAACTTGCCAGCCCTACAATTCTTTGCCCCTTGAATGGTTCGATAGGCTCCTTGGCAACTGGCATTTGTAAGGACATGAAACTATGCAGAATTTGCACCATGAGATGATGCCAAATGAGTCTCGCCGGTAGATTAACTAGGGCATGCAAGGCAGAGAGAGGGAAATGAGAGCACAAGAAGAGAGTACACAAGAAGAGAGTACAATCTCCTTTTTTCTGAAACACTGTAGAGATCAAAGTGAACACAAATCCTCCTAGGGGTAGTTCTTGCAAAAGACTAAGAGTTCTTTTTGTGTTCACAGGCCTGGAATATTTAGCTTTGGATCACGGCAAAATGCAGATGACAAAACGAGGCCTTGAAGTCCCATCCAGTATGAAGCAGTATGAAAGAGGAAAGCAGCTGAGAGCATCAACCCTGCTAAGTAGTCTCGGTATTCTTCTTGACATTAGCAGAAATTTGAAATGAGTCTCTGAAAATGACAAAGGAGGCAGAAGAAAAGGGAGCGATGACTCCTCTGGCATAGTGTTTCCTAACAGGGATCTTCAAAATGTAAAGGTTGTATCATCCTTTCAACTGAAGGAAGGTATGAAAACAACAGGAAGGAAATGGCATCAAATGCTAGAAAGACTCTGGGCAGTGTACTTCTAGACAGAAAGGCCACTGATGGAAAACCAACTCAACTGGCACCAATGCAGCAGCCTTGTACTAAAGCCAGAAATGTCCAGCGCTTCACTCTCTGCCATTCCATTCAGATGCACACAGCAGCTCTGCAACATTCCTACTGATCATCTCCTTGGCAAACTGGGAGTGAGGCTCCGTGGTGATGCAGAGTCCCCAGGCAGATGCAAAGGAGAGCTGCTTTCTTGCAACAACCAGGCTTTTGAAACACTCAGGCCTTTATCAGTTCCATAGCTTTAAGCCATAACAAACACAATTCAACCAGCCACCATGCACCACGCTGTCAACACACCACGGTTCTAGAACTTGTTGATCTACCTCTAACTCAGCTGCCTCACCTTCCCACAGTCCTTTTCTACTTAGCCAAAGTAATGGGCCTCAGCCCAAGGCCTTCCTTTTGGAAGCTTCTAGCTATATGCAGCAGCAAACCACTACTTTCTTCTGTGCCAAGACTTTAAGGTAGACGATTTGCATCTGCCCTTCCAGTGAAACCTAATGGGGAGAGAAAAGCCTCTCAGAGATGTTCAGTCATTCCATTTTCTAGACAGGCCAAATCAAAAGAAAAGCAAGCTATGGGATTGTGTACTTGCTCTTACAAAACACCTGCTGCCCTCTGACAATCAACTAGCAGAAAACCAGCAAAACTGAGACTTGAGGCAAACAACCCTTGGAAGGGAATAATGATGTGATCAATAAAGACAACACTTTGCCAGGCTACCGAGGTATTGGAAATGTCAGCAAAGGCTTGAGAGCAAAGGCTGAACTAATGGGGAAAGGGTAAAAGAATCCCAAGGAAAACATGACCAAAGGTTAAAACAATTCCAAGAAAAACATAGGCAACTAACCTGTTGAAGCCTTCAGGAAATCAGTGGCCGCTGATTTACATAGGCCATTCAAGTTAATTGACCCGTGCACCTTCCACTCCTTTTTCGGCACCATAGGGTGAATTGAGACCATGGAATCACAATTCCTTGGATTCGGTTCTTAACTTTAGGAGAGAAGTACAGCAGCTGAAGTACCTGTTACTGATGTGATACCCAGGAACACCGAGTGGACACATTTCATTCTTGGCCAATCGCAACGAGCAAGACTAAGAGGATAAGGCTGGCTTATTTTCATGACACTATTTTGTTTTAAAGCCTGCTCTGATTCCGGTGAAACTTTTTCATTAGCTTCTCTCTAAAAGGGGAAAGTCAAGTTCAATGTGCCGCCCTACTGCTACAAGTATACCATTTGGTTAGTCGAGCCTAAAAATTGAATTGGAAGGTGCGGAGCCCCCCGGAGCTAAGAGCCGCTCCCGGGCGTCTTTCGGCAGAAGCCGCGCTAAGGAGAGCACTGTGACCGGCGGAATCGCCTTTGCGCGAAGAAGCCGCTTCTTCGCCTCCGGGAGCCGGAGAGAGCGGCAGCTTCGGAAAGGTGAAGAAGGAAGCTGTACAACACTGGGATTGTGTGCGCAGCTTGCCAACTGATAGAAAACAGTACCTTACCACTCTCCTGACATTTCCAATCACATGAACATTCGATTGGAAGCTGTTTTGGACAACTTTTCTTTTCTTCCTGCCAAAAACTTGGCAGACATCTCTGCAACTTCTAGAACACGATGGGAGTTGTTTTCTGTGCTGGCACGGGTTTTCCTTGCCAGACATAGTCTAAAAGCTATCTGCTAAGATGTAGACTACAAAAGACGCTAAAGACGAAGGTACGATGCTCTCCGGAGCTAAGCGCCGCTCCCGGGCGTCTTTCGGCAGAAGCCGCTCTAAGGAGAGCACTGTGACCGGCAGAATCGCTTTTGCGCGAAGAAGCCGCTTGTTCGCCTCCGGGAGCCGGAGAGAGCGGCAGCTTCGGAAAGGTGAAGAAGGAAGCTGTACAACACTGGGATTGTGTGCGCAGCTTGCCAACTGATAGAAAACAGTACCTTACCACTCTCCTGACACTTCCAATCACATGAACATTCGATTGGAAGCTGTTTTGGACAACTTTGCTTTTCTTCCTTCCAAACACTTGGCAGACCTCTCTGCAACTTCTAGAACACCATGGGAGTTGTTTTCTGTGCTGGCACGGGTTTTCCTTGCCAGACATAGTGGAAAAGCTTTCTGCTTAGATGTAGACTACAAAAGACGCTAAAGACGAAGGTGCGATGCTCTCCGGAGCTAAGCGCCGCTTCCGGGCGTCTTTCGGCAGAAGCCGCTCTAAGGAGAGCACTGTGACCGGCAGAATCGCCTTTGCGCGAAGAAGCCGCTTCTTCGCCTCCGGGAGCCGGAGAGAGCGGCAGCTTCGGAAAGGTGAAGAAGGAAGCTGTACAACACTGGGATTGTGTGCGCAGCTTGCCAACTGATAGAAAACAGTACCTTACCACTCTCCTGACATTTCCAATCACATGAACATTCGATTGGAAGCTGTTTTGGACAACTTTTCTTTTCTTCCTTCCAAACACTTGGCAGACCTCTCTGCAACTTCTAGAACACGATGGGAGTTGTTTTCTGTGCTGGCACGGGTTTTCCTTGCCAGACATAGTGGAAAAGCTTTCTGCTAAGATCTAAACTACAAAAGACGCTAAAGACGAAGGTACGATGCTCTCCGGAGCTAAGAGCCGCTCCCGGGCCTCTTTCGGCAGAAGCCGCGCTAAGGAGAGCACTGTGACCGGCAGAATCGCTTTTGCGCGAAGAAGCCGCTTGTTCGCCTCCGGGAGCCGGAGAGAGCGGCAGCTTCGGAAAGGTGAAGAAGGAAGCTGTACAACACTGGGATTGTGTGCGCAGCTTGCCAACTGATAGAAAACAGTACCTTACCACTCTCCTGACACTTCCAATCACACGAACATTCGATTGGAAGCTGTTTTGGACAACTTTTCTTTTCTTCCTTCCAAACACTTGGCAGACCTCTCTGCAACTTCTAGAACACGATGGGAGTTGTTTTCTGTGCTGGCACGGGTTTTCCTTTGCCAGACATAGTGGAAAAGCTTTCTGCTAAGATGTAGACTACAAAAGACGCTAAAGACGAAGGTGCGATGCTCTCCGGAGCTAAGCGCCGCTCCCGGGCGCCTTTCGGCAGAAGCCGCTCTAAGGAGAGCACTGTGACCGGCAGAATCGCTTTTGCGCGAAGAAGCCGCTTCTTCGCCTCCGGGAGCCGGAGAGAGCGGCATCTTCGGAAAGGTGAAGAAGGAAGCTTTCCAACACTGGGATTGTGTGCGCAGCTTGCCAACTGATAGAAAACAGTACCTTACCACTCTCCTGACTATTCCAATCACATGAACATTCGATTGGAAGCTGTTTTGGACAACTTTTCTTTTCTTCCTTCCAAACACTTGGCAGACCTCTCTGCAACTTCTAGAACACGATGGGAGTTGTTTTCTGTGCTGGCACGGGTTTTCCTTGCCAGACATAGTGGAAAAGCTTTCTGCTAAAATTTAGGCTACAACAGAGGGTAAAGACTGGATGAAAGCAAATGACACCCATCTTCAAAAAAGGCAGTTAGGAGGACTCGGAAAAGTGCAAACCAGCCAGACTCTTTTTTATCCCCGGGAAGTTGATGAAGCAGCGCTTCCTGGAAAACCTTGCCAGGCACCTGAAAGACGACACAATAATGTAGTTAGCATGATTTTCCAGGGCAATTTCATGCTGAGCATCTCTTTAAACTCCTCTAATGAATCAACTTGACTGGTAGATGAATGGAATATTGTCTGCCTGGGCTTCAGGGAGGTTTTTGACATATCTCTACATGGCAGCACACATACATACTGGAAGCAATAGTGCAAAGGGGAGAGAACCAGTGTCTTTTCGGTGATGCTGTGTGAAAAGACAAGAGGCAGGCGGTGGGCACACACTGAAATACAGGAGATTGCCTTTGAACATCAGCAAATGATTTTTTTACTCTGAGGGTGACTGCACCACGGCACAGACTGCCCAGAAAGATTGTGGAGCCTGGATCTTTGAAGACATTAAAAGTACACCCAGATAGAATCCTGGGCAAGAGGCTCTAGGTATCCTGGTTTAGGCAGGGGGCTTGGGCCTGCTTAGCCCCACCAATCCCTTCCACTCTCATTCATTCTGTGCTAGTGAATTCTCTTCGAGATGCATTTCAAGCACTGGCATGACAAAGTTCTGTGCAGACAGAGATCCAAATGGACATGGCATCTAAGTTCCTTAAGCGGCGTTCAAGAAGAATGTAAAACTCAGGGACAAGTGTCTCTTCCCTAACTGAATCCCTTTCATGGGAAAATTCCCAGCTCTAGAAAGATCTTCTGATACGCATGCTTAAGACTGACACTGGCTGAGCAAATTTCTCCCTATGTGTATCTAAGAGCAGTTAGGATCTTCACCCAAAAGTGCTGTCAACATAGTCACAGAATGTGTGTTGTTAAGAAGTGACAACTTCCATCAGAATGGCAAATATTGGTCCACAAAATGGATTAATGGATGGGAATTATCTACTTGGGTTAAAAACAAAAATCAAGAGTTGGTCTTTATTTATCAATTTCATTGCAATATTGATAAGGGAAGAAAAAGACCTAAGTCCTTGACTTTCTTAACTCGAGGAAAGATTTTAAAAATTCCTTGTAAAAACGTATTATCACGATCAGAGTATTGAAACCATTTGAGTTGGGAAAAAAGTTCCAAAATTGTCTAGATAGTGGCAAAGAAGCCAAGAAAACAGGAAAGAAAGAAAAAGAGAGCAAAAGAGTCAGCTTCAGTGTACAAGCTCGTTCTAGAAGTAGTCTGCTGGGAAAAGGAACCCCCAGTTGAATTTCCAATGTATTCCAGCGCTTGATTCAGTAACTGCTCAAGGCAAAACCCAATCCTTTTGTACAACTTCTCCCAGCAACAAAAACTCCAACAGGTTGACACTACCATCATGCCTGTTCCAGACATATTTAAAAGAGAAATGATGATTTTCTTGAAAACCTACTTGCATCAAAGTTGCAAGATGGTGGAGGGATTCCCACATCCTCCTTCCTCCATCTGGCTTGAAAGTATATTTGATAAAATATGCAACAAAGCACATGATTTATAAGGTAGAGTCAAATGGATGATTTGGGAATTGATCTCTTGTTGATAGTAAACTTCATATCCACTCTGTGTGACCTTTCTAAAACAAAATGTGGATCTGAGGCATGAATCTGCCACAACAATTGTTAAGCAAACATACACACTCCCCTTCACATGCCCCCCCTTCCACACACACCTAGGCACACACAGAGATCAGCATAGCAGATCATGAGCACCTTGGAAAAGACTGAAATGCTACATGCCTCTCTTTATGGGCAAAAGAGCTGGTGCAGTAATTCAAATGCCTGGTACAAAAATTCTGTTTACTATTTAGCTCCTCTTTAAAACACAGCTTTTCATTTCATTCCATTTACAGAATATTTTCATTTCATTTGTTTCTTTCAAATTACTTAGTTCTCACGTCTTGTATGTCTAGGAATATTTTCTTTGACACAGCAGAAAACATTGGTTGATACAATTTTAAACCATCATGATATGGAAGAATTGTTCTGTCCCTCTCTAAGGTGCAAGAAGCATTTGGATCACAGATCATCTACCATGAAATACTTGACATGTTTAAGATGCTTTCAATCAATTTTGATTGTCAATTGCTTATTGGTTGTAAACAGTAATTTTTCAGTGAAGGGAAAGTGTGTGTGGTATATCTACATGATGTTCAAACCCAGTTCCTACTAATGGCCAGGCTGAACTCCAGTAAATAATGTCCCGAATGATATTTTGCTCCCTTCTTTGGCACTTCATGAAATCTTACCATGATGAAGTGTTGAAACACAGAGATTTTCTCTTAGAGAGTGTCTCATGTTGTAACCCATCCCATGGATTTTATGCTGTAATTCTTATCTCTTTTAAAATTTGCTATCTTCTGTACAGTTTTCATGAACCTTTCTGTTACAGTAGTGAAAATCACAGATAAATGTCATTTGGTACAACTTTGAATTTACCCCAAGAGCTGAGAGAAAACTTGCTCCTATACTTCAATCCGAGTTTCTTCTATAGTCCAACTTTGTTTCTCTACCATCAAGCTTCTCCTTTGTTGCTGCTCCAAGCCCCGTCCAAGCTGACCTTGAATACTTTCAGGGATGGGACACCCACAACTTCTCTGGGCAACCTGTTCCAGTGTTCCAGCACTCCCACAGTAAAAAAGGCCTTCCTTTCATCTAATATGTGTAGGAAATCATCAATCTAGGCATAGAAACTTGGAGTGCAAATTTGAAATTCTTTGGATTTGAAGCACATTTTATATGAATACTGACTTACAGATGACTAAAAGATGTTGATGGGCATTTGAGCTGACAAGTTTTGAAAAAGTGCACGGAAATTAAAACTGAAACCAGTAAAATTAAAAACTTCTTGCCATTTTCTTTTTCCTCTCCTATTCAAAATTGCATATGTCAGATATCAGTGCTTCAGGCAAACCTCTCAGATGCTCTCAGAGAAAAAGCTTTTCTTTCAGACTAAGTTGCGGTTGACGTAGAACACTAGTAGTAGTGAAAGTTTTTCTGGGCATCGGGGCAGCACCTTCTCCTTGGATTTGTGTGCAGAATGCATTTTATCCAAACTGGAAAATTGATGCCAGCTCTGTTCTATTCATCATTCTTACTGCATCAGGCCTGAAGATTCTGTGAAAAGTAGCCTGTGGACCTTGAAGACAGCGCATGAGAAACAGATGAGAGGTGATGGAGAAGCTGAGGGAGAGAAGAAAGAGCATATGGCCCAGTACGGACACCAGAAAGTATTTCTTCACGTGATCACGGCAGATTGCAGGAGCCACTTGGTACTATCAAACCGGCCCGACTTGGCACTGGTGCCACCTTGGGTCTTGGAACCATCCTGCGTATCGTGGATTTTCAGGAGGCAGCCGGCCACACCCAGCCACAGGCCCCCAAACAGAAACCACGGCCCTTTTCCCTGGCAAACCAAACTCACCTGCCCCGCTTCTGCATGGCAGATTGCAGCAGCCACTTGGTACTATCAAACCAGCCCGACTTGGCACTGGTGCCACCTTGCGTCTGGGAACTATCCTGCATATCAAAGAATTTCAGGAGCCAGCCTGAACAATTGTTTAGCACCCTTTAAAGGTGGTGTTTGACAAACAGGGCTGAAGCAGATCTTCAAAACATCCAGGAGATCAAAATCCATTGAAGCAAATTCTCCTGGCCAGTCACCTTGCTGCTGCTGCTAATTCACCCTCCATACCAGCTGATCAGGCCTACCAATGCTGCTGCAAAAATATTGTGAAAAAGGTAGGCACATTTTCACAGATGCAGGGAAAATCCCCTTGGATGATGATTCCAAGGCATAACTTGTTGGAGCAAGTTATGCAACCTTGTCTACTGGCAATATCTAAGCTGGTGAGTTCACCATCTGTCAGCATCACTTTCGAAAATAAATGTTTGATCCACAAACAAAAATATTTCATATGTCCTGTCTTCCTGCTTCATTTCAACCAATGAATAGGCTACATTCCATCAGCAAAGGGTTTATGATCCTATCTTTCTTTAAACTGGGATAATTCTTTATTTTTTTCTAAATCAGACACTGTCTATTCATAAGATTCAGATGCCCGTGGTAGGGGTGTAATTAAATTCACATGTTAAAAATATCCTTCTTGTTATCTTTTCTTTTAATTACCCACACGTAACATCAGTCTGAGAGCTGAAGAAAACCCCTTCATTTGCTGTTTGCCAAGTATCATCTACGTGATACAAATTCTACTGGAGAAATCACACCCATTCATTGCCATGTAAACAACCTTTTCTTCATCATGAGGTATTTTGGTGAAGTGAATGATTAGAACATAAGCAAGGGCATTTGTTCAAGATGCTCCAGAAAGAGCTGTGGTCTGTTCTCTTCTTTGCTGCCTATGTTAGCACTGAGCTGCAAAAAATGAAAGACTACTAGGAAAAGTGTTACTTTTAGTCTAAATTCGTAAATGATGTTTGAAATAGCCTGTTAAATGAAAAGGTGCTCTTTTAAATGATGGCATCTTAAGGGAAAAAGTCAGCTTTAAAGAGGTTTTGAGACAATTGCTTCTGGAAAAAAAAAAAAAATAAAATTGGAGGCATCTAAGGTCTTTAGCCATCCCATCTTGAAGATTGATTCAAAACACAGTTCCTTCATACAGGAAGAAGAGAGGACCATAGATGGCAACCCATTTGAAAATGGAGTTCTATTTCTTTCTGGTTGGGATTACCGGACACCATTTCTTGTGAAGTCGAGGGACTGCAGTTAGCTCTCCACTAACTTCCTTCCCTGAAATTCATCTGCATTTGCTCCTTTGTCTGGAGTCCCCATTTATTAGTATGCATAGATGGTATACTCCATCGATGCATGAATAACAGAGGGGATAATGTGCCTTTTGCTGCTATCTTCTTTTGCTGCTCCATTTTGCTTGCTTTGTTCTTGCTTTCTGTCAAAGAAATGCTAGCAAAAGCCCTCCTCAAGTCTTGCTGTGAAGACAGACTGCCAGAAAGGTAGAGAAACTTCAGACATTTCCAAGACCCATGTAGCACGTGTCTTGGTCAATTTCTATGCAGATCCTTTCTTCCAGCAGGACTTTTTTGCACCGTTAGCCAACACTGAACTGAATCCAATACAAAAGCAGTGGCTAGAGGAACGCTTCTCTTTTCATTTGAATGGTGATAAAAATGCGTATCAAATCAAAGCATTTTAGAGCAGCAGGAAGATTTTCTATGCAGCTAGCAAATCATAACAAGATGCCTATTCACCAGTTGGGTTCCTTTCGGAATTTACAAGAATTCCCAACAGAAAACACAGCTTAGTAAGCTACCAATCTAAATCACAATATCTAGAAAGGGGACATGAAAAAGAGCAAGAGGAAGAGAACAAAAAAGAAAACCAAAGGAAGCCAGAAATAAGGCACAACCTCTCCTCCTTTTCTGCTTACTACAGTACCTTAGAAGTACCTTCAAGTTTCCTAACGGTCACATCGGTAGAAAACTGTGCCAAGAACAATTGTGGAAAACTGTGCAAAACCCTTCTATCACAAGAGAAACATAGGGTTTGCTTTCACGACCATTAAATCTGCATGCAATGCGTACGGTAAGGGTATGTTTTGTATATTCAAGAACAATTGAAAACTAGTTCTGAATCGAAGGGACTGCTTTTTGTTTGTTATGAATGACTTGGCTAAATATGGCGCCTGTTAAAATACTGCAGACATGTGGTTCATTTTAGAGATGCCAGCTGCAAAGGAGGGAAGCATTTTGTGTGCTTAAGAAAGTCAAGTATTGGAGAGTGCTTTTGTTACTTCTTTAGAAGGTTAGAATATGCCGAAAAGATGCTAGCTGGGGACTTGCAATTAATGAATTATTTGCTGTAAGTAGGTCAAATGACATTAGCTTTCAAAAAGGAAAAGTAGTCTTATTCCACGTGCCAATTCTAGAGTAGATTAATAAGCCTTAAGCAGAAGATGGATATGAAGAGGGATATGACATGAAAGGTTAAGCAACACTGCTGACAGCAAAAGGCTTACCTGCTGCAGATACAGGAGACAAAATACTATTTTGACACAAACATTGCTATTCAGACGACAGTAAAATTCTGAGTGACAGCAAAATTTACTCAGTCATGACGGTAAAATTTGCTCACATCAAAATGTGCTAATCAATTCTTAGTGTAAGCTAAGCACCTTAAGCAAAGGCTAGTTCAAGCATAACTGGTATTTGATGGCAAAAAAGGCAACCTGGCCTGCGTTTCTCACTTCTACTCCATTAAAAAGCTTACTCTGTCTCAGATTCCTTTGGAGGGATACCAACGCAAGCCGCGAAACTGCACGGAAATGATGATTTAAAGAAAGATAGATTAGAAAAATGGAAGAACGGTTCATGTTCTTTTCCTTCCAACTGCTTTGTTTGCCCTTTTAAAGTTTTGAAGTCCTTTCTGGTGTCACCATGGTTGCACTGCAGCAAGTGTTCGGCTGTAAGCTGTCCATATTGCCAGCTTCTGGACTGCCTCCAGAAAACTTCCCACTGGTTTTGTATAGAAATCACAAGCAGTAGAGATGACAAAGACTGCAGAAACCTTCTCATCTCCTTCTAGAGCAAGACCATGTCTTTCACCCACTCTTAACTAGACAACTTTCATCAGTCATGAGGGAGTCTCATGTTCAAGAGCTAAGCAGTGACAGCTGTAAATGACAAAAAGCACACTGAAATACTCTTGGGACTCCAGCAGAGAGCAATGAAGGAGGTTGAATTCACCTTCTTGGGAAGTTCTAAAATGCACGTTAACTTGAGCACAGGAGCTAAGCCATGGTAACCTTTGTTGAGTATGTCTGCGTAGACAGAGCTTCCATCACTGCAGAAGCAATATTATTTAACCCACGTTATCATCTCTAGCTGCTAAGCTGCACTTCTTGCAAAGTATCTGCAACGTATTTTACAGGGTGGGCTTTTATGTGTAATCCCTGAGTAATATTGCAAAGAGAAGTACTTGGGGTGTGGGGTGGCGGGGGAACCGCAACTCTTAGGTTTTTCAAATCATGGTTCCATTTGAAAGTCAAAAAAGATGTCAAACCTTTCTTTCCTAGACGTATTACCAGCACAAACTGTACCAGAATTTATGACCCGTAACTCTACCGTGGACGCTCTTTCTCTGGACTATTCCTTAAGAAACAAAGTCCTCACTAGAAATAAAAGAAAATTAGCCAAAGTATTGGCCTGGATTAGTTCCAAGGCTCTGTACTAAAGGCCAAACACGTGTAATAATAGTAACGAGTGGACTAAAAGTTAAATCAATAGAACATTACTCAGTTCAAAGACATCTTGTGTCCTAATGTTCTCACAGAAGACTGTAAAAACCTGTCTATTTTTGTGGGTTTGTTTTATTCATTTAGTTGTACCTTCTACTTCTCTCCACTGTCTGAGAACATTGATGAAGTAAAGAAAGAGAAGCCAGTAAAGAAAGGCAAATTGGTTAATTGCAGGTGGAAAGAGGGAGGCCAACAAAAGAAAACAAAAGAACAGTAATAATGAAATGCTCCCCTGTCATCTGTGAAAAGCAAAGGCACAGACAAGAAAGAACAAGTGCAAAATTCTCACTAGAGAAACGCACTTGATCTGACTCAAGTATTTTGCGGTCCATTTCTTGCTGTTTTCTCCTGCCAAACATATTAACCATTGAAGGTGTCCCTTTCCTCTTTCTGGAATACAGCTAGGAAGATGGCTGTGTCATTGCTGACAAGCTGCTATTCTCAGAGGTGTCCAGCTGAAAGTCCTAGATCAATTGATTTGCTCTGTCACTTTGATATGGCATGACTTACACTTTCAGCACCTGAACTTGCCAGCCCTACAATTCTTTGCCCCTTGAATGGTTCGATAGGCTCCTTGGCAACTGGCATTTGTAAGGACATGAAACTATGCAGAATTTGCACCATGAGATGATGCCAAATGAGTCTCGCCGGTAGATTAACTAGGGCATGCAAGGCAGAGAGAGGGAAATGAGAGCACAAGAAGAGAGTACACAAGAAGAGAGTACAATCTCCTTTTTTCTGAAACACTGTAGAGATCAAAGTGAACACAAATCCTCCTAGGGGTAGTTCTTGCAAAAGACTAAGAGTTCTTTTTGTGTTCACAGGCCTGGAATATTTAGCTTTGGATCACGGCAAAATGCAGATGACAAAACGAGGCCTTGAAGTCCCATCCAGTATGAAGCAGTATGAAAGAGGAAAGCAGCTGAGAGCATCAACCCTGCTAAGTAGTCTCGGTATTCTTCTTGACATTAGCAGAAATTTGAAATGAGTCTCTGAAAATGACAAAGGAGGCAGAAGAAAAGGGAGCGATGACTCCTCTGGCATAGTGTTTCCTAACAGGGATCTTCAAAATGTAAAGGTTGTATCATCCTTTCAACTGAAGGAAGGTATGAAAACAACAGGAAGGAAATGGCATCAAATGCTAGAAAGACTCTGGGCAGTGTACTTCTAGACAGAAAGGCCACTGATGGAAAACCAACTCAACTGGCACCAATGCAGCAGCCTTGTACTAAAGCCAGAAATGTCCAGCGCTTCACTCTCTGCCATTCCATTCAGATGCACACAGCAGCTCTGCAACATTCCTACTGATCATCTCCTTGGCAAACTGGGAGTGAGGCTCCGTGGTGATGCAGAGTCCCCAGGCAGATGCAAAGGAGAGCTGCTTTCTTGCAACAACCAGGCTTTTGAAACACTCAGGCCTTTATCAGTTCCATAGCTTTAAGCCATAACAAACACAATTCAACCAGCCACCATGCACCACGCTGTCAACACACCACGGTTCTAGAACTTGTTGATCTACCTCTAACTCAGCTGCCTCACCTTCCCACAGTCCTTTTCTACTTAGCCAAAGTAATGGGCCTCAGCCCAAGGCCTTCCTTTTGGAAGCTTCTAGCTATATGCAGCAGCAAACCACTACTTTCTTCTGTGCCAAGACTTTAAGGTAGACGATTTGCATCTGCCCTTCCAGTGAAACCTAATGGGGAGAGAAAAGCCTCTCAGAGATGTTCAGTCATTCCATTTTCTAGACAGGCCAAATCAAAAGAAAAGCAAGCTATGGGATTGTGTACTTGCTCTTACAAAACACCTGCTGCCCTCTGACAATCAACTAGCAGAAAACCAGCAAAACTGAGACTTGAGGCAAACAACCCTTGGAAGGGAATAATGATGTGATCAATAAAGACAACACTTTGCCAGGCTACCGAGGTATTGGAAATGTCAGCAAAGGCTTGAGAGCAAAGGCTGAACTAATGGGGAAAGGGTAAAAGAATCCCAAGGAAAACATGACCAAAGGTTAAAACAATTCCAAGAAAAACATAGGCAACTAACCTGTTGAAGCCTTCAGGAAATCAGTGGCCGCTGATTTACATAGGCCATTCAAGTTAATTGACCCGTGCACCTTCCACTCCTTTTTCGGCACCATAGGGTGAATTGAGACCATGGAATCACAATTCCTTGGATTCGGTTCTTAACTTTAGGAGAGAAGTACAGCAGCTGAAGTACCTGTTACTGATGTGATACCCAGGAACACCGAGTGGACACATTTCATTCTTGGCCAATCGCAACGAGCAAGACTAAGAGGATAAGGCTGGCTTATTTTCATGACACTATTTTGTTTTAAAGCCTGCTCTGATTCCGGTGAAACTTTTTCATTAGCTTCTCTCTAAAAGGGGAAAGTCAAGTTCAATGTGCCGCCCTACTGCTACAAGTATACCATTTGGTTAGTCGAGCCTAAAAATTGAATTGGAAGGTGCGGAGCCCCCCGGAGCTAAGAGCCGCTCCCGGGCGTCTTTCGGCAGAAGCCGCGCTAAGGAGAGCACTGTGACCGGCGGAATCGCCTTTGCGCGAAGAAGCCGCTTCTTCGCCTCCGGGAGCCGGAGAGAGCGGCAGCTTCGGAAAGGTGAAGAAGGAAGCTGTACAACACTGGGATTGTGTGCGCAGCTTGCCAACTGATAGAAAACAGTACCTTACCACTCTCCTGACATTTCCAATCACATGAACATTCGATTGGAAGCTGTTTTGGACAACTTTTCTTTTCTTCCTGCCAAAAACTTGGCAGACATCTCTGCAACTTCTAGAACACGATGGGAGTTGTTTTCTGTGCTGGCACGGGTTTTCCTTGCCAGACATAGTCTAAAAGCTATCTGCTAAGATGTAGACTACAAAAGACGCTAAAGACGAAGGTACGATGCTCTCCGGAGCTAAGCGCCGCTCCCGGGCGTCTTTCGGCAGAAGCCGCTCTAAGGAGAGCACTGTGACCGGCAGAATCGCTTTTGCGCGAAGAAGCCGCTTCTTCGCCTCCGGGAGCCGGAGAGAGCGGCAGCTTCGGAAAGGTGAAGAAGGAAGCTGTACAACACTGGGATTGTGTGCGCAGCTTGCCAACTGATAGAAAACAGTACCTTACCACTCTCCTGACACTTCCAATCACATGAACATTCGATTGGAAGCTGTTTTGGACAACTTTGCTTTTCTTCCTTCCAAACACTTGGCAGACCTCTCTGCAACTTCTAGAACACGATGGGAGTTGTTTTCTGTGCTGGCACGGGTTTTCCTTGCCAGACATAGTGGAAAAGCTTTCTGCTTAGATGTAGACTACAAAAGACGCTAAAGACGAAGGTGCGATGCTCTCCGGAGCTAAGCGCCGCTTCCGGGCGTCTTTCGGCAGAAGCCGCTCTAAGGAGAGCACTGTGACCGGCAGAATCGCCTTTGCGCGAAGAAGCCGCTTCTTCGCCTCCGGGAGCCGGAGAGAGCGGCAGCTTCGGAAAGGTGAAGAAGGAAGCTGTACAACACTGGGATTGTGTGCGCAGCTTGCCAACTGATAGAAAACAGTACCTTACCACTCTCCTGACACTTCGAATCACATGAACATTCGATTGGAAGCTGTTTTGGACAACTTTTCTTTTCTTCCTTCCAAACACTTGGCAGACCTCTCTGCAACTTCTAGAACACGATGGGAGTTGTTTTCTGTGCTGGCACGGGTTTTCCTTGCCAGACATAGTGGAAAAGATTTCTGCTAAGATGTAGACTACAAAAGACGCTAAAGACGAAGGTGCGATGCTCTCCGGAGCTAAGCGCCGCTCCCGGGCGCCTTTCGGCAGAAGCCGCGCTAAGGAGAGCACTGTGACCGGCAGAATCGCTTTTGCGCGAAGAAGCCGCTTCTTCGCCTCCGGGAGCCAGAGAGCGCGGCATCTTCGGAAAGGTGAAGAAGGACGCTTTCCAACACTGGGATTGTGTGCGCAGCTTGCCAACTGATAGAAAACAGTACCTTACCAATCTCCTGACACTTCCAATCACATGAACATTCGATTGGAAGCTGTTTTGGACAACTTTTCTTTTCTTCTTTGCAATAACTTGGCAGACCTCTCTGCAATTTCTAGAACATGATGGGAGTTGTTTTCTGTGCTGGCACGGGTTTTCCTTGCCAGACATAGTGGAAAAGCTTTCTGCTAAGATGTAGACTACAAAAGACGCTAAAGACGAAGGTGCGATGCTCTCCGGAGCTAAGCGCCGCTCCCGGGCGCCTTTCGGCAGAAGCCGCGCTAAGGAGAGCACTGTGACCGGCAGAATCGCTTTTGCGCGAAGAAGCCGCTTCTTCGCCTCCGGGAGCCAGAGAGAGCGGCATCTTCGGAAAGGTGAAGAAGGACGCTTTCCAACACTGGGATTGTGTGCGCAGCTTGCCAACTGATAGAAAACAGTACCTTACCACTCTCCTGACACTTCCAATCACACGAACATTCGATTGGAAGCTGTTTTGGACAACTTTTCTTTTCTTCCTTCCAAACACTTGGCAGACCTCTCTGCAACTTCTAGAACACGATGGGAGTTGTTTTCTGTGCTGGCACGGGTTTTCCTTGCCAGACATAGTGGAAAAGCTTTCTGCTAAGATGTAGACTACAAAAGACGCTAAAGACGAAGGTGCGATGCTCTCCGGAGCTAAGCGCCGCTCCCGGGCGCCTTTCGGCAGAAGCCGCGCTAAGGAGAGCACTGTGACCGGCGGACTCGCTTTTGCGCGAAGAAGCCGCTTCTTCGCCTCCGGGAGCCAGAGAGAGCGGCATCTTCGGAAAGGTGAAGAAGGAAGCTGTACAACACTGGGATTGTGAGCGCAGCTTGCCAACTGATAGAAAACAGTACCTTACCACTCTCCTGACACTTCCAATCACATGAACATTCGATTGGAAGCTGTTTTGGACAACTTTTCTTTTCTTCCTTCCAAACACTTGGCAGACCTCTCTGCAACTTCTAGAACACGATGGGAGTTGTTTTCTGTGCTGGCACGGGTTTTCCTTGCCAGACATAGTGGAAAAGCTTTCTTCTAAGATGTAGACTACAAAAGACGCTAAAGACGAAGGTACGATGCTCTCCGGAGCTAAGCGCCGCTCCCGGGCGTCTTCCGGCAGAAGCCGCGCTAAGGAGAGCACTGTGACCGGCAGAATCGCCTTTGCGCGAAGAAGCCGCTTCTTCGCCTCCGGGAGCCGGAGAGAGCGGCATCTTCGGAAAGGTGAAGAAGGAAGCTGTACAACACTGGGATTGTGTGCGCAGCTTGCCAACTGATAGAAAACAGTACCTTACCACTCTCCTGACACTTCCAATCACACGAACATTCGATTGGAAGCTGTTTTGGACAACTTTTCTTTTCTTCCTTCCAAACACTTGGCAGACCTCTCTGCAACTTCTAGAACACGATGGGAGTTGTTTTCTGTGCTGGCACGGGTTTTCCTTTGCCAGACATAGTGGAAAATCTTTCTGCTAAGATGTAGACTACAAAAGACGCTAAAGACGAAGGTGCGATGCTCTCCGGAGCTAAGCGCCGCTCCCGGGCGCCTTTCGGCAGAAGCCGCGCTAAGGAGAGCACTGTGACCGGCAGAATCGCTTTTGCGCGAAGAAGCCGCTTCTTCGCCTCCGGGAGCCAGAGAGCGCGGCATCTTCGGAAAGGTGAAGAAGGAAGCTGTACAACACTGGGATTGTGTGCGCAGCTTGCCAACTGATAGAAAACAGTACCTTACCACTCTCCTGACATTTCCAATCACATGAACATTCGATTGGAAGCTGTTTTGGACAACTTTTCTTTTCTTCCTTCCAAACACTTGGCAGACCTCTCTGCAACTTCTAGAACCCGATGGGAGTTGTTTTCTGTGCTGGCACGGGTTTTCCTTGCCAGACATAGTGGAAAAGCTTTCTGCTAAGATCTAAACTACAAAAGACGCTAAAGACGAAGGTACGATGCTCTCCGGAGCTAAGAGCCGCTCCCGGGCCTCTTTCGGCAGAAGCCGCTCTAAGGAGAGCACTGTGACCGGCAGAATCGCTTTTGCGCGAAGAAGCCGCCTCTTCGCCTCCGGGAGCCGGAGAGAGCGGCATCTTCGGAAAGGTGAAGAAGGACGCTTTCCAACACTGGGATTGTGTGCGCAGCTTGCCAACTGATAGAAAACAGTACCTTACCACTCTCCTGACACTTCCAATCACACGAACATTCGATTGGAAGCTGTTTTGGACAACTTTTCTTTTCTTCCTTCCAAACACTTGGCAGACCTCTCTGCAACTTCTAGAACACGATGGGAGTTGTTTTCTGTGCTGGCACGGGTTTTCCTTTGCCAGACATAGTGGAAAATCTTTCTGCTAAGATGTAGACTACAAAAGACGCTAAAGACGAAGGTGCGATGCTCTCCGGAGCTAAGCGCCGCTCCCGGGCGCCTTTCGGCAGAAGCCGCGCTAAGGAGAGCACTGTGACCGGCAGAATCGCTTTTGCGCGAAGAAGCCGCTTCTTCGCCTCCGGGAGCCAGAGAGAGCGGCATCTTCGGAAAGGTGAAGAAGGACGCTGTACAACACTGGGATTGTGAGCGCAGCTTGCCAACTGATAGAAAACAGTACCTTACCACTCTCCTGACACTTCCAATCACATGAACATTCGATTGGAAGCTGTTTTGGACAACTTTTCTTTTCTTCCTTCCAAACACTTGGCGGACCTCTCTGCAACTTCTAGAACACGATGGGAGTTGTTTTCTGTGCTGGCACGGGTTTTCCTTGCCAGACATAGTGGAAAAGCTTTCTTCTAAGATGTAGACTACAAAAGACGCTAAAGACGAAGGTACGATGCTCTCCGGAGCTAAGCGCCGCTCCCCGGCGTCTTCCGGCAGAAGCCGCGCTAAGGAGAGCACTGTGACCGGCAGAATCGCCTTTGCGCGAAGAAGCCGCTTCTTCGCCTCTGGGAGCCGGAGAGAGCGGCAGCTTCGGAAAGGTGAAGAAGGAAGCTGTACAACACTGGGATTGTGTGCGCAGCTTGCCAACTGATAGAAAACAGTACCTTACCACTCTCCTGACATTTCCAATCACATGAACATTCGATTGGAAGCTGTTTTGGACAACTTTTCTTTTCTTCCTTCCAAACACTTGGCAGACCTCTCTGCAACTTCTAGAACCCGATGGGAGTTGTTTTCTGTGCTGGCACGGGTTTTCCTTGCCAGACATAGTGGAAAAGCTTTCTGCTAAGATCTAAACTACAAAAGACGCTAAAGACGAAGGTACGATGCTCTCCGGTGCTAAGAGCCGCTCCCGGGCCTCTTTCGGCAGAAGCCGCTCTAAGGAGAGCACTGTGACCGGCAGAATCGCTTTTGCGCGAAGAAGCCGCTTCTTCGCCTCCGGGAGCCGGAGAGAGCGGCATCTTCGGAAAGGTGAAGAAGGAAGCTGTACAACACTGGGATTGTGTGCGCAGCTTGCCAACTGATAGAAAACAGTACCTTACCACTCTCCTGACACTTCCAATCACACGAACATTCGATTGGAAGCTGTTTTGGACAACTTTTCTTTTCTTCCTTCCAAACACTTGGCAGACCTCTCTGCAACTTCTAGAACACGATGGGAG
The DNA here is from genome assembly GCA_021963965.1 of Artemisiospiza belli. Classification (NCBI taxonomy): domain Eukaryota; kingdom Metazoa; phylum Chordata; class Aves; order Passeriformes; family Passerellidae; genus Artemisiospiza; species Artemisiospiza belli. Next base: position 13,805,394 of record JAKDEW010000026.1, read on the forward strand.
TTGTTTTCTGTGCTGGCACGGGTTTTCCTTTGCCAGACATAGTGGAAAATCTTTCTGCTAAGATGTAGACTACAAAAGACGCTAAAGACGAAGGTGCGATGCTCTCCGGAGCTAAGCGCCGCTCCCGGGCGCCTTTCGGCAGAAGCCGCGCTAAGGAGAGCACTGTGACCGGCAGAATCGCTTTTGCGCGAAGAAGCCGCTTCTTCGCCTCCGGGAGCCAGAGAGAGCGGCATCTTCGGAAAGGTGAAGAAGGACGCTGTACAACACTGGGATTGTGAGCGCAGCTTGCCAACTGATAGAAAACAGTACCTTACCACTCTCCTGACACTTCCAATCACATGAACATTCGATTGGAAGCTGTTTTGGACAACTTTTCTTTTCTTCCTTCCAAACACTTGGCGGACCTCTCTGCAACTTCTAGAACACGATGGGAGTTGTTTTCTGTGCTGGCACGGGTTTTCCTTGCCAGACATAGTGGAAAAGCTTTCTTCTAAGATGTAGACTACAAAAGACGCTAAAGACGAAGGTACGATGCTCTCCGGAGCTAAGCGCCGCTCCCGGGCGCCTTTCGGCAGAAGCCGCGCTAAGGAGAGCACTGTGACCGGCAGAATCGCCTTTGCGCGAAGAAGCCGCTTCTTCGCCTCTGGGAGCCGGAGAGAGCGGCAGCTTCGGAAAGGTGAAGAAGGAAGCTGTACAACACTGGGATTGTGTGCGCAGCTTGCCAACTGATAGAAAACAGTACCTTACCACTCTCCTGACATTTCCAATCACATGAACATTCGATTGGAAGCTGTTTTGGACAACTTTTCTTTTCTTCCTTCCAAACACTTGGCAGACCTCTCTGCAACTTCTAGAACACGATGGGAGTTGTTTTCTGTGCTGGCACGGGTTTTCCTTGCCAGACATAGTGGAAAAGCTTTCTGCTAAGATCTAAACTACAAAAGACGCTAAAGACGAAGGTACGATGCTCTCCGGAGCTAAGAGCCGCTCCCGGGCCTCTTTCGGCAGAAGCCGCGCTAAGGAGAGCACTGTGACCGGCAGAATCGCTTTTGCGCGAAGAAGCCGCTTCTTCGCCTCCGGGAGCCGGAGAGAGCGGCAGCTTCGGAAAGGTGAAGAAGGACGCTGTACAACACTGGGATTGTGAGCGCAGCTTGCCAACTGATAGAAAACAGTACCTTACCACTCTCCTGACACTTCCAATCACACGAACATTCGATTGGAAGCTGTTTTGGACAACTTTTCTTTTCTTCCTTCCAAACACTTGGCAGACCTCTCTGCAACTTCTAGAACACGATGGGAGTTGTTTTCTGTGCTGGCACGGGTTTTCCTTGCCAGACATAGTGGAAAAGCTTTCTGCTAAAATTTAGGCTACAACAGAGGGTAAAGACTGGATGAAAGCAAATGACACCCATCTTCAAAAAAGGCAGTTAGGAGGACTCGGAAAAGTGCAAACCAGCCAGACTCTTTTTTATCCCCGGGAAGTTGATGAAGCAGCGCTTCCTGGAAAACCTTGCCAGGCACCTGAAAGACGACACAATAATGTAGTTAGCATGATTTTCCAGGGCAATTTCATGCTGAGCATCTCTTTAAACTCCTCTAATGAATCAACTTGACTGGTAGATGAATGGAATATTGTCTGCCTGGGCTTCAGGGAGGTTTTTGACATATCTCTACATGGCAGCACACATACATACTGGAAGCAATAGTGCAAAGGGGAGAGAACCAGTGTCTTTTCGGTGATGCTGTGTGAAAAGACAAGAGGCAGGCGGTGGGCACACACTGAAATACAGGAGATTGCCTTTGAACATCAGCAAATGATTTTTTTACTCTGAGGGTGACTGCACCACGGCACAGACTGCCCAGAAAGATTGTGGAGCCTGGATCTTTGAAGACATTAAAAGTACACCCAGATAGAATCCTGGGCAAGAGGCTCTAGGTATCCTGGTTTAGGCAGGGGGCTTGGGCCTGCTTAGCCCCACCAATCCCTTCCACTCTCATTCATTCTGTGCTAGTGAATTCTCTTCGAGATGCATTTCAAGCACTGGCATGACAAAGTTCTGTGCAGACAGAGATCCAAATGGACATGGCATCTAAGTTCCTTAAGCGGCGTTCAAGAAGAATGTAAAACTCAGGGACAAGTGTCTCTTCCCTAACTGAATCCCTTTCATGGGAAAATTCCCAGCTCTAGAAAGATCTTCTGATACGCATGCTTAAGACTGACACTGGCTGAGCAAATTTCTCCCTATGTGTATCTAAGAGCAGTTAGGATCTTCACCCAAAAGTGCTGTCAACATAGTCACAGAATGTGTGTTGTTAAGAAGTGACAACTTCCATCAGAATGGCAAATATTGGTCCACAAAATGGATTAATGGATGGGAATTATCTACTTGGGTTAAAAACAAAAATCAAGAGTTGGTCTTTATTTATCAATTTCATTGCAATATTGATAAGGGAAGAAAAAGACCTAAGTCCTTGACTTTCTTAACTCGAGGAAAGATTTTAAAAATTCCTTGTAAAAACGTATTATCACGATCAGAGTATTGAAACCATTTGAGTTGGGAAAAAAGTTCCAAAATTGTCTAGATAGTGGCAAAGAAGCCAAGAAAACAGGAAAGAAAGAAAAAGAGAGCAAAAGAGTCAGCTTCAGTGTACAAGCTCGTTCTAGAAGTAGTCTGCTGGGAAAAGGAACCCCCAGTTGAATTTCCAATGTATTCCAGCGCTTGATTCAGTAACTGCTCAAGGCAAAACCCAATCCTTTTGTACAACTTCTCCCAGCAACAAAAACTCCAACAGGTTGACACTACCATCATGCCTGTTCCAGACATATTTAAAAGAGAAATGATGATTTTCTTGAAAACCTACTTGCATCAAAGTTGCAAGATGGTGGAGGGATTCCCACATCCTCCTTCCTCCATCTGGCTTGAAAGTATATTTGATAAAATATGCAACAAAGCACATGATTTATAAGGTAGAGTCAAATGGATGATTTGGGAATTGATCTCTTGTTGATAGTAAACTTCATATCCACTCTGTGTGACCTTTCTAAAACAAAATGTGGATCTGAGGCATGAATCTGCCACAACAATTGTTAAGCAAACATACACACTCCCCTTCACATGCCCCCCCTTCCACACACACCTAGGCACACACAGAGATCAGCATAGCAGATCATGAGCACCTTGGAAAAGACTGAAATGCTACATGCCTCTCTTTATGGGCAAAAGAGCTGGTGCAGTAATTCAAATGCCTGGTACAAAAATTCTGTTTACTATTTAGCTCCTCTTTAAAACACAGCTTTTCATTTCATTCCATTTACAGAATATTTTCATTTCATTTGTTTCTTTCAAATTACTTAGTTCTCACGTCTTGTATGTCTAGGAATATTTTCTTTGACACAGCAGAAAACATTGGTTGATACAATTTTAAACCATCATGATATGGAAGAATTGTTCTGTCCCTCTCTAAGGTGCAAGAAGCATTTGGATCACAGATCATCTACCATGAAATACTTGACATGTTTAAGATGCTTTCAATCAATTTTGATTGTCAATTGCTTATTGGTTGTAAACAGTAATTTTTCAGTGAAGGGAAAGTGTGTGTGGTATATCTACATGATGTTCAAACCCAGTTCCTACTAATGGCCAGGCTGAACTCCAGTAAATAATGTCCCGAATGATATTTTGCTCCCTTCTTTGGCACTTCATGAAATCTTACCATGATGAAGTGTTGAAACACAGAGATTTTCTCTTAGAGAGTGTCTCATGTTGTAACCCATCCCATGGATTTTATGCTGTAATTCTTATCTCTTTTAAAATTTGCTATCTTCTGTACAGTTTTCATGAACCTTTCTGTTACAGTAGTGAAAATCACAGATAAATGTCATTTGGTACAACTTTGAATTTACCCCAAGAGCTGAGAGAAAACTTGCTCCTATACTTCAATCCGAGTTTCTTCTATAGTCCAACTTTGTTTCTCTACCATCAAGCTTCTCCTTTGTTGCTGCTCCAAGCCCCGTCCAAGCTGACCTTGAATACTTTCAGGGATGGGACACCCACAACTTCTCTGGGCAACCTGTTCCAGTGTTCCAGCACTCCCACAGTAAAAAAGGCCTTCCTTTCATCTAATATGTGTAGGAAATCATCAATCTAGGCATAGAAACTTGGAGTGCAAATTTGAAATTCTTTGGATTTGAAGCACATTTTATATGAATACTGACTTACAGATGACTAAAAGATGTTGATGGGCATTTGAGCTGACAAGTTTTGAAAAAGTGCACGGAAATTAAAACTGAAACCAGTAAAATTAAAAACTTCTTGCCATTTTCTTTTTCCTCTCCTATTCAAAATTGCATATGTCAGATATCAGTGCTTCAGGCAAACCTCTCAGATGCTCTCAGAGAAAAAGCTTTTCTTTCAGACTAAGTTGCGGTTGACGTAGAACACTAGTAGTAGTGAAAGTTTTTCTGGGCATCGGGGCAGCACCTTCTCCTTGGATTTGTGTGCAGAATGCATTTTATCCAAACTGGAAAATTGATGCCAGCTCTGTTCTATTCATCATTCTTACTGCATCAGGCCTGAAGATTCTGTGAAAAGTAGCCTGTGGACCTTGAAGACAGCGCATGAGAAACAGATGAGAGGTGATGGAGAAGCTGAGGGAGAGAAGAAAGAGCATATGGCCCAGTACGGACACCAGAAAGTATTTCTTCACGTGATCACGGCAGATTGCAGGAGCCACTTGGTACTATCAAACCGGCCCGACTTGGCACTGGTGCCACCTTGGGTCTTGGAACCATCCTGCGTATCGTGGATTTTCAGGAGGCAGCCGGCCACACCCAGCCACAGGCCCCCAAACAGAAACCACGGCCCTTTTCCCTGGCAAACCAAACTCACCTGCCCCGCTTCTGCATGGCAGATTGCAGCAGCCACTTGGTACTATCAAACCAGCCCGACTTGGCACTGGTGCCACCTTGCGTCTGGGAACTATCCTGCATATCAAAGAATTTCAGGAGCCAGCCTGAACAATTGTTTAGCACCCTTTAAAGGTGGTGTTTGACAAACAGGGCTGAAGCAGATCTTCAAAACATCCAGGAGATCAAAATCCATTGAAGCAAATTCTCCTGGCCAGTCACCTTGCTGCTGCTGCTAATTCACCCTCCATACCAGCTGATCAGGCCTACCAATGCTGCTGCAAAAATATTGTGAAAAAGGTAGGCACATTTTCACAGATGCAGGGAAAATCCCCTTGGATGATGATTCCAAGGCATAACTTGTTGGAGCAAGTTATGCAACCTTGTCTACTGGCAATATCTAAGCTGGTGAGTTCACCATCTGTCAGCATCACTTTCGAAAATAAATGTTTGATCCACAAACAAAAATATTTCATATGTCCTGTCTTCCTGCTTCATTTCAACCAATGAATAGGCTACATTCCATCAGCAAAGGGTTTATGATCCTATCTTTCTTTAAACTGGGATAATTCTTTATTTTTTTCTAAATCAGACACTGTCTATTCATAAGATTCAGATGCCCGTGGTAGGGGTGTAATTAAATTCACATGTTAAAAATATCCTTCTTGTTATCTTTTCTTTTAATTACCCACACGTAACATCAGTCTGAGAGCTGAAGAAAACCCCTTCATTTGCTGTTTGCCAAGTATCATCTACGTGATACAAATTCTACTGGAGAAATCACACCCATTCATTGCCATGTAAACAACCTTTTCTTCATCATGAGGTATTTTGGTGAAGTGAATGATTAGAACATAAGCAAGGGCATTTGTTCAAGATGCTCCAGAAAGAGCTGTGGTCTGTTCTCTTCTTTGCTGCCTATGTTAGCACTGAGCTGCAAAAAATGAAAGACTACTAGGAAAAGTGTTACTTTTAGTCTAAATTCGTAAATGATGTTTGAAATAGCCTGTTAAATGAAAAGGTGCTCTTTTAAATGATGGCATCTTAAGGGAAAAAGTCAGCTTTAAAGAGGTTTTGAGACAATTGCTTCTGGAAAAAAAAAAAAAATAAAATTGGAGGCATCTAAGGTCTTTAGCCATCCCATCTTGAAGATTGATTCAAAACACAGTTCCTTCATACAGGAAGAAGAGAGGACCATAGATGGCAACCCATTTGAAAATGGAGTTCTATTTCTTTCTGGTTGGGATTACCGGACACCATTTCTTGTGAAGTCGAGGGACTGCAGTTAGCTCTCCACTAACTTCCTTCCCTGAAATTCATCTGCATTTGCTCCTTTGTCTGGAGTCCCCATTTATTAGTATGCATAGATGGTATACTCCATCGATGCATGAATAACAGAGGGGATAATGTGCCTTTTGCTGCTATCTTCTTTTGCTGCTCCATTTTGCTTGCTTTGTTCTTGCTTTCTGTCAAAGAAATGCTAGCAAAAGCCCTCCTCAAGTCTTGCTGTGAAGACAGACTGCCAGAAAGGTAGAGAAACTTCAGACATTTCCAAGACCCATGTAGCACGTGTCTTGGTCAATTTCTATGCAGATCCTTTCTTCCAGCAGGACTTTTTTGCACCGTTAGCCAACACTGAACTGAATCCAATACAAAAGCAGTGGCTAGAGGAACGCTTCTCTTTTCATTTGAATGGTGATAAAAATGCGTATCAAATCAAAGCATTTTAGAGCAGCAGGAAGATTTTCTATGCAGCTAGCAAATCATAACAAGATGCCTATTCACCAGTTGGGTTCCTTTCGGAATTTACAAGAATTCCCAACAGAAAACACAGCTTAGTAAGCTACCAATCTAAATCACAATATCTAGAAAGGGGACATGAAAAAGAGCAAGAGGAAGAGAACAAAAAAGAAAACCAAAGGAAGCCAGAAATAAGGCACAACCTCTCCTCCTTTTCTGCTTACTACAGTACCTTAGAAGTACCTTCAAGTTTCCTAACGGTCACATCGGTAGAAAACTGTGCCAAGAACAATTGTGGAAAACTGTGCAAAACCCTTCTATCACAAGAGAAACATAGGGTTTGCTTTCACGACCATTAAATCTGCATGCAATGCGTACGGTAAGGGTATGTTTTGTATATTCAAGAACAATTGAAAACTAGTTCTGAATCGAAGGGACTGCTTTTTGTTTGTTATGAATGACTTGGCTAAATATGGCGCCTGTTAAAATACTGCAGACATGTGGTTCATTTTAGAGATGCCAGCTGCAAAGGAGGGAAGCATTTTGTGTGCTTAAGAAAGTCAAGTATTGGAGAGTGCTTTTGTTACTTCTTTAGAAGGTTAGAATATGCCGAAAAGATGCTAGCTGGGGACTTGCAATTAATGAATTATTTGCTGTAAGTAGGTCAAATGACATTAGCTTTCAAAAAGGAAAAGTAGTCTTATTCCACGTGCCAATTCTAGAGTAGATTAATAAGCCTTAAGCAGAAGATGGATATGAAGAGGGATATGACATGAAAGGTTAAGCAACACTGCTGACAGCAAAAGGCTTACCTGCTGCAGATACAGGAGACAAAATACTATTTTGACACAAACATTGCTATTCAGACGACAGTAAAATTCTGAGTGACAGCAAAATTTACTCAGTCATGACGGTAAAATTTGCTCACATCAAAATGTGCTAATCAATTCTTAGTGTAAGCTAAGCACCTTAAGCAAAGGCTAGTTCAAGCATAACTGGTATTTGATGGCAAAAAAGGCAACCTGGCCTGCGTTTCTCACTTCTACTCCATTAAAAAGCTTACTCTGTCTCAGATTCCTTTGGAGGGATACCAACGCAAGCCGCGAAACTGCACGGAAATGATGATTTAAAGAAAGATAGATTAGAAAAATGGAAGAACGGTTCATGTTCTTTTCCTTCCAACTGCTTTGTTTGCCCTTTTAAAGTTTTGAAGTCCTTTCTGGTGTCACCATGGTTGCACTGCAGCAAGTGTTCGGCTGTAAGCTGTCCATATTGCCAGCTTCTGGACTGCCTCCAGAAAACTTCCCACTGGTTTTGTATAGAAATCACAAGCAGTAGAGATGACAAAGACTGCAGAAACCTTCTCATCTCCTTCTAGAGCAAGACCATGTCTTTCACCCACTCTTAACTAGACAACTTTCATCAGTCATGAGGGAGTCTCATGTTCAAGAGCTAAGCAGTGACAGCTGTAAATGACAAAAAGCACACTGAAATACTCTTGGGACTCCAGCAGAGAGCAATGAAGGAGGTTGAATTCACCTTCTTGGGAAGTTCTAAAATGCACGTTAACTTGAGCACAGGAGCTAAGCCATGGTAACCTTTGTTGAGTATGTCTGCGTAGACAGAGCTTCCATCACTGCAGAAGCAATATTATTTAACCCACGTTATCATCTCTAGCTGCTAAGCTGCACTTCTTGCAAAGTATCTGCAACGTATTTTACAGGGTGGGCTTTTATGTGTAATCCCTGAGTAATATTGCAAAGAGAAGTACTTGGGGTGTGGGGTGGCGGGGGAACCGCAACTCTTAGGTTTTTCAAATCATGGTTCCATTTGAAAGTCAAAAAAGATGTCAAACCTTTCTTTCCTAGACGTATTACCAGCACAAACTGTACCAGAATTTATGACCCGTAACTCTACCGTGGACGCTCTTTCTCTGGACTATTCCTTAAGAAACAAAGTCCTCACTAGAAATAAAAGAAAATTAGCCAAAGTATTGGCCTGGATTAGTTCCAAGGCTCTGTACTAAAGGCCAAACACGTGTAATAATAGTAACGAGTGGACTAAAAGTTAAATCAATAGAACATTACTCAGTTCAAAGACATCTTGTGTCCTAATGTTCTCACAGAAGACTGTAAAAACCTGTCTATTTTTGTGGGTTTGTTTTATTCATTTAGTTGTACCTTCTACTTCTCTCCACTGTCTGAGAACATTGATGAAGTAAAGAAAGAGAAGCCAGTAAAGAAAGGCAAATTGGTTAATTGCAGGTGGAAAGAGGGAGGCCAACAAAAGAAAACAAAAGAACAGTAATAATGAAATGCTCCCCTGTCATCTGTGAAAAGCAAAGGCACAGACAAGAAAGAACAAGTGCAAAATTCTCACTAGAGAAACGCACTTGATCTGACTCAAGTATTTTGCGGTCCATTTCTTGCTGTTTTCTCCTGCCAAACATATTAACCATTGAAGGTGTCCCTTTCCTCTTTCTGGAATACAGCTAGGAAGATGGCTGTGTCATTGCTGACAAGCTGCTATTCTCAGAGGTGTCCAGCTGAAAGTCCTAGATCAATTGATTTGCTCTGTCACTTTGATATGGCATGACTTACACTTTCAGCACCTGAACTTGCCAGCCCTACAATTCTTTGCCCCTTGAATGGTTCGATAGGCTCCTTGGCAACTGGCATTTGTAAGGACATGAAACTATGCAGAATTTGCACCATGAGATGATGCCAAATGAGTCTCGCCGGTAGATTAACTAGGGCATGCAAGGCAGAGAGAGGGAAATGAGAGCACAAGAAGAGAGTACACAAGAAGAGAGTACAATCTCCTTTTTTCTGAAACACTGTAGAGATCAAAGTGAACACAAATCCTCCTAGGGGTAGTTCTTGCAAAAGACTAAGAGTTCTTTTTGTGTTCACAGGCCTGGAATATTTAGCTTTGGATCACGGCAAAATGCAGATGACAAAACGAGGCCTTGAAGTCCCATCCAGTATGAAGCAGTATGAAAGAGGAAAGCAGCTGAGAGCATCAACCCTGCTAAGTAGTCTCGGTATTCTTCTTGACATTAGCAGAAATTTGAAATGAGTCTCTGAAAATGACAAAGGAGGCAGAAGAAAAGGGAGCGATGACTCCTCTGGCATAGTGTTTCCTAACAGGGATCTTCAAAATGTAAAGGTTGTATCATCCTTTCAACTGAAGGAAGGTATGAAAACAACAGGAAGGAAATGGCATCAAATGCTAGAAAGACTCTGGGCAGTGTACTTCTAGACAGAAAGGCCACTGATGGAAAACCAACTCAACTGGCACCAATGCAGCAGCCTTGTACTAAAGCCAGAAATGTCCAGCGCTTCACTCTCTGCCATTCCATTCAGATGCACACAGCAGCTCTGCAACATTCCTACTGATCATCTCCTTGGCAAACTGGGAGTGAGGCTCCGTGGTGATGCAGAGTCCCCAGGCAGATGCAAAGGAGAGCTGCTTTCTTGCAACAACCAGGCTTTTGAAACACTCAGGCCTTTATCAGTTCCATAGCTTTAAGCCATAACAAACACAATTCAACCAGCCACCATGCACCACGCTGTCAACACACCACGGTTCTAGAACTTGTTGATCTACCTCTAACTCAGCTGCCTCACCTTCCCACAGTCCTTTTCTACTTAGCCAAAGTAATGGGCCTCAGCCCAAGGCCTTCCTTTTGGAAGCTTCTAGCTATATGCAGCAGCAAACCACTACTTTCTTCTGTGCCAAGACTTTAAGGTAGACGATTTGCATCTGCCCTTCCAGTGAAACCTAATGGGGAGAGAAAAGCCTCTCAGAGATGTTCAGTCATTCCATTTTCTAGACAGGCCAAATCAAAAGAAAAGCAAGCTATGGGATTGTGTACTTGCTCTTACAAAACACCTGCTGCCCTCTGACAATCAACTAGCAGAAAACCAGCAAAACTGAGACTTGAGGCAAACAACCCTTGGAAGGGAATAATGATGTGATCAATAAAGACAACACTTTGCCAGGCTACCGAGGTATTGGAAATGTCAGCAAAGGCTTGAGAGCAAAGGCTGAACTAATGGGGAAAGGGTAAAAGAATCCCAAGGAAAACATGACCAAAGGTTAAAACAATTCCAAGAAAAACATAGGCAACTAACCTGTTGAAGCCTTCAGGAAATCAGTGGCCGCTGATTTACATAGGCCATTCAAGTTAATTGACCCGTGCACCTTCCACTCCTTTTTCGGCACCATAGGGTGAATTGAGACCATGGAATCACAATTCCTTGGATTCGGTTCTTAACTTTAGGAGAGAAGTACAGCAGCTGAAGTACCTGTTACTGATGTGATACCCAGGAACACCGAGTGGACACATTTCATTCTTGGCCAATCGCAACGAGCAAGACTAAGAGGATAAGGCTGGCTTATTTTCATGACACTATTTTGTTTTAAAGCCTGCTCTGATTCCGGTGAAACTTTTTCATTAGCTTCTCTCTAAAAGGGGAAAGTCAAGTTCAATGTGCCGCCCTACTGCTACAAGTATACCATTTGGTTAGTCGAGCCTAAAAATTGAATTGGAAGGTGCGGAGCCCCCCGGAGCTAAGAGCCGCTCCCGGGCGTCTTTCGGCAGAAGCCGCGCTAAGGAGAGCACTGTGACCGGCGGAATCGCCTTTGCGCGAAGAAGCCGCTTCTTCGCCTCCGGGAGCCGGAGAGAGCGGCAGCTTCGGAAAGGTGAAGAAGGAAGCTGTACAACACTGGGATTGTGTGCGCAGCTTGCCAACTGATAGAAAACAGTACCTTACCACTCTCCTGACATTTCCAATCACATGAACATTCGATTGGAAGCTGTTTTGGACAACTTTTCTTTTCTTCCTGCCAAACACTTGGCAGACCTCTCTGCAACTTCTAGAACACGATGGGAGTTGTTTTCTGTGCTGGCACGGGTTTTCCTTGCCAGACATAGTCTAAAAGCTATCTGCTAAGATGTAGACTACAAAAGACGCTAAAGACGAAGGTACGATGCTCTCCGGAGCTAAGCGCCGCTCCCGGGCGTCTTTCGGCAGAAGCCGCTCTAAGGAGAGCACTGTGACCGGCAGAATCGCTTTTGCGCGAAGAAGCCGCTTCTTCGCCTCCGGGAGCCGGAGAGAGCGGCAGCTTCGGAAAGGTGAAGAAGGAAGCTGTACAACACTGGGATTGTGTGCGCAGCTTGCCAACTGATAGAAAACAGTACCTTACCACTCTCCTGACACTTCCAATCACATGAACATTCGATTGGAAGCTGTTTTGGACAACTTTGCTTTTCTTCCTTCCAAACACTTGGCAGACCTCTCTGCAACTTCTAGAACACCATGGGAGTTGTTTTCTGTGCTGGCACGGGTTTTCCTTGCCAGACATAGTGGAAAAGCTTTCTGCTTAGATGTAGACTACAAAAGACGCTAAAGACGAAGGTGCGATGCTCTCCGGAGCTAAGCGCCGCTTCCGGGCGTCTTTCGGCAGAAGCCGCTCTAAGGAGAGCACTGTGACCGGCAGAATCGCCTTTGCGCGAAGAAGCCGCTTCTTCGCCTCCGGGAGCCGGAGAGAGCGGCAGCTTCGGAAAGGTGAAGAAGGAAGCTGTACAACACTGGGATTGTGTGCGCAGCTTGCCAACTGATAGAAAACAGTACCTTACCACTCTCCTGACACTTCGAATCACATGAACATTCGATTGGAAGCTGTTTTGGACAACTTTTCTTTTCTTCCTTCCAAACACTTGGCAGACCTCTCTGCAACTTCTAGAACACGATGGGAGTTGTTTTCTGTGCTGGCACGGGTTTTCCTTGCCAGACATAGTGGAAAAGATTTCTGCTAAGATGTAGACTACAAAAGACGCTAAAGACGAAGGTGCGATGCTCTCCGGAGCTAAGCGCCGCTCCCGGGCGCCTTTCGGCAGAAGCCGCGCTAAGGAGAGCACTGTGACCGGCAGAATCGCTTTTGCGCGAAGAAGCCGCTTCTTCGCCTCCGGGAGCCAGAGAGCGCGGCATCTTCGGAAAGGTGAAGAAGGACGCTTTCCAACACTGGGATTGTGTGCGCAGCTTGCCAACTGATAGAAAACAGTACCTTACCAATCTCCTGACACTTCCAATCACATGAACATTCGATTGGAAGCTGTTTTGGACAACTTTTCTTTTCTTCTTTGCAATAACTTGGCAGACCTCTCTGCAATTTCTAGAACATGATGGGAGTTGTTTTCTGTGCTGGCACGGGTTTTCCTTGCCAGACATAGTGGAAAAGCTTTCTGCTAAGATGTAGACTACAAAAGACGCTAAAGACGAAGGTGCGATGCTCTCCGGAGCTAAGCGCCGCTCCCGGGCGCCTTTCGGCAGAAGCCGCGCTAAGGAGAGCACTGTGACCGGCAGAATCGCTTTTGCGCGAAGAAGCCGCTTCTTCGCCTCCGGGAGCCAGAGAGAGCGGCATCTTCGGAAAGGTGAAGAAGGACGCTTTCCAACACTGGGATTGTGTGCGCAGCTTGCCAACTGATAGAAAACAGTACCTTACCACTCTCCTGACACTTCCAATCACACGAACATTCGATTGGAAGCTGTTTTGGACAACTTTTCTTTTCTTCCTTCCAAACACTTGGCAGACCTCTCTGCAACTTCTAGAACACGATGGGAGTTGTTTTCTGTGCTGGCACGGGTTTTCCTTTGCCAGACATAGTGGAAAATCTTTCTGCTAAGATGTAGACTACAAAAGACGCTAAAGACGAAGGTGCGATGCTCTCCGGAGCTAAGCGCCGCTCCCGGGCGCCTTTCGGCAGAAGCCGCGCTAAGGAGAGCACTGTGACCGGCGGACTCGCTTTTGCGCGAAGAAGCCGCTTCTTCGCCTCCGGGAGCCAGAGAGAGCGGCATCTTCGGAAAGGTGAAGAAGGAAGCTGTACAACACTGGGATTGTGAGCGCAGCTTGCCAACTGATAGAAAACAGTACCTTACCACTCTCCTGACACTTCCAATCACATGAACATTCGATTGGAAGCTGTTTTGGACAACTTTTCTTTTCTTCCTTCCAAACACTTGGCAGACCTCTCTGCAACTTCTAGAACACGATGGGAGTTGTTTTCTGTGCTGGCACGGGTTTTCCTTGCCAGACATAGTGGAAAAGCTTTCTTCTAAGATGTAGACTACAAAAGACGCTAAAGACGAAGGTACGATGCTCTCCGGAGCTAAGCGCCGCTCCCGGGCGTCTTCCGGCAGAAGCCGCGCTAAGGAGAGCACTGTGACCGGCAGAATCGCCTTTGCGCGAAGAAGCCGCTTCTTCGCCTCCGGGAGCCGGAGAGAGCGGCATCTTCGGAAAGGTGAAGAAGGAAGCTGTACAACACTGGGATTGTGTGCGCAGCTTGCCAACTGATAGAAAACAGTACCTTACCACTCTCCTGACACTTCCAATCACACGAACATTCGATTGGAAGCTGTTTTGGACAACTTTTCTTTTCTTCCTTCCAAACACTTGGCAGACCTCTCTGCAACTTCTAGAACACGATGGGAGTTGTTTTCTGTGCTGGCACGGGTTTTCCTTTGCCAGACATAGTGGAAAATCTTTCTGCTAAGATGTAGACTACAAAAGACGCTAAAGACGAAGGTGCGATGCTCTCCGGAGCTAAGCGCCGCTCCCGGGCGCCTTTCGGCAGAAGCCGCGCTAAGGAGAGCACTGTGACCGGCAGAATCGCTTTTGCGCGAAGAAGCCGCTTCTTCGCCTCCGGGAGCCAGAGAGCGCGGCATCTTCGGAAAGGTGAAGAAGGAAGCTGTACAACACTGGGATTGTGTGCGCAGCTTGCCAACTGATAGAAAACAGTACCTTACCACTCTCCTGACATTTCCAATCACATGAACATTCGATTGGAAGCTGTTTTGGACAACTTTTCTTTTCTTCCTTCCAAACACTTGGCAGACCTCTCTGCAACTTCTAGAACCCGATGGGAGTTGTTTTCTGTGCTGGCACGGGTTTTCCTTGCCAGACATAGTGGAAAAGCTTTCTGCTAAGATCTAAACTACAAAAGACGCTAAAGACGAAGGTACGATGCTCTCCGGAGCTAAGAGCCGCTCCCGGGCCTCTTTCGGCAGAAGCCGCTCTAAGGAGAGCACTGTGACCGGCAGAATCGCTTTTGCGCGAAGAAGCCGCTTCTTCGCCTCCGGGAGCCGGAGAGAGCGGCATCTTCGGAAAGGTGAAGAAGGACGCTTTCCAACACTGGGATTGTGTGCGCAGCTTGCCAACTGATAGAAAACAGTACCTTACCACTCTCCTGACACTTCCAATCACACGAACATTCGATTGGAAGCTGTTTTGGACAACTTTTCTTTTCTTCCTTCCAAACACTTGGCAGACCTCTCTGCAACTTCTAGAACACGATGGGAGTTGTTTTCTGTGCTGGCACGGGTTTTCCTTTGCCAGACATAGTGGAAAAGCTTTCTGCTAAGATGTAGACTACAAAAGACGCTAAAGACGAAGGTGCGATGCTCTCCGGAGCTAAGCGCCGCTCCCGGGCGCCTTTCGGCAGAAGCCGCGCTAAGGAGAGCACTGTGACCGGCAGAATCGCTTTTGCGCGAAGAAGCCGCTTCTTCGCCTCCGGGAGCCAGAGAGAGCGGCATCTTCGGAAAGGTGAAGAAGGACGCTGTACAACACTGGGATTGTGAGCGCAGCTTGCCAACTGATAGAAAACAGTACCTTACCACTCTCCTGACACTTCCAATCACACGAACATTCGATTGGAAGCTGTTTTGGACAACTTTTCTTTTCTTCCTTCCAAACACTTGGCGGACCTCTCTGCAACTTCTAGAACACGATGGGAGTTGTTTTCTGTGCTGGCACGGGTTTTCCTTGCCAGACATAGTGGAAAAGCTTTCTTCTAAGATGTAGACTACAAAAGACGCTAAAGACGAAGGTACGATGCTCTCCGGAGCTAAGCGCCGCTCCCCGGCGTCTTCCGGCAGAAGCCGCGCTAAGGAGAGCACTGTGACCGGCAGAATCGCCTTTGCGCGAAGAAGCCGCTTCTTCGCCTCTGGGAGCCGGAGAGAGCGGCAGCTTCGGAAAGGTGAAGAAGGAAGCTGTACAACACTGGGATTGTGTGCGCAGCTTGCCAACTGATAGAAAACAGTACCTTACCACTCTCCTGACATTTCCAATCACATGAACATTCGATTGGAAGCTGTTTTGGACAACTTTTCTTTTCTTCCTTCCAAACACTTGGCAGACCTCTCTGCAACTTCTAGAACCCGATGGGAGTTGTTTTCTGTGCTGGCACGGGTTTTCCTTGCCAGACATAGTGGAAAAGCTTTCTGCTAAGATCTAAACTACAAAAGACGCTAAAGACGAAGGTACGATGCTCTCCGGTGCTAAGAGCCGCTCCCGGGCCTCTTTCGGCAGAAGCCGCTCTAAGGAGAGCACTGTGACCGGCAGAATCGCTTTTGCGCGAAGAAGCCGCTTCTTCGCCTCCGGGAGCCGGAGAGAGCGGCATCTTCGGAAAGGTGAAGAAGGAAGCTGTACAACACTGGGATTGTGTGCGCAGCTTGCCAACTGATAGAAAACAGTACCTTACCACTCTCCTGACACTTCCAATCACACGAACATTCGATTGGAAGCTGTTTTGGACAACTTTTCTTTTCTTCCTTCCAAACACTTGGCAGACCTCTCTGCAACTTCTAGAACACGATGGGAGTTGTTTTCTGTGCTGGCACGGGTTTTCCTTTGCCAGACATAGTGGAAAATCTTTCTGCTAAGATGTAGACTACAAAAGACGCTAAAGACGAAGGTGCGATGCTCTCCGGAGCTAAGCGCCGCTCCCGGGCGCCTTTCGGCAGAAGCCGCGCTAAGGAGAGCACTGTGACCGGCAGAATCGCTTTTGCGCGAAGAAGCCGCTTCTTCGCCTCCGGGAGCCAGAGAGAGCGGCATCTTCGGAAAGGTGAAGAAGGACGCTGTACAACACTGGGATTGTGAGCGCAGCTTGCCAACTGATAGAAAACAGTACCTTACCACTCTCCTGACACTTCCAATCACATGAACATTCGATTGGAAGCTGTTTTGGACAACTTTTCTTTTCTTCCTTCCAAACACTTGGCGGACCTCTCTGCAACTTCTAGAACACGATGGGAGTTGTTTTCTGTGCTGGCACGGGTTTTCCTTGCCAGACATAGTGGAAAAGCTTTCTTCTAAGATGTAGACTACAAAAGACGCTAAAGACGAAGGTACGATGCTCTCCGGAGCTAAGCGCCGCTCCCCGGCGTCTTCCGGCAGAAGCCGCGCTAAGGAGAGCACTGTGACCGGCAGAATCGCCTTTGCGCGAAGAAGCCGCTTCTTCGCCTCTGGGAGCCGGAGAGAGCGGCAGCTTCGGAAAGGTGAAGAAGGAAGCTGTACAACACTGGGATTGTGTGCGCAGCTTGCCAACTGATAGAAAACAGTACCTTACCACTCTCCTGACATTTCCAATCACATGAACATTCGATTGGAAGCTGTTTTGGACAACTTTTCTTTTCTTCCTTCCAAACACTTGGCAGACCTCTCTGCAACTTCTAGAACACGATGGGAGTTGTTTTCTGTGCTGGCACGGGTTTTCCTTGCCAGACATAGTGGAAAAGCTTTCTGCTAAGATCTAAACTACAAAAGACGCTAAAGACGAAGGTACGATGCTCTCCGGAGCTAAGAGCCGCTCCCGGGCCTCTTTCGGCAGAAGCCGCGCTAAGGAGAGCACTGTGACCGGCAGAATCGCTTTTGCGCGAAGAAGCCGCTTCTTCGCCTCCGGGAGCCGGAGAGAGCGGCAGCTTCGGAAAGGTGAAGAAGGACGCTGTACAACACTGGGATTGTGAGCGCAGCTTGCCAACTGATAGAAAACAGTACCTTACCACTCTCCTGACACTTCCAATCACACGAACATTCGATTGGAAGCTGTTTTGGACAACTTTTCTTTTCTTCCTTCCAAACACTTGGCAGACCTCTCTGCAACTTCTAGAACACGATGGGAGTTGTTTTCTGTGCTGGCACGGGTTTTCCTTGCCAGACATAGTGGAAAAGCTTTCTGCTAAAATTTAGGCTACAACAGAGGGTAAAGACTGGATGAAAGCAAATGACACCCATCTTCAAAAAAGGCAGTTAGGAGGACTCGGAAAAGTGCAAACCAGCCAGACTCTTTTTTATCCCCGGGAAGTTGATGAAGCAGCGCTTCCTGGAAAACCTTGCCAGGCACCTGAAAGACGACACAATAATGTAGTTAGCATGATTTTCCAGGGCAATTTCATGCTGAGCATCTCTTTAAACTCCTCTAATGAATCAACTTGACTGGTAGATGAATGGAATATTGTCTGCCTGGGCTTCAGGGAGGTTTTTGACATATCTCTACATGGCAGCACACATACATACTGGAAGCAATAGTGCAAAGGGGAGAGAACCAGTGTCTTTTCGGTGATGCTGTGTGAAAAGACAAGAGGCAGGCGGTGGGCACACACTGAAATACAGGAGATTGCCTTTGAACATCAGCAAATGATTTTTTTACTCTGAGGGTGACTGCACCACGGCACAGACTGCCCAGAAAGATTGTGGAGCCTGGATCTTTGAAGACATTAAAAGTACACCCAGATAGAATCCTGGGCAAGAGGCTCTAGGTATCCTGGTTTAGGCAGGGGGCTTGGGCCTGCTTAGCCCCACCAATCCCTTCCACTCTCATTCATTCTGTGCTAGTGAATTCTCTTCGAGATGCATTTCAAGCACTGGCATGACAAAGTTCTGTGCAGACAGAGATCCAAATGGACATGGCATCTAAGTTCCTTAAGCGGCGTTCAAGAAGAATGTAAAACTCAGGGACAAGTGTCTCTTCCCTAACTGAATCCCTTTCATGGGAAAATTCCCAGCTCTAGAAAGATCTTCTGATACGCATGCTTAAGACTGACACTGGCTGAGCAAATTTCTCCCTATGTGTATCTAAGAGCAGTTAGGATCTTCACCCAAAAGTGCTGTCAACATAGTCACAGAATGTGTGTTGTTAAGAAGTGACAACTTCCATCAGAATGGCAAATATTGGTCCACAAAATGGATTAATGGATGGGAATTATCTACTTGGGTTAAAAACAAAAATCAAGAGTTGGTCTTTATTTATCAATTTCATTGCAATATTGATAAGGGAAGAAAAAGACCTAAGTCCTTGACTTTCTTAACTCGAGGAAAGATTTTAAAAATTCCTTGTAAAAACGTATTATCACGATCAGAGTATTGAAACCATTTGAGTTGGGAAAAAAGTTCCAAAATTGTCTAGATAGTGGCAAAGAAGCCAAGAAAACAGGAAAGAAAGAAAAAGAGAGCAAAAGAGTCAGCTTCAGTGTACAAGCTCGTTCTAGAAGTAGTCTGCTGGGAAAAGGAACCCCCAGTTGAATTTCCAATGTATTCCAGCGCTTGATTCAGTAACTGCTCAAGGCAAAACCCAATCCTTTTGTACAACTTCTCCCAGCAACAAAAACTCCAACAGGTTGACACTACCATCATGCCTGTTCCAGACATATTTAAAAGAGAAATGATGATTTTCTTGAAAACCTACTTGCATCAAAGTTGCAAGATGGTGGAGGGATTCCCACATCCTCCTTCCTCCATCTGGCTTGAAAGTATATTTGATAAAATATGCAACAAAGCACATGATTTATAAGGTAGAGTCAAATGGATGATTTGGGAATTGATCTCTTGTTGATAGTAAACTTCATATCCACTCTGTGTGACCTTTCTAAAACAAAATGTGGATCTGAGGCATGAATCTGCCACAACAATTGTTAAGCAAACATACACACTCCCCTTCACATGCCCCCCCTTCCACACACACCTAGGCACACACAGAGATCAGCATAGCAGATCATGAGCACCTTGGAAAAGACTGAAATGCTACATGCCTCTCTTTATGGGCAAAAGAGCTGGTGCAGTAATTCAAATGCCTGGTACAAAAATTCTGTTTACTATTTAGCTCCTCTTTAAAACACAGCTTTTCATTTCATTCCATTTACAGAATATTTTCATTTCATTTGTTTCTTTCAAATTACTTAGTTCTCACGTCTTGTATGTCTAGGAATATTTTCTTTGACACAGCAGAAAACATTGGTTGATACAATTTTAAACCATCATGATATGGAAGAATTGTTCTGTCCCTCTCTAAGGTGCAAGAAGCATTTGGATCACAGATCATCTACCATGAAATACTTGACATGTTTAAGATGCTTTCAATCAATTTTGATTGTCAATTGCTTATTGGTTGTAAACAGTAATTTTTCAGTGAAGGGAAAGTGTGTGTGGTATATCTACATGATGTTCAAACCCAGTTCCTACTAATGGCCAGGCTGAACTCCAGTAAATAATGTCCCGAATGATATTTTGCTCCCTTCTTTGGCACTTCATGAAATCTTACCATGATGAAGTGTTGAAACACAGAGATTTTCTCTTAGAGAGTGTCTCATGTTGTAACCCATCCCATGGATTTTATGCTGTAATTCTTATCTCTTTTAAAATTTGCTATCTTCTGTACAGTTTTCATGAACCTTTCTGTTACAGTAGTGAAAATCACAGATAAATGTCATTTGGTACAACTTTGAATTTACCCCAAGAGCTGAGAGAAAACTTGCTCCTATTCTTCAATCCGAGTTTCTTCTATAGTCCAACTTTGTTTCTCTACCATCAAGCTTCTCCTTTGTTGCTGCTCCAAGCCCCGTCCAAGCTGACCTTGAATACTTTCAGGGATGGGACACCCACAACTTCTCTGGGCAACCTGTTCCAGTGTTCCAGCACTCCCACAGTAAAAAAGGCCTTCCTTTCATCTAATATGTGTAGGAAATCATCAATCTAGGCATAGAAACTTGGAGTGCAAATTTGAAATTCTTTGGATTTGAAGCACATTTTATATGAATACTGACTTACAGATGACTAAAAGATGTTGATGGGCATTTGAGCTGACAAGTTTTGAAAAAGTGCACGGAAATTAAAACTGAAACCAGTAAAATTAAAAACTTCTTGCCATTTTCTTTTTCCTCTCCTATTCAAAATTGCATATGTCAGATATCAGTGCTTCAGGCAAACCTCTCAGATGCTCTCAGAGAAAAAGCTTTTCTTTCAGACTAAGTTGCGGTTGACGTAGAACACTAGTAGTAGTAGTGAAAGTTTTTCTGGGCATCGGGGCAGCACCTTCTCCTTGGATTTGTGTGCAGAATGCATTTTATCCAAACTGGAAAATTGATGCCAGCTCTGTTCTATTCATCATTCTTACTGCATCAGGCCTGAAGATTCTGTGAAAAGTAGCCTGTGGACCTTGAAGACAGCGCATGAGAAACAGATGAGAGGTGATGGAGAAGCTGAGGGAGAGAAGAAAGAGCATATGGCCCAGTACGGACACCAGAAAGTATTTCTTCACGTGATCACGGCAGATTGCAGGAGCCACTTGGTACTATCAAACCGGCCCGACTTGGCACTGGTGCCACCTTGGGTCTTGGAACCATCCTGCGTATCGTGGATTTTCAGGAGGCAGCCGGCCACACCCAGCCACAGGCCCCCAAACAGAAACCACGGCCCTTTTCCCTGGCAAACCAAACTCACCTGCCCCGCTTCTGCATGGCAGATTGCAGCAGCCACTTGGTACTATCAAACCAGCCCGACTTGGCACTGGTGCCACCTTGCGTCTGGGAACTATCCTGCATATCAAAGAATTTCAGGAGCCAGCCTGAACAATTGTTTAGCACCCTTTAAAGGTGGTGTTTGACAAACAGGGCTGAAGCAGATCTTCAAAATATCCAGGAGATCAAAATCCATTGAAGCAAATTCTCCTGGCCAGTCACCTTGCTGCTGCTGCTAATTCACCCTCCATACCAGCTGATCAGGCCTACCAATGCTGCTGCAAAAATATTGTGAAAAAGGTAGGCACATTTTCACAGATGCAGGGAAAATCCCCTTGGATGATGATTCCAAGGCATAACTTGTTGGAGCAATTTATGCAACCTTGTCTACTGGCAATATCTAAGCTGGTGAGTTCACCATCTGTCAGCATCACTTTCGAAAATAAATGTTTGATCCACAAACAAAAATATTTCATATGTCCTGTCTTCCTGCTTCATTTCAACCAATGAATAGGCTACATTCCATCAGCAAAGGGTTTATGATCCTATCTTTCTTTAAACTGGGATAATTCTTTATTTTTTTCTAAATCAGACACTGTCTATTCATAAGATTCAGATGCCCGTGGTAGGGGTGTAATTAAATTCACATGTTAAAAATATCCTTCTTGTTATCTTTTCTTTTAATTACCCACACGTAACATCAGTCTGAGAGCTGAAGAAAACCCCTTCATTTGCTGTTTGCCAAGTATCATCTACGTGATACAAATTCTACTGGAGAAATCACACCCATTCATTGCCATGTAAACAACCTTTTCTTCATCATGAGGTATTTTGGTGAAGTGAATGATTAGAACATAAGCAAGGGCATTTGTTCAAGATGCTCCAGAAAGAGCTGTGGTCTGTTCTCTTCTTTGCTGCCTATGTTAGCACTGAGCTGCAAAAAATGAAAGACTACTAGGAAAAGTGTTACTTTTAGTCTAAATTCGTAAATGATGTTTGAAATAGCCTGTTAAATGAAAAGGTGCTCTTTTAAATGATGGCATCTTAAGGGAAAAAGTCAGCTTTAAAGAGGTTTTGAGACAATTGCTTCTGGAAAAAAAAAAAAAATAAAATTGGAGGCATCTAAGGTCTTTAGCCATCCCATCTTGAAGATTGATTCAAAACACAGTTCCTTCATACAGGAAGAAGAGAGGACCATAGATGGCAACCCATTTGAAAATGGAGTTCTATTTCTTTCTGGTTGGGATTACCGGACACCATTTCTTGTGAAGTCGAGGGACTGCAGTTAGCTCTCCACTAACTTCCTTCCCTGAAATTCATCTGCATTTGCTCCTTTGTCTGGAGTCCCCATTTATTAGTATGCATAGATGGTATACTCCATCGATGCATGAATAACAGAGGGGATAATGTGCCTTTTGCTGCTATCTTCTTTTGCTGCTCCATTTTGCTTGCTTTGTTCTTGCTTTCTGTCAAAGAAATGCTAGCAAAAGCCCTCCTCAAGTCTTGCTGTGAAGACAGACTGCCAGAAAGGTAGAGAAACTTCAGACATTTCCAAGACCCATGTAGCACGTGTCTTGGTCAATTTCTATGCAGATCCTTTCTTCCAGCAGGACTTTTTTGCACCGTTAGCCAACACTGAACTGAATCCAATACAAAAGCAGTGGCTAGAGGAACGCTTCTCTTTTCATTTGAATGGTGATAAAAATGCGTATCAAATCAAAGCATTTTAGAGCAGCAGGAAGATTTTCTATGCAGCTAGCAAATCATAACAAGATGCCTATTCACCAGTTGGGTTCCTTTCGGAATTTACAAGAATTCCCAACAGAAAACACAGCTTAGTAAGCTACCAATCTAAATCACAATATCTAGAAAGGGGACATGAAAAAGAGCAAGAGGAAGAGAACAAAAAAGAAAACCAAAGGAAGCCAGAAATAAGGCACAACCTCTCCTCCTTTTCTGCTTACTACAGTACCTTAGAAGTACCTTCAAGTTTCCTAACGGTCACATCGGTAGAAAACTGTGCCAAGAACAATTGTGGAAAACTGTGCAAAACCCTTCTATCACAAGAGAAACATAGGGTTTGCTTTCACGACCATTAAATCTGCATGCAATGCGTACGGTAAGGGTATGTTTTGTATATTCAAGAACAATTGAAAACTAGTTCTGAATCGAAGGGACTGCTTTTTGTTTGTTATGAATGACTTGGCTAAATATGGCGCCTGTTAAAATACTGCAGACATGTGGTTCATTTTAGAGATGCCAGCTGCAAAGGAGGGAAGCATTTTGTGTGCTTAAGAAAGTCAAGTATTGGAGAGTGCTTTTGTTACTTCTTTAGAAGGTTAGAATATGCCGAAAAGATGCTAGCTGGGGACTTGCAATTAATGAATTATTTGCTGTAAGTAGGTCAAATGACATTAGCTTTCAAAAAGGAAAAGTAGTCTTATTCCACGTGCCAATTCTAGAGTAGATTAATAAGCCTTAAGCAGAAGATGGATATGAAGAGGGATATGACATGAAAGGTTAAGCAACACTGCTGACAGCAAAAGGCTTACCTGCTGCAGATACAGGAGACAAAATACTATTTTGACACAAACATTGCTATTCAGACGACAGTAAAATTCTGAGTGACAGCAAAATTTACTCAGTCATGACGGTAAAATTTGCTCACATCAAAATGTGCTAATCAATTCTTAGTGTAAGCTAAGCACCTTAAGCAAAGGCTAGTTCAAGCATAACTGGTATTTGATGGCAAAAAAGGCAACCTGGCCTGCGTTTCTCACTTCTACTCCATTAAAAAGCTTACTCTGTCTCAGATTCCTTTGGAGGGATACCAACGCAAGCCGCGAAACTGCACGGAAATGATGATTTAAAGAAAGATAGATTAGAAAAATGGAAGAACGGTTCATGTTCTTTTCCTTCCAACTGCTTTGTTTGCCCTTTTAAAGTTTTGAAGTCCTTTCTGGTGTCACCATGGTTGCACTGCAGCAAGTGTTCGGCTGTAAGCTGTCCATATTGCCAGCTTCTGGACTGCCTCCAGAAAACTTCCCACTGGTTTTGTATAGAAATCACAAGCAGTAGAGATGACAAAGACTGCAGAAACCTTCTCATCTCCTTCTAGAGCAAGACCATGTCTTTCACCCACTCTTAACTAGACAACTTTCATCAGTCATGAGGGAGTCTCATGTTCAAGAGCTAAGCAGTGACAGCTGTAAATGACAAAAAGCACACTGAAATACTCTTGGGACTCCAGCAGAGAGCAATGAAGGAGGTTGAATTCACCTTCTTGGGAAGTTCTAAAATGCACGTTAACTTGAGCACAGGAGCTAAGCCATGGTAACCTTTGTTGAGTATGTCTGCGTAGACAGAGCTTCCATCACTGCAGAAGCAATATTATTTAACCCACGTTATCATCTCTAGCTGCTAAGCTGCACTTCTTGCAAAGTATCTGCAACGTATTTTACAGGGTGGGCTTTTATGTGTAATCCCTGAGTAATATTGCAAAGAGAAGTACTTGGGGTGTGGGGTGGCGGGGGAACCGCAACTCTTAGGTTTTTCAAATCATGGTTCCATTTGAAAGTCAAAAAAGATGTCAAACCTTTCTTTCCTAGACGTATTACCAGCACAAACTGTACCAGAATTTATGACCCGTAACTCTACCGTGGACGCTCTTTCTCTGGACTATTCCTTAAGAAACAAAGTCCTCACTAGAAATAAAAGAAAATTAGCCAAAGTATTGGCCTGGATTAGTTCCAAGGCTCTGTACTAAAGGCCAAACACGTGTAATAATAGTAACGAGTGGACTAAAAGTTAAATCAATAGAACATTACTCAGTTCAAAGACATCTTGTGTCCTAATGTTCTCACAGAAGACTGTAAAAACCTGTCTATTTTTGTGGGTTTGTTTTATTCATTTAGTTGTACCTTCTACTTCTCTCCACTGTCTGAGAACATTGATGAAGTAAAGAAAGAGAAGCCAGTAAAGAAAGGCAAATTGGTTAATTGCAGGTGGAAAGAGGGAGGCCAACAAAAGAAAACAAAAGAACAGTAATAATGAAATGCTCCCCTGTCATCTGTGAAAAGCAAAGGCACAGACAAGAAAGAACAAGTGCAAAATTCTCACTAGAGAAACGCACTTGATCTGACTCAAGTATTTTGCGGTCCATTTCTTGCTGTTTTCTCCTGCCAAACATATTAACCATTGAAGGTGTCCCTTTCCTCTTTCTGGAATACAGCTAGGAAGATGGCTGTGTCATTGCTGACAAGCTGCTATTCTCAGAGGTGTCCAGCTGAAAGTCCTAGATCAATTGATTTGCTCTGTCACTTTGATATGGCATGACTTACACTTTCAGCACCTGAACTTGCCAGCCCTACAATTCTTTGCCCCTTGAATGGTTCGATAGGCTCCTTGGCAACTGGCATTTGTAAGGACATGAAACTATGCAGAATTTGCACCATGAGATGATGCCAAATGAGTCTCGCCGGTAGATTAACTAGGGCATGCAAGGCAGAGAGAGGGAAATGAGAGCACAAGAAGAGAGTACACAAGAAGAGAGTACAATCTCCTTTTTTCTGAAACACTGTAGAGATCAAAGTGAACACAAATCCTCCTAGGGGTAGTTCTTGCAAAAGACTAAGAGTTCTTTTTGTGTTCACAGGCCTGGAATATTTAGCTTTGGATCACGGCAAAATGCAGATGACAAAACGAGGCCTTGAAGTCCCATCCAGTATGAAGCAGTATGAAAGAGGAAAGCAGCTGAGAGCATCAACCCTGCTAAGTAGTCTCGGTATTCTTCTTGACATTAGCAGAAATTTGAAATGAGTCTCTGAAAATGACAAAGGAGGCAGAAGAAAAGGGAGCGATGACTCCTCTGGCATAGTGTTTCCTAACAGGGATCTTCAAAATGTAAAGGTTGTATCATCCTTTCAACTGAAGGAAGGTATGAAAACAACAGGAAGGAAATGGCATCAAATGCTAGAAAGACTCTGGGCAGTGTACTTCTAGACAGAAAGGCCACTGATGGAAAACCAACTCAACTGGCAC
This sequence comes from Artemisiospiza belli, assembly GCA_021963965.1. Lineage (NCBI taxonomy): Eukaryota > Metazoa > Chordata > Aves > Passeriformes > Passerellidae > Artemisiospiza > Artemisiospiza belli. Next base: position 13,831,653 of record JAKDEW010000026.1, read on the forward strand.
CAATGCAGCAGCCTTGTACTAAAGCCAGAAATGTCCAGCGCTTCACTCTCTGCCATTCCATTCAGATGCACACAGCAGCTCTGCAACATTCCTACTGATCATCTCCTTGGCAAACTGGGAGTGAGGCTCCGTGGTGATGCAGAGTCCCCAGGCAGATGCAAAGGAGAGCTGCTTTCTTGCAACAACCAGGCTTTTGAAACACTCAGGCCTTTATCAGTTCCATAGCTTTAAGCCATAACAAACACAATTCAACCAGCCACCATGCACCACGCTGTCAACACACCACGGTTCTAGAACTTGTTGATCTACCTCTAACTCAGCTGCCTCACCTTCCCACAGTCCTTTTCTACTTAGCCAAAGTAATGGGCCTCAGCCCAAGGCCTTCCTTTTGGAAGCTTCTAGCTATATGCAGCAGCAAACCACTACTTTCTTCTGTGCCAAGACTTTAAGGTAGACGATTTGCATCTGCCCTTCCAGTGAAACCTAATGGGGAGAGAAAAGCCTCTCAGAGATGTTCAGTCATTCCATTTTCTAGACAGGCCAAATCAAAAGAAAAGCAAGCTATGGGATTGTGTACTTGCTCTTACAAAACACCTGCTGCCCTCTGACAATCAACTAGCAGAAAACCAGCAAAACTGAGACTTGAGGCAAACAACCCTTGGAAGGGAATAATGATGTGATCAATAAAGACAACACTTTGCCAGGCTACCGAGGTATTGGAAATGTCAGCAAAGGCTTGAGAGCAAAGGCTGAACTAATGGGGAAAGGGTAAAAGAATCCCAAGGAAAACATGACCAAAGGTTAAAACAATTCCAAGAAAAACATAGGCAACTAACCTGTTGAAGCCTTCAGGAAATCAGTGGCCGCTGATTTACATAGGCCATTCAAGTTAATTGACCCGTGCACCTTCCACTCCTTTTTCGGCACCATAGGGTGAATTGAGACCATGGAATCACAATTCCTTGGATTCGGTTCTTAACTTTAGGAGAGAAGTACAGCAGCTGAAGTACCTGTTACTGATGTGATACCCAGGAACACCGAGTGGACACATTTCATTCTTGGCCAATCGCAACGAGCAAGACTAAGAGGATAAGGCTGGCTTATTTTCATGACACTATTTTGTTTTAAAGCCTGCTCTGATTCCGGTGAAACTTTTTCATTAGCTTCTCTCTAAAAGGGGAAAGTCAAGTTCAATGTGCCGCCCTACTGCTACAAGTATACCATTTGGTTAGTCGAGCCTAAAAATTGAATTGGAAGGTGCGGAGCCCCCCGGAGCTAAGAGCCGCTCCCGGGCGTCTTTCGGCAGAAGCCGCGCTAAGGAGAGCACTGTGACCGGCGGAATCGCCTTTGCGCGAAGAAGCCGCTTCTTCGCCTCCGGGAGCCGGAGAGAGCGGCAGCTTCGGAAAGGTGAAGAAGGAAGCTGTACAACACTGGGATTGTGTGCGCAGCTTGCCAACTGATAGAAAACAGTACCTTACCACTCTCCTGACATTTCCAATCACATGAACATTCGATTGGAAGCTGTTTTGGACAACTTTTCTTTTCTTCCTTCCAAACACTTGGCAGACCTCTCTGCAACTTCTAGAACACGATGGGAGTTGTTTTCTGTGCTGGCACGGGTTTTCCTTGCCAGACATAGTCTAAAAGCTATCTGCTAAGATGTAGACTACAAAAGACGCTAAAGACGAAGGTACGATGCTCTCCGGAGCTAAGCGCCGCTCCCGGGCGTCTTTCGGCAGAAGCCGCTCTAAGGAGAGCACTGTGACCGGCAGAATCGCTTTTGCGCGAAGAAGCCGCTTCTTCGCCTCCGGGAGCCGGAGAGAGCGGCAGCTTCGGAAAGGTGAAGAAGGAAGCTGTACAACACTGGGATTGTGTGCGCAGCTTGCCAACTGATAGAAAACAGTACCTTACCACTCTCCTGACACTTCCAATCACATGAACATTCGATTGGAAGCTGTTTTGGACAACTTTGCTTTTCTTCCTTCCAAACACTTGGCAGACCTCTCTGCAACTTCTAGAACACCATGGGAGTTGTTTTCTGTGCTGGCACGGGTTTTCCTTGCCAGACATAGTGGAAAAGCTTTCTGCTTAGATGTAGACTACAAAAGACGCTAAAGACGAAGGTGCGATGCTCTCCGGAGCTAAGCGCCGCTTCCGGGCGTCTTTCGGCAGAAGCCGCTCTAAGGAGAGCACTGTGACCGGCAGAATCGCCTTTGCGCGAAGAAGCCGCTTCTTCGCCTCCGGGAGCCGGAGAGAGCGGCAGCTTCGGAAAGGTGAAGAAGGAAGCTGTACAACACTGGGATTGTGTGCGCAGCTTGCCAACTGATAGAAAACAGTACCTTACCACTCTCCTGACACTTCGAATCACATGAATATTCGATTGGAAGCTGTTTTGGACAACTTTTCTTTTCTTCCTTCCAAACACTTGGCAGACCTCTCTGCAACTTCTAGAACACGATGGGAGTTGTTTTCTGTGCTGGCACGGGTTTTCCTTGCCAGACATAGTGGAAAAGCTTTCTGCTAAGATGTAGACTACAAAAGACGCTAAAGACGAAGGTGCGATGCTCTCCGGAGCTAAGCGCCGCTCCCGGGCGCCTTTCGGCAGAAGCCGCGCTAAGGAGAGCACTGTGACCGGCAGAATCGCTTTTGCGCGAAGAAGCCGCTTCTTCGCCTCCGGGAGCCAGAGAGCGCGGCATCTTCGGAAAGGTGAAGAAGGACGCTTTCCAACACTGGGATTGTGTGCGCAGCTTGCCAACTGATAGAAAACAGTACCTTACCAATCTCCTGACACTTCCAATCACATGAACATTCGATTGGAAGCTGTTTTGGACAACTTTTCTTTTCTTCTTTGCAATAACTTGGCAGACCTCTCTGCAATTTCTAGAACATGATGGGAGTTGTTTTCTGTGCTGGCACGGGTTTTCCTTGCCAGACATAGTGGAAAAGCTTTCTGCTAAGATGTAGACTACAAAAGACGCTAAAGACGAAGGTGCGATGCTCTCCGGAGCTAAGCGCCGCTCCCGGGCGCCTTTCGGCAGAAGCCGCGCTAAGGAGAGCACTGTGACCGGCAGAATCGCTTTTGCGCGAAGAAGCCGCTTCTTCGCCTCCGGGAGCCAGAGAGAGCGGCATCTTCGGAAAGGTGAAGAAGGACGCTTTCCAACACTGGGATTGTGTGCGCAGCTTGCCAACTGATAGAAAACAGTACCTTACCACTCTCCTGACACTTCCAATCACACGAACATTCGATTGGAAGCTGTTTTGGACAACTTTTCTTTTCTTCCTTCCAAACACTTGGCAGACCTCTCTGCAACTTCTAGAACACGATGGGAGTTGTTTTCTGTGCTGGCACGGGTTTTCCTTTGCCAGACATAGTGGAAAATCTTTCTGCTAAGATGTAGACTACAAAAGACGCTAAAGACAAAGGTGCGATGCTCTCCGGAGCTAAGCGCCGCTCCCGGGCGCCTTTCGGCAGAAGCCGCGCTAAGGAGAGCACTGTGACCGGCAGAATCGCTTTTGCGCGAAGAAGCCGCTTCTTCGCCTCCGGGAGCCAGAGAGAGCGGCATCTTCGGAAAGGTGAAGAAGGAAGCTGTACAACACTGGGATTGTGAGCGCAGCTTGCCAACTGATAGAAAACAGTACCTTACCACTCTCCTGACACTTCCAATCACATGAACATTCGATTGGAAGCTGTTTTGGACAACTTTTCTTTTCTTCCTTCCAAACACTTGGCAGACCTCTCTGCAACTTCTAGAACACGATGGGAGTTGTTTTCTGTGCTGGCACGGGTTTTCCTTGCCAGACATAGTGGAAAATCTTTCTGCTAAGATGTAGACTACAAAAGACGCTAAAGACGAAGGTGCGATGCTCTCCGGAGCTAAGCGCCGCTCCCGGGCGCCTTTCGGCAGAAGCCGCGCTAAGGAGAGCACTGTGACCGGCAGAATCGCTTTTGCGCGAAGAAGCCGCTTCTTCGCCTCCGGGAGCCGGAGAGAGCGGCAGCTTCGGAAAGGTGAAGAAGGAAGCTGTACAACACTGGGATTGTGTGCGCAGCTTGCCAACTGATAGAAAACAGTACCTTACCACTCTCCTGACACTTCCAATCACATGAACATTCGATTGGAAGCTGTTTTGGACAACTTTGCTTTTCTTCCTTCCAAACACTTGGCAGACCTCTCTGCAACTTCTAGAACACCATGGGAGTTGTTTTCTGTGCTGGCACGGGTTTTCCTTGCCAGACATAGTGGAAAAGCTTTCTGCTTAGATGTAGACTACAAAAGACGCTAAAGACGAAGGTGCGATGCTCTCCGGAGCTAAGCGCCGCTTCCGGGCGTCTTTCGGCAGAAGCCGCTCTAAGGAGAGCACTGTGACCGGCAGAATCGCCTTTGCGCGAAGAAGCCGCTTCTTCGCCTCCGGGAGCCGGAGAGAGCGGCAGCTTCGGAAAGGTGAAGAAGGAAGCTGTACAACACTGGGATTGTGTGCGCAGCTTGCCAACTGATAGAAAACAGTACCTTACCACTCTCCTGACACTTCGAATCACATGAATATTCGATTGGAAGCTGTTTTGGACAACTTTTCTTTTCTTCCTTCCAAACACTTGGCAGACCTCTCTGCAACTTCTAGAACACGATGGGAGTTGTTTTCTGTGCTGGCACGGGTTTTCCTTGCCAGACATAGTGGAAAAGATTTCTGCTAAGATGTAGACTACAAAAGACGCTAAAGACGAAGGTGCGATGCTCTCCGGAGCTAAGCGCCGCTCCCGGGCGCCTTTCGGCAGAAGCCGCGCTAAGGAGAGCACTGTGACCGGCAGAATCGCTTTTGCGCGAAGAAGCCGCTTCTTCGCCTCCGGGAGCCAGAGAGCGCGGCATCTTCGGAAAGGTGAAGAAGGACGCTTTCCAACACTGGGATTGTGTGCGCAGCTTGCCAACTGATAGAAAACAGTACCTTACCAATCTCCTGACACTTCCAATCACATGAACATTCGATTGGAAGCTGTTTTGGACAACTTTTCTTTTCTTCTTTGCAATAACTTGGCAGACCTCTCTGCAATTTCTAGAACATGATGGGAGTTGTTTTCTGTGCTGGCACGGGTTTTCCTTGCCAGACATAGTGGAAAAGCTTTCTGCTAAGATGTAGACTACAAAAGACGCTAAAGACGAAGGTGCGATGCTCTCCGGAGCTAAGCGCCGCTCCCGGGCGTCTTCCGGCAGAAGCCGCGCTAAGGAGAGCACTGTGACCGGCAGAATCGCCTTTGCGCGAAGAAGCCGCTTCTTCGCCTCTGGGAGCCGGAGAGAGCGGCAGCTTCGGAAAGGTGAAGAAGGAAGCTGTACAACACTGGGATTGTGTGCGCAGCTTGCCAACTGATAGAAAACAGTACCTTACCACTCTCCTGACATTTCCAATCACATGAACATTCGATTGGAAGCTGTTTTGGACAACTTTTCTTTTCTTCCTTCCAAACACTTGGCAGACCTCTCTGCAACTTCTAGAACCCGATGGGAGTTGTTTTCTGTGCTGGCACGGGTTTTCCTTGCCAGACATAGTGGAAAAGCTTTCTGCTAAGATCTAAACTACAAAAGACGCTAAAGACGAAGGTACGATGCTCTCCGGTGCTAAGAGCCGCTCCCGGGCCTCTTTCGGCAGAAGCCGCTCTAAGGAGAGCACTGTGACCGGCAGAATCGCTTTTGCGCGAAGAAGCCGCTTCTTCGCCTCCGGGAGCCGGAGAGAGCGGCATCTTCGGAAAGGTGAAGAAGGAAGCTGTACAACACTGGGATTGTGTGCGCAGCTTGCCAACTGATAGAAAACAGTACCTTACCACTCTCCTGACACTTCCAATCACACGAACATTCGATTGGAAGCTGTTTTGGACAACTTTTCTTTTCTTCCTTCCAAACACTTGGCAGACCTCTCTGCAACTTCTAGAACACGATGGGAGTTGTTTTCTGTGCTGGCACGGGTTTTCCTTTGCCAGACATAGTGGAAAATCTTTCTGCTAAGATGTAGACTACAAAAGACGCTAAAGACGAAGGTGCGATGCTCTCCGGAGCTAAGCGCCGCTCCCGGGCGCCTTTCGGCAGAAGCCGCGCTAAGGAGAGCACTGTGACCGGCAGAATCGCTTTTGCGCGAAGAAGCCGCTTCTTCGCCTCCGGGAGCCAGAGAGAGCGGCATCTTCGGAAAGGTGAAGAAGGACGCTGTACAACACTGGGATTGTGAGCGCAGCTTGCCAACTGATAGAAAACAGTACCTTACCACTCTCCTGACACTTCCAATCACATGAACATTCGATTGGAAGCTGTTTTGGACAACTTTTCTTTTCTTCCTTCCAAACACTTGGCGGACCTCTCTGCAACTTCTAGAACACGATGGGAGTTGTTTTCTGTGCTGGCACGGGTTTTCCTTGCCAGACATAGTGGAAAAGCTTTCTTCTAAGATGTAGACTACAAAAGACGCTAAAGACGAAGGTACGATGCTCTCCGGAGCTAAGCGCCGCTCCCCGGCGTCTTCCGGCAGAAGCCGCGCTAAGGAGAGCACTGTGACCGGCAGAATCGCCTTTGCGCGAAGAAGCCGCTTCTTCGCCTCTGGGAGCCGGAGAGAGCGGCAGCTTCGGAAAGGTGAAGAAGGAAGCTGTACAACACTGGGATTGTGTGCGCAGCTTGCCAACTGATAGAAAACAGTACCTTACCACTCTCCTGACATTTCCAATCACATGAACATTCGATTGGAAGCTGTTTTGGACAACTTTTCTTTTCTTCCTTCCAAACACTTGGCAGACCTCTCTGCAACTTCTAGAACACGATGGGAGTTGTTTTCTGTGCTGGCACGGGTTTTCCTTGCCAGACATAGTGGAAAAGCTTTCTGCTAAGATCTAAACTACAAAAGACGCTAAAGACGAAGGTACGATGCTCTCCGGAGCTAAGAGCCGCTCCCGGGCCTCTTTCGGCAGAAGCCGCGCTAAGGAGAGCACTGTGACCGGCAGAATCGCTTTTGCGCGAAGAAGCCGCTTCTTCGCCTCCGGGAGCCGGAGAGAGCGGCAGCTTCGGAAAGGTGAAGAAGGACGCTGTACAACACTGGGATTGTGAGCGCAGCTTGCCAACTGATAGAAAACAGTACCTTACCACTCTCCTGACACTTCCAATCACACGAACATTCGATTGGAAGCTGTTTTGGACAACTTTTCTTTTCTTCCTTCCAAACACTTGGCAGACCTCTCTGCAACTTCTAGAACACGATGGGAGTTGTTTTCTGTGCTGGCACGGGTTTTCCTTGCCAGACATAGTGGAAAAGCTTTCTGCTAAAATTTAGGCTACAACAGAGGGTAAAGACTGGATGAAAGCAAATGACACCCATCTTCAAAAAAGGCAGTTAGGAGGACTCGGAAAAGTGCAAACCAGCCAGACTCTTTTTTATCCCCGGGAAGTTGATGAAGCAGCGCTTCCTGGAAAACCTTGCCAGGCACCTGAAAGACGACACAATAATGTAGTTAGCATGATTTTCCAGGGCAATTTCATGCTGAGCATCTCTTTAAACTCCTCTAATGAATCAACTTGACTGGTAGATGAATGGAATATTGTCTGCCTGGGCTTCAGGGAGGTTTTTGACATATCTCTACATGGCAGCACACATACATACTGGAAGCAATAGTGCAAAGGGGAGAGAACCAGTGTCTTTTCGGTGATGCTGTGTGAAAAGACAAGAGGCAGGCGGTGGGCACACACTGAAATACAGGAGATTGCCTTTGAACATCAGCAAATGATTTTTTTACTCTGAGGGTGACTGCACCACGGCACAGACTGCCCAGAAAGATTGTGGAGCCTGGATCTTTGAAGACATTAAAAGTACACCCAGATAGAATCCTGGGCAAGAGGCTCTAGGTATCCTGGTTTAGGCAGGGGGCTTGGGCCTGCTTAGCCCCACCAATCCCTTCCACTCTCATTCATTCTGTGCTAGTGAATTCTCTTCGAGATGCATTTCAAGCACTGGCATGACAAAGTTCTGTGCAGACAGAGATCCAAATGGACATGGCATCTAAGTTCCTTAAGCGGCGTTCAAGAAGAATGTAAAACTCAGGGACAAGTGTCTCTTCCCTAACTGAATCCCTTTCATGGGAAAATTCCCAGCTCTAGAAAGATCTTCTGATACGCATGCTTAAGACTGACACTGGCTGAGCAAATTTCTCCCTATGTGTATCTAAGAGCAGTTAGGATCTTCACCCAAAAGTGCTGTCAACATAGTCACAGAATGTGTGTTGTTAAGAAGTGACAACTTCCATCAGAATGGCAAATATTGGTCCACAAAATGGATTAATGGATGGGAATTATCTACTTGGGTTAAAAACAAAAATCAAGAGTTGGTCTTTATTTATCAATTTCATTGCAATATTGATAAGGGAAGAAAAAGACCTAAGTCCTTGACTTTCTTAACTCGAGGAAAGATTTTAAAAATTCCTTGTAAAAACGTATTATCACGATCAGAGTATTGAAACCATTTGAGTTGGGAAAAAAGTTCCAAAATTGTCTAGATAGTGGCAAAGAAGCCAAGAAAACAGGAAAGAAAGAAAAAGAGAGCAAAAGAGTCAGCTTCAGTGTACAAGCTCGTTCTAGAAGTAGTCTGCTGGGAAAAGGAACCCCCAGTTGAATTTCCAATGTATTCCAGCGCTTGATTCAGTAACTGCTCAAGGCAAAACCCAATCCTTTTGTACAACTTCTCCCAGCAACAAAAACTCCAACAGGTTGACACTACCATCATGCCTGTTCCAGACATATTTAAAAGAGAAATGATGATTTTCTTGAAAACCTACTTGCATCAAAGTTGCAAGATGGTGGAGGGATTCCCACATCCTCCTTCCTCCATCTGGCTTGAAAGTATATTTGATAAAATATGCAACAAAGCACATGATTTATAAGGTAGAGTCAAATGGATGATTTGGGAATTGATCTCTTGTTGATAGTAAACTTCATATCCACTCTGTGTGACCTTTCTAAAACAAAATGTGGATCTGAGGCATGAATCTGCCACAACAATTGTTAAGCAAACATACACACTCCCCTTCACATGCCCCCCCTTCCACACACACCTAGGCACACACAGAGATCAGCATAGCAGATCATGAGCACCTTGGAAAAGACTGAAATGCTACATGCCTCTCTTTATGGGCAAAAGAGCTGGTGCAGTAATTCAAATGCCTGGTACAAAAATTCTGTTTACTATTTAGCTCCTCTTTAAAACACAGCTTTTCATTTCATTCCATTTACAGAATATTTTCATTTCATTTGTTTCTTTCAAATTACTTAGTTCTCACGTCTTGTATGTCTAGGAATATTTTCTTTGACACAGCAGAAAACATTGGTTGATACAATTTTAAACCATCATGATATGGAAGAATTGTTCTGTCCCTCTCTAAGGTGCAAGAAGCATTTGGATCACAGATCATCTACCATGAAATACTTGACATGTTTAAGATGCTTTCAATCAATTTTGATTGTCAATTGCTTATTGGTTGTAAACAGTAATTTTTCAGTGAAGGGAAAGTGTGTGTGGTATATCTACATGATGTTCAAACCCAGTTCCTACTAATGGCCAGGCTGAACTCCAGTAAATAATGTCCCGAATGATATTTTGCTCCCTTCTTTGGCACTTCATGAAATCTTACCATGATGAAGTGTTGAAACACAGAGATTTTCTCTTAGAGAGTGTCTCATGTTGTAACCCATCCCATGGATTTTATGCTGTAATTCTTATCTCTTTTAAAATTTGCTATCTTCTGTACAGTTTTCATGAACCTTTCTGTTACAGTAGTGAAAATCACAGATAAATGTCATTTGGTACAACTTTGAATTTACCCCAAGAGCTGAGAGAAAACTTGCTCCTATTCTTCAATCCGAGTTTCTTCTATAGTCCAACTTTGTTTCTCTACCATCAAGCTTCTCCTTTGTTGCTGCTCCAAGCCCCGTCCAAGCTGACCTTGAATACTTTCAGGGATGGGACACCCACAACTTCTCTGGGCAACCTGTTCCAGTGTTCCAGCACTCCCACAGTAAAAAAGGCCTTCCTTTCATCTAATATGTGTAGGAAATCATCAATCTAGGCATAGAAACTTGGAGTGCAAATTTGAAATTCTTTGGATTTGAAGCACATTTTATATGAATACTGACTTACAGATGACTAAAAGATGTTGATGGGCATTTGAGCTGACAAGTTTTGAAAAAGTGCACGGAAATTAAAACTGAAACCAGTAAAATTAAAAACTTCTTGCCATTTTCTTTTTCCTCTCCTATTCAAAATTGCATATGTCAGATATCAGTGCTTCAGGCAAACCTCTCAGATGCTCTCAGAGAAAAAGCTTTTCTTTCAGACTAAGTTGCGGTTGACGTAGAACACTAGTAGTAGTAGTGAAAGTTTTTCTGGGCATCGGGGCAGCACCTTCTCCTTGGATTTGTGTGCAGAATGCATTTTATCCAAACTGGAAAATTGATGCCAGCTCTGTTCTATTCATCATTCTTACTGCATCAGGCCTGAAGATTCTGTGAAAAGTAGCCTGTGGACCTTGAAGACAGCGCATGAGAAACAGATGAGAGGTGATGGAGAAGCTGAGGGAGAGAAGAAAGAGCATATGGCCCAGTACGGACACCAGAAAGTATTTCTTCACGTGATCACGGCAGATTGCAGGAGCCACTTGGTACTATCAAACCGGCCCGACTTGGCACTGGTGCCACCTTGGGTCTTGGAACCATCCTGCGTATCGTGGATTTTCAGGAGGCAGCCGGCCACACCCAGCCACAGGCCCCCAAACAGAAACCACGGCCCTTTTCCCTGGCAAACCAAACTCACCTGCCCCGCTTCTGCATGGCAGATTGCAGCAGCCACTTGGTACTATCAAACCAGCCCGACTTGGCACTGGTGCCACCTTGCGTCTGGGAACTATCCTGCATATCAAAGAATTTCAGGAGCCAGCCTGAACAATTGTTTAGCACCCTTTAAAGGTGGTGTTTGACAAACAGGGCTGAAGCAGATCTTCAAAATATCCAGGAGATCAAAATCCATTGAAGCAAATTCTCCTGGCCAGTCACCTTGCTGCTGCTGCTAATTCACCCTCCATACCAGCTGATCAGGCCTACCAATGCTGCTGCAAAAATATTGTGAAAAAGGTAGGCACATTTTCACAGATGCAGGGAAAATCCCCTTGGATGATGATTCCAAGGCATAACTTGTTGGAGCAATTTATGCAACCTTGTCTACTGGCAATATCTAAGCTGGTGAGTTCACCATCTGTCAGCATCACTTTCGAAAATAAATGTTTGATCCACAAACAAAAATATTTCATATGTCCTGTCTTCCTGCTTCATTTCAACCAATGAATAGGCTACATTCCATCAGCAAAGGGTTTATGATCCTATCTTTCTTTAAACTGGGATAATTCTTTATTTTTTTCTAAATCAGACACTGTCTATTCATAAGATTCAGATGCCCGTGGTAGGGGTGTAATTAAATTCACATGTTAAAAATATCCTTCTTGTTATCTTTTCTTTTAATTACCCACACGTAACATCAGTCTGAGAGCTGAAGAAAACCCCTTCATTTGCTGTTTGCCAAGTATCATCTACGTGATACAAATTCTACTGGAGAAATCACACCCATTCATTGCCATGTAAACAACCTTTTCTTCATCATGAGGTATTTTGGTGAAGTGAATGATTAGAACATAAGCAAGGGCATTTGTTCAAGATGCTCCAGAAAGAGCTGTGGTCTGTTCTCTTCTTTGCTGCCTATGTTAGCACTGAGCTGCAAAAAATGAAAGACTACTAGGAAAAGTGTTACTTTTAGTCTAAATTCGTAAATGATGTTTGAAATAGCCTGTTAAATGAAAAGGTGCTCTTTTAAATGATGGCATCTTAAGGGAAAAAGTCAGCTTTAAAGAGGTTTTGAGACAATTGCTTCTGGAAAAAAAAAAAAAATAAAATTGGAGGCATCTAAGGTCTTTAGCCATCCCATCTTGAAGATTGATTCAAAACACAGTTCCTTCATACAGGAAGAAGAGAGGACCATAGATGGCAACCCATTTGAAAATGGAGTTCTATTTCTTTCTGGTTGGGATTACCGGACACCATTTCTTGTGAAGTCGAGGGACTGCAGTTAGCTCTCCACTAACTTCCTTCCCTGAAATTCATCTGCATTTGCTCCTTTGTCTGGAGTCCCCATTTATTAGTATGCATAGATGGTATACTCCATCGATGCATGAATAACAGAGGGGATAATGTGCCTTTTGCTGCTATCTTCTTTTGCTGCTCCATTTTGCTTGCTTTGTTCTTGCTTTCTGTCAAAGAAATGCTAGCAAAAGCCCTCCTCAAGTCTTGCTGTGAAGACAGACTGCCAGAAAGGTAGAGAAACTTCAGACATTTCCAAGACCCATGTAGCACGTGTCTTGGTCAATTTCTATGCAGATCCTTTCTTCCAGCAGGACTTTTTTGCACCGTTAGCCAACACTGAACTGAATCCAATACAAAAGCAGTGGCTAGAGGAACGCTTCTCTTTTCATTTGAATGGTGATAAAAATGCGTATCAAATCAAAGCATTTTAGAGCAGCAGGAAGATTTTCTATGCAGCTAGCAAATCATAACAAGATGCCTATTCACCAGTTGGGTTCCTTTCGGAATTTACAAGAATTCCCAACAGAAAACACAGCTTAGTAAGCTACCAATCTAAATCACAATATCTAGAAAGGGGACATGAAAAAGAGCAAGAGGAAGAGAACAAAAAAGAAAACCAAAGGAAGCCAGAAATAAGGCACAACCTCTCCTCCTTTTCTGCTTACTACAGTACCTTAGAAGTACCTTCAAGTTTCCTAACGGTCACATCGGTAGAAAACTGTGCCAAGAACAATTGTGGAAAACTGTGCAAAACCCTTCTATCACAAGAGAAACATAGGGTTTGCTTTCACGACCATTAAATCTGCATGCAATGCGTACGGTAAGGGTATGTTTTGTATATTCAAGAACAATTGAAAACTAGTTCTGAATCGAAGGGACTGCTTTTTGTTTGTTATGAATGACTTGGCTAAATATGGCGCCTGTTAAAATACTGCAGACATGTGGTTCATTTTAGAGATGCCAGCTGCAAAGGAGGGAAGCATTTTGTGTGCTTAAGAAAGTCAAGTATTGGAGAGTGCTTTTGTTACTTCTTTAGAAGGTTAGAATATGCCGAAAAGATGCTAGCTGGGGACTTGCAATTAATGAATTATTTGCTGTAAGTAGGTCAAATGACATTAGCTTTCAAAAAGGAAAAGTAGTCTTATTCCACGTGCCAATTCTAGAGTAGATTAATAAGCCTTAAGCAGAAGATGGATATGAAGAGGGATATGACATGAAAGGTTAAGCAACACTGCTGACAGCAAAAGGCTTACCTGCTGCAGATACAGGAGACAAAATACTATTTTGACACAAACATTGCTATTCAGACGACAGTAAAATTCTGAGTGACAGCAAAATTTACTCAGTCATGACGGTAAAATTTGCTCACATCAAAATGTGCTAATCAATTCTTAGTGTAAGCTAAGCACCTTAAGCAAAGGCTAGTTCAAGCATAACTGGTATTTGATGGCAAAAAAGGCAACCTGGCCTGCGTTTCTCACTTCTACTCCATTAAAAAGCTTACTCTGTCTCAGATTCCTTTGGAGGGATACCAACGCAAGCCGCGAAACTGCACGGAAATGATGATTTAAAGAAAGATAGATTAGAAAAATGGAAGAACGGTTCATGTTCTTTTCCTTCCAACTGCTTTGTTTGCCCTTTTAAAGTTTTGAAGTCCTTTCTGGTGTCACCATGGTTGCACTGCAGCAAGTGTTCGGCTGTAAGCTGTCCATATTGCCAGCTTCTGGACTGCCTCCAGAAAACTTCCCACTGGTTTTGTATAGAAATCACAAGCAGTAGAGATGACAAAGACTGCAGAAACCTTCTCATCTCCTTCTAGAGCAAGACCATGTCTTTCACCCACTCTTAACTAGACAACTTTCATCAGTCATGAGGGAGTCTCATGTTCAAGAGCTAAGCAGTGACAGCTGTAAATGACAAAAAGCACACTGAAATACTCTTGGGACTCCAGCAGAGAGCAATGAAGGAGGTTGAATTCACCTTCTTGGGAAGTTCTAAAATGCACGTTAACTTGAGCACAGGAGCTAAGCCATGGTAACCTTTGTTGAGTATGTCTGCGTAGACAGAGCTTCCATCACTGCAGAAGCAATATTATTTAACCCACGTTATCATCTCTAGCTGCTAAGCTGCACTTCTTGCAAAGTATCTGCAACGTATTTTACAGGGTGGGCTTTTATGTGTAATCCCTGAGTAATATTGCAAAGAGAAGTACTTGGGGTGTGGGGTGGCGGGGGAACCGCAACTCTTAGGTTTTTCAAATCATGGTTCCATTTGAAAGTCAAAAAAGATGTCAAACCTTTCTTTCCTAGACGTATTACCAGCACAAACTGTACCAGAATTTATGACCCGTAACTCTACCGTGGACGCTCTTTCTCTGGACTATTCCTTAAGAAACAAAGTCCTCACTAGAAATAAAAGAAAATTAGCCAAAGTATTGGCCTGGATTAGTTCCAAGGCTCTGTACTAAAGGCCAAACACGTGTAATAATAGTAACGAGTGGACTAAAAGTTAAATCAATAGAACATTACTCAGTTCAAAGACATCTTGTGTCCTAATGTTCTCACAGAAGACTGTAAAAACCTGTCTATTTTTGTGGGTTTGTTTTATTCATTTAGTTGTACCTTCTACTTCTCTCCACTGTCTGAGAACATTGATGAAGTAAAGAAAGAGAAGCCAGTAAAGAAAGGCAAATTGGTTAATTGCAGGTGGAAAGAGGGAGGCCAACAAAAGAAAACAAAAGAACAGTAATAATGAAATGCTCCCCTGTCATCTGTGAAAAGCAAAGGCACAGACAAGAAAGAACAAGTGCAAAATTCTCACTAGAGAAACGCACTTGATCTGACTCAAGTATTTTGCGGTCCATTTCTTGCTGTTTTCTCCTGCCAAACATATTAACCATTGAAGGTGTCCCTTTCCTCTTTCTGGAATACAGCTAGGAAGATGGCTGTGTCATTGCTGACAAGCTGCTATTCTCAGAGGTGTCCAGCTGAAAGTCCTAGATCAATTGATTTGCTCTGTCACTTTGATATGGCATGACTTACACTTTCAGCACCTGAACTTGCCAGCCCTACAATTCTTTGCCCCTTGAATGGTTCGATAGGCTCCTTGGCAACTGGCATTTGTAAGGACATGAAACTATGCAGAATTTGCACCATGAGATGATGCCAAATGAGTCTCGCCGGTAGATTAACTAGGGCATGCAAGGCAGAGAGAGGGAAATGAGAGCACAAGAAGAGAGTACACAAGAAGAGAGTACAATCTCCTTTTTTCTGAAACACTGTAGAGATCAAAGTGAACACAAATCCTCCTAGGGGTAGTTCTTGCAAAAGACTAAGAGTTCTTTTTGTGTTCACAGGCCTGGAATATTTAGCTTTGGATCACGGCAAAATGCAGATGACAAAACGAGGCCTTGAAGTCCCATCCAGTATGAAGCAGTATGAAAGAGGAAAGCAGCTGAGAGCATCAACCCTGCTAAGTAGTCTCGGTATTCTTCTTGACATTAGCAGAAATTTGAAATGAGTCTCTGAAAATGACAAAGGAGGCAGAAGAAAAGGGAGCGATGACTCCTCTGGCATAGTGTTTCCTAACAGGGATCTTCAAAATGTAAAGGTTGTATCATCCTTTCAACTGAAGGAAGGTATGAAAACAACAGGAAGGAAATGGCATCAAATGCTAGAAAGACTCTGGGCAGTGTACTTCTAGACAGAAAGGCCACTGATGGAAAACCAACTCAACTGGCACCAATGCAGCAGCCTTGTACTAAAGCCAGAAATGTCCAGCGCTTCACTCTCTGCCATTCCATTCAGATGCACACAGCAGCTCTGCAACATTCCTACTGATCATCTCCTTGGCAAACTGGGAGTGAGGCTCCGTGGTGATGCAGAGTCCCCAGGCAGATGCAAAGGAGAGCTGCTTTCTTGCAACAACCAGGCTTTTGAAACACTCAGGCCTTTATCAGTTCCATAGCTTTAAGCCATAACAAACACAATTCAACCAGCCACCATGCACCACGCTGTCAACACACCACGGTTCTAGAACTTGTTGATCTACCTCTAACTCAGCTGCCTCACCTTCCCACAGTCCTTTTCTACTTAGCCAAAGTAATGGGCCTCAGCCCAAGGCCTTCCTTTTGGAAGCTTCTAGCTATATGCAGCAGCAAACCACTACTTTCTTCTGTGCCAAGACTTTAAGGTAGACGATTTGCATCTGCCCTTCCAGTGAAACCTAATGGGGAGAGAAAAGCCTCTCAGAGATGTTCAGTCATTCCATTTTCTAGACAGGCCAAATCAAAAGAAAAGCAAGCTATGGGATTGTGTACTTGCTCTTACAAAACACCTGCTGCCCTCTGACAATCAACTAGCAGAAAACCAGCAAAACTGAGACTTGAGGCAAACAACCCTTGGAAGGGAATAATGATGTGATCAATAAAGACAACACTTTGCCAGGCTACCGAGGTATTGGAAATGTCAGCAAAGGCTTGAGAGCAAAGGCTGAACTAATGGGGAAAGGGTAAAAGAATCCCAAGGAAAACATGACCAAAGGTTAAAACAATTCCAAGAAAAACATAGGCAACTAACCTGTTGAAGCCTTCAGGAAATCAGTGGCCGCTGATTTACATAGGCCATTCAAGTTAATTGACCCGTGCACCTTCCACTCCTTTTTCGGCACCATAGGGTGAATTGAGACCATGGAATCACAATTCCTTGGATTCGGTTCTTAACTTTAGGAGAGAAGTACAGCAGCTGAAGTACCTGTTACTGATGTGATACCCAGGAACACCGAGTGGACACATTTCATTCTTGGCCAATCGCAACGAGCAAGACTAAGAGGATAAGGCTGGCTTATTTTCATGACACTATTTTGTTTTAAAGCCTGCTCTGATTCCGGTGAAACTTTTTCATTAGCTTCTCTCTAAAAGGGGAAAGTCAAGTTCAATGTGCCGCCCTACTGCTACAAGTATACCATTTGGTTAGTCGAGCCTAAAAATTGAATTGGAAGGTGCGGAGCCCCCCGGAGCTAAGAGCCGCTCCCGGGCGTCTTTCGGCAGAAGCCGCGCTAAGGAGAGCACTGTGACCGGCGGAATCGCCTTTGCGCGAAGAAGCCGCTTCTTCGCCTCCGGGAGCCGGAGAGAGCGGCAGCTTCGGAAAGGTGAAGAAGGAAGCTGTACAACACTGGGATTGTGTGCGCAGCTTGCCAACTGATAGAAAACAGTACCTTACCACTCTCCTGACATTTCCAATCACATGAACATTCGATTGGAAGCTGTTTTGGACAACTTTTCTTTTCTTCCTTCCAAACACTTGGCAGACCTCTCTGCAACTTCTAGAACACGATGGGAGTTGTTTTCTGTGCTGGCACGGGTTTTCCTTGCCAGACATAGTCTAAAAGCTATCTGCTAAGATGTAGACTACAAAAGACGCTAAAGACGAAGGTACGATGCTCTCCGGAGCTAAGCGCCGCTCCCGGGCGTCTTTCGGCAGAAGCCGCTCTAAGGAGAGCACTGTGACCGGCAGAATCGCTTTTGCGCGAAGAAGCCGCTTCTTCGCCTCCGGGAGCCGGAGAGAGCGGCAGCTTCGGAAAGGTGAAGAAGGAAGCTGTACAACACTGGGATTGTGTGCGCAGCTTGCCAACTGATAGAAAACAGTACCTTACCACTCTCCTGACACTTCCAATCACATGAACATTCGATTGGAAGCTGTTTTGGACAACTTTGCTTTTCTTCCTTCCAAACACTTGGCAGACCTCTCTGCAACTTCTAGAACACCATGGGAGTTGTTTTCTGTGCTGGCACGGGTTTTCCTTGCCAGACATAGTGGAAAAGCTTTCTGCTTAGATGTAGACTACAAAAGACGCTAAAGACGAAGGTGCGATGCTCTCCGGAGCTAAGCGCCGCTTCCGGGCGTCTTTCGGCAGAAGCCGCTCTAAGGAGAGCACTGTGACCGGCAGAATCGCCTTTGCGCGAAGAAGCCGCTTCTTCGCCTCCGGGAGCCGGAGAGAGCGGCAGCTTCGGAAAGGTGAAGAAGGAAGCTGTACAACACTGGGATTGTGTGCGCAGCTTGCCAACTGATAGAAAACAGTACCTTACCACTCTCCTGACACTTCGAATCACATGAATATTCGATTGGAAGCTGTTTTGGACAACTTTTCTTTTCTTCCTTCCAAACACTTGGCAGACCTCTCTGCAACTTCTAGAACACGATGGGAGTTGTTTTCTGTGCTGGCACGGGTTTTCCTTGCCAGACATAGTGGAAAAGCTTTCTGCTAAGATGTAGACTACAAAAGACGCTAAAGACGAAGGTGCGATGCTCTCCGGAGCTAAGCGCCGCTCCCGGGCGCCTTTCGGCAGAAGCCGCGCTAAGGAGAGCACTGTGACCGGCAGAATCGCTTTTGCGCGAAGAAGCCGCTTCTTCGCCTCCGGGAGCCAGAGAGCGCGGCATCTTCGGAAAGGTGAAGAAGGACGCTTTCCAACACTGGGATTGTGTGCGCAGCTTGCCAACTGATAGAAAACAGTACCTTACCAATCTCCTGACACTTCCAATCACATGAACATTCGATTGGAAGCTGTTTTGGACAACTTTTCTTTTCTTCTTTGCAATAACTTGGCAGACCTCTCTGCAATTTCTAGAACATGATGGGAGTTGTTTTCTGTGCTGGCACGGGTTTTCCTTGCCAGACATAGTGGAAAAGCTTTCTGCTAAGATGTAGACTACAAAAGACGCTAAAGACGAAGGTGCGATGCTCTCCGGAGCTAAGCGCCGCTCCCGGGCGCCTTTCGGCAGAAGCCGCGCTAAGGAGAGCACTGTGACCGGCAGAATCGCTTTTGCGCGAAGAAGCCGCTTCTTCGCCTCCGGGAGCCAGAGAGAGCGGCATCTTCGGAAAGGTGAAGAAGGACGCTTTCCAACACTGGGATTGTGTGCGCAGCTTGCCAACTGATAGAAAACAGTACCTTACCACTCTCCTGACACTTCCAATCACACGAACATTCGATTGGAAGCTGTTTTGGACAACTTTTCTTTTCTTCCTTCCAAACACTTGGCAGACCTCTCTGCAACTTCTAGAACACGATGGGAGTTGTTTTCTGTGCTGGCACGGGTTTTCCTTTGCCAGACATAGTGGAAAATCTTTCTGCTAAGATGTAGACTACAAAAGACGCTAAAGACAAAGGTGCGATGCTCTCCGGAGCTAAGCGCCGCTCCCGGGCGCCTTTCGGCAGAAGCCGCGCTAAGGAGAGCACTGTGACCGGCAGAATCGCTTTTGCGCGAAGAAGCCGCTTCTTCGCCTCCGGGAGCCAGAGAGAGCGGCATCTTCGGAAAGGTGAAGAAGGAAGCTGTACAACACTGGGATTGTGAGCGCAGCTTGCCAACTGATAGAAAACAGTACCTTACCACTCTCCTGACACTTCCAATCACATGAACATTCGATTGGAAGCTGTTTTGGACAACTTTTCTTTTCTTCCTTCCAAACACTTGGCAGACCTCTCTGCAACTTCTAGAACACGATGGGAGTTGTTTTCTGTGCTGGCACGGGTTTTCCTTGCCAGACATAGTGGAAAATCTTTCTGCTAAGATGTAGACTACAAAAGACGCTAAAGACGAAGGTGCGATGCTCTCCGGAGCTAAGCGCCGCTCCCGGGCGCCTTTCGGCAGAAGCCGCGCTAAGGAGAGCACTGTGACCGGCAGAATCGCTTTTGCGCGAAGAAGCCGCTTCTTCGCCTCCGGGAGCCGGAGAGAGCGGCAGCTTCGGAAAGGTGAAGAAGGAAGCTGTACAACACTGGGATTGTGTGCGCAGCTTGCCAACTGATAGAAAACAGTACCTTACCACTCTCCTGACACTTCCAATCACATGAACATTCGATTGGAAGCTGTTTTGGACAACTTTGCTTTTCTTCCTTCCAAACACTTGGCAGACCTCTCTGCAACTTCTAGAACACCATGGGAGTTGTTTTCTGTGCTGGCACGGGTTTTCCTTGCCAGACATAGTGGAAAAGCTTTCTGCTTAGATGTAGACTACAAAAGACGCTAAAGACGAAGGTGCGATGCTCTCCGGAGCTAAGCGCCGCTTCCGGGCGTCTTTCGGCAGAAGCCGCTCTAAGGAGAGCACTGTGACCGGCAGAATCGCCTTTGCGCGAAGAAGCCGCTTCTTCGCCTCCGGGAGCCGGAGAGAGCGGCAGCTTCGGAAAGGTGAAGAAGGAAGCTGTACAACACTGGGATTGTGTGCGCAGCTTGCCAACTGATAGAAAACAGTACCTTACCACTCTCCTGACACTTCGAATCACATGAATATTCGATTGGAAGCTGTTTTGGACAACTTTTCTTTTCTTCCTTCCAAACACTTGGCAGACCTCTCTGCAACTTCTAGAACACGATGGGAGTTGTTTTCTGTGCTGGCACGGGTTTTCCTTGCCAGACATAGTGGAAAAGATTTCTGCTAAGATGTAGACTACAAAAGACGCTAAAGACGAAGGTGCGATGCTCTCCGGAGCTAAGCGCCGCTCCCGGGCGCCTTTCGGCAGAAGCCGCGCTAAGGAGAGCACTGTGACCGGCAGAATCGCTTTTGCGCGAAGAAGCCGCTTCTTCGCCTCCGGGAGCCAGAGAGCGCGGCATCTTCGGAAAGGTGAAGAAGGACGCTTTCCAACACTGGGATTGTGTGCGCAGCTTGCCAACTGATAGAAAACAGTACCTTACCAATCTCCTGACACTTCCAATCACATGAACATTCGATTGGAAGCTGTTTTGGACAACTTTTCTTTTCTTCTTTGCAATAACTTGGCAGACCTCTCTGCAATTTCTAGAACATGATGGGAGTTGTTTTCTGTGCTGGCACGGGTTTTCCTTGCCAGACATAGTGGAAAAGCTTTCTGCTAAGATGTAGACTACAAAAGACGCTAAAGACGAAGGTGCGATGCTCTCCGGAGCTAAGCGCCGCTCCCGGGCGCCTTTCGGCAGAAGCCGCGCTAAGGAGAGCACTGTGACCGGCAGAATCGCTTTTGCGCGAAGAAGCCGCTTCTTCGCCTCCGGGAGCCAGAGAGAGCGGCATCTTCGGAAAGGTGAAGAAGGACGCTTTCCAACACTGGGATTGTGTGCGCAGCTTGCCAACTGATAGAAAACAGTACCTTACCACTCTCCTGACACTTCCAATCACACGAACATTCGATTGGAAGCTGTTTTGGACAACTTTTCTTTTCTTCCTTCCAAACACTTGGCAGACCTCTCTGCAACTTCTAGAACACGATGGGAGTTGTTTTCTGTGCTGGCACGGGTTTTCCTTTGCCAGACATAGTGGAAAATCTTTCTGCTAAGATGTAGACTACAAAAGACGCTAAAGACAAAGGTGCGATGCTCTCCGGAGCTAAGCGCCGCTCCCGGGCGCCTTTCGGCAGAAGCCGCGCTAAGGAGAGCACTGTGACCGGCAGAATCGCTTTTGCGCGAAGAAGCCGCTTCTTCGCCTCCGGGAGCCAGAGAGAGCGGCATCTTCGGAAAGGTGAAGAAGGAAGCTGTACAACACTGGGATTGTGAGCGCAGCTTGCCAACTGATAGAAAACAGTACCTTACCACTCTCCTGACACTTCCAATCACATGAACATTCGATTGGAAGCTGTTTTGGACAACTTTTCTTTTCTTCCTTCCAAACACTTGGCAGACCTCTCTGCAACTTCTAGAACACGATGGGAGTTGTTTTCTGTGCTGGCACGGGTTTTCCTTGCCAGACATAGTGGAAAATCTTTCTGCTAAGATGTAGACTACAAAAGACGCTAAAGACGAAGGTGCGATGCTCTCCGGAGCTAAGCGCCGCTCCCGGGCGCCTTTCGGCAGAAGCCGCGCTAAGGAGAGCACTGTGACCGGCAGAATCGCTTTTGCGCGAAGAAGCCGCTTGTTCGCCTCCGGGAGCCGGAGAGAGCGGCAGCTTCGGAAAGGTGAAGAAGGAAGCTGTACAACACTGGGATTGTGTGCGCAGCTTGCCAACTGATAGAAAACAGTACCTTACCACTCTCCTGACACTTCCAATCACACGAACATTCGATTGGAAGCTGTTTTGGACAACTTTTCTTTTCTTCCTTCCAAACACTTGGCAGACCTCTCTGCAACTTCTAGAACACGATGGGAGTTGTTTTCTGTGCTGGCACGGGTTTTCCTTTGCCAGACATAGTGGAAAAGCTTTCTGCTAAGATGTAGACTACAAAAGACGCTAAAGACGAAGGTGCGATGCTCTCCGGAGCTAAGCGCCGCTCCCGGGCCTCTTTCGGCAGAAGCCGCTCTAAGGAGAGCACTGTGACCGGCAGAATCGCTTTTGCGCGAAGAAGCCGCTTCTTCGCCTCCGGGAGCCGGAGAGAGCGGCATCTTCGGAAAGGTGAAGAAGGAAGCTTTCCAACACTGGGATTGTGTGCGCAGCTTGCCAACTGATAGAAAACAGTACCTTACCACTCTCCTGACTATTCCAATCACATGAACATTCGATTGGAAGCTGTTTTGGACAACTTTTCTTTTCTTCCTTCCAAACACTTGGCAGACCTCTCTGCAACTTCTAGAACACGATGGGAGTTGTTTTCTGTGCTGGCACGGGTTTTCCTTGCCAGACATAGTGGAAAAGCTTTCTGCTAAAATTTAGGCTACAACAGAGGGTAAAGACTGGATGAAAGCAAATGACACCCATCTTCAAAAAAGGCAGTTAGGAGGACTCGGAAAAGTGCAAACCAGCCAGACTCTTTTTTATCCCCGGGAAGTTGATGAAGCAGCGCTTCCTGGGAAACCTTGCCAGGCACCTGAAAGACGACACAATAATGTAGTTAGCATGATTTTCCAGGGCAATTTCATGCTGAGCATCTCTTTAAACTCCTCTAATGAATCAACTTGACTGGTAGATGAATGGAATATTGTCTGCCTGGGCTTCAGGGAGGTTTTTGACATATCTCTACATGGCAGCACACATACATACTGGAAGCAATAGTGCAAAGGGGAGAGAACCAGTGTCTTTTCGGTGATGCTGTGTGAAAAGACAAGAGGCAGGCGGTGGGCACACACTGAAATACAGGAGATTGCCTTTGAACATCAGCAAATGATTTTTTTACTCTGAGGGTGACTGCACCACGGCACAGACTGCCCAGAAAGATTGTGGAGCCTGGATCTTTGAAGACATTAAAAGTACACCCAGATAGAATCCTGGGCAAGAGGCTCTAGGTATCCTGGTTTAGGCAGGGGGCTTGGGCCTGCTTAGCCCCACCAATCCCTTCCACTCTCATTCATTCTGTGCTAGTGAATTCTCTTCGAGATGCATTTCAAGCACTGGCATGACAAAGTTCTGTGCAGACAGAGATCCAAATGGACATGGCATCTAAGTTCCTTAAGCGGCGTTCAAGAAGAATGTAAAACTCAGGGACAAGTGTCTCTTCCCTAACTGAATCCCTTTCATGGGAAAATTCCCAGCTCTAGAAAGATCTTCTGATACGCATGCTTAAGACTGACACTGGCTGAGCAAATTTCTCCCTATGTGTATCTAAGAGCAGTTAGGATCTTCACCCAAAAGTGCTGTCAACATAGTCACAGAATGTGTGTTGTTAAGAAGTGACAACTTCCATCAGAATGGCAAATATTGGTCCACAAAATGGATTAATGGATGGGAATTATCTACTTGGGTTAAAAACAAAAATCAAGAGTTGGTCTTTATTTATCAATTTCATTGCAATATTGATAAGGGAAGAAAAAGACCTAAGTCCTTGACTTTCTTAACTCGAGGAAAGATTTTAAAAATTCCTTGTAAAAACGTATTATCACGATCAGAGTATTGAAACCATTTGAGTTGGGAAAAAAGTTCCAAAATTGTCTAGATAGTGGCAAAGAAGCCAAGAAAACAGGAAAGAAAGAAAAAGAGAGCAAAAGAGTCAGCTTCAGTGTACAAGCTCGTTCTAGAAGTAGTCTGCTGGGAAAAGGAACCCCCAGTTGAATTTCCAATGTATTCCAGCGCTTGATTCAGTAACTGCTCAAGGCAAAACCCAATCCTTTTGTGCAACTTCTCCCAGCAACAAAAACTCCAACAGGTTGACACTACCATCATGCCTGTTCCAGACATATTTAAAAGAGAAATGATGATTTTCTTGAAAACCTACTTGCATCAAAGTTGCAAGATGGTGGAGGGATTCCCACATCCTCCTTCCTCCATCTGGCTTGAAAGTATATTTGATAAAATATGCAACAAAGCACATGATTTATAAGGTAGAGTCAAATGGATGATTTGGGAATTGATCTCTTGTTGATAGTAAACTTCATATCCACTCTGTGTGACCTTTCTAAAACAAAATGTGGATCTGAGGCATGAATCTGCCACAACAATTGTTAAGCAAACATACACACTCCCCTTCACATGCCCCCCCTTCCACACACACCTAGGCACACACAGAGATCAGCATAGCAGATCATGAGCACCTTGGAAAAGACTGAAATGCTACATGCCTCTCTTTATGGGCAAAAGAGCTGGTGCAGTAATTCAAATGCCTGGTACAAAAATTCTGTTTACTATTTAGCTCCTCTTTAAAACACAGCTTTTCATTTCATTCCATTTACAGAATATTTTCATTTCATTTGTTTCTTTCAAATTACTTAGTTCTCACGTCTTGTATGTCTAGGAATATTTTCTTTGACACAGCAGAAAACATTGGTTGATACAATTTTAAACCATCATGATATGGAAGAATTGTTCTGTCCCTCTCTAAGGTGCAAGAAGCATTTGGATCACAGATCATCTACCATGAAATACTTGACATGTTTAAGATGCTTTCAATCAATTTTGATTGTCAATTGCTTATTGGTTGTAAACAGTAATTTTTCAGTGAAGGGAAAGTGTGTGTGGTATATCTACATGATGTTCAAACCCAGTTCCTACTAATGGCCAGGCTGAACTCCAGTAAATAATGTCCCGAATGATATTTTGCTCCCTTCTTTGGCACTTCATGAAATCTTACCATGATGAAGTGTTGAAACACAGAGATTTTCTCTTAGAGAGTGTCTCATGTTGTAACCCATCCCATGGATTTTATGCTGTAATTCTTATCTCTTTTAAAATTTGCTATCTTCTGTACAGTTTTCATGAACCTTTCTGTTACAGTAGTGAAAATCACAGATAAATGTCATTTGGTACAACTTTGAATTTACCCCAAGAGCTGAGAGAAAACTTGCTCCTATACTTCAATCCGAGTTTCTTCTATAGTCCAACTTTGTTTCTCTACCATCAAGCTTCTCCTTTGTTGCTGCTCCAAGCCCCGTCCAAGCTGACCTTGAATACTTTCAGGGATGGGACACCCACAACTTCTCTGGGCAACCTGTTCCAGTGTTCCAGCACTCCCACAGTAAAAAAGGCCTTCCTTTCATCTAATATGTGTAGGAAATAATCAATCTAGGCATAGAAACTTGGAGTGCAAATTTGAAATTCTTTGGATTTGAAGCACATTTTATATGAATACTGACTTACAGATGACTAAAAGATGTTGATGGGCATTTGAGCTGACAAGTTTTGAAAAAGTGCACGGAAATTAAAACTGAAACCAGTAAAATTAAAAACTTCTTGCCATTTTCTTTTTCCTCTCCTATTCAAAATTGCATATGTCAGATATCAGTGCTTCAGGCAAACCTCTCAGATGCTCTCAGAGAAAAAGCTTTTCTTTCAGACTAAGTTGCGGTTGACGTAGAACACTAGTAGTAGTGAAAGTTTTTCTGGGCATCGGGGCAGCACCTTCTCCTTGGATTTGTGTGCAGAATGCATTTTATCCAAACTGGAAAATTGATGCCAGCTCTGTTCTATTCATCATTCTTACTGCATCAGGCCTGAAGATTCTGTGAAAAGTAGCCTGTGGACCTTGAAGACAGCGCATGAGAAACAGATGAGAGGTGATGGAGAAGCTGAGGGAGAGAAGAAAGAGCATATGGCCCAGTACGGACACCAGAAAGTATTTCTTCACGTGATCACGGCAGATTGCAGGAGCCACTTGGTACTATCAAACCGGCCCGACTTGGCACTGGTGCCACCTTGGGTCTTGGAACCATCCTGCGTATCGTGGATTTTCAGGAGGCAGCCGGCCACACCCAGCCACAGGCCCCCAAACAGAAACCACGGCCCTTTTCCCTGGCAAACCAAACTCACCTGCCCCGCTTCTGCATGGCAGATTGCAGCAGCCACTTGGTACTATCAAACCAGCCCGACTTGGCACTGGTGCCACCTTGCGTCTGGGAACTATCCTGCATATCAAAGAATTTCAGGAGCCAGCCTGAACAATTGTTTAGCACCCTTTAAAGGTGGTGTTTGACAAACAGGGCTGAAGCAGATCTTCAAAACATCCAGGAGATCAAAATCCATTGAAGCAAATTCTCCTGGCCAGTCACCTTGCTGCTGCTGCTAATTCACCCTCCATACCAGCTGATCAGGCCTACCAATGCTGCTGCAAAAATATTGTGAAAAAGGTAGGCACATTTTCACAGATGCAGGGAAAATCCCCTTGGATGATGATTCCAAGGCATAACTTGTTGGAGCAAGTTATGCAACCTTGTCTACTGGCAAT
Organism: Artemisiospiza belli; assembly: GCA_021963965.1. Classification (NCBI taxonomy): domain Eukaryota; kingdom Metazoa; phylum Chordata; class Aves; order Passeriformes; family Passerellidae; genus Artemisiospiza; species Artemisiospiza belli. Next base: position 13,858,332 of record JAKDEW010000026.1, read on the forward strand.
ATCTAAGCTGGTGAGTTCACCATCTGTCAGCATCACTTTCGAAAATAAATGTTTGATCCACAAACAAAAATATTTCATATGTCCTGTCTTCCTGCTTCATTTCAACCAATGAATAGGCTACATTCCATCAGCAAAGGGTTTATGATCCTATCTTTCTTTAAACTGGGATAATTCTTTATTTTTTTCTAAATCAGACACTGTCTATTCATAAGATTCAGATGCCCGTGGTAGGGGTGTAATTAAATTCACATGTTAAAAATATCCTTCTTGTTATCTTTTCTTTTAATTACCCACACGTAACATCAGTCTGAGAGCTGAAGAAAACCCCTTCATTTGCTGTTTGCCAAGTATCATCTACGTGATACAAATTCTACTGGAGAAATCACACCCATTCATTGCCATGTAAACAACCTTTTCTTCATCATGAGGTATTTTGGTGAAGTGAATGATTAGAACATAAGCAAGGGCATTTGTTCAAGGTGCTCCAGAAAGAGCTGTGGTCTGTTCTCTTCTTTGCTGCCTATGTTAGCACTGAGCTGCAAAAAATGAAAGACTACTAGGAAAAGTGTTACTTTTAGTCTAAATTCGTAAATGATGTTTGAAATAGCCTGTTAAATGAAAAGGTGCTCTTTTAAATGATGGCATCTTAAGGGAAAAAGTCAGCTTTAAAGAGGTTTTGAGACAATTGCTTCTGGAAAAAAAAAAAAAATAAAATTGGAGGCATCTAAGGTCTTTAGCCATCCCATCTTGAAGATTGATTCAAAACACAGTTCCTTCATACAGGAAGAAGAGAGGACCATAGATGGCAACCCATTTGAAAATGGAGTTCTATTTCTTTCTGGTTGGGATTACCGGACACCATTTCTTGTGAAGTCGAGGGACTGCAGTTAGCTCTCCACTAACTTCCTTCCCTGAAATTCATCTGCATTTGCTCCTTTGTCTGGAGTCCCCATTTATTAGTATGCATAGATGGTATACTCCATCGATGCATGAATAACAGAGGGGATAATGTGCCTTTTGCTGCTATCTTCTTTTGCTGCTCCATTTTGCTTGCTTTGTTCTTGCTTTCTGTCAAAGAAATGCTAGCAAAAGCCCTCCTCAAGTCTTGCTGTGAAGACAGACTGCCAGAAAGGTAGAGAAACTTCAGACATTTCCAAGACCCATGTAGCACGTGTCTTGGTCAATTTCTATGCAGATCCTTTCTTCCAGCAGGACTTTTTTGCACCGTTAGCCAACACTGAACTGAATCCAATACAAAAGCAGTGGCTAGAGGAACGCTTCTCTTTTCATTTGAATGGTGATAAAAATGCGTATCAAATCAAAGCATTTTAGAGCAGCAGGAAGATTTTCTATGCAGCTAGCAAATCATAACAAGATGCCTATTCACCAGTTGGGTTCCTTTCGGAATTTACAAGAATTCCCAACAGAAAACACAGCTTAGTAAGCTACCAATCTAAATCACAATATCTAGAAAGGGGACATGAAAAAGAGCAAGAGGAAGAGAACAAAAAAGAAAACCAAAGGAAGCCAGAAATAAGGCACAACCTCTCCTCCTTTTCTGCTTACTACAGTACCTTAGAAGTACCTTCAAGTTTCCTAACGGTCACATCGGTAGAAAACTGTGCCAAGAACAATTGTGGAAAACTGTGCAAAACCCTTCTATCACAAGAGAAACATAGGGTTTGCTTTCACGACCATTAAATCTGCATGCAATGCGTACGGTAAGGGTATGTTTTGTATATTCAAGAACAATTGAAAACTAGTTCTGAATCGAAGGGACTGCTTTTTGTTTGTTATGAATGACTTGGCTAAATATGGCGCCTGTTAAAATACTGCAGACATGTGGTTCATTTTAGAGATGCCAGCTGCAAAGGAGGGAAGCATTTTGTGTGCTTAAGAAAGTCAAGTATTGGAGAGTGCTTTTGTTACTTCTTTAGAAGGTTAGAATATGCCGAAAAGATGCTAGCTGGGGACTTGCAATTAATGAATTATTTGCTGTAAGTAGGTCAAATGACATTAGCTTTCAAAAAGGAAAAGTAGTCTTATTCCACGTGCCAATTCTAGAGTAGATTAATAAGCCTTAAGCAGAAGATGGATATGAAGAGGGATATGACATGAAAGGTTAAGCAACACTGCTGACAGCAAAAGGCTTACCTGCTGCAGATACAGGAGACAAAATACTATTTTGACACAAACATTGCTATTCAGACGACAGTAAAATTCTGAGTGACAGCAAAATTTACTCAGTCATGACGGTAAAATTTGCTCACATCAAAATGTGCTAATCAATTCTTAGTGTAAGCTAAGCACCTTAAGCAAAGGCTAGTTCAAGCATAACTGGTATTTGATGGCAAAAAAGGCAACCTGGCCTGCGTTTCTCACTTCTACTCCATTAAAAAGCTTACTCTGTCTCAGATTCCTTTGGAGGGATACCAACGCAAGCCGCGAAACTGCACGGAAATGATGATTTAAAGAAAGATAGATTAGAAAAATGGAAGAACGGTTCATGTTCTTTTCCTTCCAACTGCTTTGTTTGCCCTTTTAAAGTTTTGAAGTCCTTTCTGGTGTCACCATGGTTGCACTGCAGCAAGTGTTCGGCTGTAAGCTGTCCATATTGCCAGCTTCTGGACTGCCTCCAGAAAACTTCCCACTGGTTTTGTATAGAAATCACAAGCAGTAGAGATGACAAAGACTGCAGAAACCTTCTCATCTCCTTCTAGAGCAAGACCATGTCTTTCACCCACTCTTAACTAGACAACTTTCATCAGTCATGAGGGAGTCTCATGTTCAAGAGCTAAGCAGTGACAGCTGTAAATGACAAAAAGCACACTGAAATACTCTTGGGACTCCAGCAGAGAGCAATGAAGGAGGTTGAATTCACCTTCTTGGGAAGTTCTAAAATGCACGTTAACTTGAGCACAGGAGCTAAGCCATGGTAACCTTTGTTGAGTATGTCTGCGTAGACAGAGCTTCCATCACTGCAGAAGCAATATTATTTAACCCACGTTATCATCTCTAGCTGCTAAGCTGCACTTCTTGCAAAGTATCTGCAACGTATTTTACAGGGTGGGCTTTTATGTGTAATCCCTGAGTAATATTGCAAAGAGAAGTACTTGGGGTGTGGGGTGGCGGGGGAACCGCAACTCTTAGGTTTTTCAAATCATGGTTCCATTTGAAAGTCAAAAAAGATGTCAAACCTTTCTTTCCTAGACGTATTACCAGCACAAACTGTACCAGAATTTATGACCCGTAACTCTACCGTGGACGCTCTTTCTCTGGACTATTCCTTAAGAAACAAAGTCCTCACTAGAAATAAAAGAAAATTAGCCAAAGTATTGGCCTGGATTAGTTCCAAGGCTCTGTACTAAAGGCCAAACACGTGTAATAATAGTAACGAGTGGACTAAAAGTTAAATCAATAGAACATTACTCAGTTCAAAGACATCTTGTGTCCTAATGTTCTCACAGAAGACTGTAAAAACCTGTCTATTTTTGTGGGTTTGTTTTATTCATTTAGTTGTACCTTCTACTTCTCTCCACTGTCTGAGAACATTGATGAAGTAAAGAAAGAGAAGCCAGTAAAGAAAGGCAAATTGGTTAATTGCAGGTGGAAAGAGGGAGGCCAACAAAAGAAAACAAAAGAACAGTAATAATGAAATGCTCCCCTGTCATCTGTGAAAAGCAAAGGCACAGACAAGAAAGAACAAGTGCAAAATTCTCACTAGAGAAACGCACTTGATCTGACTCAAGTATTTTGCGGTCCATTTCTTGCTGTTTTCTCCTGCCAAACATATTAACCATTGAAGGTGTCCCTTTCCTCTTTCTGGAATACAGCTAGGAAGATGGCTGTGTCATTGCTGACAAGCTGCTATTCTCAGAGGTGTCCAGCTGAAAGTCCTAGATCAATTGATTTGCTCTGTCACTTTGATATGGCATGACTTACACTTTCAGCACCTGAACTTGCCAGCCCTACAATTCTTTGCCCCTTGAATGGTTCGATAGGCTCCTTGGCAACTGGCATTTGTAAGGACATGAAACTATGCAGAATTTGCACCATGAGATGATGCCAAATGAGTCTCGCCGGTAGATTAACTAGGGCATGCAAGGCAGAGAGAGGGAAATGAGAGCACAAGAAGAGAGTACACAAGAAGAGAGTACAATCTCCTTTTTTCTGAAACACTGTAGAGATCAAAGTGAACACAAATCCTCCTAGGGGTAGTTCTTGCAAAAGACTAAGAGTTCTTTTTGTGTTCACAGGCCTGGAATATTTAGCTTTGGATCACGGCAAAATGCAGATGACAAAACGAGGCCTTGAAGTCCCATCCAGTATGAAGCAGTATGAAAGAGGAAAGCAGCTGAGAGCATCAACCCTGCTAAGTAGTCTCGGTATTCTTCTTGACATTAGCAGAAATTTGAAATGAGTCTCTGAAAATGACAAAGGAGGCAGAAGAAAAGGGAGCGATGACTCCTCTGGCATAGTGTTTCCTAACAGGGATCTTCAAAATGTAAAGGTTGTATCATCCTTTCAACTGAAGGAAGGTATGAAAACAACAGGAAGGAAATGGCATCAAATGCTAGAAAGACTCTGGGCAGTGTACTTCTAGACAGAAAGGCCACTGATGGAAAACCAACTCAACTGGCACCAATGCAGCAGCCTTGTACTAAAGCCAGAAATGTCCAGCGCTTCACTCTCTGCCATTCCATTCAGATGCACACAGCAGCTCTGCAACATTCCTACTGATCATCTCCTTGGCAAACTGGGAGTGAGGCTCCGTGGTGATGCAGAGTCCCCAGGCAGATGCAAAGGAGAGCTGCTTTCTTGCAACAACCAGGCTTTTGAAACACTCAGGCCTTTATCAGTTCCATAGCTTTAAGCCATAACAAACACAATTCAACCAGCCACCATGCACCACGCTGTCAACACACCACGGTTCTAGAACTTGTTGATCTACCTCTAACTCAGCTGCCTCACCTTCCCACAGTCCTTTTCTACTTAGCCAAAGTAATGGGCCTCAGCCCAAGGCCTTCCTTTTGGAAGCTTCTAGCTATATGCAGCAGCAAACCACTACTTTCTTCTGTGCCAAGACTTTAAGGTAGACGATTTGCATCTGCCCTTCCAGTGAAACCTAATGGGGAGAGAAAAGCCTCTCAGAGATGTTCAGTCATTCCATTTTCTAGACAGGCCAAATCAAAAGAAAAGCAAGCTATGGGATTGTGTACTTGCTCTTACAAAACACCTGCTGCCCTCTGACAATCAACTAGCAGAAAACCAGCAAAACTGAGACTTGAGGCAAACAACCCTTGGAAGGGAATAATGATGTGATCAATAAAGACAACACTTTGCCAGGCTACCGAGGTATTGGAAATGTCAGCAAAGGCTTGAGAGCAAAGGCTGAACTAATGGGGAAAGGGTAAAAGAATCCCAAGGAAAACATGACCAAAGGTTAAAACAATTCCAAGAAAAACATAGGCAACTAACCTGTTGAAGCCTTCAGGAAATCAGTGGCCGCTGATTTACATAGGCCATTCAAGTTAATTGACCCGTGCACCTTCCACTCCTTTTTCGGCACCATAGGGTGAATTGAGACCATGGAATCACAATTCCTTGGATTCGGTTCTTAACTTTAGGAGAGAAGTACAGCAGCTGAAGTACCTGTTACTGATGTGATACCCAGGAACACCGAGTGGACACATTTCATTCTTGGCCAATCGCAACGAGCAAGACTAAGAGGATAAGGCTGGCTTATTTTCATGACACTATTTTGTTTTAAAGCCTGCTCTGATTCCGGTGAAACTTTTTCATTAGCTTCTCTCTAAAAGGGGAAAGTCAAGTTCAATGTGCCGCCCTACTGCTACAAGTATACCATTTGGTTAGTCGAGCCTAAAAATTGAATTGGAAGGTGCGGAGCCCCCCGGAGCTAAGAGCCGCTCCCGGGCGTCTTTCGGCAGAAGCCGCGCTAAGGAGAGCACTGTGACCGGCGGAATCGCCTTTGCGCGAAGAAGCCGCTTCTTCGCCTCCGGGAGCCGGAGAGAGCGGCAGCTTCGGAAAGGTGAAGAAGGAAGCTGTACAACACTGGGATTGTGTGCGCAGCTTGCCAACTGATAGAAAACAGTACCTTACCACTCTCCTGACATTTCCAATCACATGAACATTCGATTGGAAGCTGTTTTGGACAACTTTTCTTTTCTTCCTTCCAAACACTTGGCAGACCTCTCTGCAACTTCTAGAACACGATGGGAGTTGTTTTCTGTGCTGGCACGGGTTTTCCTTGCCAGACATAGTCTAAAAGCTATCTGCTAAGATGTAGACTACAAAAGACGCTAAAGACGAAGGTACGATGCTCTCCGGAGCTAAGCGCCGCTCCCGGGCGTCTTTCGGCAGAAGCCGCGCTAAGGAGAGCACTGTGACCGGCAGAATCGCTTTTGCGCGAAGAAGCCGCTTCTTCGCCTCCGGGAGCCGGAGAGAGCGGCAGCTTCGGAAAGGTGAAGAAGGAAGCTGTACAACACTGGGATTGTGTGCGCAGCTTGCCAACTGATAGAAAACAGTACCTTACCACTCTCCTGACACTTCCAATCACATGAACATTCGATTGGAAGCTGTTTTGGACAACTTTGCTTTTCTTCCTTCCAAACACTTGGCAGACCTCTCTGCAACTTCTAGAACACCATGGGAGTTGTTTTCTGTGCTGGCACGGGTTTTCCTTGCCAGACATAGTGGAAAAGCTTTCTGCTTAGATGTAGACTACAAAAGACGCTAAAGACGAAGGTGCGATGCTCTCCGGAGCTAAGCGCCGCTTCCGGGCGTCTTTCGGCAGAAGCCGCTCTAAGGAGAGCACTGTGACCGGCAGAATCGCCTTTGCGCGAAGAAGCCGCTTCTTCGCCTCCGGGAGCCGGAGAGAGCGGCAGCTTCGGAAAGGTGAAGAAGGAAGCTGTACAACACTGGGATTGTGTGCGCAGCTTGCCAACTGATAGAAAACAGTACCTTACCACTCTCCTGACACTTCGAATCACATGAATATTCGATTGGAAGCTGTTTTGGACAACTTTTCTTTTCTTCCTTCCAAACACTTGGCAGACCTCTCTGCAACTTCTAGAACACGATGGGAGTTGTTTTCTGTGCTGGCACGGGTTTTCCTTGCCAGACATAGTGGAAAAGATTTCTGCTAAGATGTAGACTACAAAAGACGCTAAAGACGAAGGTGCGATGCTCTCCGGAGCTAAGCGCCGCTCCCGGGCGCCTTTCGGCAGAAGCCGCGCTAAGGAGAGCACTGTGACCGGCAGAATCGCTTTTGCGCGAAGAAGCCGCTTCTTCGCCTCCGGGAGCCAGAGAGCGCGGCATCTTCGGAAAGGTGAAGAAGGACGCTTTCCAACACTGGGATTGTGTGCGCAGCTTGCCAACTGATAGAAAACAGTACCTTACCAATCTCCTGACACTTCCAATCACATGAACATTCGATTGGAAGCTGTTTTGGACAACTTTTCTTTTCTTCTTTGCAATAACTTGGCAGACCTCTCTGCAATTTCTAGAACATGATGGGAGTTGTTTTCTGTGCTGGCACGGGTTTTCCTTGCCAGACATAGTGGAAAAGCTTTCTGCTAAGATGTAGACTACAAAAGACGCTAAAGACGAAGGTGCGATGCTCTCCGGAGCTAAGCGCCGCTCCCGGGCGCCTTTCGGCAGAAGCCGCGCTAAGGAGAGCACTGTGACCGGCAGAATCGCTTTTGCGCGAAGAAGCCGCTTCTTCGCCTCCGGGAGCCAGAGAGAGCGGCATCTTCGGAAAGGTGAAGAAGGACGCTTTCCAACACTGGGATTGTGTGCGCAGCTTGCCAACTGATAGAAAACAGTACCTTACCACTCTCCTGACACTTCCAATCACACGAACATTCGATTGGAAGCTGTTTTGGACAACTTTTCTTTTCTTCCTTCCAAACACTTGGCAGACCTCTCTGCAACTTCTAGAACACGATGGGAGTTGTTTTCTGTGCTGGCACGGGTTTTCCTTTGCCAGACATAGTGGAAAATCTTTCTGCTAAGATGTAGACTACAAAAGACGCTAAAGACAAAGGTGCGATGCTCTCCGGAGCTAAGCGCCGCTCCCGGGCGCCTTTCGGCAGAAGCCGCGCTAAGGAGAGCACTGTGACCGGCAGAATCGCTTTTGCGCGAAGAAGCCGCTTCTTCGCCTCCGGGAGCCAGAGAGAGCGGCATCTTCGGAAAGGTGAAGAAGGAAGCTGTACAACACTGGGATTGTGAGCGCAGCTTGCCAACTGATAGAAAACAGTACCTTACCACTCTCCTGACACTTCCAATCACATGAACATTCGATTGGAAGCTGTTTTGGACAACTTTTCTTTTCTTCCTTCCAAACACTTGGCAGACCTCTCTGCAACTTCTAGAACACGATGGGAGTTGTTTTCTGTGCTGGCACGGGTTTTCCTTGCCAGACATAGTGGAAAAGCTTTCTGCTAAAATTTAGGCTACAACAGAGGGTAAAGACTGGATGAAAGCAAATGACACCCATCTTCAAAAAAGGCAGTTAGGAGGACTCGGAAAAGTGCAAACCAGCCAGACTCTTTTTTATCCCCGGGAAGTTGATGAAGCAGCGCTTCCTGGAAAACCTTGCCAGGCACCTGAAAGACGACACAATAATGTAGTTAGCATGATTTTCCAGGGCAATTTCATGCTGAGCATCTCTTTAAACTCCTCTAATGAATCAACTTGACTGGTAGATGAATGGAATATTGTCTGCCTGGGCTTCAGGGAGGTTTTTGACATATCTCTACATGGCAGCACACATACATACTGGAAGCAATAGTGCAAAGGGGAGAGAACCAGTGTCTTTTCGGTGATGCTGTGTGAAAAGACAAGAGGCAGGCGGTGGGCACACACTGAAATACAGGAGATTGCCTTTGAACATCAGCAAATGATTTTTTTACTCTGAGGGTGACTGCACCACGGCACAGACTGCCCAGAAAGATTGTGGAGCCTGGATCTTTGAAGACATTAAAAGTACACCCAGATAGAATCCTGGGCAAGAGGCTCTAGGTATCCTGGTTTAGGCAGGGGGCTTGGGCCTGCTTAGCCCCACCAATCCCTTCCACTCTCATTCATTCTGTGCTAGTGAATTCTCTTCGAGATGCATTTCAAGCACTGGCATGACAAAGTTCTGTGCAGACAGAGATCCAAATGGACATGGCATCTAAGTTCCTTAAGCGGCGTTCAAGAAGAATGTAAAACTCAGGGACAAGTGTCTCTTCCCTAACTGAATCCCTTTCATGGGAAAATTCCCAGCTCTAGAAAGATCTTCTGATACGCATGCTTAAGACTGACACTGGCTGAGCAAATTTCTCCCTATGTGTATCTAAGAGCAGTTAGGATCTTCACCCAAAAGTGCTGTCAACATAGTCACAGAATGTGTGTTGTTAAGAAGTGACAACTTCCATCAGAATGGCAAATATTGGTCCACAAAATGGATTAATGGATGGGAATTATCTACTTGGGTTAAAAACAAAAATCAAGAGTTGGTCTTTATTTATCAATTTCATTGCAATATTGATAAGGGAAGAAAAAGACCTAAGTCCTTGACTTTCTTAACTCGAGGAAAGATTTTAAAAATTCCTTGTAAAAACGTATTATCACGATCAGAGTATTGAAACCATTTGAGTTGGGAAAAAAGTTCCAAAATTGTCTAGATAGTGGCAAAGAAGCCAAGAAAACAGGAAAGAAAGAAAAAGAGAGCAAAAGAGTCAGCTTCAGTGTACAAGCTCGTTCTAGAAGTAGTCTGCTGGGAAAAGGAACCCCCAGTTGAATTTCCAATGTATTCCAGCGCTTGATTCAGTAACTGCTCAAGGCAAAACCCAATCCTTTTGTACAACTTCTCCCAGCAACAAAAACTCCAACAGGTTGACACTACCATCATGCCTGTTCCAGACATATTTAAAAGAGAAATGATGATTTTCTTGAAAACCTACTTGCATCAAAGTTGCAAGATGGTGGAGGGATTCCCACATCCTCCTTCCTCCATCTGGCTTGAAAGTATATTTGATAAAATATGCAACAAAGCACATGATTTATAAGGTAGAGTCAAATGGATGATTTGGGAATTGATCTCTTGTTGATAGTAAACTTCATATCCACTCTGTGTGACCTTTCTAAAACAAAATGTGGATCTGAGGCATGAATCTGCCACAACAATTGTTAAGCAAACATACACACTCCCCTTCACATGCCCCCCCTTCCACACACACCTAGGCACACACAGAGATCAGCATAGCAGATCATGAGCACCTTGGAAAAGACTGAAATGCTACATGCCTCTCTTTATGGGCAAAAGAGCTGGTGCAGTAATTCAAATGCCTGGTACAAAAATTCTGTTTACTATTTAGCTCCTCTTTAAAACACAGCTTTTCATTTCATTCCATTTACAGAATATTTTCATTTCATTTGTTTCTTTCAAATTACTTAGTTCTCACGTCTTGTATGTCTAGGAATATTTTCTTTGACACAGCAGAAAACATTGGTTGATACAATTTTAAACCATCATGATATGGAAGAATTGTTCTGTCCCTCTCTAAGGTGCAAGAAGCATTTGGATCACAGATCATCTACCATGAAATACTTGACATGTTTAAGATGCTTTCAATCAATTTTGATTGTCAATTGCTTATTGGTTGTAAACAGTAATTTTTCAGTGAAGGGAAAGTGTGTGTGGTATATCTACATGATGTTCAAACCCAGTTCCTACTAATGGCCAGGCTGAACTCCAGTAAATAATGTCCCGAATGATATTTTGCTCCCTTCTTTGGCACTTCATGAAATCTTACCATGATGAAGTGTTGAAACACAGAGATTTTCTCTTAGAGAGTGTCTCATGTTGTAACCCATCCCATGGATTTTATGCTGTAATTCTTATCTCTTTTAAAATTTGCTATCTTCTGTACAGTTTTCATGAACCTTTCTGTTACAGTAGTGAAAATCACAGATAAATGTCATTTGGTACAACTTTGAATTTACCCCAAGAGCTGAGAGAAAACTTGCTCCTATACTTCAATCCGAGTTTCTTCTATAGTCCAACTTTGTTTCTCTACCATCAAGCTTCTCCTTTGTTGCTGCTCCAAGCCCCGTCCAAGCTGACCTTGAATACTTTCAGGGATGGGACACCCACAACTTCTCTGGGCAACCTGTTCCAGTGTTCCAGCACTCCCACAGTAAAAAAGGCCTTCCTTTCATCTAATATGTGTAGGACATCATCAATCTAGGCATAGAAACTTGGAGTGCAAATTTGAAATTCTTTGGATTTGAAGCACATTTTATATGAATACTGACTTACAGATGACTAAAAGATGTTGATGGGCATTTGAGCTGACAAGTTTTGAAAAAGTGCACGGAAATTAAAACTGAAACCAGTAAAATTAAAAACTTCTTGCCATTTTCTTTTTCCTCTCCTATTCAAAATTGCATATGTCAGATATCAGTGCTTCAGGCAAACCTCTCAGATGCTCTCAGAGAAAAAGCTTTTCTTTCAGACTAAGTTGCGGTTGACGTAGAACACTAGTAGTAGTGAAAGTTTTTCTGGGCATCGGGGCAGCACCTTCTCCTTGGATTTGTGTGCAGAATGCATTTTATCCAAACTGGAAAATTGATGCCAGCTCTGTTCTATTCATCATTCTTACTGCATCAGGCCTGAAGATTCTGTGAAAAGTAGCCTGTGGACCTTGAAGACAGCGCATGAGAAACAGATGAGAGGTGATGGAGAAGCTGAGGGAGAGAAGAAAGAGCATATGGCCCAGTACGGACACCAGAAAGTATTTCTTCACGTGATCACGGCAGATTGCAGGAGCCACTTGGTACTATCAAACCGGCCCGACTTGGCACTGGTGCCACCTTGGGTCTTGGAACCATCCTGCGTATCGTGGATTTTCAGGAGGCAGCCGGCCACACCCAGCCACAGGCCCCCAAACAGAAACCACGGCCCTTTTCCCTGGCAAACCAAACTCACCTGCCCCGCTTCTGCATGGCAGATTGCAGCAGCCACTTGGTACTATCAAACCAGCCCGACTTGGCACTGGTGCCACCTTGCGTCTGGGAACTATCCTGCATATCAAAGAATTTCAGGAGCCAGCCTGAACAATTGTTTAGCACCCTTTAAAGGTGGTGTTTGACAAACAGGGCTGAAGCAGATCTTCAAAACATCCAGGAGATCAAAATCCATTGAAGCAAATTCTCCTGGCCAGTCACCTTGCTGCTGCTGCTAATTCACCCTCCATACCAGCTGATCAGGCCTACCAATGCTGCTGCAAAAATATTGTGAAAAAGGTAGGCACATTTTCACAGATGCAGGGAAAATCCCCTTGGATGATGATTCCAAGGCATAACTTGTTGGAGCAAGTTATGCAACCTTGTCTACTGGCAATATCTAAGCTGGTGAGTTCACCATCTGTCAGCATCACTTTCGAAAATAAATGTTTGATCCACAAACAAAAATATTTCATATGTCCTGTCTTCCTGCTTCATTTCAACCAATGAATAGGCTACATTCCATCAGCAAAGGGTTTATGATCCTATCTTTCTTTAAACTGGGATAATTCTTTATTTTTTTCTAAATCAGACACTGTCTATTCATAAGATTCAGATGCCCGTGGTAGGGGTGTAATTAAATTCACATGTTAAAAATATCCTTCTTGTTATCTTTTCTTTTAATTACCCACACGTAACATCAGTCTGAGAGCTGAAGAAAACCCCTTCATTTGCTGTTTGCCAAGTATCATCTACGTGATACAAATTCTACTGGAGAAATCACACCCATTCATTGCCATGTAAACAACCTTTTCTTCATCATGAGGTATTTTGGTGAAGTGAATGATTAGAACATAAGCAAGGGCATTTGTTCAAGATGCTCCAGAAAGAGCTGTGGTCTGTTCTCTTCTTTGCTGCCTATGTTAGCACTGAGCTGCAAAAAATGAAAGACTACTAGGAAAAGTGTTACTTTTAGTCTAAATTCGTAAATGATGTTTGAAATAGCCTGTTAAATGAAAAGGTGCTCTTTTAAATGATGGCATCTTAAGGGAAAAAGTCAGCTTTAAAGAGGTTTTGAGACAATTGCTTCTGGAAAAAAAAAAAAAATAAAATTGGAGGCATCTAAGGTCTTTAGCCATCCCATCTTGAAGATTGATTCAAAACACAGTTCCTTCATACAGGAAGAAGAGAGGACCATAGATGGCAACCCATTTGAAAATGGAGTTCTATTTCTTTCTGGTTGGGATTACCGGACACCATTTCTTGTGAAGTCGAGGGACTGCAGTTAGCTCTCCACTAACTTCCTTCCCTGAAATTCATCTGCATTTGCTCCTTTGTCTGGAGTCCCCATTTATTAGTATGCATAGATGGTATACTCCATCGATGCATGAATAACAGAGGGGATAATGTGCCTTTTGCTGCTATCTTCTTTTGCTGCTCCATTTTGCTTGCTTTGTTCTTGCTTTCTGTCAAAGAAATGCTAGCAAAAGCCCTCCTCAAGTCTTGCTGTGAAGACAGACTGCCAGAAAGGTAGAGAAACTTCAGACATTTCCAAGACCCATGTAGCACGTGTCTTGGTCAATTTCTATGCAGATCCTTTCTTCCAGCAGGACTTTTTTGCACCGTTAGCCAACACTGAACTGAATCCAATACAAAAGCAGTGGCTAGAGGAACGCTTCTCTTTTCATTTGAATGGTGATAAAAATGCGTATCAAATCAAAGCATTTTAGAGCAGCAGGAAGATTTTCTATGCAGCTAGCAAATCATAACAAGATGCCTATTCACCAGTTGGGTTCCTTTCGGAATTTACAAGAATTCCCAACAGAAAACACAGCTTAGTAAGCTACCAATCTAAATCACAATATCTAGAAAGGGGACATGAAAAAGAGCAAGAGGAAGAGAACAAAAAAGAAAACCAAAGGAAGCCAGAAATAAGGCACAACCTCTCCTCCTTTTCTGCTTACTACAGTACCTTAGAAGTACCTTCAAGTTTCCTAACGGTCACATCGGTAGAAAACTGTGCCAAGAACAATTGTGGAAAACTGTGCAAAACCCTTCTATCACAAGAGAAACATAGGGTTTGCTTTCACGACCATTAAATCTGCATGCAATGCGTACGGTAAGGGTATGTTTTGTATATTCAAGAACAATTGAAAACTAGTTCTGAATCGAAGGGACTGCTTTTTGTTTGTTATGAATGACTTGGCTAAATATGGCGCCTGTTAAAATACTGCAGACATGTGGTTCATTTTAGAGATGCCAGCTGCAAAGGAGGGAAGCATTTTGTGTGCTTAAGAAAGTCAAGTATTGGAGAGTGCTTTTGTTACTTCTTTAGAAGGTTAGAATATGCCGAAAAGATGCTAGCTGGGGACTTGCAATTAATGAATTATTTGCTGTAAGTAGGTCAAATGACATTAGCTTTCAAAAAGGAAAAGTAGTCTTATTCCACGTGCCAATTCTAGAGTAGATTAATAAGCCTTAAGCAGAAGATGGATATGAAGAGGGATATGACATGAAAGGTTAAGCAACACTGCTGACAGCAAAAGGCTTACCTGCTGCAGATACAGGAGACAAAATACTATTTTGACACAAACATTGCTATTCAGACGACAGTAAAATTCTGAGTGACAGCAAAATTTACTCAGTCATGACGGTAAAATTTGCTCACATCAAAATGTGCTAATCAATTCTTAGTGTAAGCTAAGCACCTTAAGCAAAGGCTAGTTCAAGCATAACTGGTATTTGATGGCAAAAAAGGCAACCTGGCCTGCGTTTCTCACTTCTACTCCATTAAAAAGCTTACTCTGTCTCAGATTCCTTTGGAGGGATACCAACGCAAGCCGCGAAACTGCACGGAAATGATGATTTAAAGAAAGATAGATTAGAAAAATGGAAGAACGGTTCATGTTCTTTTCCTTCCAACTGCTTTGTTTGCCCTTTTAAAGTTTTGAAGTCCTTTCTGGTGTCACCATGGTTGCACTGCAGCAAGTGTTCGGCTGTAAGCTGTCCATATTGCCAGCTTCTGGACTGCCTCCAGAAAACTTCCCACTGGTTTTGTATAGAAATCACAAGCAGTAGAGATGACAAAGACTGCAGAAACCTTCTCATCTCCTTCTAGAGCAAGACCATGTCTTTCACCCACTCTTAACTAGACAACTTTCATCAGTCATGAGGGAGTCTCATGTTCAAGAGCTAAGCAGTGACAGCTGTAAATGACAAAAAGCACACTGAAATACTCTTGGGACTCCAGCAGAGAGCAATGAAGGAGGTTGAATTCACCTTCTTGGGAAGTTCTAAAATGCACGTTAACTTGAGCACAGGAGCTAAGCCATGGTAACCTTTGTTGAGTATGTCTGCGTAGACAGAGCTTCCATCACTGCAGAAGCAATATTATTTAACCCACGTTATCATCTCTAGCTGCTAAGCTGCACTTCTTGCAAAGTATCTGCAACGTATTTTACAGGGTGGGCTTTTATGTGTAATCCCTGAGTAATATTGCAAAGAGAAGTACTTGGGGTGTGGGGTGGCGGGGGAACCGCAACTCTTAGGTTTTTCAAATCATGGTTCCATTTGAAAGTCAAAAAAGATGTCAAACCTTTCTTTCCTAGACGTATTACCAGCACAAACTGTACCAGAATTTATGACCCGTAACTCTACCGTGGACGCTCTTTCTCTGGACTATTCCTTAAGAAACAAAGTCCTCACTAGAAATAAAAGAAAATTAGCCAAAGTATTGGCCTGGATTAGTTCCAAGGCTCTGTACTAAAGGCCAAACACGTGTAATAATAGTAACGAGTGGACTAAAAGTTAAATCAATAGAACATTACTCAGTTCAAAGACATCTTGTGTCCTAATGTTCTCACAGAAGACTGTAAAAACCTGTCTATTTTTGTGGGTTTGTTTTATTCATTTAGTTGTACCTTCTACTTCTCTCCACTGTCTGAGAACATTGATGAAGTAAAGAAAGAGAAGCCAGTAAAGAAAGGCAAATTGGTTAATTGCAGGTGGAAAGAGGGAGGCCAACAAAAGAAAACAAAAGAACAGTAATAATGAAATGCTCCCCTGTCATCTGTGAAAAGCAAAGGCACAGACAAGAAAGAACAAGTGCAAAATTCTCACTAGAGAAACGCACTTGATCTGACTCAAGTATTTTGCGGTCCATTTCTTGCTGTTTTCTCCTGCCAAACATATTAACCATTGAAGGTGTCCCTTTCCTCTTTCTGGAATACAGCTAGGAAGATGGCTGTGTCATTGCTGACAAGCTGCTATTCTCAGAGGTGTCCAGCTGAAAGTCCTAGATCAATTGATTTGCTCTGTCACTTTGATATGGCATGACTTACACTTTCAGCACCTGAACTTGCCAGCCCTACAATTCTTTGCCCCTTGAATGGTTCGATAGGCTCCTTGGCAACTGGCATTTGTAAGGACATGAAACTATGCAGAATTTGCACCATGAGATGATGCCAAATGAGTCTCGCCGGTAGATTAACTAGGGCATGCAAGGCAGAGAGAGGGAAATGAGAGCACAAGAAGAGAGTACACAAGAAGAGAGTACAATCTCCTTTTTTCTGAAACACTGTAGAGATCAAAGTGAACACAAATCCTCCTAGGGGTAGTTCTTGCAAAAGACTAAGAGTTCTTTTTGTGTTCACAGGCCTGGAATATTTAGCTTTGGATCACGGCAAAATGCAGATGACAAAACGAGGCCTTGAAGTCCCATCCAGTATGAAGCAGTATGAAAGAGGAAAGCAGCTGAGAGCATCAACCCTGCTAAGTAGTCTCGGTATTCTTCTTGACATTAGCAGAAATTTGAAATGAGTCTCTGAAAATGACAAAGGAGGCAGAAGAAAAGGGAGCGATGACTCCTCTGGCATAGTGTTTCCTAACAGGGATCTTCAAAATGTAAAGGTTGTATCATCCTTTCAACTGAAGGAAGGTATGAAAACAACAGGAAGGAAATGGCATCAAATGCTAGAAAGACTCTGGGCAGTGTACTTCTAGACAGAAAGGCCACTGATGGAAAACCAACTCAACTGGCACCAATGCAGCAGCCTTGTACTAAAGCCAGAAATGTCCAGCGCTTCACTCTCTGCCATTCCATTCAGATGCACACAGCAGCTCTGCAACATTCCTACTGATCATCTCCTTGGCAAACTGGGAGTGAGGCTCCGTGGTGATGCAGAGTCCCCAGGCAGATGCAAAGGAGAGCTGCTTTCTTGCAACAACCAGGCTTTTGAAACACTCAGGCCTTTATCAGTTCCATAGCTTTAAGCCATAACAAACACAATTCAACCAGCCACCATGCACCACGCTGTCAACACACCACGGTTCTAGAACTTGTTGATCTACCTCTAACTCAGCTGCCTCACCTTCCCACAGTCCTTTTCTACTTAGCCAAAGTAATGGGCCTCAGCCCAAGGCCTTCCTTTTGGAAGCTTCTAGCTATATGCAGCAGCAAACCACTACTTTCTTCTGTGCCAAGACTTTAAGGTAGACGATTTGCATCTGCCCTTCCAGTGAAACCTAATGGGGAGAGAAAAGCCTCTCAGAGATGTTCAGTCATTCCATTTTCTAGACAGGCCAAATCAAAAGAAAAGCAAGCTATGGGATTGTGTACTTGCTCTTACAAAACACCTGCTGCCCTCTGACAATCAACTAGCAGAAAACCAGCAAAACTGAGACTTGAGGCAAACAACCCTTGGAAGGGAATAATGATGTGATCAATAAAGACAACACTTTGCCAGGCTACCGAGGTATTGGAAATGTCAGCAAAGGCTTGAGAGCAAAGGCTGAACTAATGGGGAAAGGGTAAAAGAATCCCAAGGAAAACATGACCAAAGGTTAAAACAATTCCAAGAAAAACATAGGCAACTAACCTGTTGAAGCCTTCAGGAAATCAGTGGCCGCTGATTTACATAGGCCATTCAAGTTAATTGACCCGTGCACCTTCCACTCCTTTTTCGGCACCATAGGGTGAATTGAGACCATGGAATCACAATTCCTTGGATTCGGTTCTTAACTTTAGGAGAGAAGTACAGCAGCTGAAGTACCTGTTACTGATGTGATACCCAGGAACACCGAGTGGACACATTTCATTCTTGGCCAATCGCAACGAGCAAGACTAAGAGGATAAGGCTGGCTTATTTTCATGACACTATTTTGTTTTAAAGCCTGCTCTGATTCCGGTGAAACTTTTTCATTAGCTTCTCTCTAAAAGGGGAAAGTCAAGTTCAATGTGCCGCCCTACTGCTACAAGTATACCATTTGGTTAGTCGAGCCTAAAAATTGAATTGGAAGGTGCGGAGCCCCCCGGAGCTAAGAGCCGCTCCCGGGCGTCTTTCGGCAGAAGCCGCGCTAAGGAGAGCACTGTGACCGGCGGAATCGCCTTTGCGCGAAGAAGCCGCTTCTTCGCCTCCGGGAGCCGGAGAGAGCGGCAGCTTCGGAAAGGTGAAGAAGGAAGCTGTACAACACTGGGATTGTGTGCGCAGCTTGCCAACTGATAGAAAACAGTACCTTACCACTCTCCTGACATTTCCAATCACATGAACATTCGATTGGAAGCTGTTTTGGACAACTTTTCTTTTCTTCCTTCCAAACACTTGGGAGACATCTCTGCAACTTCTAGAACACGATGGGAGTTGTTTTCTGTGCTGGCACGGGTTTTCCTTGCCAGACATAGTCTAAAAGCTATCTGCTAAGATGTAGACTACAAAAGACGCTAAAGACGAAGGTACGATGCTCTCCGGAGCTAAGCGCCGCTTCCGGGCGTCTTTCGGCAGAAGCCGCTCTAAGGAGAGCACTGTGACCGGCAGAATCGCTTTTGCGCGAAGAAGCCGCTTCTTCGCCTCCGGGAGCCGGAGAGAGCGGCAGCTTCGGAAAGGTGAAGAAGGAAGCTGTACAACACTGGGATTGTGTGCGCAGCTTGCCAACTGATAGAAAACAGTACCTTACCACTCTCCTGACACTTCCAATCACATGAACATTCGATTGGAAGCTGTTTTGGACAACTTTGCTTTTCTTCCTTCCAAACACTTGGCAGACCTCTCTGCAACTTCTAGAACACCATGGGAGTTGTTTTCTGTGCTGGCACGGGTTTTCCTTGCCAGACATAGTGGAAAAGCTTTCTGCTTAGATGTAGACTACAAAAGACGCTAAAGACGAAGGTGCGATGCTCTCCGGAGCTAAGCGCCGCTTCCGGGCGTCTTTCGGCAGAAGCCGCTCTAAGGAGAGCACTGTGACCGGCAGAATCGCCTTTGCGCGAAGAAGCCGCTTCTTCGCCTCCGGGAGCCGGAGAGAGCGGCAGCTTCGGAAAGGTGAAGAAGGAAGCTGTACAACACTGGGATTGTGTGCGCAGCTTGCCAACTGATAGAAAACAGTACCTTACCACTCTCCTGACACTTCGAATCACATGAATATTCGATTGGAAGCTGTTTTGGACAACTTTTCTTTTCTTCCTTCCAAACACTTGGCAGACCTCTCTGCAACTTCTAGAACACGATGGGAGTTGTTTTCTGTGCTGGCACGGGTTTTCCTTGCCAGACATAGTGGAAAAGATTTCTGCTAAGATGTAGACTACAAAAGACGCTAAAGACGAAGGTGCGATGCTCTCCGGAGCTAAGCGCCGCTCCCGGGCGCCTTTCGGCAGAAGCCGCGCTAAGGAGAGCACTGTGACCGGCAGAATCGCTTTTGCGCGAAGAAGCCGCTTCTTCGCCTCCGGGAGCCAGAGAGCGCGGCATCTTCGGAAAGGTGAAGAAGGACGCTTTCCAACACTGGGATTGTGTGCGCAGCTTGCCAACTGATAGAAAACAGTACCTTACCAATCTCCTGACACTTCCAATCACATGAACATTCGATTGGAAGCTGTTTTGGACAACTTTTCTTTTCTTCTTTGCAATAACTTGGCAGACCTCTCTGCAATTTCTAGAACATGATGGGAGTTGTTTTCTGTGCTGGCACGGGTTTTCCTTGCCAGACATAGTGGAAAAGCTTTCTGCTAAGATGTAGACTACAAAAGACGCTAAAGACGAAGGTGCGATGCTCTCCGGAGCTAAGCGCCGCTCCCGGGCGCCTTTCGGCAGAAGCCGCGCTAAGGAGAGCACTGTGACCGGCAGAATCGCTTTTGCGCGAAGAAGCCGCTTCTTCGCCTCCGGGAGCCAGAGAGAGCGGCATCTTCGGAAAGGTGAAGAAGGACGCTTTCCAACACTGGGATTGTGTGCGCAGCTTGCCAACTGATAGAAAACAGTACCTTACCACTCTCCTGACACTTCCAATCACACGAACATTCGATTGGAAGCTGTTTTGGACAACTTTTCTTTTCTTCCTTCCAAACACTTGGCAGACCTCTCTGCAACTTCTAGAACACGATGGGAGTTGTTTTCTGTGCTGGCACGGGTTTTCCTTTGCCAGACATAGTGGAAAATCTTTCTGCTAAGATGTAGACTACAAAAGACGCTAAAGACAAAGGTGCGATGCTCTCCGGAGCTAAGCGCCGCTCCCGGGCGCCTTTCGGCAGAAGCCGCGCTAAGGAGAGCACTGTGACCGGCAGAATCGCTTTTGCGCGAAGAAGCCGCTTCTTCGCCTCCGGGAGCCAGAGAGAGCGGCATCTTCGGAAAGGTGAAGAAGGAAGCTGTACAACACTGGGATTGTGAGCGCAGCTTGCCAACTGATAGAAAACAGTACCTTACCACTCTCCTGACACTTCCAATCACATGAACATTCGATTGGAAGCTGTTTTGGACAACTTTTCTTTTCTTCCTTCCAAACACTTGGCAGACCTCTCTGCAACTTCTAGAACACGATGGGAGTTGTTTTCTGTGCTGGCACGGGTTTTCCTTGCCAGACATAGTGGAAAAGCTTTCTTCTAAGATGTAGACTACAAAAGACGCTAAAGACGAAGGTACGATGCTCTCCGGAGCTAAGCGCCGCTCCCGGGCGTCTTCCGGCAGAAGCCGCTCTAAGGAGAGCACTGTGACCGGCAGAATCGCCTTTGCGCGAAGAAGCCGCTTCTTCGCCTCTGGGAGCCGGAGAGAGCGGCAGCTTCGGAAAGGTGAAGAAGGAAGCTGTACAACACTGGGATTGTGTGCGCAGCTTGCCAACTGATAGAAAACAGTACCTTACCACTCTCCTGACACTTCCAATCACATGAACATTCGATTGGAAGCTGTTTTGGACAACTTTTCTTTTCTTCCTTCCAAACACTTGGCAGACCTCTCTGCAACTTCTAGAACACGATGGGAGTTGTTTTCTGTGCTGGCACGGGTTTTCCTTGCCAGACATAGTGGAAAAGCTTTCTGCTAAGATCTAAACTACAAAAGACGCTAAAGACGAAGGTACGATGCTCTCCGGAGCTAAGAGCCGCTCCCGGGCGCCTTTCGGCAGAAGCCGCGCTAAGGAGAGCACTGTGACCGGCAGAATCGCCTTTGCGCGAAGAAGCCGCTTGTTCGCCTCCGGGAGCCGGAGAGAGCGGCATCTTCGGAAAGGTGAAGAAGGAAGCTGTACAACACTGGGATTGTGTGCGCAGCTTGCCAACTGATAGAAAACAGTACCTTACCACTCTCCTGACACTTCCAATCACACGAACATTCGATTGGAAGCTGTTTTGGACAACTTTTCTTTTCTTCCTTCCAAACACTTGGCAGACCTCTCTGCAACTTCTAGAACACGATGGGAGTTGTTTTCTGTGCTGGCACGGGTTTTCCTTTGCCAGACATAGTGGAAAAGCTTTCTGCTAAGATGTAGACTACAAAAGACGCTAAAGACGAAGGTGCGATGCTCTCCGGAGCTAAGCGCCGCTCCCGGGCGCCTTTCGGCAGAAGCCGCTCTAAGGAGAGCACTGTGACCGGCAGAATCGCTTTTGCGCGAAGAAGCCGCTTCTTCGCCTCCGGGAGCCGGAGAGAGCGGCATCTTCGGAAAGGTGAAGAAGGACGCTTTCCAACACTGGGATTGTGTGCGCAGCTTGCCAACTGATAGAAAACAGTACCTTACCACTCTCCTGACTATTCCAATCACATGAACATTCGATTGGAAGCTGTTTTGGACAACTTTTCTTTTCTTCCTTCCAAACACTTGGCAGACCTCTCTGCAACTTCTAGAACACGATGGGAGTTGTTTTCTGTGCTGGCACGGGTTTTCCTTGCCAGACATAGTGGAAAAGCTTTCTGCTAAAATTTAGGCTACAACAGAGGGTAAAGACTGGATGAAAGCAAATGACACCCATCTTCAAAAAAGGCAGTTAGGAGGACTCGGAAAAGTGCAAACCAGCCAGACTCTTTTTTATCCCCGGGAAGTTGATGAAGCAGCGCTTCCTGGAAAACCTTGCCAGGCACCTGAAAGACGACACAATAATGTAGTTAGCATGATTTTCCAGGGCAATTTCATGCTGAGCATCTCTTTAAACTCCTCTAATGAATCAACTTGACTGGTAGATGAATGGAATATTGTCTGCCTGGGCTTCAGGGAGGTTTTTGACATATCTCTACATGGCAGCACACATACATACTGGAAGCAATAGTGCAAAGGGGAGAGAACCAGTGTCTTTTCGGTGATGCTGTGTGAAAAGACAAGAGGCAGGCGGTGGGCACACACTGAAATACAGGAGATTGCCTTTGAACATCAGCAAATGATTTTTTTACTCTGAGGGTGACTGCACCACGGCACAGACTGCCCAGAAAGATTGTGGAGCCTGGATCTTTGAAGACATTAAAAGTACACCCAGATAGAATCCTGGGCAAGAGGCTCTAGGTATCCTGGTTTAGGCAGGGGGCTTGGGCCTGCTTAGCCCCACCAATCCCTTCCACTCTCATTCATTCTGTGCTAGTGAATTCTCTTCGAGATGCATTTCAAGCACTGGCATGACAAAGTTCTGTGCAGACAGAGATCCAAATGGACATGGCATCTAAGTTCCTTAAGCGGCGTTCAAGAAGAATGTAAAACTCAGGGACAAGTGTCTCTTCCCTAACTGAATCCCTTTCATGGGAAAATTCCCAGCTCTAGAAAGATCTTCTGATACGCATGCTTAAGACTGACACTGGCTGAGCAAATTTCTCCCTATGTGTATCTAAGAGCAGTTAGGATCTTCACCCAAAAGTGCTGTCAACATAGTCACAGAATGTGTGTTGTTAAGAAGTGACAACTTCCATCAGAATGGCAAATATTGGTCCACAAAATGGATTAATGGATGGGAATTATCTACTTGGGTTAAAAACAAAAATCAAGAGTTGGTCTTTATTTATCAATTTCATTGCAATATTGATAAGGGAAGAAAAAGACCTAAGTCCTTGACTTTCTTAACTCGAGGAAAGATTTTAAAAATTCCTTGTAAAAACGTATTATCACGATCAGAGTATTGAAACCATTTGAGTTGGGAAAAAAGTTCCAAAATTGTCTAGATAGTGGCAAAGAAGCCAAGAAAACAGGAAAGAAAGAAAAAGAGAGCAAAAGAGTCAGCTTCAGTGTACAAGCTCGTTCTAGAAGTAGTCTGCTGGGAAAAGGAACCCCCAGTTGAATTTCCAATGTATTCCAGCGCTTGATTCAGTAACTGCTCAAGGCAAAACCCAATCCTTTTGTACAACTTCTCCCAGCAACAAAAACTCCAACAGGTTGACACTACCATCATGCCTGTTCCAGACATATTTAAAAGAGAAATGATGATTTTCTTGAAAACCTACTTGCATCAAAGTTGCAAGATGGTGGAGGGATTCCCACATCCTCCTTCCTCCATCTGGCTTGAAAGTATATTTGATAAAATATGCAACAAAGCACATGATTTATAAGGTAGAGTCAAATGGATGATTTGGGAATTGATCTCTTGTTGATAGTAAACTTCATATCCACTCTGTGTGACCTTTCTAAAACAAAATGTGGATCTGAGGCATGAATCTGCCACAACAATTGTTAAGCAAACATACACACTCCCCTTCACATGCCCCCCCTTCCACACACACCTAGGCACACACAGAGATCAGCATAGCAGATCATGAGCACCTTGGAAAAGACTGAAATGCTACATGCCTCTCTTTATGGGCAAAAGAGCTGGTGCAGTAATTCAAATGCCTGGTACAAAAATTCTGTTTACTATTTAGCTCCTCTTTAAAACACAGCTTTTCATTTCATTCCATTTACAGAATATTTTCATTTCATTTGTTTCTTTCAAATTACTTAGTTCTCACGTCTTGTATGTCTAGGAATATTTTCTTTGACACAGCAGAAAACATTGGTTGATACAATTTTAAACCATCATGATATGGAAGAATTGTTCTGTCCCTCTCTAAGGTGCAAGAAGCATTTGGATCACAGATCATCTACCATGAAATACTTGACATGTTTAAGATGCTTTCAATCAATTTTGATTGTCAATTGCTTATTGGTTGTAAACAGTAATTTTTCAGTGAAGGGAAAGTGTGTGTGGTATATCTACATGATGTTCAAACCCAGTTCCTACTAATGGCCAGGCTGAACTCCAGTAAATAATGTCCCGAATGATATTTTGCTCCCTTCTTTGGCACTTCATGAAATCTTACCATGATGAAGTGTTGAAACACAGAGATTTTCTCTTAGAGAGTGTCTCATGTTGTAACCCATCCCATGGATTTTATGCTGTAATTCTTATCTCTTTTAAAATTTGCTATCTTCTGTACAGTTTTCATGAACCTTTCTGTTACAGTAGTGAAAATCACAGATAAATGTCATTTGGTACAACTTTGAATTTACCCCAAGAGCTGAGAGAAAACTTGCTCCTATACTTCAATCCGAGTTTCTTCTATAGTCCAACTTTGTTTCTCTACCATCAAGCTTCTCCTTTGTTGCTGCTCCAAGCCCCGTCCAAGCTGACCTTGAATACTTTCAGGGATGGGACACCCACAACTTCTCTGGGCAACCTGTTCCAGTGTTCCAGCACTCCCACAGTAAAAAAGGCCTTCCTTTCATCTAATATGTGTAGGAAATCATCAATCTAGGCATAGAAACTTGGAGTGCAAATTTGAAATTCTTTGGATTTGAAGCACATTTTATATGAATACTGACTTACAGATGACTAAAAGATGTTGATGGGCATTTGAGCTGACAAGTTTTGAAAAAGTGCACGGAAATTAAAACTGAAACCAGTAAAATTAAAAACTTCTTGCCATTTTCTTTTTCCTCTCCTATTCAAAATTGCATATGTCAGATATCAGTGCTTCAGGCAAACCTCTCAGATGCTCTCAGAGAAAAAGCTTTTCTTTCAGACTAAGTTGCGGTTGACGTAGAACACTAGTAGTAGTGAAAGTTTTTCTGGGCATCGGGGCAGCACCTTCTCCTTGGATTTGTGTGCAGAATGCATTTTATCCAAACTGGAAAATTGATGCCAGCTCTGTTCTATTCATCATTCTTACTGCATCAGGCCTGAAGATTCTGTGAAAAGTAGCCTGTGGACCTTGAAGACAGCGCATGAGAAACAGATGAGAGGTGATGGAGAAGCTGAGGGAGAGAAGAAAGAGCATATGGCCCAGTACGGACACCAGAAAGTATTTCTTCACGTGATCACGGCAGATTGCAGGAGCCACTTGGTACTATCAAACCAGCCCGACTTGGCACTGGTGCCACCTTGCGTCTGGGAACTATCCTGCATATCAAAGAATTTCAGGAGCCAGCCTGAACAATTGTTTAGCACCCTTTAAAGGTGGTGTTTGACAAACAGGGCTGAAGCAGATCTTCAAAATATCCAGGAGATCAAAATCCATTGAAGCAAATTCTCCTGGCCAGTCACCTTGCTGCTGCTGCTAATTCACCCTCCATACCAGCTGATCAGGCCTACCAATGCTGCTGCAAAAATATTGTGAAAAAGGTAGGCACATTTTCACAGATGCAGGGAAAATCCCCTTGGATGATGATTCCAAGGCATAACTTGTTGGAGCAAGTTATGCAACCTTGTCTACTGGCAATATCTAAGCTGGTGAGTTCACCATCTGTCAGCATCACTTTCGAAAATAAATGTTTGATCCACAAACAAAAATATTTCATATGTCCTGTCTTCCTGCTTCATTTCAACCAATGAATAGGCTACATTCCATCAGCAAAGGGTTTATGATCCTATCTTTCTTTAAACTGGGATAATTCTTTATTTTTTTCTAAATCAGACACTGTCTATTCATAAGATTCAGATGCCCGTGGTAGGGGTGTAATTAAATTCACATGTTAAAAATATCCTTCTTGTTATCTTTTCTTTTAATTACCCACACGTAACATCAGTCTGAGAGCTGAAGAAAACCCCTTCATTTGCTGTTTGCCAAGTATCATCTACGTGATACAAATTCTACTGGAGAAATCACACCCATTCATTGCCATGTAAACAACCTTTTCTTCATCATGAGGTATTTTGGTGAAGTGAATGATTAGAACATAAGCAAGGGCATTTGTTCAAGATGCTCCAGAAAGAGCTGTGGTCTGTTCTCTTCTTTGCTGCCTATGTTAGCACTGAGCTGCAAAAAATGAAAGACTACTAGGAAAAGTGTTACTTTTAGTCTAAATTCGTAAATGATGTTTGAAATAGCCTGTTAAATGAAAAGGTGCTCTTTTAAATGATGGCATCTTAAGGGAAAAAGTCAGCTTTAAAGAGGTTTTGAGACAATTGCTTCTGGAAAAAAAAAAAAAATAAAATTGGAGGCATCTAAGGTCTTTAGCCATCCCATCTTGAAGATTGATTCAAAACACAGTTCCTTCATACAGGAAGAAGAGAGGACCATAGATGGCAACCCATTTGAAAATGGAGTTCTATTTCTTTCTGGTTGGGATTACCGGACACCATTTCTTGTGAAGTCGAGGGACTGCAGTTAGCTCTCCACTAACTTCCTTCCCTGAAATTCATCTGCATTTGCTCCTTTGTCTGGAGTCCCCATTTATTAGTATGCATAGATGGTATACTCCATCGATGCATGAATAACAGAGGGGATAATGTGCCTTTTGCTGCTATCTTCTTTTGCTGCTCCATTTTGCTTGCTTTGTTCTTGCTTTCTGTCAAAGAAATGCTAGCAAAAGCCCTCCTCAAGTCTTGCTGTGAAGACAGACTGCCAGAAAGGTAGAGAAACTTCAGACATTTCCAAGACCCATGTAGCACGTGTCTTGGTCAATTTCTATGCAGATCCTTTCTTCCAGCAGGACTTTTTTGCACCGTTAGCCAACACTGAACTGAATCCAATACAAAAGCAGTGGCTAGAGGAACGCTTCTCTTTTCATTTGAATGGTGATAAAAATGCGTATCAAATCAAAGCATTTTAGAGCAGCAGGAAGATTTTCTATGCAGCTAGCAAATCATAACAAGATGCCTATTCACCAGTTGGGTTCCTTTCGGAATTTACAAGAATTCCCAACAGAAAACACAGCTTAGTAAGCTACCAATCTAAATCACAATATCTAGAAAGGGGACATGAAAAAGAGCAAGAGGAAGAGAACAAAAAAGAAAACCAAAGGAAGCCAGAAATAAGGCACAACCTCTCCTCCTTTTCTGCTTACTACAGTACCTTAGAAGTACCTTCAAGTTTCCTAACGGTCACATCGGTAGAAAACTGTGCCAAGAACAATTGTGGAAAACTGTGCAAAACCCTTCTATCACAAGAGAAACATAGGGTTTGCTTTCACGACCATTAAATCTGCATGCAATGCGTACGGTAAGGGTATGTTTTGTATATTCAAGAACAATTGAAAACTAGTTCTGAATCGAAGGGACTGCTTTTTGTTTGTTATGAATGACTTGGCTAAATATGGCGCCTGTTAAAATACTGCAGACATGTGGTTCATTTTAGAGATGCCAGCTGCAAAGGAGGGAAGCATTTTGTGTGCTTAAGAAAGTCAAGTATTGGAGAGTGCTTTTGTTACTTCTTTAGAAGGTTAGAATATGCCGAAAAGATGCTAGCTGGGGACTTGCAATTAATGAATTATTTGCTGTAAGTAGGTCAAATGACATTAGCTTTCAAAAAGGAAAAGTAGTCTTATTCCACGTGCCAATTCTAGAGTAGATTAATAAGCCTTAAGCAGAAGATGGATATGAAGAGGGATATGACATGAAAGGTTAAGCAACACTGCTGACAGCAAAAGGCTTACCTGCTGCAGATACAGGAGACAAAATACTATTTTGACACAAACATTGCTATTCAGACGACAGTAAAATTCTGAGTGACAGCAAAATTTACTCAGTCATGACGGTAAAATTTGCTCACATCAAAATGTGCTAATCAATTCTTAGTGTAAGCTAAGCACCTTAAGCAAAGGCTAGTTCAAGCATAACTGGTATTTGATGGCAAAAAAGGCAACCTGGCCTGCGTTTCTCACTTCTACTCCATTAAAAAGCTTACTCTGTCTCAGATTCCTTTGGAGGGATACCAACGCAAGCCGCGAAACTGCACGGAAATGATGATTTAAAGAAAGATAGATTAGAAAAATGGAAGAACGGTTCATGTTCTTTTCCTTCCAACTGCTTTGTTTGCCCTTTTAAAGTTTTGAAGTCCTTTCTGGTGTCACCATGGTTGCACTGCAGCAAGTGTTCGGCTGTAAGCTGTCCATATTGCCAGCTTCTGGACTGCCTCCAGAAAACTTCCCACTGGTTTTGTATAGAAATCACAAGCAGTAGAGATGACAAAGACTGCAGAAACCTTCTCATCTCCTTCTAGAGCAAGACCATGTCTTTCACCCACTCTTAACTAGACAACTTTCATCAGTCATGAGGGAGTCTCATGTTCAAGAGCTAAGCAGTGACAGCTGTAAATGACAAAAAGCACACTGAAATACTCTTGGGACTCCAGCAGAGAGCAATGAAGGAGGTTGAATTCACCTTCTTGGGAAGTTCTAAAATGCACGTTAACTTGAGCACAGGAGCTAAGCCATGGTAACCTTTGTTGAGTATGTCTGCGTAGACAGAGCTTCCATCACTGCAGAAGCAATATTATTTAACCCACGTTATCATCTCTAGCTGCTAAGCTGCACTTCTTGCAAAGTATCTGCAACGTATTTTACAGGGTGGGCTTTTATGTGTAATCCCTGAGTAATATTGCAAAGAGAAGTACTTGGGGTGTGGGGTGGCGGGGGAACCGCAACTCTTAGGTTTTTCAAATCATGGTTCCATTTGAAAGTCAAAAAAGATGTCAAACCTTTCTTTCCTAGACGTATTACCAGCACAAACTGTACCAGAATTTATGACCCGTAACTCTACCGTGGACGCTCTTTCTCTGGACTATTCCTTAAGAAACAAAGTCCTCACTAGAAATAAAAGAAAATTAGCCAAAGTATTGGCCTGGATTAGTTCCAAGGCTCTGTACTAAAGGCCAAACACGTGTAATAATAGTAACGAGTGGACTAAAAGTTAAATCAATAGAACATTACTCAGTTCAAAGACATCTTGTGTCCTAATGTTCTCACAGAAGACTGTAAAAACCTGTCTATTTTTGTGGGTTTGTTTTATTCATTTAGTTGTACCTTCTACTTCTCTCCACTGTCTGAGAACATTGATGAAGTAAAGAAAGAGAAGCCAGTAAAGAAAGGCAAATTGGTTAATTGCAGGTGGAAAGAGGGAGGCCAACAAAAGAAAACAAAAGAACAGTAATAATGAAATGCTCCCCTGTCATCTGTGAAAAGCAAAGGCACAGACAAGAAAGAACAAGTGCAAAATTCTCACTAGAGAAACGCACTTGATCTGACTCAAGTATTTTGCGGTCCATTTCTTGCTGTTTTCTCCTGCCAAACATATTAACCATTGAAGGTGTCCCTTTCCTCTTTCTGGAATACAGCTAGGAAGATGGCTGTGTCATTGCTGACAAGCTGCTATTCTCAGAGGTGTCCAGCTGAAAGTCCTAGATCAATTGATTTGCTCTGTCACTTTGATATGGCATGACTTACACTTTCAGCACCTGAACTTGCCAGCCCTACAATTCTTTGCCCCTTGAATGGTTCGATAGGCTCCTTGGCAACTGGCATTTGTAAGGACATGAAACTATGCAGAATTTGCACCATGAGATGATGCCAAATGAGTCTCGCCGGTAGATTAACTAGGGCATGCAAGGCAGAGAGAGGGAAATGAGAGCACAAGAAGAGAGTACACAAGAAGAGAGTACAATCTCCTTTTTTCTGAAACACTGTAGAGATCAAAGTGAACACAAATCCTCCTAGGGGTAGTTCTTGCAAAAGACTAAGAGTTCTTTTTGTGTTCACAGGCCTGGAATATTTAGCTTTGGATCACGGCAAAATGCAGATGACAAAACGAGGCCTTGAAGTCCCATCCAGTATGAAGCAGTATGAAAGAGGAAAGCAGCTGAGAGCATCAACCCTGCTAAGTAGTCTCGGTATTCTTCTTGACATTAGCAGAAATTTGAAATGAGTCTCTGAAAATGACAAAGGAGGCAGAAGAAAAGGGAGCGATGACTCCTCTGGCATAGTGTTTCCTAACAGGGATCTTCAAAATGTAAAGGTTGTATCATCCTTTCAACTGAAGGAAGGTATGAAAACAACAGGAAGGAAATGGCATCAAATGCTAGAAAGACTCTGGGCAGTGTACTTCTAGACAGAAAGGCCACTGATGGAAAACCAACTCAACTGGCACCAATGCAGCAGCCTTGTACTAAAGCCAGAAATGTCCAGCGCTTCACTCTCTGCCATTCCATTCAGATGCACACAGCAGCTCTGCAACATTCCTACTGATCATCTCCTTGGCAAACTGGGAGTGAGGCTCCGTGGTGATGCAGAGTCCCCAGGCAGATGCAAAGGAGAGCTGCTTTCTTGCAACAACCAGGCTTTTGAAACACTCAGGCCTTTATCAGTTCCATAGCTTTAAGCCATAACAAACACAATTCAACCAACCACCATGCACCACGCTGTCAACACACCACGGTTCTAGAACTTGTTGATCTACCTCTAACTCAGCTGCCTCACCTTCCCACAGTCCTTTTCTACTTAGCCAAAGTAATGGGCCTCAGCCCAAGGCCTTCCTTTTGGAAGCTTCTAGCTATATGCAGCAGCAAACCACTACTTTCTTCTGTGCCAAGACTTTAAGGTAGACGATTTGCATCTGCCCTTCCAGTGAAACCTAATGGGGAGAGAAAAGCCTCTCAGAGATGTTCAGTCATTCCATTTTCTAGACAGGCCAAATCAAAAGAAAAGCAAGCTATGGGATTGTGTACTTGCTCTTACAAAACACCTGCTGCCCTCTGACAATCAACTAGCAGAAAACCAGCAAAACTGAGACTTGAGGCAAACAACCCTTGGAAGGGAATAATGATGTGATCAATAAAGACAACACTTTGCCAGGCTACCGAGGTATTGGAAATGTCAGCAAAGGCTTGAGAGCAAAGGCTGAACTAATGGGGAAAGGGTAAAAGAATCCCAAGGAAAACATGACCAAAGGTTAAAACAATTCCAAGAAAAACATAGGCAACTAACCTGTTGAAGCCTTCAGGAAATCAGTGGCCGCTGATTTACATAGGCCATTCAAGTTAATTGACCCGTGCACCTTCCACTCCTTTTTCGGCACCATAGGGTGAATTGAGACCATGGAATCACAATTCCTTGGATTCGGTTCTTAACTTTAGGAGAGAAGTACAGCAGCTGAAGTACCTGTTACTGATGTGATACCCAGGAACACCGAGTGGACACATTTCATTCTTGGCCAATCGCAACGAGCAAGACTAAGAGGATAAGGCTGGCTTATTTTCATGACACTATTTTGTTTTAAAGCCTGCTCTGATTCCGGTGAAACTTTTTCATTAGCTTCTCTCTAAAAGGGGAAAGTCAAGTTCAATGTGCCGCCCTACTGCTACAAGTATACCATTTGGTTAGTCGAGCCTAAAAATTGAATTGGAAGGTGCGGAGCCCCCCGGAGCTAAGAGCCGCTCCCGGGCGTCTTTCGGCAGAAGCCGCGCTAAGGAGAGCACTGTGACCGGCGGAATCGCCTTTGCGCGAAGAAGCCGCTTCTTCGCCTCCGGGAGCCGGAGAGAGCGGCAGCTTCGGAAAGGTGAAGAAGGAAGCTGTACAACACTGGGATTGTGTGCGCAGCTTGCCAACTGATAGAAAACAGTACCTTACCACTCTCCTGACATTTCCAATCACACGAACATTCGATTGGAAGCTGTTTTGGACAACTTTTCTTTTCTTCCTTCCAAACACTTGGGAGACATCTCTGCAACTTCTAGAACACGATGGGAGTTGTTTTCTGTGCTGGCACGGGTTTTCCTTGCCAGACATAGTCTAAAAGCTATCTGCTAAGATGTAGACTACAAAAGACGCTAAAGACGAAGGTACGATGCTCTCCGGAGCTAAGCGCCGCTTCCGGGCGTCTTTCGGCAGAAGCCGCTCTAAGGAGAGCACTGTGACCGGCAGAATCGCTTTTGCGCGAAGAAGCCGCTTCTTCGCCTCCGGGAGCCGGAGAGAGCGGCAGCTTCGGAAAGGTGAAGAAGGAAGCTGTACAACACTGGGATTGTGTGCGCAGCTTGCCAACTGATAGAAAACAGTACCTTACCACTCTCCTGACACTTCCAATCACATGAACATTCGATTGGAAGCTGTTTTGGACAACTTTGCTTTTCTTCCTTCCAAACACTTGGCAGACCTCTCTGCAACTTCTAGAACACCATGGGAGTTGTTTTCTGTGCTGGCACGGGTTTTCCTTGCCAGACATAGTGGAAAAGCTTTCTGCTTAGATGTAGACTACAAAAGACGCTAAAGACGAAGGTGCGATGCTCTCCGGAGCTAAGCGCCGCTTCCG
The DNA here is from genome assembly GCA_021963965.1 of Artemisiospiza belli. Taxonomy (NCBI): domain Eukaryota; kingdom Metazoa; phylum Chordata; class Aves; order Passeriformes; family Passerellidae; genus Artemisiospiza; species Artemisiospiza belli. Next base: position 13,891,060 of record JAKDEW010000026.1, read on the forward strand.
GGCGTCTTTCGGCAGAAGCCGCTCTAAGGAGAGCACTGTGACCGGCAGAATCGCCTTTGCGCGAAGAAGCCGCTTCTTCGCCTCCGGGAGCCGGAGAGAGCGGCAGCTTCGGAAAGGTGAAGAAGGAAGCTGTACAACACTGGGATTGTGTGCGCAGCTTGCCAACTGATAGAAAACAGTACCTTACCACTCTCCTGACACTTCGAATCACATGAATATTCGATTGGAAGCTGTTTTGGACAACTTTTCTTTTCTTCCTTCCAAACACTTGGCAGACCTCTCTGCAACTTCTAGAACACGATGGGAGTTGTTTTCTGTGCTGGCACGGGTTTTCCTTGCCAGACATAGTGGAAAAGATTTCTGCTAAGATGTAGACTACAAAAGACGCTAAAGACGAAGGTGCGATGCTCTCCGGAGCTAAGCGCCGCTCCCGGGCGCCTTTCGGCAGAAGCCGCGCTAAGGAGAGCACTGTGACCGGCAGAATCGCTTTTGCGCGAAGAAGCCGCTTCTTCGCCTCCGGGAGCCAGAGAGCGCGGCATCTTCGGAAAGGTGAAGAAGGACGCTTTCCAACACTGGGATTGTGTGCGCAGCTTGCCAACTGATAGAAAACAGTACCTTACCAATCTCCTGACACTTCCAATCACATGAACATTCAATTGGAAGCTGTTTTGGACAACTTTTCTTTTCTTCTTTGCAATAACTTGGCAGACCTCTCTGCAATTTCTAGAACATGATGGGAGTTGTTTTCTGTGCTGGCACGGGTTTTCCTTGCCAGACATAGTGGAAAAGCTTTCTGCTAAGATGTAGACTACAAAAGACGCTAAAGACGAAGGTGCGATGCTCTCCGGAGCTAAGCGCCGCTCCCGGGCGCCTTTCGGCAGAAGCCGCGCTAAGGAGAGCACTGTGACCGGCAGAATCGCTTTTGCGCGAAGAAGCCGCTTCTTCGCCTCCGGGAGCCAGAGAGAGCGGCATCTTCGGAAAGGTGAAGAAGGACGCTTTCCAACACTGGGATTGTGTGCGCAGCTTGCCAACTGATAGAAAACAGTACCTTACCACTCTCCTGACACTTCCAATCACACGAACATTCGATTGGAAGCTGTTTTGGACAACTTTTCTTTTCTTCCTTCCAAACACTTGGCAGACCTCTCTGCAACTTCTAGAACACGATGGGAGTTGTTTTCTGTGCTGGCACGGGTTTTCCTTTGCCAGACATAGTGGAAAATCTTTCTGCTAAGATGTAGACTACAAAAGACGCTAAAGACAAAGGTGCGATGCTCTCCGGAGCTAAGCGCCGCTCCCGGGCGCCTTTCGGCAGAAGCCGCGCTAAGGAGAGCACTGTGACCGGCAGAATCGCTTTTGCGCGAAGAAGCCGCTTCTTCGCCTCCGGGAGCCAGAGAGAGCGGCATCTTCGGAAAGGTGAAGAAGGAAGCTGTACAACACTGGGATTGTGAGCGCAGCTTGCCAACTGATAGAAAACAGTACCTTACCACTCTCCTGACACTTCCAATCACATGAACATTCGATTGGAAGCTGTTTTGGACAACTTTTCTTTTCTTCCTTCCAAACACTTGGCAGACCTCTCTGCAACTTCTAGAACACGATGGGAGTTGTTTTCTGTGCTGGCACGGGTTTTCCTTGCCAGACATAGTGGAAAAGCTTTCTTCTAAGATGTAGACTACAAAAGACGCTAAAGACGAAGGTACGATGCTCTCCGGAGCTAAGCGCCGCTCCCGGGCGTCTTCCGGCAGAAGCCGCTCTAAGGAGAGCACTGTGACCGGCAGAATCGCCTTTGCGCGAAGAAGCCGCTTCTTCGCCTCTGGGAGCCGGAGAGAGCGGCAGCTTCGGAAAGGTGAAGAAGGAAGCTGTACAACACTGGGATTGTGTGCGCAGCTTGCCAACTGATAGAAAACAGTACCTTACCACTCTCCTGACACTTCCAATCACATGAACATTCGATTGGAAGCTGTTTTGGACAACTTTTCTTTTCTTCCTTCCAAACACTTGGCAGACCTCTCTGCAACTTCTAGAACACGATGGGAGTTGTTTTCTGTGCTGGCACGGGTTTTCCTTGCCAGACATAGTGGAAAAGCTTTCTGCTAAGATCTAAACTACAAAAGACGCTAAAGACGAAGGTACGATGCTCTCCGGAGCTAAGAGCCGCTCCCGGGCGCCTTTCGGCAGAAGCCGCGCTAAGGAGAGCACTGTGACCGGCAGAATCGCCTTTGCGCGAAGAAGCCGCTTGTTCGCCTCCGGGAGCCGGAGAGAGCGGCATCTTCGGAAAGGTGAAGAAGGAAGCTGTACAACACTGGGATTGTGTGCGCAGCTTGCCAACTGATAGAAAACAGTACCTTACCACTCTCCTGACACTTCCAATCACACGAACATTCGATTGGAAGCTGTTTTGGACAACTTTTCTTTTCTTCCTTCCAAACACTTGGCAGACCTCTCTGCAACTTCTAGAACACGATGGGAGTTGTTTTCTGTGCTGGCACGGGTTTTCCTTTGCCAGACATAGTGGAAAAGCTTTCTGCTAAGATGTAGACTACAAAAGACGCTAAAGACGAAGGTGCGATGCTCTCCGGAGCTAAGCGCCGCTCCCGGGCGCCTTTCGGCAGAAGCCGCTCTAAGGAGAGCACTGTGACCGGCAGAATCGCTTTTGCGCGAAGAAGCCGCTTCTTCGCCTCCGGGAGCCGGAGAGAGCGGCATCTTCGGAAAGGTGAAGAAGGACGCTTTCCAACACTGGGATTGTGTGCGCAGCTTGCCAACTGATAGAAAACAGTACCTTACCACTCTCCTGACTATTCCAATCACATGAACATTCGATTGGAAGCTGTTTTGGACAACTTTTCTTTTCTTCCTTCCAAACACTTGGCAGACCTCTCTGCAACTTCTAGAACACGATGGGAGTTGTTTTCTGTGCTGGCACGGGTTTTCCTTGCCAGACATAGTGGAAAAGCTTTCTGCTAAAATTTAGGCTACAACAGAGGGTAAAGACTGGATGAAAGCAAATGACACCCATCTTCAAAAAAGGCAGTTAGGAGGACTCGGAAAAGTGCAAACCAGCCAGACTCTTTTTTATCCCCGGGAAGTTGATGAAGCAGCGCTTCCTGGAAAACCTTGCCAGGCACCTGAAAGACGACACAATAATGTAGTTAGCATGATTTTCCAGGGCAATTTCATGCTGAGCATCTCTTTAAACTCCTCTAATGAATCAACTTGACTGGTAGATGAATGGAATATTGTCTGCCTGGGCTTCAGGGAGGTTTTTGACATATCTCTACATGGCAGCACACATACATACTGGAAGCAATAGTGCAAAGGGGAGAGAACCAGTGTCTTTTCGGTGATGCTGTGTGAAAAGACAAGAGGCAGGCGGTGGGCACACACTGAAATACAGGAGATTGCCTTTGAACATCAGCAAATGATTTTTTTACTCTGAGGGTGACTGCACCACGGCACAGACTGCCCAGAAAGATTGTGGAGCCTGGATCTTTGAAGACATTAAAAGTACACCCAGATAGAATCCTGGGCAAGAGGCTCTAGGTATCCTGGTTTAGGCAGGGGGCTTGGGCCTGCTTAGCCCCACCAATCCCTTCCACTCTCATTCATTCTGTGCTAGTGAATTCTCTTCGAGATGCATTTCAAGCACTGGCATGACAAAGTTCTGTGCAGACAGAGATCCAAATGGACATGGCATCTAAGTTCCTTAAGCGGCGTTCAAGAAGAATGTAAAACTCAGGGACAAGTGTCTCTTCCCTAACTGAATCCCTTTCATGGGAAAATTCCCAGCTCTAGAAAGATCTTCTGATACGCATGCTTAAGACTGACACTGGCTGAGCAAATTTCTCCCTATGTGTATCTAAGAGCAGTTAGGATCTTCACCCAAAAGTGCTGTCAACATAGTCACAGAATGTGTGTTGTTAAGAAGTGACAACTTCCATCAGAATGGCAAATATTGGTCCACAAAATGGATTAATGGATGGGAATTATCTACTTGGGTTAAAAACAAAAATCAAGAGTTGGTCTTTATTTATCAATTTCATTGCAATATTGATAAGGGAAGAAAAAGACCTAAGTCCTTGACTTTCTTAACTCGAGGAAAGATTTTAAAAATTCCTTGTAAAAACGTATTATCACGATCAGAGTATTGAAACCATTTGAGTTGGGAAAAAAGTTCCAAAATTGTCTAGATAGTGGCAAAGAAGCCAAGAAAACAGGAAAGAAAGAAAAAGAGAGCAAAAGAGTCAGCTTCAGTGTACAAGCTCGTTCTAGAAGTAGTCTGCTGGGAAAAGGAACCCCCAGTTGAATTTCCAATGTATTCCAGCGCTTGATTCAGTAACTGCTCAAGGCAAAACCCAATCCTTTTGTACAACTTCTCCCAGCAACAAAAACTCCAACAGGTTGACACTACCATCATGCCTGTTCCAGACATATTTAAAAGAGAAATGATGATTTTCTTGAAAACCTACTTGCATCAAAGTTGCAAGATGGTGGAGGGATTCCCACATCCTCCTTCCTCCATCTGGCTTGAAAGTATATTTGATAAAATATGCAACAAAGCACATGATTTATAAGGTAGAGTCAAATGGATGATTTGGGAATTGATCTCTTGTTGATAGTAAACTTCATATCCACTCTGTGTGACCTTTCTAAAACAAAATGTGGATCTGAGGCATGAATCTGCCACAACAATTGTTAAGCAAACATACACACTCCCCTTCACATGCCCCCCCTTCCACACACACCTAGGCACACACAGAGATCAGCATAGCAGATCATGAGCACCTTGGAAAAGACTGAAATGCTACATGCCTCTCTTTATGGGCAAAAGAGCTGGTGCAGTAATTCAAATGCCTGGTACAAAAATTCTGTTTACTATTTAGCTCCTCTTTAAAACACAGCTTTTCATTTCATTCCATTTACAGAATATTTTCATTTCATTTGTTTCTTTCAAATTACTTAGTTCTCACGTCTTGTATGTCTAGGAATATTTTCTTTGACACAGCAGAAAACATTGGTTGATACAATTTTAAACCATCATGATATGGAAGAATTGTTCTGTCCCTCTCTAAGGTGCAAGAAGCATTTGGATCACAGATCATCTACCATGAAATACTTGACATGTTTAAGATGCTTTCAATCAATTTTGATTGTCAATTGCTTATTGGTTGTAAACAGTAATTTTTCAGTGAAGGGAAAGTGTGTGTGGTATATCTACATGATGTTCAAACCCAGTTCCTACTAATGGCCAGGCTGAACTCCAGTAAATAATGTCCCGAATGATATTTTGCTCCCTTCTTTGGCACTTCATGAAATCTTACCATGATGAAGTGTTGAAACACAGAGATTTTCTCTTAGAGAGTGTCTCATGTTGTAACCCATCCCATGGATTTTATGCTGTAATTCTTATCTCTTTTAAAATTTGCTATCTTCTGTACAGTTTTCATGAACCTTTCTGTTACAGTAGTGAAAATCACAGATAAATGTCATTTGGTACAACTTTGAATTTACCCCAAGAGCTGAGAGAAAACTTGCTCCTATACTTCAATCCGAGTTTCTTCTATAGTCCAACTTTGTTTCTCTACCATCAAGCTTCTCCTTTGTTGCTGCTCCAAGCCCCGTCCAAGCTGACCTTGAATACTTTCAGGGATGGGACACCCACAACTTCTCTGGGCAACCTGTTCCAGTGTTCCAGCACTCCCACAGTAAAAAAGGCCTTCCTTTCATCTAATATGTGTAGGAAATCATCAATCTAGGCATAGAAACTTGGAGTGCAAATTTGAAATTCTTTGGATTTGAAGCACATTTTATATGAATACTGACTTACAGATGACTAAAAGATGTTGATGGGCATTTGAGCTGACAAGTTTTGAAAAAGTGCACGGAAATTAAAACTGAAACCAGTAAAATTAAAAACTTCTTGCCATTTTCTTTTTCCTCTCCTATTCAAAATTGCATATGTCAGATATCAGTGCTTCAGGCAAACCTCTCAGATGCTCTCAGAGAAAAAGCTTTTCTTTCAGACTAAGTTGCGGTTGACGTAGAACACTAGTAGTAGTGAAAGTTTTTCTGGGCATCGGGGCAGCACCTTCTCCTTGGATTTGTGTGCAGAATGCATTTTATCCAAACTGGAAAATTGATGCCAGCTCTGTTCTATTCATCATTCTTACTGCATCAGGCCTGAAGATTCTGTGAAAAGTAGCCTGTGGACCTTGAAGACAGCGCATGAGAAACAGATGAGAGGTGATGGAGAAGCTGAGGGAGAGAAGAAAGAGCATATGGCCCAGTACGGACACCAGAAAGTATTTCTTCACGTGATCACGGCAGATTGCAGGAGCCACTTGGTACTATCAAACCAGCCCGACTTGGCACTGGTGCCACCTTGCGTCTGGGAACTATCCTGCATATCAAAGAATTTCAGGAGCCAGCCTGAACAATTGTTTAGCACCCTTTAAAGGTGGTGTTTGACAAACAGGGCTGAAGCAGATCTTCAAAATATCCAGGAGATCAAAATCCATTGAAGCAAATTCTCCTGGCCAGTCACCTTGCTGCTGCTGCTAATTCACCCTCCATACCAGCTGATCAGGCCTACCAATGCTGCTGCAAAAATATTGTGAAAAAGGTAGGCACATTTTCACAGATGCAGGGAAAATCCCCTTGGATGATGATTCCAAGGCATAACTTGTTGGAGCAAGTTATGCAACCTTGTCTACTGGCAATATCTAAGCTGGTGAGTTCACCATCTGTCAGCATCACTTTCGAAAATAAATGTTTGATCCACAAACAAAAATATTTCATATGTCCTGTCTTCCTGCTTCATTTCAACCAATGAATAGGCTACATTCCATCAGCAAAGGGTTTATGATCCTATCTTTCTTTAAACTGGGATAATTCTTTATTTTTTTCTAAATCAGACACTGTCTATTCATAAGATTCAGATGCCCGTGGTAGGGGTGTAATTAAATTCACATGTTAAAAATATCCTTCTTGTTATCTTTTCTTTTAATTACCCACACGTAACATCAGTCTGAGAGCTGAAGAAAACCCCTTCATTTGCTGTTTGCCAAGTATCATCTACGTGATACAAATTCTACTGGAGAAATCACACCCATTCATTGCCATGTAAACAACCTTTTCTTCATCATGAGGTATTTTGGTGAAGTGAATGATTAGAACATAAGCAAGGGCATTTGTTCAAGATGCTCCAGAAAGAGCTGTGGTCTGTTCTCTTCTTTGCTGCCTATGTTAGCACTGAGCTGCAAAAAATGAAAGACTACTAGGAAAAGTGTTACTTTTAGTCTAAATTCGTAAATGATGTTTGAAATAGCCTGTTAAATGAAAAGGTGCTCTTTTAAATGATGGCATCTTAAGGGAAAAAGTCAGCTTTAAAGAGGTTTTGAGACAATTGCTTCTGGAAAAAAAAAAAAAATAAAATTGGAGGCATCTAAGGTCTTTAGCCATCCCATCTTGAAGATTGATTCAAAACACAGTTCCTTCATACAGGAAGAAGAGAGGACCATAGATGGCAACCCATTTGAAAATGGAGTTCTATTTCTTTCTGGTTGGGATTACCGGACACCATTTCTTGTGAAGTCGAGGGACTGCAGTTAGCTCTCCACTAACTTCCTTCCCTGAAATTCATCTGCATTTGCTCCTTTGTCTGGAGTCCCCATTTATTAGTATGCATAGATGGTATACTCCATCGATGCATGAATAACAGAGGGGATAATGTGCCTTTTGCTGCTATCTTCTTTTGCTGCTCCATTTTGCTTGCTTTGTTCTTGCTTTCTGTCAAAGAAATGCTAGCAAAAGCCCTCCTCAAGTCTTGCTGTGAAGACAGACTGCCAGAAAGGTAGAGAAACTTCAGACATTTCCAAGACCCATGTAGCACGTGTCTTGGTCAATTTCTATGCAGATCCTTTCTTCCAGCAGGACTTTTTTGCACCGTTAGCCAACACTGAACTGAATCCAATACAAAAGCAGTGGCTAGAGGAACGCTTCTCTTTTCATTTGAATGGTGATAAAAATGCGTATCAAATCAAAGCATTTTAGAGCAGCAGGAAGATTTTCTATGCAGCTAGCAAATCATAACAAGATGCCTATTCACCAGTTGGGTTCCTTTCGGAATTTACAAGAATTCCCAACAGAAAACACAGCTTAGTAAGCTACCAATCTAAATCACAATATCTAGAAAGGGGACATGAAAAAGAGCAAGAGGAAGAGAACAAAAAAGAAAACCAAAGGAAGCCAGAAATAAGGCACAACCTCTCCTCCTTTTCTGCTTACTACAGTACCTTAGAAGTACCTTCAAGTTTCCTAACGGTCACATCGGTAGAAAACTGTGCCAAGAACAATTGTGGAAAACTGTGCAAAACCCTTCTATCACAAGAGAAACATAGGGTTTGCTTTCACGACCATTAAATCTGCATGCAATGCGTACGGTAAGGGTATGTTTTGTATATTCAAGAACAATTGAAAACTAGTTCTGAATCGAAGGGACTGCTTTTTGTTTGTTATGAATGACTTGGCTAAATATGGCGCCTGTTAAAATACTGCAGACATGTGGTTCATTTTAGAGATGCCAGCTGCAAAGGAGGGAAGCATTTTGTGTGCTTAAGAAAGTCAAGTATTGGAGAGTGCTTTTGTTACTTCTTTAGAAGGTTAGAATATGCCGAAAAGATGCTAGCTGGGGACTTGCAATTAATGAATTATTTGCTGTAAGTAGGTCAAATGACATTAGCTTTCAAAAAGGAAAAGTAGTCTTATTCCACGTGCCAATTCTAGAGTAGATTAATAAGCCTTAAGCAGAAGATGGATATGAAGAGGGATATGACATGAAAGGTTAAGCAACACTGCTGACAGCAAAAGGCTTACCTGCTGCAGATACAGGAGACAAAATACTATTTTGACACAAACATTGCTATTCAGACGACAGTAAAATTCTGAGTGACAGCAAAATTTACTCAGTCATGACGGTAAAATTTGCTCACATCAAAATGTGCTAATCAATTCTTAGTGTAAGCTAAGCACCTTAAGCAAAGGCTAGTTCAAGCATAACTGGTATTTGATGGCAAAAAAGGCAACCTGGCCTGCGTTTCTCACTTCTACTCCATTAAAAAGCTTACTCTGTCTCAGATTCCTTTGGAGGGATACCAACGCAAGCCGCGAAACTGCACGGAAATGATGATTTAAAGAAAGATAGATTAGAAAAATGGAAGAACGGTTCATGTTCTTTTCCTTCCAACTGCTTTGTTTGCCCTTTTAAAGTTTTGAAGTCCTTTCTGGTGTCACCATGGTTGCACTGCAGCAAGTGTTCGGCTGTAAGCTGTCCATATTGCCAGCTTCTGGACTGCCTCCAGAAAACTTCCCACTGGTTTTGTATAGAAATCACAAGCAGTAGAGATGACAAAGACTGCAGAAACCTTCTCATCTCCTTCTAGAGCAAGACCATGTCTTTCACCCACTCTTAACTAGACAACTTTCATCAGTCATGAGGGAGTCTCATGTTCAAGAGCTAAGCAGTGACAGCTGTAAATGACAAAAAGCACACTGAAATACTCTTGGGACTCCAGCAGAGAGCAATGAAGGAGGTTGAATTCACCTTCTTGGGAAGTTCTAAAATGCACGTTAACTTGAGCACAGGAGCTAAGCCATGGTAACCTTTGTTGAGTATGTCTGCGTAGACAGAGCTTCCATCACTGCAGAAGCAATATTATTTAACCCACGTTATCATCTCTAGCTGCTAAGCTGCACTTCTTGCAAAGTATCTGCAACGTATTTTACAGGGTGGGCTTTTATGTGTAATCCCTGAGTAATATTGCAAAGAGAAGTACTTGGGGTGTGGGGTGGCGGGGGAACCGCAACTCTTAGGTTTTTCAAATCATGGTTCCATTTGAAAGTCAAAAAAGATGTCAAACCTTTCTTTCCTAGACGTATTACCAGCACAAACTGTACCAGAATTTATGACCCGTAACTCTACCGTGGACGCTCTTTCTCTGGACTATTCCTTAAGAAACAAAGTCCTCACTAGAAATAAAAGAAAATTAGCCAAAGTATTGGCCTGGATTAGTTCCAAGGCTCTGTACTAAAGGCCAAACACGTGTAATAATAGTAACGAGTGGACTAAAAGTTAAATCAATAGAACATTACTCAGTTCAAAGACATCTTGTGTCCTAATGTTCTCACAGAAGACTGTAAAAACCTGTCTATTTTTGTGGGTTTGTTTTATTCATTTAGTTGTACCTTCTACTTCTCTCCACTGTCTGAGAACATTGATGAAGTAAAGAAAGAGAAGCCAGTAAAGAAAGGCAAATTGGTTAATTGCAGGTGGAAAGAGGGAGGCCAACAAAAGAAAACAAAAGAACAGTAATAATGAAATGCTCCCCTGTCATCTGTGAAAAGCAAAGGCACAGACAAGAAAGAACAAGTGCAAAATTCTCACTAGAGAAACGCACTTGATCTGACTCAAGTATTTTGCGGTCCATTTCTTGCTGTTTTCTCCTGCCAAACATATTAACCATTGAAGGTGTCCCTTTCCTCTTTCTGGAATACAGCTAGGAAGATGGCTGTGTCATTGCTGACAAGCTGCTATTCTCAGAGGTGTCCAGCTGAAAGTCCTAGATCAATTGATTTGCTCTGTCACTTTGATATGGCATGACTTACACTTTCAGCACCTGAACTTGCCAGCCCTACAATTCTTTGCCCCTTGAATGGTTCGATAGGCTCCTTGGCAACTGGCATTTGTAAGGACATGAAACTATGCAGAATTTGCACCATGAGATGATGCCAAATGAGTCTCGCCGGTAGATTAACTAGGGCATGCAAGGCAGAGAGAGGGAAATGAGAGCACAAGAAGAGAGTACACAAGAAGAGAGTACAATCTCCTTTTTTCTGAAACACTGTAGAGATCAAAGTGAACACAAATCCTCCTAGGGGTAGTTCTTGCAAAAGACTAAGAGTTCTTTTTGTGTTCACAGGCCTGGAATATTTAGCTTTGGATCACGGCAAAATGCAGATGACAAAACGAGGCCTTGAAGTCCCATCCAGTATGAAGCAGTATGAAAGAGGAAAGCAGCTGAGAGCATCAACCCTGCTAAGTAGTCTCGGTATTCTTCTTGACATTAGCAGAAATTTGAAATGAGTCTCTGAAAATGACAAAGGAGGCAGAAGAAAAGGGAGCGATGACTCCTCTGGCATAGTGTTTCCTAACAGGGATCTTCAAAATGTAAAGGTTGTATCATCCTTTCAACTGAAGGAAGGTATGAAAACAACAGGAAGGAAATGGCATCAAATGCTAGAAAGACTCTGGGCAGTGTACTTCTAGACAGAAAGGCCACTGATGGAAAACCAACTCAACTGGCACCAATGCAGCAGCCTTGTACTAAAGCCAGAAATGTCCAGCGCTTCACTCTCTGCCATTCCATTCAGATGCACACAGCAGCTCTGCAACATTCCTACTGATCATCTCCTTGGCAAACTGGGAGTGAGGCTCCGTGGTGATGCAGAGTCCCCAGGCAGATGCAAAGGAGAGCTGCTTTCTTGCAACAACCAGGCTTTTGAAACACTCAGGCCTTTATCAGTTCCATAGCTTTAAGCCATAACAAACACAATTCAACCAACCACCATGCACCACGCTGTCAACACACCACGGTTCTAGAACTTGTTGATCTACCTCTAACTCAGCTGCCTCACCTTCCCACAGTCCTTTTCTACTTAGCCAAAGTAATGGGCCTCAGCCCAAGGCCTTCCTTTTGGAAGCTTCTAGCTATATGCAGCAGCAAACCACTACTTTCTTCTGTGCCAAGACTTTAAGGTAGACGATTTGCATCTGCCCTTCCAGTGAAACCTAATGGGGAGAGAAAAGCCTCTCAGAGATGTTCAGTCATTCCATTTTCTAGACAGGCCAAATCAAAAGAAAAGCAAGCTATGGGATTGTGTACTTGCTCTTACAAAACACCTGCTGCCCTCTGACAATCAACTAGCAGAAAACCAGCAAAACTGAGACTTGAGGCAAACAACCCTTGGAAGGGAATAATGATGTGATCAATAAAGACAACACTTTGCCAGGCTACCGAGGTATTGGAAATGTCAGCAAAGGCTTGAGAGCAAAGGCTGAACTAATGGGGAAAGGGTAAAAGAATCCCAAGGAAAACATGACCAAAGGTTAAAACAATTCCAAGAAAAACATAGGCAACTAACCTGTTGAAGCCTTCAGGAAATCAGTGGCCGCTGATTTACATAGGCCATTCAAGTTAATTGACCCGTGCACCTTCCACTCCTTTTTCGGCACCATAGGGTGAATTGAGACCATGGAATCACAATTCCTTGGATTCGGTTCTTAACTTTAGGAGAGAAGTACAGCAGCTGAAGTACCTGTTACTGATGTGATACCCAGGAACACCGAGTGGACACATTTCATTCTTGGCCAATCGCAACGAGCAAGACTAAGAGGATAAGGCTGGCTTATTTTCATGACACTATTTTGTTTTAAAGCCTGCTCTGATTCCGGTGAAACTTTTTCATTAGCTTCTCTCTAAAAGGGGAAAGTCAAGTTCAATGTGCCGCCCTACTGCTACAAGTATACCATTTGGTTAGTCGAGCCTAAAAATTGAATTGGAAGGTGCGGAGCCCCCCGGAGCTAAGAGCCGCTCCCGGGCGTCTTTCGGCAGAAGCCGCGCTAAGGAGAGCACTGTGACCGGCGGAATCGCCTTTGCGCGAAGAAGCCGCTTCTTCGCCTCCGGGAGCCGGAGAGAGCGACAGCTTCGGAAAGGTGAAGAAGGAAGCTGTACAACACTGGGATTGTGTGCGCAGCTTGCCAACTGATAGAAAACAGTACCTTACCACTCTCCTGACACTTCCAATCACACGAACATTCGATTGGAAGCTGTTTTGGACAACTTTTCTTTTCTTCCTTCCAAACACTTGGGAGACATCTCTGCAACTTCTAGAACACGATGGGAGTTGTTTTCTGTGCTGGCACGGGTTTTCCTTGCCAGACATAGTGGAAAATCTTTCTGCTAAGATGTAGACTACAAAAGACGCTAAAGACAAAGGTGCGATGCTCTCCGGAGCTAAGCGCCGCTCCCGGGCGCCTTTCGGCAGAAGCCGCGCTAAGGAGAGCACTGTGACCGGCAGAATCGCTTTTGCGCGAAGAAGCCGCTTCTTCGCCTCCGGGAGCCAGAGAGAGCGGCATCTTCGGAAAGGTGAAGAAGGAAGCTGTACAACACTGGGATTGTGAGCGCAGCTTGCCAACTGATAGAAAACAGTACCTTACCACTCTCCTGACACTTCCAATCACATGAACATTCGATTGGAAGCTGTTTTGGACAACTTTTCTTTTCTTCCTTCCAAACACTTGGCAGACCTCTCTGCAACTTCTAGAACACGATGGGAGTTGTTTTCTGTGCTGGCACGGGTTTTCCTTGCCAGACATAGTGGAAAAGCTTTCTTCTAAGATGTAGACTACAAAAGACGCTAAAGACGAAGGTACGATGCTCTCCGGAGCTAAGCGCCGCTCCCGGGCGTCTTCCGGCAGAAGCCGCTCTAAGGAGAGCACTGTGACCGGCAGAATCGCCTTTGCGCGAAGAAGCCGCTTCTTCGCCTCTGGGAGCCGGAGAGAGCGGCAGCTTCGGAAAGGTGAAGAAGGAAGCTGTACAACACTGGGATTGTGTGCGCAGCTTGCCAACTGATAGAAAACAGTACCTTACCACTCTCCTGACACTTCCAATCACATGAACATTCGATTGGAAGCTGTTTTGGACAACTTTTCTTTTCTTCCTTCCAAACACTTGGCAGACCTCTCTGCAACTTCTAGAACACGATGGGAGTTGTTTTCTGTGCTGGCACGGGTTTTCCTTGCCAGACATAGTGGAAAAGCTTTCTGCTAAGATCTAAACTACAAAAGACGCTAAAGACGAAGGTACGATGCTCTCCGGAGCTAAGAGCCGCTCCCGGGCGCCTTTCGGCAGAAGCCGCGCTAAGGAGAGCACTGTGACCGGCAGAATCGCCTTTGCGCGAAGAAGCCGCTTGTTCGCCTCCGGGAGCCGGAGAGAGCGGCATCTTCGGAAAGGTGAAGAAGGAAGCTGTACAACACTGGGATTGTGTGCGCAGCTTGCCAACTGATAGAAAACAGTACCTTACCACTCTCCTGACACTTCCAATCACACGAACATTCGATTGGAAGCTGTTTTGGACAACTTTTCTTTTCTTCCTTCCAAACACTTGGCAGACCTCTCTGCAACTTCTAGAACACGATGGGAGTTGTTTTCTGTGCTGGCACGGGTTTTCCTTTGCCAGACATAGTGGAAAAGCTTTCTGCTAAGATGTAGACTACAAAAGACGCTAAAGACGAAGGTGCGATGCTCTCCGGAGCTAAGCGCCGCTCCCGGGCGCCTTTCGGCAGAAGCCGCTCTAAGGAGAGCACTGTGACCGGCAGAATCGCTTTTGCGCGAAGAAGCCGCTTCTTCGCCTCCGGGAGCCGGAGAGAGCGGCATCTTCGGAAAGGTGAAGAAGGACGCTTTCCAACACTGGGATTGTGTGCGCAGCTTGCCAACTGATAGAAAACAGTACCTTACCACTCTCCTGACTATTCCAATCACATGAACATTCGATTGGAAGCTGTTTTGGACAACTTTTCTTTTCTTCCTTCCAAACACTTGGCAGACCTCTCTGCAACTTCTAGAACACGATGGGAGTTGTTTTCTGTGCTGGCACGGGTTTTCCTTGCCAGACATAGTGGAAAAGCTTTCTGCTAAAATTTAGGCTACAACAGAGGGTAAAGACTGGATGAAAGCAAATGACACCCATCTTCAAAAAAGGCAGTTAGGAGGACTCGGAAAAGTGCAAACCAGCCAGACTCTTTTTTATCCCCGGGAAGTTGATGAAGCAGCGCTTCCTGGAAAACCTTGCCAGGCACCTGAAAGACGACACAATAATGTAGTTAGCATGATTTTCCAGGGCAATTTCATGCTGAGCATCTCTTTAAACTCCTCTAATGAATCAACTTGACTGGTAGATGAATGGAATAT
Organism: Artemisiospiza belli; assembly: GCA_021963965.1. NCBI lineage: Eukaryota > Metazoa > Chordata > Aves > Passeriformes > Passerellidae > Artemisiospiza > Artemisiospiza belli. The sequence goes on from JAKDEW010000026.1 coordinate 13,906,086, forward strand.
TGTCTGCCTGGGCTTCAGGGAGGTTTTTGACATATCTCTACATGGCAGCACACATACATACTGGAAGCAATAGTGCAAAGGGGAGAGAACCAGTGTCTTTTCGGTGATGCTGTGTGAAAAGACAAGAGGCAGGCGGTGGGCACACACTGAAATACAGGAGATTGCCTTTGAACATCAGCAAATGATTTTTTTACTCTGAGGGTGACTGCACCACGGCACAGACTGCCCAGAAAGATTGTGGAGCCTGGATCTTTGAAGACATTAAAAGTACACCCAGATAGAATCCTGGGCAAGAGGCTCTAGGTATCCTGGTTTAGGCAGGGGGCTTGGGCCTGCTTAGCCCCACCAATCCCTTCCACTCTCATTCATTCTGTGCTAGTGAATTCTCTTCGAGATGCATTTCAAGCACTGGCATGACAAAGTTCTGTGCAGACAGAGATCCAAATGGACATGGCATCTAAGTTCCTTAAGCGGCGTTCAAGAAGAATGTAAAACTCAGGGACAAGTGTCTCTTCCCTAACTGAATCCCTTTCATGGGAAAATTCCCAGCTCTAGAAAGATCTTCTGATACGCATGCTTAAGACTGACACTGGCTGAGCAAATTTCTCCCTATGTGTATCTAAGAGCAGTTAGGATCTTCACCCAAAAGTGCTGTCAACATAGTCACAGAATGTGTGTTGTTAAGAAGTGACAACTTCCATCAGAATGGCAAATATTGGTCCACAAAATGGATTAATGGATGGGAATTATCTACTTGGGTTAAAAACAAAAATCAAGAGTTGGTCTTTATTTATCAATTTCATTGCAATATTGATAAGGGAAGAAAAAGACCTAAGTCCTTGACTTTCTTAACTCGAGGAAAGATTTTAAAAATTCCTTGTAAAAACGTATTATCACGATCAGAGTATTGAAACCATTTGAGTTGGGAAAAAAGTTCCAAAATTGTCTAGATAGTGGCAAAGAAGCCAAGAAAACAGGAAAGAAAGAAAAAGAGAGCAAAAGAGTCAGCTTCAGTGTACAAGCTCGTTCTAGAAGTAGTCTGCTGGGAAAAGGAACCCCCAGTTGAATTTCCAATGTATTCCAGCGCTTGATTCAGTAACTGCTCAAGGCAAAACCCAATCCTTTTGTACAACTTCTCCCAGCAACAAAAACTCCAACAGGTTGACACTACCATCATGCCTGTTCCAGACATATTTAAAAGAGAAATGATGATTTTCTTGAAAACCTACTTGCATCAAAGTTGCAAGATGGTGGAGGGATTCCCACATCCTCCTTCCTCCATCTGGCTTGAAAGTATATTTGATAAAATATGCAACAAAGCACATGATTTATAAGGTAGAGTCAAATGGATGATTTGGGAATTGATCTCTTGTTGATAGTAAACTTCATATCCACTCTGTGTGACCTTTCTAAAACAAAATGTGGATCTGAGGCATGAATCTGCCACAACAATTGTTAAGCAAACATACACACTCCCCTTCACATGCCCCCCCTTCCACACACACCTAGGCACACACAGAGATCAGCATAGCAGATCATGAGCACCTTGGAAAAGACTGAAATGCTACATGCCTCTCTTTATGGGCAAAAGAGCTGGTGCAGTAATTCAAATGCCTGGTACAAAAATTCTGTTTACTATTTAGCTCCTCTTTAAAACACAGCTTTTCATTTCATTCCATTTACAGAATATTTTCATTTCATTTGTTTCTTTCAAATTACTTAGTTCTCACGTCTTGTATGTCTAGGAATATTTTCTTTGACACAGCAGAAAACATTGGTTGATACAATTTTAAACCATCATGATATGGAAGAATTGTTCTGTCCCTCTCTAAGGTGCAAGAAGCATTTGGATCACAGATCATCTACCATGAAATACTTGACATGTTTAAGATGCTTTCAATCAATTTTGATTGTCAATTGCTTATTGGTTGTAAACAGTAATTTTTCAGTGAAGGGAAAGTGTGTGTGGTATATCTACATGATGTTCAAACCCAGTTCCTACTAATGGCCAGGCTGAACTCCAGTAAATAATGTCCCGAATGATATTTTGCTCCCTTCTTTGGCACTTCATGAAATCTTACCATGATGAAGTGTTGAAACACAGAGATTTTCTCTTAGAGAGTGTCTCATGTTGTAACCCATCCCATGGATTTTATGCTGTAATTCTTATCTCTTTTAAAATTTGCTATCTTCTGTACAGTTTTCATGAACCTTTCTGTTACAGTAGTGAAAATCACAGATAAATGTCATTTGGTACAACTTTGAATTTACCCCAAGAGCTGAGAGAAAACTTGCTCCTATACTTCAATCCGAGTTTCTTCTATAGTCCAACTTTGTTTCTCTACCATCAAGCTTCTCCTTTGTTGCTGCTCCAAGCCCCGTCCAAGCTGACCTTGAATACTTTCAGGGATGGGACACCCACAACTTCTCTGGGCAACCTGTTCCAGTGTTCCAGCACTCCCACAGTAAAAAAGGCCTTCCTTTCATCTAATATGTGTAGGAAATCATCAATCTAGGCATAGAAACTTGGAGTGCAAATTTGAAATTCTTTGGATTTGAAGCACATTTTATATGAATACTGACTTACAGATGACTAAAAGATGTTGATGGGCATTTGAGCTGACAAGTTTTGAAAAAGTGCACGGAAATTAAAACTGAAACCAGTAAAATTAAAAACTTCTTGCCATTTTCTTTTTCCTCTCCTATTCAAAATTGCATATGTCAGATATCAGTGCTTCAGGCAAACCTCTCAGATGCTCTCAGAGAAAAAGCTTTTCTTTCAGACTAAGTTGCGGTTGACGTAGAACACTAGTAGTAGTGAAAGTTTTTCTGGGCATCGGGGCAGCACCTTCTCCTTGGATTTGTGTGCAGAATGCATTTTATCCAAACTGGAAAATTGATGCCAGCTCTGTTCTATTCATCATTCTTACTGCATCAGGCCTGAAGATTCTGTGAAAAGTAGCCTGTGGACCTTGAAGACAGCGCATGAGAAACAGATGAGAGGTGATGGAGAAGCTGAGGGAGAGAAGAAAGAGCATATGGCCCAGTACGGACACCAGAAAGTATTTCTTCACGTGATCACGGCAGATTGCAGGAGCCACTTGGTACTATCAAACCAGCCCGACTTGGCACTGGTGCCACCTTGCGTCTGGGAACTATCCTGCATATCAAAGAATTTCAGGAGCCAGCCTGAACAATTGTTTAGCACCCTTTAAAGGTGGTGTTTGACAAACAGGGCTGAAGCAGATCTTCAAAATATCCAGGAGATCAAAATCCATTGAAGCAAATTCTCCTGGCCAGTCACCTTGCTGCTGCTGCTAATTCACCCTCCATACCAGCTGATCAGGCCTACCAATGCTGCTGCAAAAATATTGTGAAAAAGGTAGGCACATTTTCACAGATGCAGGGAAAATCCCCTTGGATGATGATTCCAAGGCATAACTTGTTGGAGCAAGTTATGCAACCTTGTCTACTGGCAATATCTAAGCTGGTGAGTTCACCATCTGTCAGCATCACTTTCGAAAATAAATGTTTGATCCACAAACAAAAATATTTCATATGTCCTGTCTTCCTGCTTCATTTCAACCAATGAATAGGCTACATTCCATCAGCAAAGGGTTTATGATCCTATCTTTCTTTAAACTGGGATAATTCTTTATTTTTTTCTAAATCAGACACTGTCTATTCATAAGATTCAGATGCCCGTGGTAGGGGTGTAATTAAATTCACATGTTAAAAATATCCTTCTTGTTATCTTTTCTTTTAATTACCCACACGTAACATCAGTCTGAGAGCTGAAGAAAACCCCTTCATTTGCTGTTTGCCAAGTATCATCTACGTGATACAAATTCTACTGGAGAAATCACACCCATTCATTGCCATGTAAACAACCTTTTCTTCATCATGAGGTATTTTGGTGAAGTGAATGATTAGAACATAAGCAAGGGCATTTGTTCAAGATGCTCCAGAAAGAGCTGTGGTCTGTTCTCTTCTTTGCTGCCTATGTTAGCACTGAGCTGCAAAAAATGAAAGACTACTAGGAAAAGTGTTACTTTTAGTCTAAATTCGTAAATGATGTTTGAAATAGCCTGTTAAATGAAAAGGTGCTCTTTTAAATGATGGCATCTTAAGGGAAAAAGTCAGCTTTAAAGAGGTTTTGAGACAATTGCTTCTGGAAAAAAAAAAAAAATAAAATTGGAGGCATCTAAGGTCTTTAGCCATCCCATCTTGAAGATTGATTCAAAACACAGTTCCTTCATACAGGAAGAAGAGAGGACCATAGATGGCAACCCATTTGAAAATGGAGTTCTATTTCTTTCTGGTTGGGATTACCGGACACCATTTCTTGTGAAGTCGAGGGACTGCAGTTAGCTCTCCACTAACTTCCTTCCCTGAAATTCATCTGCATTTGCTCCTTTGTCTGGAGTCCCCATTTATTAGTATGCATAGATGGTATACTCCATCGATGCATGAATAACAGAGGGGATAATGTGCCTTTTGCTGCTATCTTCTTTTGCTGCTCCATTTTGCTTGCTTTGTTCTTGCTTTCTGTCAAAGAAATGCTAGCAAAAGCCCTCCTCAAGTCTTGCTGTGAAGACAGACTGCCAGAAAGGTAGAGAAACTTCAGACATTTCCAAGACCCATGTAGCACGTGTCTTGGTCAATTTCTATGCAGATCCTTTCTTCCAGCAGGACTTTTTTGCACCGTTAGCCAACACTGAACTGAATCCAATACAAAAGCAGTGGCTAGAGGAACGCTTCTCTTTTCATTTGAATGGTGATAAAAATGCGTATCAAATCAAAGCATTTTAGAGCAGCAGGAAGATTTTCTATGCAGCTAGCAAATCATAACAAGATGCCTATTCACCAGTTGGGTTCCTTTCGGAATTTACAAGAATTCCCAACAGAAAACACAGCTTAGTAAGCTACCAATCTAAATCACAATATCTAGAAAGGGGACATGAAAAAGAGCAAGAGGAAGAGAACAAAAAAGAAAACCAAAGGAAGCCAGAAATAAGGCACAACCTCTCCTCCTTTTCTGCTTACTACAGTACCTTAGAAGTACCTTCAAGTTTCCTAACGGTCACATCGGTAGAAAACTGTGCCAAGAACAATTGTGGAAAACTGTGCAAAACCCTTCTATCACAAGAGAAACATAGGGTTTGCTTTCACGACCATTAAATCTGCATGCAATGCGTACGGTAAGGGTATGTTTTGTATATTCAAGAACAATTGAAAACTAGTTCTGAATCGAAGGGACTGCTTTTTGTTTGTTATGAATGACTTGGCTAAATATGGCGCCTGTTAAAATACTGCAGACATGTGGTTCATTTTAGAGATGCCAGCTGCAAAGGAGGGAAGCATTTTGTGTGCTTAAGAAAGTCAAGTATTGGAGAGTGCTTTTGTTACTTCTTTAGAAGGTTAGAATATGCCGAAAAGATGCTAGCTGGGGACTTGCAATTAATGAATTATTTGCTGTAAGTAGGTCAAATGACATTAGCTTTCAAAAAGGAAAAGTAGTCTTATTCCACGTGCCAATTCTAGAGTAGATTAATAAGCCTTAAGCAGAAGATGGATATGAAGAGGGATATGACATGAAAGGTTAAGCAACACTGCTGACAGCAAAAGGCTTACCTGCTGCAGATACAGGAGACAAAATACTATTTTGACACAAACATTGCTATTCAGACGACAGTAAAATTCTGAGTGACAGCAAAATTTACTCAGTCATGACGGTAAAATTTGCTCACATCAAAATGTGCTAATCAATTCTTAGTGTAAGCTAAGCACCTTAAGCAAAGGCTAGTTCAAGCATAACTGGTATTTGATGGCAAAAAAGGCAACCTGGCCTGCGTTTCTCACTTCTACTCCATTAAAAAGCTTACTCTGTCTCAGATTCCTTTGGAGGGATACCAACGCAAGCCGCGAAACTGCACGGAAATGATGATTTAAAGAAAGATAGATTAGAAAAATGGAAGAACGGTTCATGTTCTTTTCCTTCCAACTGCTTTGTTTGCCCTTTTAAAGTTTTGAAGTCCTTTCTGGTGTCACCATGGTTGCACTGCAGCAAGTGTTCGGCTGTAAGCTGTCCATATTGCCAGCTTCTGGACTGCCTCCAGAAAACTTCCCACTGGTTTTGTATAGAAATCACAAGCAGTAGAGATGACAAAGACTGCAGAAACCTTCTCATCTCCTTCTAGAGCAAGACCATGTCTTTCACCCACTCTTAACTAGACAACTTTCATCAGTCATGAGGGAGTCTCATGTTCAAGAGCTAAGCAGTGACAGCTGTAAATGACAAAAAGCACACTGAAATACTCTTGGGACTCCAGCAGAGAGCAATGAAGGAGGTTGAATTCACCTTCTTGGGAAGTTCTAAAATGCACGTTAACTTGAGCACAGGAGCTAAGCCATGGTAACCTTTGTTGAGTATGTCTGCGTAGACAGAGCTTCCATCACTGCAGAAGCAATATTATTTAACCCACGTTATCATCTCTAGCTGCTAAGCTGCACTTCTTGCAAAGTATCTGCAACGTATTTTACAGGGTGGGCTTTTATGTGTAATCCCTGAGTAATATTGCAAAGAGAAGTACTTGGGGTGTGGGGTGGCGGGGGAACCGCAACTCTTAGGTTTTTCAAATCATGGTTCCATTTGAAAGTCAAAAAAGATGTCAAACCTTTCTTTCCTAGACGTATTACCAGCACAAACTGTACCAGAATTTATGACCCGTAACTCTACCGTGGACGCTCTTTCTCTGGACTATTCCTTAAGAAACAAAGTCCTCACTAGAAATAAAAGAAAATTAGCCAAAGTATTGGCCTGGATTAGTTCCAAGGCTCTGTACTAAAGGCCAAACACGTGTAATAATAGTAACGAGTGGACTAAAAGTTAAATCAATAGAACATTACTCAGTTCAAAGACATCTTGTGTCCTAATGTTCTCACAGAAGACTGTAAAAACCTGTCTATTTTTGTGGGTTTGTTTTATTCATTTAGTTGTACCTTCTACTTCTCTCCACTGTCTGAGAACATTGATGAAGTAAAGAAAGAGAAGCCAGTAAAGAAAGGCAAATTGGTTAATTGCAGGTGGAAAGAGGGAGGCCAACAAAAGAAAACAAAAGAACAGTAATAATGAAATGCTCCCCTGTCATCTGTGAAAAGCAAAGGCACAGACAAGAAAGAACAAGTGCAAAATTCTCACTAGAGAAACGCACTTGATCTGACTCAAGTATTTTGCGGTCCATTTCTTGCTGTTTTCTCCTGCCAAACATATTAACCATTGAAGGTGTCCCTTTCCTCTTTCTGGAATACAGCTAGGAAGATGGCTGTGTCATTGCTGACAAGCTGCTATTCTCAGAGGTGTCCAGCTGAAAGTCCTAGATCAATTGATTTGCTCTGTCACTTTGATATGGCATGACTTACACTTTCAGCACCTGAACTTGCCAGCCCTACAATTCTTTGCCCCTTGAATGGTTCGATAGGCTCCTTGGCAACTGGCATTTGTAAGGACATGAAACTATGCAGAATTTGCACCATGAGATGATGCCAAATGAGTCTCGCCGGTAGATTAACTAGGGCATGCAAGGCAGAGAGAGGGAAATGAGAGCACAAGAAGAGAGTACACAAGAAGAGAGTACAATCTCCTTTTTTCTGAAACACTGTAGAGATCAAAGTGAACACAAATCCTCCTAGGGGTAGTTCTTGCAAAAGACTAAGAGTTCTTTTTGTGTTCACAGGCCTGGAATATTTAGCTTTGGATCACGGCAAAATGCAGATGACAAAACGAGGCCTTGAAGTCCCATCCAGTATGAAGCAGTATGAAAGAGGAAAGCAGCTGAGAGCATCAACCCTGCTAAGTAGTCTCGGTATTCTTCTTGACATTAGCAGAAATTTGAAATGAGTCTCTGAAAATGACAAAGGAGGCAGAAGAAAAGGGAGCGATGACTCCTCTGGCATAGTGTTTCCTAACAGGGATCTTCAAAATGTAAAGGTTGTATCATCCTTTCAACTGAAGGAAGGTATGAAAACAACAGGAAGGAAATGGCATCAAATGCTAGAAAGACTCTGGGCAGTGTACTTCTAGACAGAAAGGCCACTGATGGAAAACCAACTCAACTGGCACCAATGCAGCAGCCTTGTACTAAAGCCAGAAATGTCCAGCGCTTCACTCTCTGCCATTCCATTCAGATGCACACAGCAGCTCTGCAACATTCCTACTGATCATCTCCTTGGCAAACTGGGAGTGAGGCTCCGTGGTGATGCAGAGTCCCCAGGCAGATGCAAAGGAGAGCTGCTTTCTTGCAACAACCAGGCTTTTGAAACACTCAGGCCTTTATCAGTTCCATAGCTTTAAGCCATAACAAACACAATTCAACCAACCACCATGCACCACGCTGTCAACACACCACGGTTCTAGAACTTGTTGATCTACCTCTAACTCAGCTGCCTCACCTTCCCACAGTCCTTTTCTACTTAGCCAAAGTAATGGGCCTCAGCCCAAGGCCTTCCTTTTGGAAGCTTCTAGCTATATGCAGCAGCAAACCACTACTTTCTTCTGTGCCAAGACTTTAAGGTAGACGATTTGCATCTGCCCTTCCAGTGAAACCTAATGGGGAGAGAAAAGCCTCTCAGAGATGTTCAGTCATTCCATTTTCTAGACAGGCCAAATCAAAAGAAAAGCAAGCTATGGGATTGTGTACTTGCTCTTACAAAACACCTGCTGCCCTCTGACAATCAACTAGCAGAAAACCAGCAAAACTGAGACTTGAGGCAAACAACCCTTGGAAGGGAATAATGATGTGATCAATAAAGACAACACTTTGCCAGGCTACCGAGGTATTGGAAATGTCAGCAAAGGCTTGAGAGCAAAGGCTGAACTAATGGGGAAAGGGTAAAAGAATCCCAAGGAAAACATGACCAAAGGTTAAAACAATTCCAAGAAAAACATAGGCAACTAACCTGTTGAAGCCTTCAGGAAATCAGTGGCCGCTGATTTACATAGGCCATTCAAGTTAATTGACCCGTGCACCTTCCACTCCTTTTTCGGCACCATAGGGTGAATTGAGACCATGGAATCACAATTCCTTGGATTCGGTTCTTAACTTTAGGAGAGAAGTACAGCAGCTGAAGTACCTGTTACTGATGTGATACCCAGGAACACCGAGTGGACACATTTCATTCTTGGCCAATCGCAACGAGCAAGACTAAGAGGATAAGGCTGGCTTATTTTCATGACACTATTTTGTTTTAAAGCCTGCTCTGATTCCGGTGAAACTTTTTCATTAGCTTCTCTCTAAAAGGGGAAAGTCAAGTTCAATGTGCCGCCCTACTGCTACAAGTATACCATTTGGTTAGTCGAGCCTAAAAATTGAATTGGAAGGTGCGGAGCCCCCCGGAGCTAAGAGCCGCTCCCGGGCGTCTTTCGGCAGAAGCCGCGCTAAGGAGAGCACTGTGACCGGCGGAATCGCCTTTGCGCGAAGAAGCCGCTTCTTCGCCTCCGGGAGCCGGAGAGAGCGACAGCTTCGGAAAGGTGAAGAAGGAAGCTGTACAACACTGGGATTGTGTGCGCAGCTTGCCAACTGATAGAAAACAGTACCTTACCACTCTCCTGACACTTCCAATCACACGAACATTCGATTGGAAGCTGTTTTGGACAACTTTTCTTTTCTTCCTTCCAAACACTTGGGAGACATCTCTGCAACTTCTAGAACACGATGGGAGTTGTTTTCTGTGCTGGCACGGGTTTTCCTTGCCAGACATAGTCTAAAAGCTATCTGCTAAGATGTAGACTACAAAAGACGCTAAAGACGAAGGTGCGATGCTCTCCGGAGCTAAGCGCCGCTCCCGGGCGTCTTTCGGCAGAAGCCGCTCTAAGGAGAGCACTGTGACCGGCAGAATCGCTTTTGCGCGAAGAAGCCGCTTCTTCGCCTCCGGGAGCCGGAGAGAGCGGCAGCTTCGGAAAGGTGAAGAAGGAAGCTGTACAACACTGGGATTGTGTGCGCAGCTTGCCAACTGATAGAAAACAGTACCTTACCACTCTCCTGACACTTCCAATCACATGAACATTCGATTGGAAGCTGTTTTGGACAACTTTGCTTTTCTTCCTTCCAAACACTTGGCAGACCTCTCTGCAACTTCTAGAACACCATGGGAGTTGTTTTCTGTGCTGGCACGGGTTTTCCTTGCCAGACATAGTGGAAAAGCTTTCTGCTTAGATGTAGACTACAAAAGACGCTAAAGACGAAGGTGCGATGCTCTCCGGAGCTAAGCGCCGCTCCCGGGCGTCTTTCGGCAGAAGCCGCGCTAAGGAGAGCACTGTGACCGGCAGAATCGCCTTTGCGCGAAGAAGCCGCTTCTTCGCCTCCGGGAGCCGGAGAGAGCGGCAGCTTCGGAAAGGTGAAGAAGGAAGCTGTACAACACTGGGATTGTGTGCGCAGCTTGCCAACTGATAGAAAACAGTACCTTACCAATCTCCTGACACTTCCAATCACATGAACATTCGATTGGAAGCTGTTTTGGACAACTTTTCTTTTCTTCTTTGCAATAACTTGGCAGACCTCTCTGCAATTTCTAGAACATGATGGGAGTTGTTTTCTGTGCTGGCACGGGTTTTCCTTGCCAGACATAGTGGAAAAGATTTCTGCTAAGATGTAGACTACAAAAGACGCTAAAGACGAAGGTGCGATGCTCTCCGGAGCTAAGCGCCGCTCCCGGGCGCCTTTCGGCAGAAGCCGCGCTAAGGAGAGCACTGTGACCGGCAGAATCGCTTTTGCGCGAAGAAGCCGCTTCTTCGCCTCCGGGAGCCAGAGAGAGCGGCATCTTCGGAAAGGTGAAGAAGGACGCTTTCCAACACTGGGATTGTGTGCGCAGCTTGCCAACTGATAGAAAACAGTACCTTACCAATCTCCTGACACTTCCAATCACACGAACATTCGATTGGAAGCTGTTTTGGGCAACTTTTCTTTTCTTCCTTCCAAACACTTGGCAGACCTCTCTGCAACTTCTAGAACACGATGGGAGTTGTTTTCTGTGCTGGCACGGGTTTTCCTTGCCAGACATAGTGGAAAAGCTTTCTGCTAAAATTTAGGCTACAACAGAGGGTAAAGACTGGATGAAAGCAAATGACACCCATCTTCAAAAAAGGCAGTTAGGAGGACTCGGAAAAGTGCAAACCAGCCAGACTCTTTTTTATCCCCGGGAAGTTGATGAAGCAGCGCTTCCTGGAAAACCTTGCCAGGCACCTGAAAGACGACACAATAATGTAGTTAGCATGATTTTCCAGGGCAATTTCATGCTGAGCATCTCTTTAAACTCCTCTAATGAATCAACTTGACTGGTAGATGAATGGAATATTGTCTGCCTGGGCTTCAGGGAGGTTTTTGACATATCTCTACATGGCAGCACACATACATACTGGAAGCAATAGTGCAAAGGGGAGAGAACCAGTGTCTTTTCGGTGATGCTGTGTGAAAAGACAAGAGGCAGGCGGTGGGCACACACTGAAATACAGGAGATTGCCTTTGAACATCAGCAAATGATTTTTTTACTCTGAGGGTGACTGCACCACGGCACAGACTGCCCAGAAAGATTGTGGAGCCTGGATCTTTGAAGACATTAAAAGTACACCCAGATAGAATCCTGGGCAAGAGGCTCTAGGTATCCTGGTTTAGGCAGGGGGCTTGGGCCTGCTTAGCCCCACCAATCCCTTCCACTCTCATTCATTCTGTGCTAGTGAATTCTCTTCGAGATGCATTTCAAGCACTGGCATGACAAAGTTCTGTGCAGACAGAGATCCAAATGGACATGGCATCTAAGTTCCTTAAGCGGCGTTCAAGAAGAATGTAAAACTCAGGGACAAGTGTCTCTTCCCTAACTGAATCCCTTTCATGGGAAAATTCCCAGCTCTAGAAAGATCTTCTGATACGCATGCTTAAGACTGACACTGGCTGAGCAAATTTCTCCCTATGTGTATCTAAGAGCAGTTAGGATCTTCACCCAAAAGTGCTGTCAACATAGTCACAGAATGTGTGTTGTTAAGAAGTGACAACTTCCATCAGAATGGCAAATATTGGTCCACAAAATGGATTAATGGATGGGAATTATCTACTTGGGTTAAAAACAAAAATCAAGAGTTGGTCTTTATTTATCAATTTCATTGCAATATTGATAAGGGAAGAAAAAGACCTAAGTCCTTGACTTTCTTAACTCGAGGAAAGATTTTAAAAATTCCTTGTAAAAACGTATTATCACGATCAGAGTATTGAAACCATTTGAGTTGGGAAAAAAGTTCCAAAATTGTCTAGATAGTGGCAAAGAAGCCAAGAAAACAGGAAAGAAAGAAAAAGAGAGCAAAAGAGTCAGCTTCAGTGTACAAGCTCGTTCTAGAAGTAGTCTGCTGGGAAAAGGAACCCCCAGTTGAATTTCCAATGTATTCCAGCGCTTGATTCAGTAACTGCTCAAGGCAAAACCCAATCCTTTTGTACAACTTCTCCCAGCAACAAAAACTCCAACAGGTTGACACTACCATCATGCCTGTTCCAGACATATTTAAAAGAGAAATGATGATTTTCTTGAAAACCTACTTGCATCAAAGTTGCAAGATGGTGGAGGGATTCCCACATCCTCCTTCCTCCATCTGGCTTGAAAGTATATTTGATAAAATATGCAACAAAGCACATGATTTATAAGGTAGAGTCAAATGGATGATTTGGGAATTGATCTCTTGTTGATAGTAAACTTCATATCCACTCTGTGTGACCTTTCTAAAACAAAATGTGGATCTGAGGCATGAATCTGCCACAACAATTGTTAAGCAAACATACACACTCCCCTTCACATGCCCCCCCTTCCACACACACCTAGGCACACACAGAGATCAGCATAGCAGATCATGAGCACCTTGGAAAAGACTGAAATGCTACATGCCTCTCTTTATGGGCAAAAGAGCTGGTGCAGTAATTCAAATGCCTGGTACAAAAATTCTGTTTACTATTTAGCTCCTCTTTAAAACACAGCTTTTCATTTCATTCCATTTACAGAATATTTTCATTTCATTTGTTTCTTTCAAATTACTTAGTTCTCACATCTTGTATGTCTAGGAATATTTTCTTTGACACAGCAGAAAACATTGGTTGATACAATTTTAAACCATCATGATATGGAAGAATTGTTCTGTCCCTCTCTAAGGTGCAAGAAGCATTTGGATCACAGATCATCTACCATGAAATACTTGACATGTTTAAGATGCTTTCAATCAATTTTGATTGTCAATTGCTTATTGGTTGTAAACAGTAATTTTTCAGTGAAGGGAAAGTGTGTGTGGTATATCTACATGATGTTCAAACCCAGTTCCTACTAATGGCCAGGCTGAACTCCAGTAAATAATGTCCCGAATGATATTTTGCTCCCTTCTTTGGCACTTCATGAAATCTTACCATGATGAAGTGTTGAAACACAGAGATTTTCTCTTAGAGAGTGTCTCATGTTGTAACCCATCCCATGGATTTTATGCTGTAATTCTTATCTCTTTTAAAATTTGCTATCTTCTGTACAGTTTTCATGAACCTTTCTGTTACAGTAGTGAAAATCACAGATAAATGTCATTTGGTACAACTTTGAATTTACCCCAAGAGCTGAGAGAAAACTTGCTCCTATACTTCAATCCGAGTTTCTTCTATAGTCCAACTTTGTTTCTCTACCATCAAGCTTCTCCTTTGTTGCTGCTCCAAGCCCCGTCCAAGCTGACCTTGAATACTTTCAGGGATGGGACACCCACAACTTCTCTGGGCAACCTGTTCCAGTGTTCCAGCACTCCCACAGTAAAAAAGGCCTTCCTTTCATCTAATATGTGTAGGAAATCATCAATCTAGGCATAGAAACTTGGAGTGCAAATTTGAAATTCTTTGGATTTGAAGCACATTTTATATGAATACTGACTTACAGATGACTAAAAGATGTTGATGGGCATTTGAGCTGACAAGTTTTGAAAAAGTGCACGGAAATTAAAACTGAAACCAGTAAAATTAAAAACTTCTTGCCATTTTCTTTTTCCTCTCCTATTCAAAATTGCATATGTCAGATATCAGTGCTTCAGGCAAACCTCTCAGATGCTCTCAGAGAAAAAGCTTTTCTTTCAGACTAAGTTGCGGTTGACGTAGAACACTAGTAGTAGTGAAAGTTTTTCTGGGCATCGGGGCAGCACCTTCTCCTTGGATTTGTGTGCAGAATGCATTTTATCCAAACTGGAAAATTGATGCCAGCTCTGTTCTATTCATCATTCTTACTGCATCAGGCCTGAAGATTCTGTGAAAAGTAGCCTGTGGACCTTGAAGACAGCGCATGAGAAACAGATGAGAGGTGATGGAGAAGCTGAGGGAGAGAAGAAAGAGCATATGGCCCAGTACGGACACCAGAAAGTATTTCTTCACGTGATCACGGCAGATTGCAGGAGCCACTTGGTACTATCAAACCAGCCCGACTTGGCACTGGTGCCACCTTGCGTCTGGGAACTATCCTGCATATCAAAGAATTTCAGGAGCCAGCCTGAACAATTGTTTAGCACCCTTTAAAGGTGGTGTTTGACAAACAGGGCTGAAGCAGATCTTCAAAATATCCAGGAGATCAAAATCCATTGAAGCAAATTCTCCTGGCCAGTCACCTTGCTGCTGCTGCTAATTCACCCTCCATACCAGCTGATCAGGCCTACCAATGCTGCTGCAAAAATATTGTGAAAAAGGTAGGCACATTTTCACAGATGCAGGGAAAATCCCCTTGGATGATGATTCCAAGGCATAACTTGTTGGAGCAAGTTATGCAACCTTGTCTACTGGCAATATCTAAGCTGGTGAGTTCACCATCTGTCAGCATCACTTTCGAAAATAAATGTTTGATCCACAAACAAAAATATTTCATATGTCCTGTCTTCCTGCTTCATTTCAACCAATGAATAGGCTACATTCCATCAGCAAAGGGTTTATGATCCTATCTTTCTTTAAACTGGGATAATTCTTTATTTTTTTCTAAATCAGACACTGTCTATTCATAAGATTCAGATGCCCGTGGTAGGGGTGTAATTAAATTCACATGTTAAAAATATCCTTCTTGTTATCTTTTCTTTTAATTACCCACACGTAACATCAGTCTGAGAGCTGAAGAAAACCCCTTCATTTGCTGTTTGCCAAGTATCATCTACGTGATACAAATTCTACTGGAGAAATCACACCCATTCATTGCCATGTAAACAACCTTTTCTTCATCATGAGGTATTTTGGTGAAGTGAATGATTAGAACATAAGCAAGGGCATTTGTTCAAGATGCTCCAGAAAGAGCTGTGGTCTGTTCTCTTCTTTGCTGCCTATGTTAGCACTGAGCTGCAAAAAATGAAAGACTACTAGGAAAAGTGTTACTTTTAGTCTAAATTCGTAAATGATGTTTGAAATAGCCTGTTAAATGAAAAGGTGCTCTTTTAAATGATGGCATCTTAAGGGAAAAAGTCAGCTTTAAAGAGGTTTTGAGACAATTGCTTCTGGAAAAAAAAAAAAAATAAAATTGGAGGCATCTAAGGTCTTTAGCCATCCCATCTTGAAGATTGATTCAAAACACAGTTCCTTCATACAGGAAGAAGAGAGGACCATAGATGGCAACCCATTTGAAAATGGAGTTCTATTTCTTTCTGGTTGGGATTACCGGACACCATTTCTTGTGAAGTCGAGGGACTGCAGTTAGCTCTCCACTAACTTCCTTCCCTGAAATTCATCTGCATTTGCTCCTTTGTCTGGAGTCCCCATTTATTAGTATGCATAGATGGTATACTCCATCGATGCATGAATAACAGAGGGGATAATGTGCCTTTTGCTGCTATCTTCTTTTGCTGCTCCATTTTGCTTGCTTTGTTCTTGCTTTCTGTCAAAGAAATGCTAGCAAAAGCCCTCCTCAAGTCTTGCTGTGAAGACAGACTGCCAGAAAGGTAGAGAAACTTCAGACATTTCCAAGACCCATGTAGCACGTGTCTTGGTCAATTTCTATGCAGATCCTTTCTTCCAGCAGGACTTTTTTGCACCGTTAGCCAACACTGAACTGAATCCAATACAAAAGCAGTGGCTAGAGGAACGCTTCTCTTTTCATTTGAATGGTGATAAAAATGCGTATCAAATCAAAGCATTTTAGAGCAGCAGGAAGATTTTCTATGCAGCTAGCAAATCATAACAAGATGCCTATTCACCAGTTGGGTTCCTTTCGGAATTTACAAGAATTCCCAACAGAAAACACAGCTTAGTAAGCTACCAATCTAAATCACAATATCTAGAAAGGGGACATGAAAAAGAGCAA
The DNA here is from genome assembly GCA_021963965.1 of Artemisiospiza belli. Lineage (NCBI taxonomy): Eukaryota > Metazoa > Chordata > Aves > Passeriformes > Passerellidae > Artemisiospiza > Artemisiospiza belli. Next base: position 13,922,412 of record JAKDEW010000026.1, read on the forward strand.
GAGGAAGAGAACAAAAAAGAAAACCAAAGGAAGCCAGAAATAAGGCACAACCTCTCCTCCTTTTCTGCTTACTACAGTACCTTAGAAGTACCTTCAAGTTTCCTAACGGTCACATCGGTAGAAAACTGTGCCAAGAACAATTGTGGAAAACTGTGCAAAACCCTTCTATCACAAGAGAAACATAGGGTTTGCTTTCACGACCATTAAATCTGCATGCAATGCGTACGGTAAGGGTATGTTTTGTATATTCAAGAACAATTGAAAACTAGTTCTGAATCGAAGGGACTGCTTTTTGTTTGTTATGAATGACTTGGCTAAATATGGCGCCTGTTAAAATACTGCAGACATGTGGTTCATTTTAGAGATGCCAGCTGCAAAGGAGGGAAGCATTTTGTGTGCTTAAGAAAGTCAAGTATTGGAGAGTGCTTTTGTTACTTCTTTAGAAGGTTAGAATATGCCGAAAAGATGCTAGCTGGGGACTTGCAATTAATGAATTATTTGCTGTAAGTAGGTCAAATGACATTAGCTTTCAAAAAGGAAAAGTAGTCTTATTCCACGTGCCAATTCTAGAGTAGATTAATAAGCCTTAAGCAGAAGATGGATATGAAGAGGGATATGACATGAAAGGTTAAGCAACACTGCTGACAGCAAAAGGCTTACCTGCTGCAGATACAGGAGACAAAATACTATTTTGACACAAACATTGCTATTCAGACGACAGTAAAATTCTGAGTGACAGCAAAATTTACTCAGTCATGACGGTAAAATTTGCTCACATCAAAATGTGCTAATCAATTCTTAGTGTAAGCTAAGCACCTTAAGCAAAGGCTAGTTCAAGCATAACTGGTATTTGATGGCAAAAAAGGCAACCTGGCCTGCGTTTCTCACTTCTACTCCATTAAAAAGCTTACTCTGTCTCAGATTCCTTTGGAGGGATACCAACGCAAGCCGCGAAACTGCACGGAAATGATGATTTAAAGAAAGATAGATTAGAAAAATGGAAGAACGGTTCATGTTCTTTTCCTTCCAACTGCTTTGTTTGCCCTTTTAAAGTTTTGAAGTCCTTTCTGGTGTCACCATGGTTGCACTGCAGCAAGTGTTCGGCTGTAAGCTGTCCATATTGCCAGCTTCTGGACTGCCTCCAGAAAACTTCCCACTGGTTTTGTATAGAAATCACAAGCAGTAGAGATGACAAAGACTGCAGAAACCTTCTCATCTCCTTCTAGAGCAAGACCATGTCTTTCACCCACTCTTAACTAGACAACTTTCATCAGTCATGAGGGAGTCTCATGTTCAAGAGCTAAGCAGTGACAGCTGTAAATGACAAAAAGCACACTGAAATACTCTTGGGACTCCAGCAGAGAGCAATGAAGGAGGTTGAATTCACCTTCTTGGGAAGTTCTAAAATGCACGTTAACTTGAGCACAGGAGCTAAGCCATGGTAACCTTTGTTGAGTATGTCTGCGTAGACAGAGCTTCCATCACTGCAGAAGCAATATTATTTAACCCACGTTATCATCTCTAGCTGCTAAGCTGCACTTCTTGCAAAGTATCTGCAACGTATTTTACAGGGTGGGCTTTTATGTGTAATCCCTGAGTAATATTGCAAAGAGAAGTACTTGGGGTGTGGGGTGGCGGGGGAACCGCAACTCTTAGGTTTTTCAAATCATGGTTCCATTTGAAAGTCAAAAAAGATGTCAAACCTTTCTTTCCTAGACGTATTACCAGCACAAACTGTACCAGAATTTATGACCCGTAACTCTACCGTGGACGCTCTTTCTCTGGACTATTCCTTAAGAAACAAAGTCCTCACTAGAAATAAAAGAAAATTAGCCAAAGTATTGGCCTGGATTAGTTCCAAGGCTCTGTACTAAAGGCCAAACACGTGTAATAATAGTAACGAGTGGACTAAAAGTTAAATCAATAGAACATTACTCAGTTCAAAGACATCTTGTGTCCTAATGTTCTCACAGAAGACTGTAAAAACCTGTCTATTTTTGTGGGTTTGTTTTATTCATTTAGTTGTACCTTCTACTTCTCTCCACTGTCTGAGAACATTGATGAAGTAAAGAAAGAGAAGCCAGTAAAGAAAGGCAAATTGGTTAATTGCAGGTGGAAAGAGGGAGGCCAACAAAAGAAAACAAAAGAACAGTAATAATGAAATGCTCCCCTGTCATCTGTGAAAAGCAAAGGCACAGACAAGAAAGAACAAGTGCAAAATTCTCACTAGAGAAACGCACTTGATCTGACTCAAGTATTTTGCGGTCCATTTCTTGCTGTTTTCTCCTGCCAAACATATTAACCATTGAAGGTGTCCCTTTCCTCTTTCTGGAATACAGCTAGGAAGATGGCTGTGTCATTGCTGACAAGCTGCTATTCTCAGAGGTGTCCAGCTGAAAGTCCTAGATCAATTGATTTGCTCTGTCACTTTGATATGGCATGACTTACACTTTCAGCACCTGAACTTGCCAGCCCTACAATTCTTTGCCCCTTGAATGGTTCGATAGGCTCCTTGGCAACTGGCATTTGTAAGGACATGAAACTATGCAGAATTTGCACCATGAGATGATGCCAAATGAGTCTCGCCGGTAGATTAACTAGGGCATGCAAGGCAGAGAGAGGGAAATGAGAGCACAAGAAGAGAGTACACAAGAAGAGAGTACAATCTCCTTTTTTCTGAAACACTGTAGAGATCAAAGTGAACACAAATCCTCCTAGGGGTAGTTCTTGCAAAAGACTAAGAGTTCTTTTTGTGTTCACAGGCCTGGAATATTTAGCTTTGGATCACGGCAAAATGCAGATGACAAAACGAGGCCTTGAAGTCCCATCCAGTATGAAGCAGTATGAAAGAGGAAAGCAGCTGAGAGCATCAACCCTGCTAAGTAGTCTCGGTATTCTTCTTGACATTAGCAGAAATTTGAAATGAGTCTCTGAAAATGACAAAGGAGGCAGAAGAAAAGGGAGCGATGACTCCTCTGGCATAGTGTTTCCTAACAGGGATCTTCAAAATGTAAAGGTTGTATCATCCTTTCAACTGAAGGAAGGTATGAAAACAACAGGAAGGAAATGGCATCAAATGCTAGAAAGACTCTGGGCAGTGTACTTCTAGACAGAAAGGCCACTGATGGAAAACCAACTCAACTGGCACCAATGCAGCAGCCTTGTACTAAAGCCAGAAATGTCCAGCGCTTCACTCTCTGCCATTCCATTCAGATGCACACAGCAGCTCTGCAACATTCCTACTGATCATCTCCTTGGCAAACTGGGAGTGAGGCTCCGTGGTGATGCAGAGTCCCCAGGCAGATGCAAAGGAGAGCTGCTTTCTTGCAACAACCAGGCTTTTGAAACACTCAGGCCTTTATCAGTTCCATAGCTTTAAGCCATAACAAACACAATTCAACCAACCACCATGCACCACGCTGTCAACACACCACGGTTCTAGAACTTGTTGATCTACCTCTAACTCAGCTGCCTCACCTTCCCACAGTCCTTTTCTACTTAGCCAAAGTAATGGGCCTCAGCCCAAGGCCTTCCTTTTGGAAGCTTCTAGCTATATGCAGCAGCAAACCACTACTTTCTTCTGTGCCAAGACTTTAAGGTAGACGATTTGCATCTGCCCTTCCAGTGAAACCTAATGGGGAGAGAAAAGCCTCTCAGAGATGTTCAGTCATTCCATTTTCTAGACAGGCCAAATCAAAAGAAAAGCAAGCTATGGGATTGTGTACTTGCTCTTACAAAACACCTGCTGCCCTCTGACAATCAACTAGCAGAAAACCAGCAAAACTGAGACTTGAGGCAAACAACCCTTGGAAGGGAATAATGATGTGATCAATAAAGACAACACTTTGCCAGGCTACCGAGGTATTGGAAATGTCAGCAAAGGCTTGAGAGCAAAGGCTGAACTAATGGGGAAAGGGTAAAAGAATCCCAAGGAAAACATGACCAAAGGTTAAAACAATTCCAAGAAAAACATAGGCAACTAACCTGTTGAAGCCTTCAGGAAATCAGTGGCCGCTGATTTACATAGGCCATTCAAGTTAATTGACCCGTGCACCTTCCACTCCTTTTTCGGCACCATAGGGTGAATTGAGACCATGGAATCACAATTCCTTGGATTCGGTTCTTAACTTTAGGAGAGAAGTACAGCAGCTGAAGTACCTGTTACTGATGTGATACCCAGGAACACCGAGTGGACACATTTCATTCTTGGCCAATCGCAACGAGCAAGACTAAGAGGATAAGGCTGGCTTATTTTCATGACACTATTTTGTTTTAAAGCCTGCTCTGATTCCGGTGAAACTTTTTCATTAGCTTCTCTCTAAAAGGGGAAAGTCAAGTTCAATGTGCCGCCCTACTGCTACAAGTATACCATTTGGTTAGTCGAGCCTAAAAATTGAATTGGAAGGTGCGGAGCCCCCCGGAGCTAAGAGCCGCTCCCGGGCGTCTTTCGGCAGAAGCCGCGCTAAGGAGAGCACTGTGACCGGCGGAATCGCCTTTGCGCGAAGAAGCCGCTTCTTCGCCTCCGGGAGCCGGAGAGAGCGACAGCTTCGGAAAGGTGAAGAAGGAAGCTGTACAACACTGGGATTGTGTGCGCAGCTTGCCAACTGATAGAAAACAGTACCTTACCACTCTCCTGACACTTCCAATCACACGAACATTCGATTGGAAGCTGTTTTGGACAACTTTTCTTTTCTTCCTTCCAAACACTTGGGAGACATCTCTGCAACTTCTAGAACACGATGGGAGTTGTTTTCTGTGCTGGCACGGGTTTTCCTTGCCAGACATAGTCTAAAAGCTATCTGCTAAGATGTAGACTACAAAAGACGCTAAAGACGAAGGTGCGATGCTCTCCGGAGCTAAGCGCCGCTCCCGGGCGTCTTTCGGCAGAAGCCGCTCTAAGGAGAGCACTGTGACCGGCAGAATCGCTTTTGCGCGAAGAAGCCGCTTCTTCGCCTCCGGGAGCCGGAGAGAGCGGCAGCTTCGGAAAGGTGAAGAAGGAAGCTGTACAACACTGGGATTGTGTGCGCAGCTTGCCAACTGATAGAAAACAGTACCTTACCACTCTCCTGACACTTCCAATCACATGAACATTCGATTGGAAGCTGTTTTGGACAACTTTGCTTTTCTTCCTTCCAAACACTTGGCAGACCTCTCTGCAACTTCTAGAACACCATGGGAGTTGTTTTCTGTGCTGGCACGGGTTTTCCTTGCCAGACATAGTGGAAAAGCTTTCTGCTTAGATGTAGACTACAAAAGACGCTAAAGACGAAGGTGCGATGCTCTCCGGAGCTAAGCGCCGCTCCCGGGCGTCTTTCGGCAGAAGCCGCGCTAAGGAGAGCACTGTGACCGGCAGAATCGCCTTTGGGCGAAGAAGCCGCTTCTTCGCCTCCGGGAGCCGGAGAGAGCGGCAGCTTCGGAAAGGTGAAGAAGGAAGCTGTACAACACTGGGATTGTGTGCGCAGCTTGCCAACTGATAGAAAACAGTACCTTACCAATCTCCTGACACTTCCAATCACATGAACATTCGATTGGAAGCTGTTTTGGACAACTTTTCTTTTCTTCTTTGCAATAACTTGGCAGACCTCTCTGCAATTTCTAGAACATGATGGGAGTTGTTTTCTGTGCTGGCACGGGTTTTCCTTGCCAGACATAGTGGAAAAGATTTCTGCTAAGATGTAGACTACAAAAGACGCTAAAGACGAAGGTGCGATGCTCTCCGGAGCTAAGCGCCGCTCCCGGGCGCCTTTCGGCAGAAGCCGCGCTAAGGAGAGCACTGTGACCGGCAGAATCGCTTTTGCGCGAAGAAGCCGCTTCTTCGCCTCCGGGAGCCAGAGAGAGCGGCATCTTCGGAAAGGTGAAGAAGGACGCTTTCCAACACTGGGATTGTGTGCGCAGCTTGCCAACTGATAGAAAACAGTACCTTACCAATCTCCTGACACTTCCAATCACACGAACATTCGATTGGAAGCTGTTTTGGACAACTTTTCTTTTCTTCCTTCCAAACACTTGGCAGACCTCTCTGCAACTTCTAGAACACGATGGGAGTTGTTTTCTGTGCTGGCACGGGTTTTCCTTGCCAGACATAGTGGAAAAGCTTTCTGCTAAAATTTAGGCTACAACAGAGGGTAAAGACTGGATGAAAGCAAATGACACCCATCTTCAAAAAAGGCAGTTAGGAGGACTCGGAAAAGTGCAAACCAGCCAGACTCTTTTTTATCCCCGGGAAGTTGATGAAGCAGCGCTTCCTGGAAAACCTTGCCAGGCACCTGAAAGACGACACAATAATGTAGTTAGCATGATTTTCCAGGGCAATTTCATGCTGAGCATCTCTTTAAACTCCTCTAATGAATCAACTTGACTGGTAGATGAATGGAATATTGTCTGCCTGGGCTTCAGGGAGGTTTTTGACATATCTCTACATGGCAGCACACATACATACTGGAAGCAATAGTGCAAAGGGGAGAGAACCAGTGTCTTTTCGGTGATGCTGTGTGAAAAGACAAGAGGCAGGCGGTGGGCACACACTGAAATACAGGAGATTGCCTTTGAACATCAGCAAATGATTTTTTTACTCTGAGGGTGACTGCACCACGGCACAGACTGCCCAGAAAGATTGTGGAGCCTGGATCTTTGAAGACATTAAAAGTACACCCAGATAGAATCCTGGGCAAGAGGCTCTAGGTATCCTGGTTTAGGCAGGGGGCTTGGGCCTGCTTAGCCCCACCAATCCCTTCCACTCTCATTCATTCTGTGCTAGTGAATTCTCTTCGAGATGCATTTCAAGCACTGGCATGACAAAGTTCTGTGCAGACAGAGATCCAAATGGACATGGCATCTAAGTTCCTTAAGCGGCGTTCAAGAAGAATGTAAAACTCAGGGACAAGTGTCTCTTCCCTAACTGAATCCCTTTCATGGGAAAATTCCCAGCTCTAGAAAGATCTTCTGATACGCATGCTTAAGACTGACACTGGCTGAGCAAATTTCTCCCTATGTGTATCTAAGAGCAGTTAGGATCTTCACCCAAAAGTGCTGTCAACATAGTCACAGAATGTGTGTTGTTAAGAAGTGACAACTTCCATCAGAATGGCAAATATTGGTCCACAAAATGGATTAATGGATGGGAATTATCTACTTGGGTTAAAAACAAAAATCAAGAGTTGGTCTTTATTTATCAATTTCATTGCAATATTGATAAGGGAAGAAAAAGACCTAAGTCCTTGACTTTCTTAACTCGAGGAAAGATTTTAAAAATTCCTTGTAAAAACGTATTATCACGATCAGAGTATTGAAACCATTTGAGTTGGGAAAAAAGTTCCAAAATTGTCTAGATAGTGGCAAAGAAGCCAAGAAAACAGGAAAGAAAGAAAAAGAGAGCAAAAGAGTCAGCTTCAGTGTACAAGCTCGTTCTAGAAGTAGTCTGCTGGGAAAAGGAACCCCCAGTTGAATTTCCAATGTATTCCAGCGCTTGATTCAGTAACTGCTCAAGGCAAAACCCAATCCTTTTGTACAACTTCTCCCAGCAACAAAAACTCCAACAGGTTGACACTACCATCATGCCTGTTCCAGACATATTTAAAAGAGAAATGATGATTTTCTTGAAAACCTACTTGCATCAAAGTTGCAAGATGGTGGAGGGATTCCCACATCCTCCTTCCTCCATCTGGCTTGAAAGTATATTTGATAAAATATGCAACAAAGCACATGATTTATAAGGTAGAGTCAAATGGATGATTTGGGAATTGATCTCTTGTTGATAGTAAACTTCATATCCACTCTGTGTGACCTTTCTAAAACAAAATGTGGATCTGAGGCATGAATCTGCCACAACAATTGTTAAGCAAACATACACACTCCCCTTCACATGCCCCCCCTTCCACACACACCTAGGCACACACAGAGATCAGCATAGCAGATCATGAGCACCTTGGAAAAGACTGAAATGCTACATGCCTCTCTTTATGGGCAAAAGAGCTGGTGCAGTAATTCAAATGCCTGGTACAAAAATTCTGTTTACTATTTAGCTCCTCTTTAAAACACAGCTTTTCATTTCATTCCATTTACAGAATATTTTCATTTCATTTGTTTCTTTCAAATTACTTAGTTCTCACGTCTTGTATGTCTAGGAATATTTTCTTTGACACAGCAGAAAACATTGGTTGATACAATTTTAAACCATCATGATATGGAAGAATTGTTCTGTCCCTCTCTAAGGTGCAAGAAGCATTTGGATCACAGATCATCTACCATGAAATACTTGACATGTTTAAGATGCTTTCAATCAATTTTGATTGTCAATTGCTTATTGGTTGTAAACAGTAATTTTTCAGTGAAGGGAAAGTGTGTGTGGTATATCTACATGATGTTCAAACCCAGTTCCTACTAATGGCCAGGCTGAACTCCAGTAAATAATGTCCCGAATGATATTTTGCTCCCTTCTTTGGCACTTCATGAAATCTTACCATGATGAAGTGTTGAAACACAGAGATTTTCTCTTAGAGAGTGTCTCATGTTGTAACCCATCCCATGGATTTTATGCTGTAATTCTTATCTCTTTTAAAATTTGCTATCTTCTGTACAGTTTTCATGAACCTTTCTGTTACAGTAGTGAAAATCACAGATAAATGTCATTTGGTACAACTTTGAATTTACCCCAAGAGCTGAGAGAAAACTTGCTCCTATACTTCAATCCGAGTTTCTTCTATAGTCCAACTTTGTTTCTCTACCATCAAGCTTCTCCTTTGTTGCTGCTCCAAGCCCCGTCCAAGCTGACCTTGAATACTTTCAGGGATGGGACACCCACAACTTCTCTGGGCAACCTGTTCCAGTGTTCCAGCACTCCCACAGTAAAAAAGGCCTTCCTTTCATCTAATATGTGTAGGAAATCATCAATCTAGGCATAGAAACTTGGAGTGCAAATTTGAAATTCTTTGGATTTGAAGCACATTTTATATGAATACTGACTTACAGATGACTAAAAGATGTTGATGGGCATTTGAGCTGACAAGTTTTGAAAAAGTGCACGGAAATTAAAACTGAAACCAGTAAAATTAAAAACTTCTTGCCATTTTCTTTTTCCTCTCCTATTCAAAATTGCATATGTCAGATATCAGTGCTTCAGGCAAACCTCTCAGATGCTCTCAGAGAAAAAGCTTTTCTTTCAGACTAAGTTGCGGTTGACGTAGAACACTAGTAGTAGTAGTGAAAGTTTTTCTGGGCATCGGGGCAGCACCTTCTCCTTGGATTTGTGTGCAGAATGCATTTTATCCAAACTGGAAAATTGATGCCAGCTCTGTTCTATTCATCATTCTTACTGCATCAGGCCTGAAGATTCTGTGAAAAGTAGCCTGTGGACCTTGAAGACAGCGCATGAGAAACAGATGAGAGGTGATGGAGAAGCTGAGGGAGAGAAGAAAGAGCATATGGCCCAGTACGGACACCAGAAAGTATTTCTTCACGTGATCACGGCAGATTGCAGGAGCCACTTGGTACTATCAAACCGGCCCGACTTGGCACTGGTGCCACCTTGGGTCTTGGAACCATCCTGCGTATCGTGGATTTTCAGGAGGCAGCCGGCCACACCCAGCCACAGGCCCCCAAACAGAAACCACGGCCCTTTTCCCTGGCAAACCAAACTCACCTGCCCCGCTTCTGCATGGCAGATTGCAGCAGCCACTTGGTACTATCAAACCAGCCCGACTTGGCACTGGTGCCACCTTGCGTCTGGGAACTATCCTGCATATCAAAGAATTTCAGGAGCCAGCCTGAACAATTGTTTAGCACCCTTTAAAGGTGGTGTTTGACAAACAGGGCTGAAGCAGATCTTCAAAATATCCAGGAGATCAAAATCCATTGAAGCAAATTCTCCTGGCCAGTCACCTTGCTGCTGCTGCTAATTCACCCTCCATACCAGCTGATCAGGCCTACCAATGCTGCTGCAAAAATATTGTGAAAAAGGTAGGCACATTTTCACAGATGCAGGGAAAATCCCCTTGGATGATGATTCCAAGGCATAACTTGTTGGAGCAATTTATGCAACCTTGTCTACTGGCAATATCTAAGCTGGTGAGTTCACCATCTGTCAGCATCACTTTCGAAAATAAATGTTTGATCCACAAACAAAAATATTTCATATGTCCTGTCTTCCTGCTTCATTTCAACCAATGAATAGGCTACATTCCATCAGCAAAGGGTTTATGATCCTATCTTTCTTTAAACTCTGATAATTCTTTCTTTTTTTCTAAATCAGACACTGTCTATTCATAAGATTCAGATGCCCGTGGTAGGGGTGTAATTAAATTCACATGTTAAAAATATCCTTCTTGTTATCTTTTCTTTTAATTACCCACACGTAACATCAGTCTGAGAGCTGAAGAAAACCCCTTCATTTGCTGTTTGCCAAGTATCATCTACGTGATACAAATTCTACTGGAGAAATCACACCCATTCATTGCCATGTAAACAACCTTTTCTTCATCATGAGGTATTTTGGTGAAGTGAATGATTAGAACATAAGCAAGGGCATTTGTTCAAGATGCTCCAGAAAGAGCTGTGGTCTGTTCTCTTCTTTGCTGCCTATGTTAGCACTGAGCTGCAAAAAATGAAAGACTACTAGGAAAAGTGTTACTTTTAGTCTAAATTCGTAAATGATGTTTGAAATAGCCTGTTAAATGAAAAGGTGCTCTTTTAAATGATGGCATCTTAAGGGAAAAAGTCAGCTTTAAAGAGGTTTTGAGACAATTGCTTCTGGAAAAAAAAAAAAAATAAAATTGGAGGCATCTAAGGTCTTTAGCCATCCCATCTTGAAGATTGATTCAAAACACAGTTCCTTCATACAGGAAGAAGAGAGGACCATAGATGGCAACCCATTTGAAAATGGAGTTCTATTTCTTTCTGGTTGGGATTACCGGACACCATTTCTTGTGAAGTCGAGGGACTGCAGTTAGCTCTCCACTAACTTCCTTCCCTGAAATTCATCTGCATTTGCTCCTTTGTCTGGAGTCCCCATTTATTAGTATGCATAGATGGTATACTCCATCGATGCATGAATAACAGAGGGGATAATGTGCCTTTTGCTGCTATCTTCTTTTGCTGCTCCATTTTGCTTGCTTTGTTCTTGCTTTCTGTCAAAGAAATGCTAGCAAAAGCCCTCCTCAAGTCTTGCTGTGAAGACAGACTGCCAGAAAGGTAGAGAAACTTCAGACATTTCCAAGACCCATGTAGCACGTGTCTTGGTCAATTTCTATGCAGATCCTTTCTTCCAGCAGGACTTTTTTGCACCGTTAGCCAACACTGAACTGAATCCAATACAAAAGCAGTGGCTAGAGGAACGCTTCTCTTTTCATTTGAATGGTGATAAAAATGCGTATCAAATCAAAGCATTTTAGAGCAGCAGGAAGATTTTCTATGCAGCTAGCAAATCATAACAAGATGCCTATTCACCAGTTGGGTTCCTTTCGGAATTTACAAGAATTCCCAACAGAAAACACAGCTTAGTAAGCTACCAATCTAAATCACAATATCTAGAAAGGGGACATGAAAAAGAGCAAGAGGAAGAGAACAAAAAAGAAAACCAAAGGAAGCCAGAAATAAGGCACAACCTCTCCTCCTTTTCTGCTTACTACAGTACCTTAGAAGTACCTTCAAGTTTCCTAACAGTCACATCGGTAGAAAACTGTGCCAAGAACAATTGTGGAAAACTGTGCAAAACCCTTCTATCACAAGAGAAACATAGGGTTTGCTTTCACGACCATTAAATCTGCATGCAATGCGTACGGTAAGGGTATGTTTTGTATATTCAAGAACAATTGAAAACTAGTTCTGAATCGAAGGGACTGCTTTTTGTTTGTTATGAATGACTTGGCTAAATATGGCGCCTGTTAAAATACTGCAGACATGTGGTTCATTTTAGAGATGCCAGCTGCAAAGGAGGGAAGCATTTTGTGTGCTTAAGAAAGTCAAGTATTGGAGAGTGCTTTTGTTACTTCTTTAGAAGGTTAGAATATGCCGAAAAGATGCTAGCTGGGGACTTGCAATTAATGAATTATTTGCTGTAAGTAGGTCAAATGACATTAGCTTTCAAAAAGGAAAAGTAGTCTTATTCCACGTGCCAATTCTAGAGTAGATTAATAAGCCTTAAGCAGAAGATGGATATGAAGAGGGATATGACATGAAAGGTTAAGCAACACTGCTGACAGCAAAAGGCTTACCTGCTGCAGATACAGGAGACAAAATACTATTTTGACACAAACATTGCTATTCAGACGACAGTAAAATTCTGAGTGACAGCAAAATTTACTCAGTCATGACGGTAAAATTTGCTCACATCAAAATGTGCTAATCAATTCTTAGTGTAAGCTAAGCACCTTAAGCAAAGGCTAGTTCAAGCATAACTGGTATTTGATGGCAAAAAAGGCAACCTGGCCTGCGTTTCTCACTTCTACTCCATTAAAAAGCTTACTCTGTCTCAGATTCCTTTGGAGGGATACCAACGCAAGCCGCGAAACTGCACGGAAATGATGATTTAAAGAAAGATAGATTAGAAAAATGGAAGAACGGTTCATGTTCTTTTCCTTCCAACTGCTTTGTTTGC